>JAPDVR010000015.1:37351516-38021516 GCA_026230005.1 Gila orcuttii | reverse complement strand
GTTGTAAATTAGCTATAGCTAGACATATTATGATACATGCATCAGATTACTGTCAAAGTTTATCTATGTTATTTGTATCTGTCCCTATCTAAATAAACTTTAAAATAAATAAATAAATAATATATATATATATACAGGTCCTTCTCAAAAAATTAGCATTTTGTGATAAAGTTCATTATTTTCCATAATGTAATGATAAAAATTAACTTTCATATATTTTAGATTCATTGCACACAAACTGAAATATTTCAGGTCTTTTATTGTTTTAATACTGATGATTTTGGCATACAGCTCATGAAAACGTCTCGGTTACGTATGTAACCCTCGTTCCCTGAGTACAGGGAACGGAGACGTGTCGTCGGGGGAGTTCCCTGACGAATTGGGATCACGCTAGGGAGACCAATTGCCTTCGAGTGAATTAAAACTAGCCAATGAAAATTGGCATGCAAGATTTGCATTCCGCGACCCGCCTACCAGCGCGGGTATAAAAGGCGGAAGTAAACATTGCGCAATGCTTTTCGCTGAGGAGCCGAACAGTGTCCAGTCCTCCGCGAAGGTACAGCGACATGGCGAAGGGACGACACGTCTCCGTTCCCTGTACTCAGGGAACGAGGGTTACATACGTAACCGAGACATTCCCTTTCGTCCTGGGAACTCCGACGTGTCGTCGGGGGAGTTCCCTGACGAATTGGGATCCCTAATAAAGCGCCATGGTGCTGGCCCCTTCCAGCGCCCGGCTAAGCTACCTTGCAGCAGTTTCTTGAAATAAGTTGCGGGAGCTAGCACGGGAACTCACACTGCTGTTCCGCAAGACCCGCACAGTGCATATTGGATAACACTGGGAAAGCATTAGCCCAAGAGAGGGGGAACGCTGCGGAAGTCCCAGTCTGACTGAGGAAGGCCAGGAATACACATATGTACTAGCCCGAAGGAATAGTGAAACATGTGGCAGTCCCTGAGGTAGTCCCAATCCAAGGGAAGTGGGAGCGTACTCAACAGGGACGACGAACGAGTCCGTCAAGGGGAAGACCCGGCTGAACTGCACGTGGCATCATGGGTCACAATAGAAACCACTGGAGCACCCAGTCTACTAGCAACTCCTTACTAGAGGTAGCAGACCTGGTGCAGGCGGGCCGCCACGCCCAGCACCGGAAGGGTGAAGGAGGAACTCAAGAGGCTGACCGACGTAGGGCGCCATACGGAGCAAGAACGCACGTATCCGCTGCAAGGCGGAGTGGCGTAGCAAGCCGACACAACCTATTCCCTCGACCCACTGGCCGTAGCCAGAACTCGGGAGAAAACAGGTTCCACACGAAGGCTATAGAACCGAGCGAACGTGTTCGGTGTCGCCCAGCCCTCAGCTCTACAGATGTCTGTCAGCGAGGCGCCTTGAGCCAAAGCCCAGGAAGCGGCAACACCTCTAGTAGAGTGAGCACGCAACCTGGGAGGACAAGGCTCACCCAGAGATTCATACGCTCGGGTGATAGCATCCACTAGCCAGTGGGCTAACCTCTGCTTGGAGACGGCCTTCCCTTTCTGCTGGCCTCCGTAACAGACAAAGAGCTGATCTGAGGTTCTGAAGCTTTGCGTTCTGTCAATATAAACCCGCAGAGCGCGGACGGGACAGAGAAAAGCTAGGGCTGGGTCTGCCTCCTCCTGGGGCAGCGCTTGCAGGTTCACTACCTGGTCCACGAAGGGAGTGGTAGGAACCTTGGGCACATATCCGAGCCGGGGTCTCAATACAACGTGAGAAAGGCCCGGCCCGAACTCTAGGCACGATTCGTCGACAGAAAAAGCCTGCAGATCCCCGACCCTCTTGAAAGAGGCCAAAGCTAACAAGAGCGCTGTCTTGATGGACAGGAAATTAAGCTCTACAGTCAGCAAAGGCTCAAAGGCAGGACCCTGAAGAGCTCTAAGTACCAGAGCTAGGTCCCAAGAGGGTACAGAGTGCAAAACACGAGGTGGATTTAACCTCCTAGCACCCTTAAGAAATCTGATGACCAGGTCGTGCTTCCCCAAGGACTTACCTTCTATTGCATCGTGATGTGCGGCTATTGCGGCGACATACACTTTGAGGGTGGAGGGGGACAGCCTCCGCTCCAGCCCATCTTGCAGGAAGGAAAGCACGACTCCGATCGGGCAAGTTCGGGGGTCCTCCTGACGGGAGGAACACCAAACGACGAACAGGTTCCACTTCAGCGCATAGAGGCGCCTCGTAGAGGGGGGTCTAGCGGAAGTGATGGTGTCCACCACTGCCTGTGGTAGACCACCAAGAACCTCCGCGTCCCGTCCAGGGACCAGACATGGAGTTTCCAGAGGTCTGGACGCGGGTGCCATAGAGTGCCCCGTCTCTGAGAAAGAAGGTCCTTCCTCAGAGGAATCGGCCAAGGAGGGGCTGTCGCGAGGAGCATGAGTTCCGTTAACCAAGTCCTGGTGGGCCAATACGGCACCACTAGAAGGACCTGCTCCTGATCCTCCCTGACCTTGCACAGTGTCTGTGCAAGAAGGCTCACTGGGGGAAACGCATACTTGCGTAGGTCCCGGGGCCAGCTGTGAGCCAGGGCGTCCGTGCCGAGGGTTCCCTCGGTCAGGGAGAAAAACCACTGGCAATGGGTCGTGTCTGGAGACGCAAACAGATCTACCTGTGCGGCTCCAAAGACACTCCAAATCAGCTGGACCGCCTGGGGATGGAGTCGCCATTCTCCTGGCAGGGGAGGCAACCGTGAGAGCTCATCTACCACACGGTTGAGCTCCCCTGGAATGTGAACGGCACGAAGCGACCACAGATGCTTCTGACTCCATAGGAGGAGGTGGGAGGCGAGTCGCGACATGCGACGGGAGCGTAGACCACCTTGATGGTTGATGTACGCAACGGTCGCAGTGCTGTCTGTACGGACCAGTACGTGCCTGTGTCTGAAAAACCCCTTGAGGCGACGCAGGGCTAGACCTACTGCTTGCAACTCTAGGCAGTTCATGTGCCAATGCAGTTGAGGCCCCGTCCACAGACCTGAAACTGCATGCCCTTTGTACGTGGCCCCCCAACCGGTGGCAGAGGCATCTGTGAAAACCACAGCATGCCTGGAAACCTGGACTGGGGGCACTCCGGCCCGTAGAAACGCAGGATCTGACCACGGGGAGAAGGTTTGGCGACAGTGCGGGGTCACTTTGACCCGGAAGGTGCCGCTGTGCCACGCCCACCTCCGGACTCGATCGTGAAGCCAGCGCTGAAGCGGTCTCATATGTAACAGGCCGAGCGGCGTTACTGCGGCTGCCATATGCCCCAGGAGCCTCTGAAATTGTTTCAGTGGAACCGCTGTCCTGCCTCGAAAAGACCTGAGGCAGGTGAGCACTGACTGGACGCGTTCCTCCGTGAGGCACGCAGTCTGGGCGACCGAGTCCAGCTCCATACCGAGATAAGAGATCCTCTGCACGGGGCAGAGTTTGCTCTTGTCCCAGTTGACCTGAAGTCCCAACCGGCTGAGGTGCCGAAGCACCATGTCCCTGTGATCGCACAACACCTCTCGCGAGTGAGCTAGAATGAGCCAGTCGTCGAGATAGTTGAGAATGCGAACGCCTTGTTCTCTCATGGGAACAATGGCCGCCTCCGCGACTTTCATGAAGACACGAGGCGACAGGGCCAGCCCGAAGGGTAGGACCTTGTACTGATACGCTCGCCCCTCGAAAGCAAACCGAAGAAACGGTCTGTGTCGAGGGAGAATCGAGACGTGAAAGTACGCGTCCTTCAGGTCGATCGCTGCAAACCAATCCTGGGGACGGATGCATTCGAAAATGCGCTTCTGCGTAAGCATTTTGAACGGGAGTTTGTGCAGGGCCCGATTCAAAACACGCAGGTCCAGGATTGGCCGTAACCCACCGCCTTTCTTGGGTACAATGAAGTAGGGGCTGTAAAACCCAGACCGCATCTCGGCAGGAGGGACCGGCTCGATCGCGTCCTTCGCCAGCAGGACATCGATCTCTTTCCTCAAGACAGGGGCGTCCACCGGCCGCACACGGGTGAAGTGAACTTGGGAGGCCGGCGTGCAAACTGAATTGCATAGCCGAACCGGATGGTGCGGATGAGCCACCGGGACAGACCCGGAAGCGCTAGCCAAGCTTCCAGATACCGTCCCAATGAACCCACCCGAACCACCGGCGTACCCGCGGAGGGGCAGCGAGGTGGAAGACAGGGACCCGGCTCTGGTGGCGTTGTAGCGACCGAGAGCGGGGGTCTGGGTGCGCCTGACACCAACCTGCTTCCACCGAGGGGCAGACGGCAGAGAAGGCTCGTGGGCGTTCTGCTGCGGACTGCCCGGTGGCGAGGGGAGGGGGAGAGACGAGGAACGAGGCCCTGACTCCTCGTATGCTGGTCTCTGCGCCTCCGGGCCCAGCTGCAGACCGGAGCGACGCAGCCGAGGCTGCGTCGCTGCTATCTGCAAGCTGGGGAGAGGGGAACGGGAGTGGTGCAGCTCGGGGGCGGCACGCACTGCCATTCTGACCCTCTCGGACGGAGGAAACTGGTCTTATTATACTGCCAGTCTCGACCGTGAGGGGAAACGAGGGACGAGGCCCGGGGGCATCGAGTCCTGGTTTCCCCTCACCCAGCGAGAGACGAGAGTGACAAGGCCGTAGCCCTCACTGCCACCTGAGTGCTGGGGCCCGTGAACGACTCAGAGGAAGTGGACTGCTCAAACTTTGGGTACCGCTGATTACTGGATAACCAGCGGCGGAACACGAAATTCTCCACCCGGCCCTCCCCCGGGGGAAGGAGTGGTGATGACACGCACTCCCAAAGAGCAGATCGTCACATACTCTGGGTCGCTCCTCTCAGGGTTGCTTCCCTTCCCTTTGCTGGGGAAAAACAAACTCCGAGCGGGCTGGTTTTGAGGTGCTTCTGGACCACCAGTGTGGACATCGTCTAACCGAGGGCCAGCGCTGTGACTAATCACGGTCAGTCACTAAGCACAGCTCAACCCCGAGTTAGAACTACGCACGTACAGTGGTAGTGAGAGAGGAAAAACTTCTGCAGATTTAGGCATGTTTGGCTTGCCATATTGGCACCAAAATGCTTCCATACTGCCAAAATTCTTCACACACATCCAGGCACTTTAGAACAGCCCAGGAAAGTGTGGCTGTTAAGTCTGAATCTTCAGCATGAGAACACGACATTATAGTAGGAACTCAGCATCATTTTCAGAGTATAACAGCCCTCTCTCCGATGTAGCGATCGACATCTGTCCTCCCTGGGGCCCCGAATGAAATGCTTGGTCCCTCATGAGAAGGACCAGAATCCCATCCGAAAGCCTCGACGGCACACGGCACGCTGAGCTGCTCAAGCCTTTACGAGAAAGGGGAGACGAGCAGCGCGCCGACGTGGTCATGCACTCCTGAGAGAACATGAACCACCCACGAACGCAGTCTCAACACACTGATTAGGCATGTGAAACAGTGATCGTGGCCTTCAACCAGGCATGCAAGATAGTGAACGTGGCCATCGCTTCGATGACACACGGCACGCTGGGCGCTCAAGCCTTCAGGCAAGGCGAACAACGTGCCGACGTGGTCATGCTCTCATAAGAAAGCATAAACCACCCACGAACACAGTCTCAGCATGTTTGCGATGCGCTAGAGGAGTGAGTGGTTCGTGCTCACTGAAACCCTCAGATCACCAATGTTATTAGCCAAAGTAGCCCTCCTCTGGTGCACCAGAAGAGAAACTAGATCGGGAAATAAGCAAAGGGACTCACCTCATAGAGGCACGCGAGTCTTGATCTTGACCGCGCATCTTGAGCGCCGAATGACGCGCGCTGGGTTGCCGTGACAACCCACGCTGTTAGCCGGCGCTCGACGGCACACGGCACGCTGAGCGGCTCAAGCCTTTACGAGAAAGGGGAGACGAACAACGTGCCGACGTGGTCATGCCCTCCTGAGAGAACATGAACCACCCACGAACGTAGTCTCACACACTGATTAGGCATGTGAAACAATGAACGTGGCCGTCAAATTAGGACAGGAAACGATCGCATCCAGAAACACACGAGTGAAACGTCATCCTGAAAAGGACGTGATCTTCACTCGTGTTACTCTTTCAGGAAGAAAGTACTCTCTCTATCGTGCTGAAGCACACAGGGACCCAACGCGGCAACACAGCGGGGAAACTGCAAGCCCGCTGTGCGCACTCAACCGTTTACCAGCTGTGAAAACAGCTTTTGAATTAACAGCATATAGACGCAGCCGGCAGACAGGATCCGCGCGGTCGCTGAAACGCCATCTCACCAACACAGAGAGATCCCCTCCTGAAACAGCAGACTCGTAGCCGTAAGAAAAATACAATCTTAAAGCTCACTCACTCAGAGAGGACACAATCGGTCGGCTCCGAAGCTAAAAGCATTGCGCAATGTTTACTTCCGCCTTTTATACCCGCGCTGGTAGGTGGGTCGCGGAATGCAAATCTTGCATGCCAATTTTCATTGGCTCGTTTTAATTCACTCGAAGGCAATTGGTCTCCCTAGCGTGATCCCAATTCGTCAGGGAACTCCCCCGACGACACGTCGGAGTTCCCAGGACGAAAGGGAACCCAAAATTCCTGTCTCAAAAAATTAGCATATCATGAAAAGGGTCTCTAAACGAGCTATTAACCTAATCATCTGAATCAATTAATTAACTCTAAACACCTGCAAAAGATTCCTGAGGCTTTTAAAAACTCCCAGCCTGTTTCATTACTCAAAACCGCAATCATGGGTAAGACTGCCGACCTGACTGCTGTCCAGAAGGCCATCATTGACACCCTCAAGCAAGAGGGTAAGACACAGAAAGAAATTTCTGAACAAATAGGCTGTTCCCACAGTGCTGTATCAAGGCACCTCAGTGGGAAGTCTGTGGGAAGGAAAAAGTGTGGCAAAAAACGCTGCACAACGAGAAGAGGTGACCGGACCCTGAGGAAGATTGTGGAGAAGGACCGATTCCAGACCTTGGGGGACCTGCGGAGGCAGTGGACTGAGTCTGGAGTAGAAACATCCAGAGCCACCGTGCACAGGCGTGTGCAGGAAATGGGCTACAGGTGCCGCATTCCCCAGGTCAAGCCACTTTTGAACCAGAAACAGCGGCAGAAGCACCTGACCTGGGCTACAGAGAAGCAGCACTGGACTGTTGCTCAGTGGTCCAAAGTACTTTTTTCGGATGAAAGCAAATCTTGCATGTCATTCGGAAATCAAGGTGCCAGAGTCTGGAGGAAGACTGGGGAGAAGAAAATGCCAAAACTGCCTGAAGTCCAGTGCTGCTTCTCTGTGGCCCAGGTCAGGCGATTCTGCCGCTGTTTCTGGTTCAAAAGTGGCTTGACCTGGGGAATGCGGCACCTGTAGCCCACACACGCCTGTGCACGGTGGCTCTGGATGTTTCTACTCCAGACTCAGTCCACTGCTTCCGCAGGTCCCCCAAGGTCTGGAATCGGTCCTTCTCCACAATCTTCCTCAGGGCCCGGTCACCTCTTCTCGTTGTGCAGCGTTTTTTGCCACACTTTTTCCTTCCCACAGACTTCCCACTGAGGTGCCTTGATACAGCACTCTGGGAACAGCCTATTTGTTCAGAAATTTCTTTCTGTTTCTTACCCTCTTGCTTGAGGGTGTCAATGATGGCCTTCTGGACAGCAGTCAGGTCGGCAGTCTTACCCATGATTGCGGTTTTGAGTAATGAAACAGGCTGGGAGTTTTTAAAAGCCTCAGGAATCTTTTGCAGGTGTTTAGAGTTAATTAGTTGATTCAGATGATTAGGTTAATAGCTCGTTTAGAGACCCTTTTCATGATATGCTAATTTTTTGAGACAGGAATTTTGGGTTTTCATGAGCTGTATGCCAAAATCATCAGTATTAAAACAATAAAAGACCTGAAATATTTCAGTTGGTGTGCAATGAATCTAAAATATATGAAAGTTTAATTTTTATCATTACATTATGGAAAATAATTAACTTTATCACAATATGCTAATTTTTTTAGAAGGACCTGTATATATATATATATATATATATATATATATATATATATATATATATATATATATATATATATCTCCTGCCAAAGTCCTTTGTACATTAAAGTCAAAGCAAAGAACTGCTGATTCAGTGCATCTGGAAATTTGAGATCTATTAAAGTGAGAGGCTGTTTGCTCTTTGCAAGCCACACAATCCAGTTTCTTATAGCACAAGGTCAAGGCTCACTGATTGGGTGAACGTACTAGACACAACGTCTTTCGAAAAGAAAACACTGGTTCAGAAAGATCGCAAGGCGGAATAACAAAGTGTGTCCTTTTCTCTTCAAGGCTGTGATGGAGGCTTACTTATAGCAGTCATTATTGAATCTGTTATAGCTGCCCAATGCGGTGAGGGCTCCGAGCCCGATAGCGTAGGAGAAAAAGATTTGAGTGCCGGCATCGATCCAGACCTGAGAGAGACAGAAAGAGTAACGGCAGTCAGACAAACAGATCCACCTCTGAATATGAGCTCAAAGTGACTTCAGGTACTCTGGAGAGAGACATAAAAGTCAAGTTTAAAAGTGCTTAGAAACAGAATTAAAATATTGTGTATCAGGACCTATAGTAGAGGGAGAAAAGTAAGAAAGAGTGAAGCGTATTGAATTACATTTACATTTATTCATTTGGGTAAAAGCAGATGATTTCATCCAAAGAGAGGTATGAAGCTAAAGGAGAAAACTAAGTCTCACCTGTGCCTCTCCTAGCTTAGACCAATCAGGTTTGACATAGTACAAGATCCCATCATAAGCTCCAGGAAGAGTAACGCCCCTCACCAGGAGAATAATCAGGACCACATATGGGAACGTGGCAGTGACATACACAATCTGTGAAAAACAAAAAATATAGACACAGTCATTTTAATTGTTTTCATTGCGTATAACTCGCTGCTTAGCTTATTAAATTATTATTTGCATTTGCTAAGGCTATTACTATTAATATTGCTAATATTTTAGTAAGCTATTTGAAGCATAAGCATTAAACTTTGCCACAAACTCATCCTGCATCGCACGTGGAACAGCCGTGACCCTCAAGTCGTGTTTGTTGAGCAGAGATATGCTACTATTTCTCGAAAATATTAGAATTATCAAAACACCCTAGCAATGACCTTGCAACGTCCTGAAAACCACCCACAACATGCTAGCATGGTGTTGCATGAGAAAACACCACTCATATTATATATTTATTCACTTACACAATATTTTCTTCATTAAATGTAAAAATCAAGTTTTTGACAATGTTATTTCAATAAACATCCTTGTTTGCAAGTGATTTTGGCAGTCATTTACGTGCATTTAAGAGCATTTGCTAGACTGATTGACAATCTAGTTTAAGCCAATATTATCTGTAGATTTATATCAGGGAATTTGCTGCATTGCATCTCTAAAATACTCTTTATCTCTCTAAGGTCTCAGCGAGGACAGTGATAGTCACATGCTGAGCATTCTGTCATGTGAATAAAGCTGAGAAGCATGTACCGCACGTCTCACTGCCTTCTGTTATCAGATCATTGCTGATTTTTTTTTTTTTTTTAGCAAGGAAAGGTTTATTGATTCAGTGGCTGGGTCCAAACGGTGTGAACTTTGAACTCTGACAATATGACACGGATTGTTATCAGGGAGCATTTAAATGAGACCTGCTCATTCCAGGTGTTGCTGGTTTATGGACTTGGCTCACAGTATGGTCTTATGAGGCTGGAAGTCCTCAGTAATTGGTCCACATAGACACATAAAAGTAGGCCAGCCATTCTAGATCAAGCCCATCACATTAAAGCACACCGCTCAGCCCCAGCTCTTCACAGACTTCAATTGTTCTTTCAAAACTCTCTCCTAAATTCCCTGAGGAAGGCGAGCTCAACTCAAAAAGTACAATGCTGCCCAGTTATGACAAAAACACGGTCACTGTTTATGATGCGCTGTGGATAGTAAGTGCTTTTTGAATTCTCCACGTCATTCTGACATCTTTGTCTGTCCACAGTCCAGAGCACCATGTCATCTCTAATAGTCCTGACAAGAACAATAATGAATCCTGACATATAAATGAAAAATGCCTCAATTACCTCTCAAACGCATTGATCAATAATAATTGAATCAGCCTATTACGATTATTTATAAAGGATCATGTAACACTGATGTCTGGAGTAATAATTGGTCAAAATTCAGCTTTGCCATCATAGGAATAAATTACATTGAAAAATATATTCAAATGAATTATTAAAGTTATTTTAAATACTTAAATACTTTAAATACTGTACAATACCATTCAAAAGATTAGGGTTGATAAATACTGCAGGACTATACATTTGTATTTTAATAACAGATAGCTGTCTGATGCACAGCCGTTTAAATCAAACACTTCTACCAAAACTCAGTTACCAGCTCAGACTTTAAGATTCAGTCCATGCCGCTTTCAAGTGTCTATAAAGATGCAGAAATAGACCTGAACTAAAAATACTGTCAGTAAACAAACTTGGGTCTAACTCCCATGAGGCCCTTGAATCTGGGGTAATCTGCCGCTTAGTATTTGTGTCCCGTAATAAATAATCAGATTCTGAAATAGCCAATTAGCTCACTGTAACACTGGCTTATTGTGTGTGTGTGTGTGTGTGTGTGTGTGTGTGTGTGTGTGTGCGCGTGTCAGTCGTCTGAATGAGCTTGACTCAATGCTTCTGCATCAATGAAAAACTATGAATTTGGCAGCTAAATATTTAACTAAATAAACAAGTTTAGATAACATAAATTCCATTATTTACCTTCTTTAACTATTTTACTAGAAACATTAAACCCTGCTTTGAGCGGACACAGGAGTAACACAGCGGAGGTATGTTGTAATACGAGAATGACCTTCTACACAGCAATACGCAGCAGGAATAAAATGAAGTTATTATATTACTAAGGGCTCATATGATCCCGCCTCCCTGAGAGAGAATATGGCTGTTGGCCATTTGTACGAGCACCTTATCACGTCCCACTGCAGACACCGGCTCGTGACCGACCAATCTCAGAGTGCCTCCCTGACAAGGCACTTTGTAATATTTCCCGCCACACCCCCATAGCAAATAATAATGCTATGGCTACCTTTCTGCCTCACTTCAGCGCTACTGTGACAAAGCAGCAGTGGGTGGAGCTATGCCAATCAAGGTTACAAAAGAAAGTCACATTGCACTTGAGCTAAACAAGGGAAATGAAATAAGATGCATAAGATGCAGTCTTTGACATCATATTTTTATGAATTTATGTGAGGCATAACAACACGGTAAGATTACATATAAACATATGAAATGACCTGCAGAGTGAATTAAAGTTAATTAAAGATTCAGATAAGATAAAAATGTTGGTTTCAACTGGCTGTTTGAATTGCACTGAAATTACTAGGAATATATGCTCTGTTCCAAAACATAGTGAGCTGTTAGTGAGCACAGTGGCACAGAGAAAGTAAGAAACAATTACTGTAGCGTTTGAAAGTCCGATTCATACTAGTGAATTGGTTTGTTTGGAATTTATATATTTTTTTAAATTCACAAATTTGAATCCCTAATTTGATGTTATTTGATGTCTTTTTTTCTATCAGTGATCAAAAAACAGTAATATTGTGAAATATTATTACAATTTTAAAATAACTGTTTTCTATTTTAATATATTTTAAAATGTAATTTATTTGTGTGATGCAAAGCTGAATTTTCAGCATCATTGCTCCAGTTTTCAGTGTCACATGATCCTTCAGAAATCATTCTAATATGCTGATTTGCTGCTCAAGAAACATTTCTTATATTAATATTTTTGCGGAAACTGTGATACTTTGTTTTCAGGATTCTTTGATGAATAGAACAATAGAAAGTACAAGAGAACAGCATTTGTTTGAAACAGAAATATTTTGTAACATTATAAATGTCTTTATTGTCAGTTTTGATCTATTTAATGCGTGCTTGATGAATAAAAGCATTAATTTATTTCAAAAACAAAACATAACTGACCCAAAACTTTTGAATGGTAGTGTGTATTTAAAAATGTATCATCTCTTTACAAAACAGTTAGCTAGTTATTGTTAGTAGCTTGTAATGTAGCAAGCAATTTTTCCAAAAAGTAGCTTGACTGTAGTTTAACTAGTGGCTAGTAGCTTCCCTAATACAAGTAAACAATGAGCTCTGACTGTTATGTAACCAAGCTTAAGATGCAGTGCAGGTATTTGATTCTCTGCTGTCCATGTGACTGCTTTTACCTGTCTTCAAGGTTCACACATGTAATGAGAAGCACTAAAGAAAGAAAGATAAACAGAAAGAGTGTCCTCACCTTTCCTGTTGACTTCACCCCCTTCCACACACAGAAGTAAACCATCACCCACACAGCCATAAGACACAGCACCATTTCCCAGTTTATGACCCCTGGCTGGTCCAGCCCATCCGAGATGTTCAGAACCTTGTTCCTGAAATGGAGATAAACATTCATGAATGAAAGCACTGTGTAGCACTCACAAAGTTTTGCTTCATTGCAGGTTTTATTTTAATTTATAACTACCTAACTCATATGAAGCTTGAAAGTGATGACTTTCCAGAGGTATAGTCTACTGTCCCTGATGACATGAAAACTAATCATGAGCCGTTTTGAACGGTCAATCCATGTGCTCTGTGAACAGATGTCCTTCCAAATCTGAGATTTCACCTTGCATAGCCATTATGAAAAGCCTGTAGATTCATAAACCTCATACACAGATCCAGATTGTACAGGCAGCACCACGTGTCCAAATGTAATGCCACAGGTTCATTATAGGCAGTGAGCGAATTATGTGTTTAACCGGCTCTGACATGTGGGATTAATTAACGCTAAATCATCATGTCCAAGTAATAAAAGCAAGTTCAATTTTAACAACACAAACATATAAATCTTGTAAAGAGTGGTTCTTATATCAAAGGCATTTCAAATATTGCAGAGAGAAATTAATGGCTTAAAAAACAATCACTCACTCCCAAAATTCAATAATAGGGGAACGCCCATTAGCAAGCTCTTCGCACGTCATGTTGCCAAATGTGGAGTTGCCAATGGTGCCGTTGTGGCAGTCGGAGTGGCGGAAGATCTCGATGCAGTTCTCCGAGTTCCATGGGTTGTCGCAGGTGGACCAGGGCAGCGTGGAATTGAAGGACTTTATTAAGTAGTAGAACCCCCAGGCAAGTACCATGATGTAGTACGTGTTACAGAAGAACACAATGACCATGGAGGCAAAGCCAAGTCCTAAAACAAACCAGTAAAAGACAGCATGAAACAGCAGTCGCAATGCATTTAACTTGAATCAGTTAAAAATAAACCCCTTCAGGTGAACAGTATCCCTTATATAACATGTACTGATGAATCATGAATTCAGACACTAAATAGAGTCAAATTTGATTTCAACAACAGAATGGTATTATTACCCTTTTCGTGATGTATATATGTATATAATTTTGAAATAGATCAGAATATAAAGTTAGATATTATGTTATTAGGCGATACGATATTATAATATTATATAAATATAAAATATTGTATTATATATAATATTTTTGTATAAATTATCATTTATGCATTATTAAATACAAAATATTACTACACATAAAATAGTTTTACTTTTAATAGTTCTACTTTTAATGTGTTCTATTTGAATTTTTAATATAATATAATAATAGGGTTCAAACGATAATATATATTATACAATTAAAATTAAATAAAGAATGCATGTGCAATGTTTTAAGGAATAACCTAAAAAAAACATTATAACTAAAAAAGTAAGGTAATGCATAAAGATGTAGAGCAAACCTTTAAAAAGAGGGGCAATGTTCCACACATTGATGCTTCCAGCTTTCATAAACTGACCCAGTGCAATCTCCAGGAAGAATATCGGAATGCCTCCCAGAAATATGAACAACACATAGGGAATGAGGAACACTCCTGTGAACACACAGCAATAGAGAATGACAGAGAGTGATGTTAAAGACAACATGGAATGACATTCACAACCTATGCAAAGTTATTGCATTTTGATGCAAGAATGGGAATAATTGTTAGAATAACATGCACTTACAAATCATTCACAATAAGACAAGAAATGTGTACTAAAGGCTCGATTTGAAGGTCAAGCACTTGATATGAAATACAAAGAATTGCATTTTCCATTCATTCGAGTCATAAGATGTCATAATGTACCAATGTCCAATAAAATAATACCAAGAAACATAAACGGAGGTCTCATGATGCATATAATGCCAATTAACCCCAAAAAAACAATGCAAGATTGCATTTTACACATCTTTGAAGTATTACAAAACAGGGTGAGCATTTTAACTGAGGGAATTGTCTGCTATTTGTGCACAACACCTTCACATGTTGACACGTCAGTTTGGATTTGACTGCTCCTGGCAGCATTAGCATTCATCACGCGGTCTGTGCGGCAGCAAGCTGACGCGTCGGCAGCAATAAACCTTCGCTCAACTGATCTGAGATTGACAGCCACAGTAGCGGCTTAGTGAGGGGGTTGGTCGCCGGTGTGATGCAGATTATCCACTGAAAACAGAGCTGGCATGCTCAATGAAAGTCTTGATGACGTCACCCGCCAGTCATCGGCGAAGTGACTGCAGGGGAGGATGTGTGCGTGACAGACAGATAAAAAAAAAAGGATACGATGGAAAAAAAAAGGCAGAGTGGGACGCCGCTATACAAAGTGACATGCTTACATAATGCTAGCTCTGCAGGCTAGCTGCTACACGGCCAATTTAGAACTAATGCAAGCCAGATCATCTAAAACAATAAAATAACAACAACCCCTGTTGCTAATTTAAAAACACTGATATGAATGAAGTGGCTTATTTGGGAGCACTGCCCGGCTTCCATTCAGAAAACAACAGCTTTCGTTGGACTCGTGACTCAGAAAGAAGCCTTTTGATGAACTGCCTACAGAAGGAAGCACCGAACACAATGTGCTGCACAGATCTCCAGACCGCAGCTGCTATGTGAGTCTATTCCTCTGTGAAAAAAAGGAAAATATGCATATGTGGGCTAGTGTCGGGTTGATTTGCAAACAAAAGAGAGCACCATGGCAATGCCCCGTGAGCGGATGATGCATGAGAATGTGACTGCGGGTCAATGCGTGGACACGTACACAGCTACAGCGGAATAAAACAAGCGTGACTCACACACACACAGTCTTGCGCGTACTGCAGTGGCTGACGTCGTGCGCATAGAACACCTGACTCTGTATCAGCGTGTGCTCAATATAATGCTCTCAGAAAAGTGAGGAATCTTTTCAGCTCTTTCTCTTCCAGTGCATAAGACCAAGGGTTCCATTCCTAATGTGACTACTGATTTCATTCAAGAGGAAGTACTAAGTAGGTACACCAGAGGTACACAGTGGTAAATAATCCCACATTGGGATTGACATCTTCCCAAAATGTAACTAACTGATAATCGCCATTTTGATGTAGCATTTTCTGCTTGAGATCTCATGTTTAGAATGTTTGAATTGTTTTTGTTATTATTTAGAACTGATGTCGGTATTACCCCCCCCCCCCCACCAATGTTAACTGTAAAACTTTTTTGTAATCACACTAAATTATTTTAAAATGTTTTATTTTTTCTTAATTTGTAACATCTTATTGACCCCAAACTTTTGAGATTGTGATCAGTTGCCAAGTCTGCTTATGATACGTGACTTTGGGATTCTTTTTTTTGCTAAGTCTTGTTAAATAAAAATCACGAACCATGTTTTTTTTGGGGGCTTATTCATTTCTTCCTTCTTCATAACGAATTTACCATAAACTTTGTTTCTTTACATTTATGGTTGCTGTTTTCTCCAAAACATTGATTGACACTGTCCGCTCAGCTATAGCCAATCAGCACAATAATAAAAGTGCTGTAGCGTAATTCGTCCTCCCACATCCCGCCCCCTCCTCCCCATCATTGGAGAAAAATCACATTCAACGTGCAGGCATGTGATGTTGTAATCCAAGCGATGATAGTTAGTAGACGAAAATTTACATATGTACATTTTCACAAACAACGCCACCAACAGAGATGTGCATGATGGAGAGAAAACATGGGAAATGGGACCTAATTTAATTTTAAAATAATAAAAAGCTAAAAAAAATAATAAACAGCTAATAAATTATAACATTTCATGTCCATTTATTTATTTGCTGAGCAGCCACATACACTTTAAAAAAAGTTGCTGCCTTAAATTTGTAAGCACAATCAACTTGAACGTTTAAGTCATTTAAACTTAAATTACATTAAACTGACTTAAAAAATTAGTTGAATCTTGCATAACTTAGAAAAAAGTTGAATATTGTGTAATTTATTTTGATGAGTTGAGGCTATGTAAAAACGTCTCGGTTACGTATGTAACCCTCGTTCCCTGAGTACAGGGAACGGAGACGTGTCGTCGGGGGAGTTCCCTGACGAATTGGGATCACGCTAGGGAGCCAACTGCCTTCGAGAGAATTAAAACGAGGCAATAGACATTGGCATGCAAGGTTTGCATTCCGTGACCCGCCTACCAGCGCGGGTATAAAAGGCGGAAGTAAACATTGCGCAATGCTTTTCGCTGAGGAGCCGAACAGTGTCCAGTCCTCGCGAAGGTACAGCAACATGGCGAAGGGACGACACGTCTCCGTTCCCTGTACTCAGGGAACGAGGGTTACATACGTAACCGAGACGTTCCCTTTCGTCCTGGGAACTCCGACGTGTCGTCGGGGGAGTTCCCTGACGAATTGGGATCCCTAATAAAACGCCATGGTGCTGGCCCCTTCCAGCGCCCAGCTAAGCTACCCTGCAGCAGTTTCTTGAAATAAGTTGCGGGAGCTAGCACGGGAACCACACTGCTGTTCCGCAAGACCCGCACAGTGGTTGGATAACACTGGGAAAGCGTTCCCTCAAGAGAGGAGGGAACGCTGCGGAAGCCCCAGCCTGACTGAGGAAGGCCAGGAATACACATATGTACTAGCCCGAAGGAATAGTGAAACATATGGCAGTCCCAGAGGTAGTCCCAATCCAAGGGAAGTGGGAGCGTACTCAAGGGGACGACGAACGAGTCCGTCAAGAGGAAGACATGGCTGAACTGCACATGGCATCATGGGTCACAGTAGAGACCACTGGGGCACCCAGTCTACTAACAACTCCTTACTAGAGGTAGCAGACCTGGCGCCGGGCGGTCCGCCGCGCCCAGCACCGAGGGGTGAAGGAGGAACTCACGAGGCTCACCGACGTAGGGCGCCAACGGAGCAAAAAGACGCACGTATCCGGCCGAGGCACGGAGTGGCGTGGCAAGCCGACACAACCTATTCCCTCGACCCACTGGCCGTAGCCAGAACTCGGGAGGAAACAGGTTCCACACGAAGGCTATAGAACCTAGCGAACGTGTTCGGTGTCGCCCAGCCCGCAGCTCTACAGATGTCTGTCAGCGAGGCGCCTTGAGCCAAAGCCCAGGAAGCGGCAACACCTCTAGTAGAGTGGGCACGCAACCTGGGAGGACAAGGCTCACCCAGAGATTCATACGCTCGGGTGATAGCATCCACTAACCAGTGGGCTAACCTCTGCTTGGAGACGGCCTTCCCCTTCTGCTGGCCTCCGTAACAGACAAGAGCTGATCTGAGGTTCTGAAGCTTTGCGTTCTGTCAATATAAACCCGCAGAGCGCGGACGGGACAGAGAAAAGCTAGGGCTGGGTCTGCCTCCTCCTGGGGCAGCGCTTGCAGGTTCACTACCTGGTCCACGAAGGGAGTGGTAGGAACCTTGGGCACATATCCGAGCCGGGGTCTCAATACAACATGAGAAAGGACCGGCCCGAACTCTAGGCACGATTCGTCGACCGAAAAAGCCTGCAGATCCCCGACCCTCTTGAAAGAGGCCAAAGCTAACAAGAGCGCTGTCTTGATGGACAGGAAATTGAGCTCTACGGTCAGCAACGGCTCAAAGGGGGGGACCTTGAAGAGCTCTAAGTACCAGAGCTAGGTCCCAAGAGGGTACAGAGTGCAAAACCCGAGATGGATTTAACCTCCTAGCACCCTTGAGGAATCTGATGACCAGGTCGTGCTTCCCCAAGGACTTACCTTCTATTGCATCGTGATGCGCGGCTATTGCGGCGACATACACTTTGAGGGTGGAGGGGGACAGCCTCCGCTCCAACCCATCTTGCAGGAAGGAAAGCACGACACCGATCGGGCAAGTTCGGGGGTCCTCCTGACGGGAGGAACACCAATCGACGAACAGGTTCCACTTCAACGCGTAGAGGCGCCTCGTAGAGGGGGCTCTAGCGGAAGTGATGGTGTCTACCACTGCCTGTGGTAGACCACCTAGAACCTCCGCGTCCCGTCCAGAGACCAGACATGGAGTTTCCAGAGGTCTGGACGCGGGTGCCATAGAGTGCCCCGTCTCTGAGAAAGAAGGTCCTTCCTTAGAGGAATCGGCCAAGGAGGGGCTGTCGCGAGGAGCATGAGTTCCGCGAACCAAGTCCTGGTGGGCCAATACGGCGCCACTAGAAGGACCTGCTCCTCGTCCTCCCTGACCTTGCACAGTGTCTGTGCAAGAAGGCTCACTGGGGAAAACGCATACTTGCGTAGGTCCCGGGGCCAGCTGTGAGCCAGGGCATCCGTGCCGAGGGTTCCCTCGGTCAGGGAGAAAAACCACTGGCAATGGGTTGTGTCTGGAGACGCAAACAGATCTACCTGTGCGGCTCCAAAGACACTCCAAACCAGCTGGACCGCCTGGGGATGGAGTCGCCATTCTCCTGGCAGGGGAGGCAACTGTGAGAGCTCGTCTGCCACACGGTTGAGCTCCCCTGGAATGTGAACGGCACGAAGCGACCTCAGATGCTTCTGACTCCATAGGAGGAGGTGGGAGGCGAGTCGCGACATGCGACGGGAGCGTAGACCACCTTGATGGTTGATGTACGCAACGGTCTCGGTGCTGTCCGTACGGACCAGTACGTGCCTGTGTCTGAGAAACCCCTTGAGGCGACGCAGGGCTAGACGTACTGCTTGCAACTCTAGGCAGTTGATGTGCCAATGCAGTTGAGGCCCCGTCCACAGACCTGAAACTGCATGCCCTTTGTACGTGGCCCCCCACCCGGTGGCAGAGGCATCTGTGAAAACCACAGCATGCCTGGGAACCTGGACTAGGGGCACTCCGGCCCGTAGAAACGCAGGATCTGACCACGGGGAGAAGGTTTGGCGACAGTGCGGAGTCACTTTGACCCGGAACGTGCCGCTGCGCCACGCCCACCTCGGGACTCGATCGTGAAGCCAGCGCTGAAGCGGTCTCATATGTAACAGGCCGAGCGGCGTTACTGCGGCTGCGGCTGCCATATGCCCCAGGAGCCTCTGAAATTGTTTCAGTGGAACCGCTGTCCTGCCTCGAAAAGACCTGAGGCAGGTGAGCACTGACTGGACGCGTTCCTCCGTGAGGCACGCAGTCTGGGCGACCGAGTCCAGCTCCATACCGAGATAAGAGATCCTCTGCATGGGGGAGAGTTTGCTCTTGTCCCAGTTGACCTGAAGCCCCAACTGGCTGAGGTGCCGAAGCACCATGTCCCTGTGATCGCACAACACATCTCGCGAGTGGGCTAGAATGAGCCAGTCGTCGAGATAGTTGAGAATGCGAACGCCTTGTTCTCTCATGGGAACAATGGCCGCCTCCGCGACTTCCGTGAAGACACGAGGCGACAGGGCCAGCCCGAAGGGTAGGACCTTGTACTGATACGCTCGACCCTCGAAAGCAGACCGAAGAAACGGTCTGTGTCGAGCCAATCCTGAGCCAATCCCGAAGAAACGGTCTGTGTCGAGGGAGAATCGAGACGTGAAAGTACGAGTCCTTCAGGTCGATCGCTGCAAACCAATCCTGGGGACGGATGCACTCGAAAATGCGCTTCTGCGTAAGCATTTTGAACGGGAGTTTGTGCAGGGCCCGATTCAAAACACGCAGGTCCAGGATTGGCCGTAACCCACCGCCTTTCTTGGGTACAATGAAGTAGGGGCTGTAAAACCCAGACCTCATCTCGGCAGGAGGGACCGGCTCGATCACGTCCTTCGCCAGCAGGACATCGATCTCTTTCCTCAAGACAGGGGCGTCCACCGACCGCACACGGGTGAAGTGGACGCCCCTGAACTTGGGAGGCCGGCGTGCACACTGAATTGCATAGCCGAACCGGACGGTGCGGATGAGCCATCGGGACGGACCCGGAAGCGTTTTTTAGCCAGGCTTCCAGATACGGTCTCAACAAACCCACCCGAACCACCGGCGTACCCGCGGAGGGGCAGCGAGGTGGAAGGCAGGGACCTGGTCCTGGTGGCACTGTAGCGACCAAGAGCGGGGTCTGGGCGTTTTAACTTGACACCAACCTGCTTCCACCTGAGGGCAGACGACAGAGAAGGCCCGTGGGCATTCTGCTGCGGGCTGCCCGGTGGCAAAGGGAGGGGGAGAGACGAAGAACGAGGCCCTGACTCCTCGTGTCCTGGTCTCTGCGCCTCCGGGCCCAGCTGCAGACCGGAGCGACGCAGCCGAGGCTGCGTCACTGCTATCTGCAAGCTGGGGAGAGGGGAACGGGAGTGGTGCAGCTAGGGGGGTCGGCACGCACTGCCATTCTGACCCTCTCGGACGGAGGAAACTGGTCTTATTATACTGCCAGTCTCGACCGTGAGGGGAAACGAGGAACAAGGCCCGGGGGCATCGAGTCCTGGTTTCCCCTCACCCAGCGAGAGACGAGAGTGACAAGGCCGTAGCCCTCACTGCCATCTGAGCGCTGGGGCCCGTGAACGACTCAGAGGAATGGACGCTCAAACTTTGGGTACCGCTGATTACTGGATAACCAGCGGCGGAACAGAAGCGAAATTCTCCACCCGGCCCTCCCCCGGGGGAAGGAGTGGTGATGGCACGCACTCCCAAAGAGCAGATCGTCACATACTCTGGGTCGCTCCTCTCAGGGTTGTTTCCCTTCCCTTTGCTGGGGGGAAAACAAACTCCGAGCGGGCTGGACGTGAGGTGCTTCTGGACCACCAGTGTGGACATCGTCTAACCGAGGGCCAGCGCTGTGACTAATCACGGTCAGTCACTAAGCACAGCTCAACCCCGAGTTAGAACTACGCACGTGCAGTGGTAGCGAGAGAGGAAAAACTTCTGCAGATTTAGGCATGTTTGGCTTGCCATATTGGCACCAAAATGCTTCCATACTGCCAAAATTCTTCACACACATCCAGGCACTTTAGAACAGCCCAGGAAAGTGTGGCTGTTAAGTCTGAATCTTCAGCATGAGAAACACCATTATAGTAGGAACTCAGCATCATTTTCAGAGTATAACAGCCCTCTCTCCGATGTAGCGATCGACATCTGTCCTCCCTGGGGCCCCGAATGAAATGCTTGGTCCCTCATGAGAAGGACCAGAATCCCATCCGAAAGCCTTGACGGCACACGGCACGCTGAGCGGCTCAAGCCTTTACGAGAAAGGGGAGGCGAACAACGTGCCGACGTGGTCATGCACTCCTGAAAGAACATGAACCACCCACGAACGCAGTCTCAACACACTGATTAGGCATGTGAAACAGTGATCGTGGCCGTCAACCAGGCATGCAAGATAGTGAACGTGGTCATCGCTTCGATGACACACGGCACGCTGGGCGCTCAAGCCTTCAGGCAAGGCGAACAACGTGCCGACGTGGTCATGCTCTCATAAGAAAGCATAAACCACCCACGAACACAGTCTCAGCATGTTTGCGATGCGCTAGAGGAGTGAGTGGTTCGTGCTCACTGAAACCCTCAGATCACCAATGTTATTCGCCAAAGTAGCCCTCTTCTGGTGCACCAGAAGAGAAACTATATCGGGGAAATAAGCAAAGGGACTCCCCTCATAGAGGCACATGAGTCTTGATCTTGACCGCGCATCTTGAGCGCCGAATGACGCGCGCTGGGTTGCCGTGACAACCCGCGCTGTCAGCCGGCGCTCGACGGCACACGGCACGCTGAGCGGCTCAAGCCTTTACGAGAAAGGGGAGACGAACAACGTGCCGACATGGTCATGCACTCCTGGGAGAACATGAACCACCCACGAACGTAGTCTCACACACTGATTAGGCATGTGAAACAATGAACGTGGCCGTCAAATAAGGACAGGAAACGATCGCATCCAGAAACACACGAGTGAAACGTCATCCTGAAAAGGACGCGATCTTCACTCGTGTTGCTCTTTTAGACAAAAAGAAATGCTCTTTTATGTGCCGAGGCACAAAGGGACCACCGCGGCAGACACAGCGGGGAAACTGCAAGCCCGTGTGCTGCACTCACCGTTACCAATACCAGCCGTTAAAACAGCTCTTTGTTTGAATAGAGAGAGAGAAACGGCCGGCAACGGGAAGCGATGGCCACTTGAAGCGCCGTCACACCAGCAGCAGAGGATTCCTTTCGCCAAAGAAGACTCGTTTTTCAATATTTCCTCGGAATACAGCAGCTCAGAGAGACACTGAATGGCTCCGAAGCAAAAAGCATTGCGCAATGTTTACTTCCGCCTTTTATACCCGCGCTGGTAGGCGGGTCACGGAATGCAAACCTTGCATGCCAATGTCTATTGGCTCGTTTTAATTCTCTCGAAGGCAGTTGGCTCCCTAGCGTGATCCCAATTCGTCAGGGAACTCCCCCGACGACACGTCGGAGTTCCCAGGACGAAAGGGAACACTTGTTTTCATAACTTACTGATGATATAATTTTTTTTTACGGTGTAATAATTCTGAATAATATTCAGTCAGCTGCTCGCTAAATAAACCCTGCCGGAGTATTTTGCGATAATGACTGAACACTGACAGTACATTATCCCTTACTTAATCTCCACTAGCTCACGACTAGACAGCCACCTCAGGTGTGGAGAAAATATGTTAAGCTTTCTATTCTGGATGGGCTAAAAATGCATTGAGAGTTAGCGATCGCAACGGTGCTGAAACCTGTTTGCCAGTTAGCGAAATTGTCATGTGAAGCCCCGCTGAGAAGTTCGCATCATCCTGTAAAGCACACCCGGGAAGTGCTTTCACTCCTTTCTAACGAGCAGCCCTTAAAACACAGGCAGAACTGATTGGATTCTTGGGTAATGAGGGGAGGCTATAAATATAGATTCCCACACCTCCCCCTTACAGAACAGATGGATATGGACACTGTCAACACATATGGCTCCCTCCACTCAGAAGCCAATGATATTGTTTGCATGTACTACCAGGTGAAAATCAACTTGTCTCCAGCATCAGTATGTATTGTCGGCTAGCTAGAACCACAAGCATTCAAATAAGAAAAACACTATTCTAGAAATGTAGTATGTTAGATTAATAAGTAAATTATAAATTTTTTGTCCCTTTTTGGCTTTTTGGTAAAGACTCTCACTTGCACCTACATACTGACAAGGAAAACTTGAGAATCAAGTGGGCTCTCTGATGAGATCAATCTTCATGTTACTTATAAATTTTTTAGGGCTGCCCACTGATCTATATAGAGATACTGTAGCTGCCATTTCTGTTGCATAATGAAAAACATCAAACTGCAAACAAAACGAAAGGATGTTTCTCGTTTGAGCAGCGCAGCGCAGACAGTTTATCAGATCGGACAAATATTAGAGAGAGCGGTGCGATCTCGATCGTGCAACAACATTACTTAACAGTGCTGAGAGATCCAGTGAGAAAGCGTTCGAGATCTAGTGAGAAGCATTCAAATTCAGCACAGACAGACTCTATCAGATCAAACAGAGCTGATACGGAAACCAGGAGACTTGGAAACATTGTGCCATGAACAAACAAGTTATAGAAGTTATACAAGCTTTATGAGTGCGCTTGAGAACTTAATTTATATTTTAAAGGCTCATTATTATGATTTAGTATTTCTTTGTAATGTAGAACAATGTTAGCAATGTTATAATATAATATTCTTATTCATATAATATTCTTTCTCAGCCCTGAAACTCAAACCATTTTTTATGGTTTTTATCACCTAGTTTAAGATTTCACAACAACGATTTCACAATCTGACATGATCATACTTGTTGTAGAATAATAAAAATATACAAGGTTTGGCTCATGTTTGGGGGAAAATGTACGTAGTTTTGCATGATTTGAGGTATTAATCATGTCCTTATGCAAATTTTTGTGCAAAAAGATGAAAATGTATGCTTCATACTTAAGGTTTCATACTTTATTCAAAGTTTATTCAAATCCCTAACTGTTAGTATTAGCATTAGTGACGGTTCTCAGCAAGAATCCCTAATAAATGCTCTAAAACTAGAATATTGCAACTAGACTATTAAAACTACTAAGCGCAACAACAAAATTTTCAGCATATTGATATTACATGAAGATGAATTTACGGAGAATCTAATACACAATGCTTGAACCCTAAAGCACCTACGGTTAGGCCCCAGTCAGAAAAAGGGGATTAAAAGATTAACAGACGCTCTTCTTAATCGCCCGTCCATGTGGAGCGAGGAACTGATGTCAGTCAGGCAAGACGCCAACATGTCCTGCTGTGCTGACATCACTGGCCTTCTCATGCCTAACCATTGAGAAAGACACATTGAAACAATGCATTTTTAAGTGTCGTTTGCAATATAGAAAGTTGAAACTAATCCACTTTGTAGGCTTGGAAATGTTGGAAATTACATTTTGCCAAAGTTTTACTGGTATTGATGATCATCGTGATCTAAAAAAATAATTAATTAGGGATATGGCGATAATCATGATTTTTAAAAATGAGTTGTACATATATGATTCTGACACATAAATAAACCAATTAATAGGGTGAATGTGAGATATGCTCCATAATGCTCACGTGTAATTTATGTTTCCTTCATACTCGTAGCCAGAGGGCGCCCTTGCACAGAAAGTCCATAAGTGAGATTCACAGGAGTACTAAAAACGTATGATTTTAGAGAAAAACCCTTATATGGACAAAGGCATCCAGATACTGCTGCAGCTGAATAACATGACATTATTATATATTAGAATCTATATCTTAAACATATATATATGTATGAATATTACCGATGCATTTTAAAATGATGCGACATGGACGATTCTGCATCGATACAGTCATAGACCATAATCGATTATAGCCTACTGACGTTTCTCTGATGTCATTCATCATATACGCGCTACTCGCGCTAGCTTAAAATGGCGGAGGGGGGCGAAACACAAAAGCGAGTAATAAAAAATGCACCCTCCATTTTAAAATTTACAGCGTGAGCTTGAGTGTGTGAGCGTTATTGGAACTTAAGTACACTTGACAGTTTCATGCGCTTTTAGCATTTACTAGGGTTTGTTCTAAATGGTCCTTGAATCGTGAGACCAGTGACGATTCACACCCCTAATATATATATATATATATATATATATATACAGTATATATATATATACAGTATATATATATATATATATATATATATATATATAAATGGAAAGCAAGTCAAATCTAATGCAATGCATATACACAAAATTCGGTGTCATGTTTCTTAAAACGTGACATTTCCTCAATTTTTTTTAAATACCAGGAAGATAAAACTATCTGCTTTGTTTGTGTGCTGAAGCCCAATCAAAATGCCAGATTGTAATTAAAGACTGTCAGATCGAGGAGATTTTAGAATGGCTGTGATACCGTATTACAGACCCAGCAGCAAGGACAGGAAGAGGGCTTTACTGCAGAGATCATAAATCTACTATGTGGCCACCATTCTGTTCAGCTTGGCCTCTCTTAACTCTGATACACCGCTACATAATGCTGTAACCTGGCAACAGAAAGACTGAACTGTGTCTTCATCTCACATGTACACCACAGTGTCAATCTGAACAGCTCAATGAAAGATTTGTGACCCAGCACAGATAGAAGAGTGAGCAGCTCGCTGAACTGCCAACAGAGCTGTATAAGGAAACAGATAAGGCAGCTAATGTGACCTATGACCTCTACCATAAAATCTTGCAGTACAGTATGAGGCTGTTTGCTATCAAATAACAATCTCAAATTGTTACGATAACAAACTGCAAACATTCACAAGTATAAGAGATTTGACCTACAGATTAACACAACATGGGGTCTCTTAACTTTAAGTGGTTCACATCAAGAACTTTAGACTGTTTTAATATAATCTGAGTTCTCTACAGGGAGTTAGGAAAATTAGCAGACCTTCACTACAGGTGCGGAGAAATCTCTTGTGAGGTCTGTGGGAAATAAATTAGCTCACGAGTGATTTGGCTAAAAACGGATTAGCAACACTGTATCAAAACTGCTAAGTCTCTAGATACAAACAACTGAAGTTATGGAGGGACGCAGAGAAACACTGTCCTTGAGGCTTTAGCAATTAACCCGATATATTAAATTAAGTGTTTACCCAACAATGAAAATGTACTATTTACACATCCTTAAGTCATTCCAAATCTGTATGACTTTGTTTCTTGCATCAGTGTTCTTATTCTTATTCTAAAAATAAAGCATTTTCCTTAATGGAAATAAAGCTGAAATAAAATTAAATATAAATATTAGATTAAAAAAAGTAAAATGTCATCTTGGCAACTAATTGAAATATAATAAGTTGAAGTACTAAAATGACTAAAACTGAAATCAAAATAAATTACAGATAAATAAGAAATATTTAAAAAGTAATAAAAATGTCAAAAGCACATAATTAAATTACTTAAACTAAAAAAAGCACTATCTTGCATGGAGCACAAAAAGGGGCGTAAAGTAGAATGTCAAAGTTGATTTATTCCAATAAAAGTAGATCTCAAAGATAAAGTGCATACAAATTCATAAAAGCATCATAAAAGTAGTAAATAAAACTCATGCACTCTGTTTCAAGTCTTCCAAAGTCATATATACATATTTTTTGGTAACGCTTTCCAATAAGGTCTCATTTGCCTAACATTAGTTAATGCATTAACTAACATTACCTAACAATGAGAAATACATTTGTTACAATATTTATTAATCTTTGTTAAAATTAGTTAATAAAAATCCAACTGTTCATTGTTTGTTCCCAGTGCATTAACTAATGCTAACAAATGCAACATTTGATTTTAATAATGTATTAGAAAATGTTGAAATTAACTAAGATTAATAAATGCTGTAAAAGTATTGTTCATTCTTAGTTCATATTAACTAAAGTAGTTAACTAATGAAACCATATTGTAAAGTGTTACCATATTTTTTTTTGTGAGGAACAGACTGAAATGCAAGTCATTATATATGAAAATCTGGCCTTAAAAGTCTTGCCGGGTCGTGGTCACCATTTACTTTCATTGTATGAAAAAGAGAAACTTGGACATCTCCTTCCAGTGATACATGTTAACAACAATCATTTTTATTTTTGGGTGAGCTAATTGTTTTTTACGAAAGAACAAACTTAAAAAGATCCCATGGCTTTGAATTTGACCTGTGGCTAAATTTGTCTTCTGAGAGTGAGGAAAGTAAATATCACAAGTATCTCACAGACTTAACCTGTGAACACTGAGTAAAAGAATGTGTGACATGATCCGTATTTACTCTCCTTTTGCCAGCAGGACCTTTTAGGTCTTTGAAAGGTCTGATTTGATTTGGCATAACAATTCAAGATCCTGTCAGTTTTACAGACAAAGACGACACATTGTGTTTGGAAACCTGTACCAGGACACTGTAATTCTGTTACCTTAGAGATCCTTGTTGGGGGTAAAGAAAGTATTTCAGCATGAAGCGCTCTAAGAGTCAGCCAGTTCTCACTAGCCACTCATGCATCTCATATTTCTCAAGCTGGCACATCTTATTTGAATCACTTATTGTTTTGGGAAGAATTGATGGTCTTTGTGAAATGTTCCCAGCAGTCGGTTTCCATCACCTTTCCCCTCTACCACAGGTGGTGGAGATTTCAGATCCAAAACACACTGACATCTTCTCTATCTAAATAACCAGAAGACAATGAAATCAAGTTATCCGTCAAGACCAAATAGAATTGCAACCCAAGTGCTAACACAACATTGACCTAGTCTTGACATTTCGCTCACAACAGGTATTCAGGGCAGTGCCAAAGACAAACACTGCTTTTAGGCATTAACACTGTTACAGTTCACATATTCAGCGTAACGTTATACATCTTGACAAGATGTTTTTAAGTGTATATATGTGAATAGGACAATATTGGAATTTTCCCAAGGATAGTGGGAGACTTTCCAGATTAGCATTATATTCATTCTGTTTGTCATTTCTCATCATTCTCTCTAATTAAGATCTAGCGAGGATGCCGCTATTAAGCAAGTTATTCTGTAAAGTGATTTGCAACTATATGCGTACTGTAATGTAATCAGGATTCGACAATGAGGCTAATGATGTGCAAATGATCCACGACTTCATCTTTAATAAAGGTAATTTTTCATTAAAGAGGAAATATTATGCTCTTTTACAAAGTCTTGATTTTGTTTTTAGGATATACTAGAATAGGTTTTCATGCTTGAATGTTCAAAAAACATTATTTTTCACATATTTTACATTTTTGCAGCACTCTCTTCCCAGTCTGTCAGTATCGCTCTGTTTAGTTCCTGTCTCCATGAAGCCCCTCCTTCTAAAAAGCGCAATGTACTCTGATTGGTCAGCTGGAGCAGTGTGTTGTGATTGGTCAACCGGTTTGAGCATGCTTCGGAAAAGTCACACCCTTACCACAACCGTGAGTTTCAACACACTACAAACACAACTCTTTACAGTATTTATTTTGTGTTTTGCTTTCTTTTTTAGCCAATGAGTCACACCATTGCATACAACAATTACAGCAATTGAGACTCTGGCTTTCTCTGGCTTCTTTAACAGTGCCACGAGAGAGAAAATACTGTCAAGTTCAACAGTATTATAAATAAGCTTTAACAACACAACTAATACCTTAACCTGTTAACTTGCATCCCCATTTGGAACCCAAATCCAAAGTTTGATTATATTAAACATTTTCTGTACCTGAAAACTATTGTTAGATACCTGAAAAGCTGTGCTGTTGCTTGTATTTGAATAATTTGTTCTTATTTTTCCCATAACACATACTGAACCATGACCCTAAAACCGTGATAAAAACTGAACCGTTACGCTCCTAATCCCCATACATCAAGACAAAAAAGTATGGCCATTCATTCAGCAAATGCTGGACGGCATCCAGAGCGCTGGGGACACAGCTTCGTCATTCAGGCAAACACAATGGATCTCTTTCTATTGGGGTCTTAAAATGTTACGCAGACATAGCCTTCACATTCTATAGCCATCAGAAGATGACTCATAGAGCAAAAAAAGAGAATCAATGGTAAAACAGTGACGATAATGATGAGAGGCCCATGACTACTAATGCTACTCGAATCCGTCATTAGCCAGCAGCGATCAGCCTGTAGCCAAAGACTGGTTGTCCACTGAAGCTGAGCAGGGTTAAGCCTGGTCAGTACCTGGATGGGATTCCTCCTGGGAAAACCAGATTGCTGCTGGAAGAGGTGTTAGTGAGGCCAGTAGGGGGCGCTCAACCTGTGGTCTGTGTGGGTCCTAACACCCCAGTAAAGTGATGGGGACACTATTCTGTCAAAGAGCACCGTCCTTTAGATGAGACGTAAAACCAAAGTCCTGACTCTCTGTGGTCATTACAAATCCTGGGATGTCCTCCGTAATAGAGTAGGGGGTTAACCCAGGCATGCTGGCCAAATTTGCACATTTGCCTTTGTTCATGATCACAGCCCCCAAATCATCCTCATATACAGTATATACTGAGTATCTTCATCACGCCGTCTCCTGTCCACCAATAAGCTGGTGTGTGTGGTGGTCTGGCGCAATATCGTCGCATCATCCAGGTGGATCATGATGCACATTGGTGGCGGTTGAGGAGATTCCCTCCTTCTATATGTAAAGCACTTTGAGTGCAGAGAAAAGCGCTATATAAATGTAACTAATTATTATTATTATTAGACAACGGCTATGTCCCAAAGCCTAATAAGCTGACTACCTAGACAGCATTTTGAGCATCATAGGCACCTTTGTGTTTAATAATGTTTAATAAAGACATGTTGTTAGCCAAATTAAAATTGCACTAAAGCTAAACGAAATTATTTATATAATTGTTTACACACACACACACATAAAAAATAAAATATTTTTTCAACTATATATACTTAAATTTAAGACTCATCCAAGATTTGCCAGATAAAACCCTGAATTTGATCTTAAAGCTATTTTTGTCAGGTCATGTGTGACCTCTAATGGTTGCAAATGTGTGACCTCTACTTGTGCTTTCATGCATTGCATTCATAGAGAATTTTCACCTTCAATATCCATTTATAGCTGCATTTGCCACTCTGAAATACAAGAGTACACGCAGAGTGTGCAGCAATTAATGAGTGCTGATTTAAGACACTAGTCTAAAGTGACGAAAAAAGAAGAAGAAAGCCAAACTGGATCATCTTACAAATATTCAATCCACCACGTACTATGCGCACTTCTACTGTCTATGACGAAATAATGGGGAACTGGTGTACAGATACATTTGACAAACACACCAGCTTTATAATTATCATTAACAAACTTATACAATTTAACAAAATAGTTTGAAATGTCATTAAACTTGAATTCATTCTGTATAGTCACTTAGTGGCCCCCCAAGTAGTATTTAAACTGAATAAAACAAATAATGCTAAAGCTTTTCTCAGAACTAAGCCATTTTTAAAGACATTTTGTATTCGTTTTTTACAGTATATCTATTGCTTTATCATTAAAAAACAACTAATCAACTTTAAAAGCAAAACATTGCTGGTAAAGTGTGTTTGTGCTAGGATAAATTTTCTTTAAAATAAATGCCATTTGATTTGATTTTTTGTATCTAATACAATGATATTCAGATTATTAAAAGAGACAGACCGATTTGCAATTTTTGCACAGCCACTGAGTGCATAAATTAACGAATGAATGAATGAATGAATGAGTCAGGGCACACACACACACACAGGAGGTGTCTTCCACCGTGCAAGTGACGTCACAGAAGAGTGACGTCTCATCTAAAGTGATCTGAATGTGCTGCAGTCTTACCTCCACCATTTTTGTAGCACAGATACGGGAAGCGCCAGACGTTCCCCAGACCCACGGCAAACCCCACACAGGACATGATGAAGTCCATCTGTCTGGTCCAGGTCTCTCGCTCAGGGTAGCCCTGCCTCTTCTCCACCGCAGATATGGCTCCAGTGGCCGCTGATACGGGTCCCCCGTTTAGGGTCCCATTGACGCCTTGATGCGCGTTTCCATTGGGAATGAGATGGCCCTTCTTCTCCTCCACCAGGACCATGTTCAGGGCGCAGTCTGCGTCCAGAGAGGATTTCTCCATCTCTCGTGTAAACAAAGCAAATCAACCTCCGAGAAGGGCTTAATTCAGCAGTCAAAAATAAATATTTGATCTTTTATTGTTTTTGGACTAAGTCAGTTTCAGTTATCTTTTTACACCAATATGTCCCTTTTGTTCCTCTTTAGGTGCACAGGATCTGGTCCTTTATCCTTTTATTTAATAAAATCAGCTGTGTTATTCTTAACGAATGTTTTTTTTTTTTTTTCCCCGTTAGCAGTTTGATTTTCTCGGCGAAATTGGCAACGATTTTGTTGGTTCGTTTTTATCAAAAAGCGCGTTTGTAAAATAAATAGTAGACTTTAAAAGAAAAAAGACACCGCTTTAAAACAGCACCTTCAAAAACAATCCACGAAACACTTAAAGGTGAGTCTGAAGAATCGCATGGGAACGTGAATCTCTCAGAGAGAAGGCGACGGCGGAGACGGTAAAACCAAAGCGGCCCTTTGCGCGCGCGGATCAGATGAATGTAATGGAATTACATTCACGAATTGATCGCTTAAATCTCTTCAGACCATTGTTCTCATCGGTATTAAACACCCAAAATGTATAAATGAGACGCTATTCGGTGTCTACAGGAGGTGCGGCTGCTGCTGTCCCTCTGCGTGCTGACTGACTATCTGATGCGTCCACGCGAAGCCGCTCGGTGTTTTAACGGGCTCGGTAACGTCATTTGAAGCTCATCCCTCCCCCTCTGTTCCGCTTAAGGAAAACAGGGAATGGAGAGCTCACGTACGCCGCACACTACACACTGTATACTGCATACTACACAGCAAGTGCGATTCTAGCTCACTGGTGCGCTGCGCGAGATCAGATATGAAAGATTTTCAGTGCAGTCTGATCGCCACACAACGCATTTTCAAAAAAAATGTAAGCAGTATAAATCAAGGGCAGTAAAATGAGATGTATAAATACTTATACACAAGTATAGATATAAAATAGTTTTTCTTTTCAAAAAATCTAATGAGAACCACACAAAATAAGCACATAAAAAGTGAATTATAAAACTAATTAGATAGGCCTAACAGATAAAAAATATACAAAACAATCATTAAAAACAACTTTTTTCAAAAACTGTTAAATAAAGATAAAGATTTGCGGGGCTGGAATAGGGGGATGGGGCAAAAAAGACCATTACCCGTCATCAAAAATCTGTAAAAAATGTATTATAAATTAATTCAGAATTATTTTACCATTACATTTCACATGAACTATGCGTATCCATAAACCTTAAATAAAAAAACGCTTATATAAATAATATAAATATAATTTCAATCCTAAAATAAATAAATAGCCTATATATTTTCATTTTAATATTATTTTTTTGATTGTCTTTTGGGGCTAGAAAGATAACTACAGTATCAGCAGAAGTGGGAAGGGACTTTTTAGCACATGCGGGCAGTCTGTCAGTAGGTGTTGGTATGGCATTCCAAACATACCCACAGTAGGCCACGTAGTGCCGTGAGGACTATTATTCATCAAGTACACGTACACCCATCGGTTTTTTTTTTTTGCATTTCAAAGTACATAATCCTCCGTCTGACCACAGGAGATCCTGTTGTTCCATCTGGAAAATTACAAACTTCCATGAATCACTGCATATTTTTCTTTGATTTGACATGCTCTGCCAAGAGGGATAATATATATATATATATATATATATATATAAGCATATAGACATCATTCGGTTTTATCTCTTTTACCAGTTACTAGTTATTGTTACAGCAAGAAAACTATGGTAACTTGTTATTCACAATAAGTAATTAGAAGTTTCTTACAATGTATGCGATCCATGTTAATTTATGTATTAAAGGCAGGGTAGACAATTTCATAGAGGCTAGCAATAGCAAGCTAGCTTTGAAAGCATGTAATCCCACCCTCCCTTCTCCAAAGCCGACTCCAAAGCCACGCCTCCTTCAAAATACATAAACTCGTACAGCCAGAACAGAGTCTGCAAAGCGCCATGAGAGATGGTGTTAAATTACCTCATGTCTTAAAGAGCATAACACTACAATAATAATAAACTTAAACAACTTATAGAGCTCTTACTTGTACCACCTCACTGTTGCAGATTCATTTCACCGTTGATAGTGTTGACATAGAAATGCATAAATCCCAGTCTGAGGATGTGAACAGCTCCAGGTAGAAGATCACGAGTTGCTATCTCTTAATTATGGTTACTAGCATGACATGACGTGAATAGCATGACAACCTATCCTAGTAGGGCTCAAAAAACAAAATCAAGACTATGTAAAAGGGCATACTAGGTCCTCTTTAAGTATTGTAACAAAACACAATATCAGAATCATCTTCACTTTCAGAAAAACTGTACAAAAATTGTTCCTTTCCATGTGCAACAGCTTGTCACTGTGGGGCTGTTAAAGGGACAACTTTGTTCTATTTATACGTAATATTAAATACTGTCAGAAAGCATCCTTATTTGCCCCTAAAAGGTGCATATTAGTACTGTAGAGTAACTATTTCATATAGTTAACCAAGGAACTTAAAAGGGCCACGATGAAAAATAACTGTCAGTCATAATATTCTATAAATACCCACCTCACCCGACCCCATATTTGTCTGTTTATTAAATATTTTGCTTATTTTGGTTACAATTTCAGCTACAAATAAGAATCATTTCACCATGGTTAAATGCATTCTGCAACAAAGGTTTGCAGCTTTTTCCTGCATTTAACTATATTGTATTGAAATACTGAAACTGTGACCAACAAAAAATAGGCTGTATCCACTGCATCCCCAGTGCACTGCAGAAGTAGGCTATTTTCTGTGAATAAGCAAGACTTCTGATTCATTAGCTGCTATGTTGTAGGTAAATAAACAAGAAGTTGTTCCATTGTCGGTCATTGCGGGATGGGGAAATGAAGCGTCATAAAGCACTGAAGCTTTCCTATAGCAGATCGAGTGTTGAAAACAGCGCCATCTGCTGGCTAGTAAAAAATAAAGCAGCCAAAAGCCTGTGAAAGAAGCGCTGTCAGATGAAGCATCCACCACACACGTGTGTGATGACTTTCTCTCTCTCTCTGATAAATCCATTAACCCAATCAAGTGTGGCAATAAATGCCAGTATGAATATCAATATGATGAAATAGAAAAATAATGTACACATACTAACAGAGTTGCATATGGCTAGTATTTTATTTCCTGAAATAATTGGTAATCTTCGAGTGACTGTCTTCATGTAATGGAAAATGTAATGGAACGTACCCGCAGGTCTTATTCTACAGTGTAGGCCTACAGCGCGCTTCGAAAACAAAAACACCTATTGCCATAACAACGTCAGCTCAGCATGTCATGAGGCTTCCTACACAATTACGTCGATTTTACCATATCAATAAAAGCGCGAGTCCGATGATGTAACACTTGAAGAACTAGTTATTCTACCCGAACCTCCATCGCAAGGACGACTCTAGCAGGACATTTCTCAGGTGATACACTAGCCTACTCACAGGGGCGAAGTGGGACCAAAGTGGGTTCAAGTTTTCCCTGGTGTCTGCGCGCGCAATAAGTGGGCGGGCAATATGCTAATGTTTCGACATTATAGAGATCGCTAAGACATGTGACCAACTGGGCGGCAACGTCATCAGAACGCAAAGAATTATAGGTATGTTTGGCCCGTTTACATGGGCTGGCATGGCAGGCTAGTGTTCTGGCATGAAAAAAAATAATAATAATAGCGTGAAAAACAGAATATAATCCTACAAAATGCAACGGGCTAAAGAAAACATTGTCGGACCATACCAGAAAACTGTCGTCCGTTCAAAAGTATGCTAATGTTTTAAGCACCACACTCCTCGCTCTTTCTCATCTATCTGCATGCAGTCAGAATTCATGTCAAGATTGCAATGCTGCTGGAGTGTGTGTGTGTATGTGTGCGCCCGCGAGAGAGAGAGGCGCGGGCGCGATCGAACTGTGTGTGTGTGTGTGTGTGAGAGAGAGAGAGAGAGAGAGACGCGATCGAACTGTGTGTGTGAGAGAGAGAGAGAGAGACGCGATCGAACTGTGTGTGAGAGAGAGAGATAGATAGAGAGAGACGCGATCGAACTGTGTGTGTGTGTGTGTGTGCGCGTGCGTGAGAGAGAGAGAGAGGCGCGATCGAACAGTGGAAACATAAAAACATACTCCGTCCTTTTGTTCGGTTATCATTCAAACTGCAAAGTATGTTACTTATATTTGTGTAACTTACACTCGCAATAAAACACAACATTGTGCTTTTGTCACACTCTAAACTCTTGTCAAGCTGTAACCTACAACTGTCACCCAACCAAACACACACAGTTTTAAAAGCAACATCCAACCCCATTTCAAAACCGTCTGTGGGTTACATCTTTTGGACATTAATCATATCGCATTGGTTTTCATTTCTTGTCTTCAGAGCAGTTACATATTCGACATTGATTAAAAAAGAAAATCAAATGTGTTTTTAATGGTAGTATTATTTTATACGAAAATCAATTATTTACCATTCAGATGAGAATAAAGTTAGGTTTAATTCAAATTAAGGAAAACAAATATTTTGATCCGTTCTTAAAGAATAATTCAGGTATTTAGCACTTTGAGTCTATTTTCTAGCTTGTTTTGGATGAACCAAGGTAGAGTGGTGGGTAGAATTTTGACGATAGGTCCTGTCTCGACTTTTTGAATCGCCTCTGACCGCTTCAGAGTGGCTGTGTACGAGCATACACAAACATGTCCTTAAAACAACCCTTAACGTTCGTTTTCAAAACTGTGCAAGAAGGACTATTGCAGTTTATAACACAGCAGGTAGACGGCATCTTGAACACTGCGTTCTTCCCTCCATGCAAACAAGTCTGGCGCCTTCTGTTTGTGCCGCGGATTCCCAAAATGCTTTGCGTTCACCACTGGTAATACGTCACGATGACGTCACATTAGCAATCTCTATACTGTAGGTCTATAATCCTTCGGAATGAGTTGGCACTTGGCAGCAGAAGTCACAGAACAGAACGTAACATTATAATTTCATATTAAGTAAATGAATAACCTAAACTGTATTTAATAAGTGCGGTAGAAAACATTATTCCATTGATATAGCCTAACAGCTGAATACAATATAATCAAAATGTTAATGCCACGATTTAATATTCATAAGAATTTATTTGTTGGCCAACATCTGTAAAGTTGTTCATACGTTTTAGATGCTGTGTCAATAAGTCAACATCGTCCTTTAGATGCTGTCAAAACTTTTCAGTTTCTATGTAAACGTAAGTAAATGTAGGGTAACATGGGGTAAGATGCCCCACAGGGCAAGATGAACACCCACCCCCACTTTAATTTTTCTCCAAACCATAGATGGCACAAAATTTAATCTCAGCACTTTTGATGAATGGCTACGTTATTTTTAATTTTGTCATTGCATCTGAATATCAACATTTGTGAGATTTAGTCAGTTGAAACAGTTTTGAGGTTAATTGATCTAATTTTGTGTCTCTGAAAAATAGTGATATGACATTGTATTATGTTAATTTTTTTTGCCTATTGGTTGATTAGAGATTTGTGGACAATTAATGTTTTAAGATTTGTGCAATAAAAGTTTTTATATCATATTAGATTTTAAAGAAAAAAGATAAAAAAATTACACCCCCCCCCCCCCCTAGTATTATTATTATTATTTAAATGTAATATTATAGTTAAAGGGTTTATTATTTAATATTTCCATGAATTAGAAGTACATTTCAGACATATTTGCTTTCATTAAAACCTATTAATTGAGTGAAATTATTCAATTTTATTTCACAGTGTTTTTATTATGATATATCTTCAATTAGAATATGGGCATTAAAAATTTAAATATTCATATGCCTGTAAATAAGTCATAGAATATTATTCCCTTTCAGATAAATCTCTTTTACTGGGATTCTGCGTTGTCTGTAATCGGTTATTCAATTATTCAACTAAATTGACAAAATAAAATATAATAAAGTATTTTATATTAATTACACTTTAAAAATATAATAAGAATTATTAATAAGAATAATTATATCAAAATTAATTTGTACATTCTGTAAAAGTATATCCAGGGAGGGCTTCTTGCCCCAGTAGGGGCCATCTTACGCCTCTGTTAATATTTTAAATTCTGGGTTCTATATGAGAAAATATAGTGCATGCAAAAAAAGTGGCCTGCACATTGGAGCCCTCTTCAGAAAAAGAAAATGTGCGCAAAAGTCTTTGTTAAAGCCGAACGGAGTAAGCTAACCTGGTTCAGGGCCTCCAGGCACGGGTGAGCACTATACGGATGCACTTTCATGTTTCTATCTATCTAAGTTTAGTTTAGAATAGACCCCGTGACTTCAGGAGCAGCTGCCTTGCAAAGGTTATGGCCCTTTTTTATAGCGCCTTAGAAATAGCAGCTGCGTGGAGTCATAAGTAACCCAAGCATGACCATCACCCCACAGCCTTTACTGCTCAGACTTTGACATACACACTAATTAAACAGTAGAATAATGATACAACATTTCAACCATGACAAATGTTTTATCCTATACACAACCATTCAAAAGTTTGAGGTCAGTAATAAAAAAAGATCTGATTTTTAAAAAAGAAAGAAAGAAATTAATACATGTATTCAGCAAGGATATATTCAATTGATCAACAGTGACAGTAAAGACATTTATATGGTTACAAAAGATTTCCATTTCAAATAAATGCCGTTCTTTTAAACTTTCCAGTCATCAAAGACTACTGAAGAATGTCATGGTTTCCACAAAAATATTAAAGGATAGTTCACCCAAAAATGACAATTCATCATTTACTCACCCTCAAGTGGTTCCAAACCTGTATGAATTTCTTTGTTCTACTGAACACAAAAGAAGATTATTTTGAAGAATGGGTAACCAAACAGTTGATGGGCCCATTGACTTCTATAGAATGAAGGGGAAAACAATACTATGGGGCCCATAAACTGTTTGGTTACCGAAATTCTTCAAAAACTTTTGTGTTCAGCAGAAGAAAGAAATTCCTTTTGGAACTTGAGGGTGAGTTTTGGGAGAAATATCCCTTTAAGCAGCACTAATGTCTATTCTCCAACATTGATAATAATAAGAAATGTTTCTTAAACACCAAACCAGCATATTAGAATGATTTCTGAAGGACCATGCACTGAAGACTGCAATGCAAATTCAGCTTTGCATCACAGGAAGAAATTTTTTTTCCAATTCAAAATAAATGCAGACTTGTTAAACATAAGATACTTCTTTCAAAAACATAAAAATCTTACTGACTCAAAACTTTTGCATTTATAGTGTATGAAGTAATGAACTTGTATGACTAACTCTTACAGGATGTCTGGGAAATCACATGTCACAACATGTCAGATGTTGGACAAACAAAAATAGTGCCAGTGTAGAAAGATGACTATTCACATATTCATACAGACATTGAGTTAATGTGAATCAAAGTTAGTTAAGGAGGTTATCAAAACACACATCACAGCAGACATATTCACAACTAGTCAAGACTCATTTGCATAAAGGGGTCAAATCATTTTTCAATTGCAGCGCATGCAGTGGCCACTTTATTGGCTGTAGTTCACGGTGTTACTTTATAAAACTAAACAGCTGGGGGAACAAATTGTTCCTATTTAGGTCAGAAGTTTAGTATGCCACAGATAAGGACGGGCACAAAAATCAATATGGCCATTCACAGCCGTACTGTCACGCCTTGAACGGCACTAGGATGGTCTTATCCTGCAGCGCAAGATTGTTTTCTAGCAGACTTTAACAACTTTTTACTTCTCTTATAAGTTTCAATCTGACCTTTCCAGACATTTCTATAATTACATTTCCTGTACAACAGTATCTCCTGTCTTGAAATGAAAATAATAGTTTCAGTTTTGGTCATATAGAAATATTACAGGGTGGTTGGTAATTTATTTATTTTTTTAAATCACAAAAAACATGAAAGGAGAGATCTGTCATATCTGGAATACAATAGATACTTCTTTTGAACTTTCTATTCATCAAAGAATCCTGAGGGGAAAAAAGGTTTCCACAAGAACATTTAGCAGCACAACTGTATTCAACATTGATAATAATAAGAAATGTGTCTTGGAAAGTAAATCAGCATATTAGAATGATTTCTGAAGGATCATGTAACACTGAAGGCTGGAGTAATGATGGTGAAAATTCAGCTTTGCATCACAGGAATAAATTACATTTCAAAATATATTACAGTTTTTTTTTTTAAATTGCTTACAATTTCTGAAACTATGGCAAAACTCTACCCACAAAACGCACAGAAGATTCAAAACGTCACACATCTCTTGCAAAAGCAAACACTGAATTCAAGTGTTTATATATTCAAAATGTTTATACATATATATATATATATGTGTGTGTGTGTGTGTGTTATGAAAATTATATATACTGTATAAAGTCAGTGTGAAACTGAAAAATGTTATTTAGATAAATCGGTTTCTTTTTTTGAAGCACAATCTGAGAAAATTAAGCAGGTTGTTGAGAACATCACTGTCATAATATTCACAAAACATATTTTTAATTTGTACAGTGACTGCTGGGGGATCATGAATATCTTGTTCAGCATCACACAAGATTGAAGGCGAGCCAGAGCTGCAGCTTCCTGTGGACTCTGAACATAATGTTTCAGTTCTATGTGAGATTTAGGAATTATGACTCAACAAACATCACCAACTAAAGATTCAAGTGTGTGTCATATTAAAGGGGATAGGCCTACATAATGAAAAACAGTATTTTCTAGCCCGCCAAGAAAACCACACAATGTGTACTGTAATGCAATGGTACGGCAATCATAACAGAGATCAACTGCATGTAGAAATCCTGAAGGGGCAGCAACACAATAGAGGGTATGCATGTGACGTCAGTGTTGGCCGGAGTGACTGCGGTTACGCCCACTAAGTGGCAAAAACACTGAGCGGCAGCATTTGTTTTCAGCGTGAATGCTGCGGAAAAACACACAAAACGCGTCTAAAACGGGAAAGAGCTTTGAGACTGACTGTACAACTAGATTTGACAAGAAATATGAGGAATATTTTTACAGACTACCTAAAGCTACAGAACAGAGAAGCAAATAGATTGCTGCAATTCATAGAAACAACTGGACTCCAGGCAGCGAAAGGTGGATTTGCAGTTATCATTTTTGTGTCAATATGCTGAATTTAGTGGTAAAATCATTCTCTATATATTGTATTGTCATATATTGCAGTGACAACTCAATCAAATATTTACCACTGTATATTCTGTATAATTATTTTTTACAGTCTATGATAATTTGACATTTTTAAATAAACTGACAAAAAACTATACAAGTTTTAAATCACTGGATCTTTAGTAAGTTGTAAGGAACACTATATTGAGTCCAATCTTTAGTTTAAACAGATAATCGTTTGTTTTACTTGCGTTTTCGCAGTTTCCCCCTATTAAATCCAGTCACGCAGCTGCTCTTCTGCCACTCAGTCCGGCTGAGGGGGCTATAGACTGTTTAACACTAATGATCAGAAAGAGGGTAGAAAATGTTCATGCAAATGGAAATTTCCGCCATTAATGATATTACAGATCTTTTGAAAGATTACTGAATCTACTGATCAAAATACATGCGAAGAAGATGCAGAAACAGGCGATCTCATATGTAACCATATGCATATGTAAAAAAACACGATCATCAACATTAAACATCATATAAATCAAAACTGCCTAATGTTACTGAATGAAATGTCGACAGAATAAGACTGTGAAGCTTTGGTGGTGTTGATGGACTCGATCTACTCCATCTGTGTTTTGATTATAGTTCTGAATATGATCCAGATGTAGACTTTGACAAAAGCATGATTTTCTCAGCTTTTTGGTCAAAATGTTGCTTTTTTTTTCCCTTTTTCTTTTTTTTTACGAAACTTACCCACATTCAAGTGTTGATAAAAAAAAATAATGCATGAAGTTAGAATAATTTTTTTTTTTGGGGGGGTGCGGCTTCTGAAGCGAAGCCACGAATTTGTGTAAGAAAAATATTCATATTTAACACGCTACAAAGTAATATTCTAGCTTCCGGCCAAACGAACATACGCAGTCCACTTACGCCCAAAAGCACAACTTACGCAACTCGTGACGTCGGACGTAGCATAGTGCGTCATGGCGTAGCGTAAATATCAGCAGTACGTCACATTACTCGCATAAGTTGCGCTTTAGACTTAAGTGGAATCCGTATGTTCGTTTGGCCGGAAGCTAGTTATTTTACTTTATAAAGTGTTAAATATTGATATTTTTCTTACACAAACACATCAGTTCACTTCAGAAGGCCTTTATTAACCCCCCCGGAGCCGTGTGGAGCAATTTTATGATGGATGGATGACCTTTTATTGACTTCAAAACAGAAACGCCCATTCACTGCCATTATAAAGCTTGGAAGAGCCAGGACATTTTTTAATATAACTCCGATTGTATTCGTCTGAAAGAAGAATGTCATATACACTTGAGGGTAAGTAAATCATGGGCTAATTTTCATTTTTGGGTGAACTATCCCTTTAAGATCTAATATGACCCACTACGAGTTAGTCGAGGGGCAGTCAGTTTTATTTTTCAGTATCAAATTAGGCCAATCTATGTTTTAATGTAACTGATTTAAAAAGGTTATGAACAGTATTAAAGAAAAAAAATTGATGTCTAACTTGTAAGACTAGTCTTAGCAGTTTATGCAACCGGCCCCTGCTGGACGAACACTGTAAGAGGATTTAGGGCCATTTATTTTCTGGTTTCTTGCACCAAATGCAGTCATATTTATTTCTGCATTATCAAAAATATAGAAAAATAAACTGCTTATGAACCCTGACATTTTGTGTGTGTGTATATATATATATATATATATATATATATACACATACATTTGAATTATAGAGGAAGCATGCATATGCTTCGATATGAGTCATGACCTTTCCTTCGTGTTCCACTCCCTTCACCTTCACTCTCTATGTAAAAAAAAGAAAGAAAAAAGAAGTTGAAAGAACTATAAGACATTATTATTATCTCTAGACAACAATAATTTTCTCTAATAGTGTAGGGGCCCTTTATCATGGAATTAAAGTTAATCAAGGCTTCCCTCTAGTGGTCATTCTCTATTCCAACATACAGTATGTGGTAGTGGAATATGAGAAATACAATTACTTTGTTGCAATGTTCATTAACAAGCGATGCCTATGTCAAGACTTTTACAATGGTTTGTAGCTTAAACATATCTTAAAGGTAATATTCTACAGTTCATCACTGTAATTATTCAGATTTTATTCATATTCTGCCTAATAATGCATGCCATATTCTTTTTGCACATCATTTGTTGTTTGGTAAAAGCCTGGCATGATGTCTCAGTATGTAGTGTATGACTAATGTCATGTCACATTTCACCTATTTACCTTGTTAGAAAGTGTATATTAAGGCCAAAACACACAGCAGGTGAGAAAGTAACCGTCATTCAGGGTTTATGAGTGAGTGTGTGTACAGTGTTCACAGATGGGTGGAATGATAATACTCGAGTGGAAAACCCCTGTGCCCATACAAGGAGAGCTGAGAGCTCTGGATCTGTGGGAGCATTACTGAAAAAAACCTCAATAATGTAAACAGAGACAGTGGCTTCTGGCGATCTCAAGGCATTTTAAAACAAACTGCAGCGCTTTCAGTTCAGCAAAGCCTGACTGTAATGATGAAGAATGCTTATTTAATGTGCAGCTGAGCACATTAATGTGTAGCCTATCAGATATCCCCTGGAGACACTTTCATCTGTCCTTATCGTACATTCAAGCATTACATTTGAGGAAGTCTGAACCAGTCTTAAAGGGCCTGTTGTAGTTTGACCAACCCACCCCTCTATCTCCATGATTTTTTTTTTTTTTTTACTTCTTTCTCTTGATCTTTTTTTCCCCCCACCACTTTCTCTTTCTGCTTTCTGTGCCTACTCTCCTTTTGTCAGTCTCTTTTCAACGTCAACTTCTCTTCTATAAAGCATGTGGGTGTTCAAGGTCATCATTGTAAAATGAATGTGATTTTCGATTAAAGAGCAGAGAGGATGTTGGGAGTTTGGTGACGTGAACAGAAACGATTGCCTTCCAGATTTTCACAGCAGCAATCAGCAGGTAATTGAGCTTTTGCTTAGATCTCTTTTCTAAAGGGTATTTTTGGGGAGAATATCACTGATTGTTGATCTACTTTCAATGAAAAATATTCCTTTATTTGTAGATATGTCAGGAGCAACTGAACTGAATTGCACTGGTTATCTGCATGTCAAAAGTGAGGTGTTTTTGGTAGAAAATAAGAAGTTGTGTTAATAGCGTATTTTTATTCCAAGGAAATCAAACATCAAGGAGTGCGTTCAAAACTGTTTTCCCAGCAGAGCTTGTGTGACAGAAAAGAAAATCTGTCAAATCTCATTGCTAGTCATTGAAATCTGCGAAAGGAATCAGAATTTGGCTTTTGCATGTAATGAAAAGCATATTCTTTAGTGCTTGTTGCTGTAGAGTGCATGCAAAATGTGTTGCTTCAGGCTTAAAAATGAATGTGCTGATGATTTTCAGTTAAAATTTGCATGTACATATTAGTGTTGTGTGTGTTTATGTATATAATATGCAGCTCATACCTACCCTGCATTACCATGCCTCTATTGAGAGATCTTTGGAAAAAAGATGACATCAATGCTGTTTATGAGCTGAAAGAGAAACTGGGAGAGTGAGTTTTCCTTCCTTACGGACTAATATATTCAATATTTAAGAGTATTCTGAACACGTAATGACTTGAGAGTAGATTTTCACATTTTAGTTTACCAAAAACATTTAAAGACTTGTCGTCTAGAAGCAGAAAATATTAAGACTCAGGAGACTTCACAATGTGCTCAATGCACTCAAACCCATCATTAACCATTAATTGAGAACAAAAGTCATTATGTATAATGTCTCAGGGGCTCGTTCTCTGAGGTTCGAGTGGCTCAGCACAGATGCACCCAGAAGCTTGTGGCTGTCAAGTGTATCCGCAAGAGAGCGCTAAAGGGGAAAGAATCCATGCTGGAGAATGAGATTGCAGTATTACGCAGGTCAGTGATTTTACAAAATTCTCTGGATTGATTTAACCGTTTGACTTTATGAAGGGTTGTTTACATTATCGTGGATATTATTTAAACACAGCTGTCTTTTCTGATTTGATAACAAAATGCTTTTTTTTTTATGTCCCTGTGATTTCTTTGCAGAATAAATCACGAAAATATTGTCTCTTTGGAGGAAACCTTCGAAACTCCTACTAAACTGTATTTGGTAATGACACTGTGAGTGTGAAAAAGTGTGAAAAATAAAAATATTGTAGTTAAGAATTAATTTAGTTTAAAGCCTTGTGTTTTATAGGATTAGACAGACATAGAATGATAGAAAAAATGAATGAATGAACGAACGATTGATAGATAGATAGATCAAACAATAAACTGAATGACAGAGACAGACCGATAGATAGACAGACAGACAGATAGATCAAACAATAAATAGATAGATAGATAAATCAAACAATAAACCGAATGACAGAGACAGACCGATATATATAGACAGACAGACAGACAGACAGACAGACAGATAGACAGATAAAACAATAAACCGAATGACAGAGACAGACTGATAGATAGACCAAACGACAGACAGATAGATAGATGGATATATAGATGGACAGATGTAAAGAGGTCAGTGCTGATGACAGTGTCTCATGCAGGTTGACAGGAGGAGAACTACTGGACAGGATTCTGGAGAGAGGTAGTTACACAGAGAAAGATGCCAGTCGGGTCATATCTCAGGTTCTGCAGGCGGTGAAGTGTCTACACCAGCTGGGTGTTGTTCATCGAGACCTAAAGGTACCTGAGAACAAAATACAACACTTTAGTCTCTGTTTTTAACTGTTTTAGTTTCAGAGCACTCATGATGAGGGTGTTTTTAGGTAATGTTTTGAGAGCATTAGTTAAGATTAACATTACCAAGTATGTTGGATATAGTTTTAATTCCAGCCTTTTACTGTGGGTGCTTTGCATGCAGCTGAGTGGATATTACAATCATAATAAGTTCCCTCTCCATTAGCCAGAGAATTTATTGTATGAGACTCCATTAGAAGACTCCAAAATTGTCATCAGTGACTTTGGTCTGTCTAAAATGGAAGAGCAGGGGACTCTTTCCACGGCCTGTGGGACACCTGCCTATGTTGGTAAGAGAGACAGTTCATGATTGTGCAGTAACATACAGAATCAAGTCTGGTCTGACAGCAAATAATATGCACAAAAAAAACCAAATGCACTAAATGTGACACCAGGAACTTTCTTTAATTTCCAAAGAATGAACTAAAGAACCCCATATAGCCAAAGATGAAACTAAAGTGCTGAGAAAAAACACAGAAGTTTTGAAAGTGTAGTCTTTGCCACTGACTGTAACGTATGACCACTGATGTTCACTATATGTATAGCTCCTGAACTTCTACAGCAGAAGACGTACGGTAAAGAGGTGGATCTCTGGGCCATTGGGGTGATTACGTTCATTCTGTGAGTGATGGGTTAATATTGTTCATTCAAAATGTATAAACTGTGTATGATAAACACCACAGTACAGAACTGAGAGTCTGTATCAGCATTATTCGTTTTCTGGCAGAATCTGTGGCTATCCTCCGTTCTACGATGACAACGACACACAACTCTACAAGCTGATCATTAGGGCCGAATATGAATTTGATTCACCATACTGGGATGACATCTCTTACTCATGTATGACCATGACAATTCCTAATCTCTCATACACTCTTAAAAATAAAGGTTCCAAAAGGGGGTTTTTACAGAGATGCCATAGAAGAACCATTGTTGGTTCTCATTTTGGTGAACATTTAATAATACGAAGAACCACTTTTTTGACTTTAAAGAAACGTGTGTGTAATGGAATGATTCCATGGATGTTAAAGATTCTTTATGGAATCATCAATGCCAATAAAGAACCTTTATGAATGTACTGTGCAGAATAAATGACCAAATCACATTCATAGCCTCCTCAGTCCAAATGCCCGTATACTGGACAAATGTTTATATTTTCTTGGTCTGTGCCAAAAGTATTTTTAGGTGAAAATATGTCAGACCAATGTATTGTTTTTTTTAATAACGCATAATGCCATATTTATATCTGAGATTTCTTATTTACATTTCTCATTATATAATGCAACTGTTGTGAAATGTTCAAAAACTAATGCCATTTATTTTTTTCGTACAAAAATGTAGTGAAATTTGGACTAAGGAGAAAGGGTTATGAATTTTTTATTTCGAGTTTTGATTTCTATTCCTTTAAGACATTTAAAAATGTATATATTATGTAACTGTATAATATATGCATAATGCAAATGCATTATGAAACAAAATATCAAACCAAGAGGCATTTACTTTAAATAAAAAGATGTGCTTTTCAAGTGCATCATTTCACAAAAAGAAGTTTGTTATATAGGTTTTAAATCTCTTAAAGGAATGGAAATCAAAACTCGGTCATCATTTTCTCAACATGTCATTCAATATAAATTATAACAAATGTTTTTCATTTCTGCAATTGCTTAGGAAATAATTGTATGGGATGAAACAGAATTGGAGCATTAAAGCTTTCACAAACGGTTTTGAAAACTTCTCCCATTGTATTAATGCAGAATGTTTTATAATGCAGCCCTAAACACGTCAAATGCTGGCCACATTAACTGGTATTGATCTTCTTGTGTTCTCTTCCTCTTCCTGCCTACTAATGCTTCAGCGAAAGACTTCATAGTTCACTTACTGCAGAAGAATCCAGTGAAGAGGTTCAATTGTGACCAGGCCTTGCAGCATCCTTGGTGAGTCCATAAATAGCAGGAAAGAGGCGGACGGGTTGATCAGCAGTGAAAAGAGAGACTGTCCTTGAAGAACAAATGAAGAGTTGGGTCACATCTGTGGGAGGGAGTGTGCAAACAGGAAGAGGATTATGAAATGTAGAATAAACAGATGTCTCTTAACCTGCAGATCTCGCTGAGATTGTACAAGGTCTTTAAGAAGCACAAAATTAATGTTTTTCATTGCGGAAATGAAATGGAACAGAGAGAAATGCATTCAGAGAAATGGCACTGGATTATTGTGGTACTTGTAAAACATACATTATAGTTACCCAGAAGAAAATTTTAGTTGCTCAGATCTTGACTAAAAAAAAAAAAAAAGTCCTTTGAGTTTCCGATTATGCTTAATTTTCTGGCCATCATCTTTATCTGAGATGTTTCTAATATTCCTTAGGAGGCCTAAAAATAGACAAAAATGAGACAACTGTTGCCATAGAGTAAAACTAGAGCTATAAAATAAATGAGGATAACATCTCAGATCAACATGGTCTCAGAAATATTCGGTGAGATATTTTTGAATTTCTATTGAGATCTCTGACTTCGTTTTCATATTTTACAAATTGAGCACAGTTGGAGATCAGTGTTGAGATCTCTTCTGAGCTCTTGAGGAGACACAAACTTTTTCTCAGAAGAAAAATATAAGAAACTACAGACTTAAAGGGATAGTTCACCCAAAAATGAAAATTTAGTCATCATTTACTCACCCTCAAGTTTTTCCAAACCTGTATGAATTTCTTTCTTCTGTTGAACACAAAAGATATTTTGAACAATGTTGGTAACCAGACAGTTGATGGTAGCCATAACTTCCATAGTAGGGAAAAAATACTATGGAAGTCATTGGCAAAATATCTTCTTTTGTGTTTAACAGAAGAAAGAAACTCAAACAGGTTTGGAACATCTTGAGGTTGAGTAAATGATGAGAACATTTTCATTTTTGGGTGAACTATACCTTTTACAATCCCCATTTGCTTTGCTTTTAATTTTAATTCTGTAGTCTAGGAGAAACAATTGAGAAATAAGAGATCTCATTTCAGATTTCTTCTCCCATGGAAACTTAGATGCTATGCTATATGTTGCATGATATAAGTTGTATGTGAACACTACCATTCAAAAGTTTGGGGTCAGTAATATATATTAAAAACATTTTTTTTAAAGAAGTCTCTTACGCCCACAAAGGCTGGATTTATTTATTTAAATTTTAAAATCTAATTAATTCCTGTGATGGTAAAGCTGAATTTTCAGCATCATTACTCCAGTCTTCAGTGTCACATGATCATTCAGAAATCATTTTAATATGCTGATTTGCTGCTCAAGAAATATTTCCTATTATTAGCAACATTGAAAACAGTTGTGCTGCTAAATATTATGTAAACCTTTTTTCAGAATTCTTGGATGAACAGAAAGAACAGAATTTATTTAAAATTTAAATCCCATTTGATCAATTGAATGCATACTTTCTGAATACAAATATTAATATTAATAAAACAAAAAAACTACTGACCCCAAACTTTTGAAAGGTAGTGTACAGGTTTCATTTTGAATGAATATAGTTTTGTCGTGGCAGGATATCAGGAGGTGCAGCTCTAGACAAGAACATCCATGGCTCAGTGTCAGCACAGATTCAGAAAAACTTTGCCAAGACTCACTGGAAGGTAAGAGTGATAAAACAAACCTGTCAACTATAAAATCATCATAAAATCAAAGTTGACAATTATTGTTTATTTATGGAATATTGCAGTATTTATAATAAATACTCCCTCGTGCAATGACGGCTGTATCCGAAAGCTTAAAAATGCTGCCTTCGAAAGATGCATTCCAAGGTAGGAAGGCATCAAGGCACCAATGTTAGCTTCACTTCCTGTCACATGAGATACCTTCATCTGATCGATTTTTGAAGGCAGCATAGATGTATCCTTCGCTGCCTTTGATATCCCACAATCCTGTGCTTTCCATTCTGTGACAGCTGAGCTAAAAAAATAAAGAAGCTGTCTGAAAGTTGCAGTTGGTGGTCAGTTTGTGTGTAAATGTACGTTTTTGACCAACGTTATCCACTTCTGATGTCATTTCTAGTGAGATTTTATTTATTTTATTAAATATTTTCTTAGTTCTCACCAAAGCTCGCTCTGTTGTGCTGTAGATCATTAAACTATTACTCTGCCACAGAAGTCTATCAGGAATCATTTTTGTGTGGTACCTTCGTGCACAAACGCTGCCTACAAAGTCATTGCCTGATAATTCAGCGAGGCAATAAGTCAGCTGCCTAAGTTTTCGGACGCAGCCGACATCTCTTCTATTCTCTAAAGATGTGTTTACAGCTGTGAGGGAGGAACAACCTGTCAGAACAATAGCAAACAACAGCCATCCAATCAATTCCTGATAGCCAAAATCAAGTCCCACACTACATTTGTTCAATAAGCCATTTGACTCTGATATACGTCACAACAGGGAAGAAAACATGATCGCAACACAGACCGTCTGGTGCATATTGTACACAAAAACAATTGAAATCACCAGTTCTCATCTGATTGGTTGACTGGGTTGAGTTCTTCTGTAACACGTTACAATACAGGTGCACTAATATGCATTAATTTATGCTTAAATAATGCAGAGATAATCACGTGTTAATGTATGAAGACCATTCATTAATGATTACTGCATCAGCAACTAATAAAGAGTCTATATGATTAATAGATTAAATAATATATAAATTGTTATGAATTAAATGTGTCAATGTATTAATTCCTTAATAACATTAATTAATACTGTCAATGCATGTGTTAATTGCCACAATGGGTCTAAGCTATGTACTTTAACTACCAGTTGCCTTCTATAATTAATCATTATGTTATGACTTTACTTGTTGAGGCACATGACTATTAACTAATTGTTAAGTAATATGTCATTTTGCTTTTGACATCCACACTAAGCCATGGATTTCAATTTTCACTTCCACTATGCCAGATGAACAGCCGCATCTAGTGTCTTCTTGTTCATTGCACAGAAATATGTCAGGACAAGTTTGAGGTCTAGGTTACAAAGGCGGAACACTGAGAACATGCGGTCTGGCACTGCTTTTTCTAACACTGTGTCTAGACCGGACAAAGACAATAGAACCCATTATAATATGTGTGGATGCGCAGAGACGCGACACAACACAACAAAACCCCAACAGTAAACTGATGCCATATTCTATTTCTGATGTACTCCAAGCTCTTGTGCTACTTCTGTTATGAAGGACAAATGGACTTGAAAGGGCCTGTCATGTCCAGTGTAGACAGCTGTTGGGGCATGACACGATAATAGTTGCGTCCAGTTTAAACATGGTGTAACAGCGGTCAGTGGTTCAGAATCAGATTAAGGGCTTTTGCACCGGAGGAACCTTTTCATTGTTCCTAGAATAATGACGGAAGTACGCGGTTTTTGGTGTGTTTGCACCTCAGGAACTGGGAACGATTTTAGTTCTAGGAATGCCATTTGGGGGAACTAAATTAGCTCCTACTTCAGAATAGGGTCTAACCCAGCAAAATAGGAACTACCAGTGACGTGAGTGTAAGCTGATTGGCTGAACACACACGAAACACCAGCTGGACCTTTCAACTTTTACACAAAGCCAAGGAGAAAATCCAATGCAACATTGAGGGGACCAAGTGAAACATGATTATGTATTTCTGCTCAGTTAGCGACATTGGCCATCAACCACACAGCAAATGCAAATACTTTTTTAAACCGTTTACTTTCTTTGTATAACAGTTCTATCTAATATTAGACAGGACTGTTAAACAGAACGTAATCTAATGAAGACTGAGAATGGGAGCGCTGTGTGCTCAGGCTCTGAGGTTCTCAGCGCCGTCAAAATAAAAGTCACAACCAGGAAAATGGCCCTTGGGGAACATTTAGTTCTCGGGAAACTACCCTGGTGGCCTGTTTCTAGAACTACCCAGTGTGAAAGGGGCTAATCTGGTGTGCATCCCAACTTACTCAAACACATTCTCTGACATAGCATTCACTGTGCAACTGTCCCACAGACCTTTAGAGGGGATATCAAACTCAATAACCATAATGACATATTATTTAACAATTAGTTAATAGTCATGTGCCTCAACAAGTAAAGTCATAACACAATGATACATTTGCAAATCATTAGCGAATGATTAATTAAAGCAGACAACTGGAAGTTGAAGTAGATAGCTTTGAACAATTGTGGTAATTAACACATTCATTTACTCTAATACTAGGTTATTAAGGAATTAATAAATGATGACACATTTAATTAATAGCAATTCATATGCTACTTAATCTATTACAAATTTAGACTCTTTATTAGTTAAATTTATGGTTTAGTTCTTCACGAGTCTTACATTAACACATGATTATCTGTGCATTGGTTAAGCATGAATTCATGCATATTAGTGCACCCGTTTTGTAAAGTGTTATCAGTTCAAATCTGGGTCCTGAAAACCACTGCATTAGTTATAAGCGGACGATTCTTAAGTAAGATCAAAAATGTACCAGACTACTGAAGTACAGTATAAGACTCCCATATCCTGCATGTGTGAGTGTGAAACAGCTCTACATGACCTGTGTCAGGTGAACTCTGTGGCTGAAACAACACTTTGCATTTGTAAATGTATGGCTAGAGTTACTTTAGCGGCATATGAAGGCTTTGTTATTATTTGAAGACAGGCGTTGTTGCTCGACTTCTGAAAGTCTGCCCTGCCATGCAATTATGGCTTGTACCTTTAAAAGGGCAAATGCTGTAATTGCTGTAACTATCAGGCTTTTAGTTTTAGTGCAATACATACCTCTTAACATTAAACAGACTCTTCTGCTCTTATGTGTAGTGTAGGCACCGTTTTCCATTTAAATATTCTTTATATCACTGGATTCTGCAGCTTTATCGCTGGTGTCTTGTGTTCCAGAGAGCCTTTAATGCCACTAACATTGTGCGTCATTTAACGAAGAAAACCCACTCCGGGGAAGACGATGAAGGGAATCACTCCACAAGTATAGGTGAGGAGATGTCACATGGATGTAATTACCTGCACATGATATAACAGCACCGATATGATAGCTTTTATACAACGATTCACAAGACTATAACATGGTAAACAACATTTCTGACTACATTTGAACAGTTTGAATATATTTGTCCTCCACTGCTTGGTCAATCAGATTGGATGACAGGAATAAACTTGCATTATCATTAGACCAAAAGTACAAACAAAACATAGCTGAAAACAGTTTATGAGTCAGTGGTTTACATTCCATTTTGATTAAAGAAATTGCTACAATTTTACAATTTCATTGAATTATTTCATTTAACTTTTTCTGTTTAGGGACCATCTGACAATCTACTGGCAGTAAACCAAGGCTCTGTAAAAAAAAAAAAAAAAAAAAAAAAAATCAACAAATATGAAAACTGTGTCATTTATTCAACCTCATATTGTTCCAAACACCTATGACTTGTTTTCTTTCCAAGACAAAAGGAGAGGGTATAACAAAGAGCAGTGTGAACAATGAAAGAAGAAGTGAACAGGTTCTGTGAACATCGAAAACTGAAAAAAACAACAACAAACAAACAAAAAAAAAAACACATAAAAGAAATACAAATATGGCACGTGTCGTTTAGTTATGGGACGTGAGAATCAATAGTGCTCAGCCTCATTCACAATAAACTTGTGTCTTCATGTGCATATTCAATTATATGCAAATGAGAATGAATGTTTGAGAGTTGAGGGCCAGATTTTAAGAAGGCCAGACTTTTTTTAATGGGATATTGACAAGAAAAATCATTCTCTGAAAAAAAAAAAAAAAAAAGTTATCTTAAATAAAAGAAAATGTAAAAAAAAAAACATTAACTTATTTTATTTCAGCCAGCCAGTTGCCTTATTTGTGTTTATACTAAAAACTGAATAAACTAAAATAAATAAATAAAAATGAATAAAAACTACACGTTTTAAAAAGAAAAAACTATTAAAAATGGCAAAGCACAACAAAATTACTAAAACTTTAAATTGAAGTGAAAAAAAAAAATCTAATTCAAAATATTAACAAAAAGTATAATTGCATATAAATAATACTAAAAAACACTGATTGACAATCCCTATCATTGTTTGCTAGTTTCATAAGAGAAAAGAGCATTTTGCTAAACCTCTTCTTTTGTGAGAGAAAAATCACAGGTTTGGAACAACAAAAACATGACATTATTTTGACACTTGTGTCTGACCGCAGTGCTCACTGTGTTTGTCAGGATTGACACAGACTGAATCCGAAATCCGCCTATACCCTCAAATAGTGCACTATTTAAGGCGACAGGCATTTGTAGTGGTGTCGAAACCATAGTGGACGTTATTAAGTCCACTCATTCTATCCCACATTGGACCGCAATAACGAGTGTTACATCCGATGTTCGCTCAACCAACGGCTGTCCGAATTCGCTCACTCGTTTTCATTCACTCCTTAAAGTGAACTGTATTTGTGGACTAACAAAGGGGATTGGAATTTCGTGATTTTGGATTCAGCCATAGACTCTGAAACACACCCCGGCTTTAAATGTGCCGCTGTCAGAGAGCCTTCTGTCAGAGCTACACTTCAGTGGCTGTTACTGTAAAAATACCCTCAGTGGAGAACAGCTCCTTCACAACTCGTGTTTTCATAAGTGTTCTACTCCCTGTCTGCTTGTATTTGACACATAACAGCATGCATGCATTTGACAGAACGCAACATTTAGCCATGTAGTTCTGTCTGTCAGCTGTAAGGACTGTCACTTGAAGCTGTATCAGTGCGTTACAAGAACAAACATGGCATAGAATAGGATATTACAGAGGATAAATGAAGTAAATAGTAATTGTATCTCTGCTCTCATTACACCATGGAATAAACAAACCGATCTGCGTGTTATGTTGTGAATCTGTCAAAGGGATGATATACAGAGAAAAGGACAGAGCCAGAAGAAAAGATTTAAATTTTGAATGCTCGCCATCAATTGCCATTCCCTTTGTATACAATCTTACAAAATCACACAGCCCCATAAATTAAGAACAACAACAGAGTATCTCCACCACTGACTGTAATGATACGCTGATCAGACAGAAACGCTGCCCCCTCTAATTCATGGAAAGAGCTTATGCACGGACCAGCTGTCAACATAATGAAATCTGTCCCAAACTGATAATTCTATCAATTCTGTTTAAGAAAAAAAAAACCCTCAAATGAGGCAAGCTACATGAGCTCATGGATCTGAATATCAGTGGGATGATTGTGATTTTGGACACAACAAATAAATACAAATAAATAAATGGACAAAACAACAAACACAACGTTATTTTGCTAAAAGGGGGAAATTTATGGAAAAAGCAGTCTGAGCCAAGTCACTTGTCCCATAGCTTTCTGTGAGGAACATATCGAAGTTTAAGTTATTCATTTTTCATTTCATATTCCGAATTTAATGTAATTAAATTAAATTAATTCAATATATATTGTGTTTTTAAATACTGGGGCACCTCAAAGATGTGTTCTGTCACTTCTCTTGTTCTCGGTTTATACAAATGAAATAAGAATGCAGACAAATGATACAAATATGCAGATGACATGACACTTGTTGCACTTTTATGGAAAGACGGTGTAAATTCTGAGTATGAAGAGCTGGTGTTAAAACTAGAAAAATGGTGTAAAGCGAGTTCTTTATTGTTAAATGTTGTCAACATAATTAAATAATTAAAAGACAAAATAATTAAATTACCCAGCACCCCCTAACAAAAATAATGTTATGTGATCAACCTGTTGAAATTGTGAAGACTTAACTATTTGGGAACTATGATTGACTGTAAATTGAATTTTTCTGATAATGTGGATCTTATCTTTAAGAAAGCAAATTTTAGATTATTCCTGCTATGGAAACTGGGAGAATTTTCTGCAAGTCAGGTTGTTTTGCAAAGAGTTCATACAAGTTTAAACAGAATTACAAGAATGGCAGGTAAAATCAAAGGATCCAAGCAAAAGTCAGTCGATCAATTAAATGAAATTGCTGCTCAGAGACAAGAGACACAACACACCCTTTGAATCATGCTTTTAAACTATTACCATATCGTCATCGTTATAGAATACCAAAAGCAATTAAAGAAATATATCAAACTTTTGTACCAATGCAATAGGTCTTCTGAATAAGGGGTAGGAAATGTGAATATTTTAGCTTATTATGCTGAAGTAGATGTGTGTATATATACACATACATGCATTCTTTAAATTTGGAGGACATTCATTTAATCTATCATTATAGATTTATCATTCTATCCATCCATCCATCAATCTATCTGTCTGTCTATCTATGTTTTGTAATATTTGAACAAGCAGTTACACTTGAATCCAGTAGGGGGCACCTTAGGTCTCTTTTTAACAGTGCTGTACACACATTTCCAAACATCAGTAATTGCAAATTTTTTAAATGATCATTATGTCATGTAATTATTATTTTGTATTTAAAAAATTAACCTAATTATTTAAACTAGGTACTTGATAAACCTTTTGTTATCATTTGTTTTAGTAGGAATGACTATTTCTTTTTCCATAAAAATAACTTCATGTAATGTTTTGTTTGAATCAAAATGATTTCTACACCTTCTCAAAATTTTAAGCACAATAGATATATGTTTACAGTAATGGCAGTCACGAAATTATTGCCTGGTCTCTATATGTAATGATAATGCCATTTGGGAAAGAAACTTAAGCCTGCCCTAATTATCAGATGAATGGAGAGTGATTAGAGATTAATGTTTTATTGATGTTAAGTAAGATCATTCACTCAGCATGATTTACTACCCGTCTCAAACAGACACCACAACAACCAGATCACACAGTAAGAATATAAAACGATCAACTTCGGCACTCCAAAGCGGTGTAGGGGAGGAAACAGAAGGCCATTTACACTGAGTTATCAATCCTTATCCTAAACTAATGAGACAGACTCCTGAAAGCTTTTCACTGTACATAAAAACCGAGGAAAAAACTGTCCCAGTGACCTGGAGACTTTTAGCAGCTGTAGGCTGAATCCAAGGGGAGTGCACAAATATGTTTCATCACATGTTTTTTTTTTTTCCATAGTGCAAATGGCTTTTATGAAATGAAAGTGCTTACAACAACAACAACATTCTGCTGGTGTCAAAAGATAGCAGCTTTAATAAAACAGCTCTTGGTGGAACATTAAATATCCTGAAGTATTGCGGTTTCGAAGGAACCATGAGAAAGCAATTTACGGCACCGCAGGCAATTACATATTAAACAATCTCAAAATGGTCTGCCAGTTAAGACGTGTTGTCATGATGTTCCAAGGCAAAGAATGCAAGTGAGCTCTCCGATTGGTCAGTGGAAATGATCTGCTGGCCAATTAGAACGCAGTGCCCCCAGAAGCATGATTTGAAAGTGCATGCATACCACCAGAACAGCCACAGCTAATGCAGTGAATATCTAATGGAGAGGTTTTTAATCAGATGTGGAAAGGCACGCCTTAAGTAATGCACAGCGTGACCTGGATTACCACTAACAGCTCCAGACACCTGAACTGTCTAGCCCACTTAACTGCGGTTGAAAGGTCAGACCAGCATTGTCTGCTTTCCCTGCACGTGTTTATGTGGTTCGTGTCTATGTGTGCCTGTGAATCACACATAGGGTATTTTCCCAAATCTACAAGAACTTAAAAAATGTCAAATTATGGTCACATTCTTGCGAAAGTATTGTCCCAGAAAATCAAAGCAAGCATTTTTCAACTCTGGACAAAGGGATGGAAACTCTGATTTTGAATGCATTTATATTATTTAGTTATATATATATATATATATATATATATATATATATATATATATATATATATATATATATATATATATATATATATATATATTTTTTATATATATATATTTATATTAGATTACTTCTTTTAGAAATAAAAGGTCAAAATCATGAGCATCAGCATGTCAACCTTCCTCTTGCAGTAATCCTACCTGTTTTATTTAGTTATGAGCAATATATATATATATATAACTGGCAGACCAATTTGAGACTGTTAGGGCCCGAGCACCGATGGTGTGAGGACTCTATTGGAATTGCTCTGTTTTTTAATATGTAATTGCCTGCGGTGCTTTCTCATTTGTGTGTGTGTGTGTGTGTATGCATGTAAATGTAAATCCAAACGTGTACAAATATACAGTTGGTTGATAGAATTATAGATAAAATGATAGACAGAAAGAAAGACAGACAGACAGACAAAAATGTGCAAAAGCCTACAATGAATTTGACGCCGATATAAGCCATTTAAATAAATGTAGGCTACTACAGACCTGAGGCCGCATCCACAAAACATCTTAAGGCTAAAATGTAGCTCCTAACTTGCCGATTTAAGCCGGGTGCACACTGTGCGGTTTTGGCCACGATTTGGCCGCCTGAGACAAATTTTGCAAATCCTAAAAGATTAATCTGATCCTATAGGCTAAAATCTGAAGTCTTTGATCGCTAGTTTGACATGTTCACCGACAGCGGAGTAATGATCGTTGCGATAAAATTTTAACTTTCGACGAAATTCTGGCAGTGTCAGAAGATTTGACTCCGAGTCCTGCAGTGTGACTTCTCCTACGACGACCGTCAAATTGTCTTCGTTTTTCAAGACAAGCCATGACCAAAAGTAACATTATAGATTTATTTGTAGCCACCGTTTCAGTCCCGCATGTAATGCAAACACTGTCACCGAACGTGTCATTGATTGATGATGTAAAACTACGGACGAGTTTTCTTGCGTGTGTCCGTTTTTAACGCATCTTGACTTGTCGTACACTCTGACATTAATGACAACTGAGATCTTACAGTGTGACATGACTTACAGCGATGATCATGTTCGTACAGTATGACAAGCAACAATCGTAAAGGACTATTAGGCCTATAAATCGCACAGTGTGCACCCGGCTGAGAAACTCTTAAAAATAATGGACGTGTCAGTCCTAATTTTTGGAGTCTAAGAGTATTTCATAAAGCATTTTAGCACTAAAACCAGAGAGTAAAGGATTGTGGTCAAGTTAAAAATAATGTCCCATCGTCGGAGCCGATAGCCTTGTGGGCAGCTCGTGACCCAAGTTCAAGTGCCGGCTCGTGGACCTTTCCCGATCCCGTCCAACCTCTTTCTCTCTCCCACTTCACTTCCTGTCTACTCACTGTCCTCTCATAATACAAGAGGATAAGTAAAAAGATAAGTAAAATGAGCCTATTTTTAAATATGACAACATGATACCTCGTTCTGCAATATTTCTACGATTAAATCACTGACCGAGACCCCTACCCCATCAGCCAATCACTGTGAGCGTAGTTAGTAAACATGTTGACATCATCCATAGCAACAGGGTCAACCCTTAAAGGGATACTCCACTTTTTTTGGAAATAGGCTAATTTTACAACTCCCCCAGAGTTAAACTGTTGAGTTTTACCGTTTTTGAATCCATTCAGCCGATCTCCGGTTCTGACGGTACCACTTTTAGCATAGCTTAGTATACATCATTGAAGTGAAGCAATGATATGACGCAGTGCCTGAAAATAGGCTACCTTCCGTCAACTGCGCTGCGTCAGATCATTACGCCTGCTGCACTCATGGTACGGCAGTAAAGTTTATTGATTATTACGCAGGAATGAGAGTATAGTTCCTAGCCATATCAGCCTAGAAAATCGCAACTTTACATTTTCCATCGGTCTTAGTGCACGATGTAACTACAGAAGAGTCAAGTTTTAAATAGGAAAAATATCAAAACACTTTGGTCATTTTTTTTTTTGAGAAATGCTAATGGTCTTGTCCACTTCAATGATGTATGCTAAGCTATGCTAAAAGTGGTACCGCCAGAACCGGAGATCGGCTGAATGGATTCAAAAACGGTTTAACTCTGGGGGAGTTGTAAAATGAGCCTATTTCCCAAAAAAGTGGAGTATCCCTTTTAAATATCACCGTCACACCCTATTTCAGGTATGAGTGCATGTTAGTTGGAGAATATTCTGTCTTGTTAACAGAGCTGTGTTTACTGCCTACTTGGCTTATTTCCATACCACAATCTGCTACCCATCTGGCATAACTCATTTTAATTAAGATAGTGATTTTCCACAAAAAAAAAAAAAGAAAAAAAAAGAGCAAAAAGAAAAGTTTGTGGGGGGGTCTTAGTTGCATTAATTTTTTGCAGATTTTAATCGTGCGATGACAATGGAAACTGCAAATATGCTGAGGTGTGTTTGAGAACACCTGCCTCTGTCCATCTCCATGATTTCAGCAGGCCACAGCGCACCGCTAGTCGACTCTGACAGCCTGCCGCAGCTACTAAAATGCTTCACTGCCCAGCAATAGAGCCAGATGTTTCTAACATGACAGAGCCAATGGAAAAATCCATTAATGCTCGAAAAGAAATAGAAATAGGAGAAATAGCTCCTGGTCTGTCCTCCGCTGTTGCTGAAATCGCAGATCAGAGGGTCTTCAAGATGGTGCGGTAATCTGTCTGGAGTGGCCACTTTTGCTCACTTTTGTTGATGACAATCCTCAATCCACTTATTCTAGAGTTGGGGAGAGTGTGAAAACACACTTTGACTTGACCGAATGTACCTGTGTCTTGCTTAAATGCAGACTTAGTCTGACGCATTACCAATTTGCATCTTAATCACTAATGAGGATGAAAGCCTTATGAATGCCTGCAACTCTTTTTGTCTAGAATAAAACAACAGAAAATTACTAAATCTTTGGGACAGTTTCGTGTGAGTTTAATGAACATCAGGGTTCCAAACAGAGACCGCTTGAAATGGTAGTTCATATGCAGTTCACAATTAGAACGAATGCAAAATTAATCCAGTCAAACTATAGAAATGAAACTAATACTGATGACGAAAACTCAACTGTTAAACTGTACACTGGTTTTCGAAGTTGTAAATAAACATTATGAGAGTACATTTTACATGAAAATACTATTTAAACTATTGAACTATTTTACTATTTAACTTCAACATTTTGTGTTTATTCAGTGTTACTTGCCATTCCTTTGCAATTATTTGTGGAATTTACAAACAATTTCTGATCAAATAATGAAAACAGTTGTGCTGCTGTATAATTTTGTGGAAACATTTATTTCAGAATTCTTTGATGAACAAAGTTATTTGAAATATAATCTTTTGTAACATCATAAATGTCTTTACTGTAAATTTTCAACAGTTTAAAAGGCAGGGTAGGCAATGTGTTCCAGAGGTTGTTTTTTTTGGTGCTGGTTTTTTGTCTAGTGAAATTTCTCGGAAAGATATTTTTGCAGTATTTCATCAGCAGAACAATCCAAAAATACATTAAGTAACAGTACAACCCACTGAAGAGATGTATATATATCCCTCACGAGTCATGGCCTCGTTTTCATTCCCGTAAAAAATCAAAGATGGCGCTGCTTTGAATAAGGTCTATTGCTAACCTATCTGAAAATTGCCTACCCTTCTTCTAATGCATCCTTGTTGAATAAACATTAATTCTTTGAAAAAAATCTTACTGATCACAAACTTTTGAAAGGTAGTGTACATCAATAAAACAGGTGTTGTGATTTCTCTCTGACAGTATGCTCTGTAAACAGCTAAAAATTGTTGAGGAGGTGGCCCACCCTTTTTATAGCCCATCAGAAACGTTCTCTGTCTGTAAATCATTTTCGAGAGAGGGCGTATGGCTGAAGTTAGCTAAATGGTTGACATTACTCATATGACCCTAGGGTTTGAGGTTTCAACCACAGAAACAAAAGTATGAGTAAAACACAAGATATCAGTTTGAATATCTAAATATACCCTGGTATTCAAGCAAATTTAGTATTGATGTCTTAGTTTAAAAAATGTATCCAAAGTAATGTGAAAATAAATGTAAATATAAAGATTTTAAGAAACTTGTAAGGGAAAGGGACATTTAGACCAAGCATTCAAACCCAATGTGAAAACATTTTTGCATGTAAAAAACAAAAAACATTAAGAGCTCAGCGTGTTAGTCTGATATTCTGACAGAATACATACTGCAGTGCTCAAGGCAAGCAGCATGTGTTCGGGGTTTAGCGCTCGAGATCTAAAGATTTAACACTAAAATAGAGAAACTACACTGCCTGACTCATTCAAAACAACAGAGCCAACCATAAAAAGCACATCCAGCCACAATGACAGAAAACAGCCTGTTTTGATTTTCAGTCGCACCTCAACACAAGCTGCACGATTTGAATTAATACAATAAAATGAAATCGTGCCGCCCCGTTCACAAAATATATGCAGGAATGAATAATAAAATGAAGTCTGAGGAAAGGAAAACAGCCCTTCTTACAGGAGCTATAATAATAAGTGGGCTAGAGCGCAGCAGAGTTGAGTTTTCACAGCTTTCCACCATCGCTGTCCTGCCAAAACCTCTTATCTGCCCAAAACAGCCCCTTCGCTCTGGCAAAGCTTTAGCAGTTCAAATCGGGGCTAATGTCTTCCTTTTTGTATGCGAGTCCGATCACATCGCACGGATGAAGTGATTATGGAAATGTCGGGGAGGTGCTGGAAACAGCTTTTGGGGGAGATGTGAAGAGAGCTGACATTGAGTCGCCAGCGTGGAGAGAGGAGAGCAGGGCCATTGTGTCGTCGAGTTAGGATGATAAAGGACGTTTTGTGTGTGTGGACTGTTTTCATATTGAGGGAGACATACTATTGCGATTCCCTATTGTGAGGCGAGACAGGAGAAAGGAACTGGATCTTTCTCTACCCATTTATTGATCAGGTCCATTCAAAGCTTGTGTCCATCAAACAGTGTGCCTGTATATTTCCTTTTTGCAATGTACAATCAATGCACTTATGTAGCCAAGCATGTGATTGACATTTGTAAATGGCAGTTTAACAATACAAACTAATATATTGACTCATTTAATTAACCAGCATGATTGTCTAACCACTCACCCTTGTGCATTTACATTAAAGGGATAGTTCACTCAAAAATAAAAATTCTGTTATCATTTACTCACCCTCAAGTTGTTCCAAACCTGTATGAATGTCTTTCTTTTGCTGAACACAAGATATATTAAGTATTTTTTTTTCAATCTATGGAAGTCAATGGGGCCCATCAACTGTATGTAAATGAGGAACTATCCCTTTAAGCAGATGTTTTTATCCTATGCATCATAAAAGTAGTCCATACATCTTGTGCTCTAATATTCCAAGTCTTCTAAAGTCAACCAATATCTTTCTTGAAGTCTAAACTGGAATTAAATGATAATCTATAAAGGTCACAGTACCAATCCTGCTTGGCAAAAATAACTTCATTCCCATTTGAATGTACGCAAACACAATATTTCATTTAGTCAAGATTTCAGGGAAAATCAAAAGATTGAAATCTATCATCTTCGTAAATGTACCACATACGGACTACTTTTATGGTGCTTTTTTGTCATTTTTGGAGCAGATGTGGTCACTATGAACTGTCAATGTGGAAAAGAGCTGTGAGAAGGTTCTGGATAATTCTACTTTTGTGTCCCACAGTAAAATATAACAGCATATAGGCTTGTTACAGGTTTTTTTTTTTCACATAATTTTCATTTTTGGGTGGACTATTCCTTGAAATGACTTGATAAACACATCAAATGGACTTTGGAATAATTGAAGAAGATAGGTCTTGCTAAAATCACATTTCTGTTTCTAACATATTTAATATGCTAAGACGATGCGTTTCTGATTTTGACCATCAGGCCTACCTTCAAAGCAGATGTGATAGATAATAGTGACGAAACACACTGAGATGCAGTTTGAAATGAGCTTTTCATGAATAATCAGCATCATTATTTCACATTTCGCAGTAAGATATTCAAGCTGAAAATGATGATAAATTTGCCCGATGTTATCCTAATTGCTTGAGGTTTTGGGGGAATGGCTTTCAAAATGAAGGATTAGGAAAATGCAATTTCAGAAAGCTCACCAGTGTGACACATGATGTGGGAGGGATGCGGAGATAAATGAGTCACATGGGTGACGTGGAACAACAGCACAATGCCGCTGGTCTAGTTCTGAGACTTGGTTTATTCACAATATGACCCATATTTAATCCTAGTGCAAAAGGTCAGTGCTGAGCATATGTTTGTAATACAACCAGAGGGTTCAATGGTTTGGGTCATACAATAAACATGAATATGCTGTTGTGCTACCTTTTTTTAAGGTATATTACTAATTTGATTTGCTTAAAGGGACTGGGGCCATATTTTAAATCTTCTGAAGCTTTGTGTGAGCAACAGACTGAAATTCAAGTAATTCACTGAAAATCTTACTGACCCCAAGCTTTTGAACAGTAGTGTAAATAAAATATAGCTGCAGCAGAGGGGAAGATTTTCAGTGAATTACTTGAATTTCAGTCTGTTGCAGCTATATTTTATTTACACTACTGTTCAAAAGCTTGGGGTCAGTAAGATTTTTATTCAGCAAGGATGCATTAAATGAACCAAAAGTGACTGTAAAGTAATTTATAAGGTTACAAACTATTTCCATTTCAAATAAATGCTGTCCTTTTGAGCTTTCTATTCATCAAAGAATCCTGAATTTTTTTTAGCACTGTTTCCTCAAAAATATTAAGCAATACAAGTGTTGTCAATAATGTTTCTTTAGCAGCAAATCAGCATATTAGGCTGATTTCTGAAGGATCATGTGACACTGAAGACTGGAGTAATGATGCTGAAAATTCAGCTTTGCATCACAGGAATGAATTAAATATTAATATATATATATATATATATATATATATATATATATATATATATATATATATATATATATATATATAAACTTATTTTAAATTGTAATAATACTAAAAAATATTACTGGGTTTAAAAAAAAAATCTAATTAGCAACTTTTTTCAAAAACATTAAAATCTTATCAACCCCTAACTTTTAAGGGGTAGGCTAATATAAGCATGATCAAATTTTCATTTGTTCCTTGACAAAAGGCAGTTGTATGGTTCAGAAGATTTGTATTAGTGCATGAGTCATGTGGCCTACTTATATGCTGCTTTTTCCCCCTCTTTACAAGCTTGACAACATACATCCTTGTTCACTTTCATTACAAAGAAAAGAGCAGCATGAACATTCTCCTTAACATCTCCTTTTGTTTAATGTAAAGAAAGTCACACAGGATTGAAACAACAAAAATTTCTGGGTGAACTAACTCCTAAATAACATATCTTGATAATGTATTGATGTTCACAACTGAAGAAAATATATCATTTTTTCCCTCTTTCCCTACAGAGGACTAACATAAAAGACAAATCTCTACTAAAGATTCTTTGCATTAAAGATCTTCTTAGAGCAAAAACTTTTGCTAAATTAATCCACGCCAAAGACTTTACAAATCGATGAGCTCTGGACGCATGAGCATTAGAGTTATATAATGAAAAACTGACAATGATTGACGTGTTTCGTCATCGCCCAGTATAAGCCAGCTGAGATCAAACAGAAGGATTGTTCCTGTCAAAGCACATTTCAGTCGTTAAGTTATTAATCATGCAAAATTTTCCAATCACAAAAGACGTTCAGTAGACAGTGCCTTCTTCCTCTCTCTCCGACAAATCCAGAGAGTATTAATGCTTTTAAAGGAACAAAAAATGGATTGTGCTCTCAAATCAATGTTCAAGTGACAAATGAAACCCCAGAAAATATGAAAAGAGGAATGGGAAAAGCAAGAGGAGAGGGGAGCGAGTGAAAAACTGGAGCTGGGAAGAACTGTGAAACCGTGACCTATTCAAAGGGATAATTTGCAAAGATCTGTCATGTCTTGATGGAAAAGCTAAGCACATTAATTTAAGACGCCCCTATTTTTTTTCTTGCTGTGGTTTAAGGAGAGAGAGAGAGTCTGCGAGAGAGGGTGAGACGCAGAGTAGGGGATTTGCCATAGTCAGGGATTACGTGCGAGAGCCTTTGATGGTTTCAATTATTACCCAGAGTTTGCACACTCAGAGGAAGACGACATCAAAGGTTGTGGGCGATTAGCACATTCCGAACTTCGAAGCGGATGGGCGCTAATCTTTAAGGTGACACCAAACATATTGTTGGAACTCCGATCCAGATTCAGACGTGTCAGGACGCCGCTACTAGGTTAATTAGACCTGCGACCATTGGTGGCGACGGCTGGCACCCTGAAATGGTCTCGGCAGACACACCTTGATCCAATGAGCTCCAGGTCCCTCACATGGCTGAGACTCTTATGTAAACACGGATGAGCTGCTGCTAGAAACGTAAGGGGATTTTGCACACACAAAAGCAGGTAGTGCAAGAGAAGGTGCTGGCCAATAGAAAAAGATGGGAAATTAGCAGGAAACCGCAGCCTAGATTTTTCTGATTCGTTGTGTAATGATGACGCTTGTCCTGACTGACGTCAAGCATAACATGACAGGGGACAATTTAAATGACCACATATGAACAGAGCTTCTTCAATGTCTCGTTCTACAACAAATTACAAGGTCAAATATTAAGTGTAAATGATGAAACTTCTGTTGCTACATATTGGTTGTTTGATTCATTAAGCACACACAACTCACATCCTTGTGGTAATTGTAGTCCTTATTTAGAAACTTGTTAGCAACTGTTACAAGATTCATGCTTGAAGTGTGACTGAGTATAATTTATTTTGTAGAGCTAAATGAAACGCACACAAAATAAAACATTTCTGAAGGAAATTGAAATCTCAAAACCACCAATTGTTTTCTGGATCTAAGTACTGTGAGTCATGGAAATAGGACATAGCACACACACACACACACACACACACACACACACACACACACACACACACACACACACACACACACACATATATGGAATAAATGCAATGAATAATCAATTACTCACCCTCATGTTATTTCAAACCTAATATTTATTTCTTTAATGAAATGTAAGATGTAAGGCAGAAGGTAGGCCTACAAGCTTCTGTTTTCTATATAATGAAATTTGATGGTGACTCACGCTGCCAAAGTCTAAATAGGACAACAACAAAAAAACACCATTTGAAGTATTATAAATTAAGTCCATACAGGTTACAGGCATGAGTTCATAAGATATAGGTTCCAAGAGTGGGGTTTCGCAGCAATGCAAACACAGAATGCCATTTTTGGATTCCACCAAAATAGACCATTTTCTTCTTCTTTGTGAAGAATATTTTAACCCTTTCGCACATACGATCACACCGGTGCGATCAGTCTTGGCTGGTCCCTGGAGGTATGATCATACCAGTGTAATTAGAACGGTCAGTGCATCACGTGATCAACTGCTAAATTCACGTGCTTTCGCGCGTTAGCTGGCGCTGAGCCAGAGACGGACCACTCGGTGTTGTCATATATCACAACTATTGAGTGTTTTTCAACCACATAATGTTTATTTTAGGTTTCAAACATTTAAATACACATAAGTACTAGCAAAACAAGGATTTTGAGTGTGTAAAATACACACTGATGTCTATGGAAGCGACAATAATAATCCTTTCCAATATAATAAGACGACACGTTTTATTCATATCAGATACACATTGTGTAAGTAGCTTTACATTTTGCCCTTTTCTTTTCCCAGTTCACCGGCCACTTACTTTCATGTATTTCGTGAGAAGTGGAGGAATTGACGTGTTGTAAAACCAACAGATACGATTCTCTGAACTGTGGCACAAACTAACAAGGCGCCGCCCATCGCGCATACAGGTCAACTAACGCGATCGTTATAAAGGTGCTTAAACAACAAAACACATCCACTTACACATATTTGCCAATCGGAATATCAGTATTTCATGCTATAGCTAATACATTTGTGAATATTTTGAAAAAAGGAAACACTCCATAATAGCAGATCATCATTCATTCAACGCTGTGTTGTGGTTGCACTGTGTCACGTGACAAGCAATGACGCGTCACCGTGGAAACATTTAAGTCACAGGTTCTAAATAACGGTCGCGTTGAAAAACTCACGCTGGGGGGTTCAGTTAGAATATTTTTAACTTACGTGTGAAAGGGTTAACAATATAAATAACGTTTTTTTTGGACCGACGAATACCTTACCTGAGTCTGTAGACGGCAGCGCCGGATGGTCTGTTTTTAAATAATTGACCTCAAAACTCACTTTCATGTTTGAATGCCTTCTATTTGTGATCCGATGTGGATTCTGATCACCGTATAACGTAGAAATATTTACGCGATGCAAAAGACTATGCACGCTACCATTACCATAGTAAACATGGTAATGAACGCTTGAAGAAATCAGACAAACCATAAAGGCTATCACAATCATGTATATTTTATCTGTCAGTAGCATAGACTGTAAAAAAAAGAAAAAAGGTCAGTAGCCTACGTCTCGTCTCTTATGTACCGGACTATCATTAAAAAATATATATAACTTAACTGTAAGTTAGCCTACTGGGAGAGAGTGCTAAAACTCCTCAGGTCGTATTTTTTGGTGGCATATTTGTAGAAATTATCATTCTTTCTAAATGTATTGTAAATATGTTCTGTAAGTTAACTACCAATTAAACAGAAAAAGACGCGACTGAATAAGTAATGTCCTCTTTCTTTTGTGAAATAGACGCACTTGAACTTGACGCACAACCTAATGACAAATGCAGTTGCCCAGCCCTTTTTGTTTGAACCGCAAGAGGCGTCAATTGACGTCATTACGTTGTGCGTCAAGTTCAAGGGTTACTCTTTTGGCGTAAATCGATGCGTACGGCCGTCTGCCGGAAGCTAGTTATTTTAGTCGATAAAGTTTTAAATATGGATATTTTTCTTACACGAACGCATCGCTTCACTTCCGAAGACCTTTATTAACCCCCGCAAGATCCGTGTCGAGCACTTTTATCATGAATAGATCCGCTTTAATGTACTTCCAGTCAAACAGCCATTCACTCTCATTAACACTATGTAGTTTTTCAACCTTCATAATATATTTCCAAGACCCTTGTGATGGTACATCGACTTACAATAGGTTAAATGACACGTCTGCCATAGCCTGACGTGGTCTGTATCGCTTTTACTGGCACTATGTAACTTCGGGTTTCGGGTAGTAACCGGAGCACAAAACTACAAAATTCGACTGCTTTACGGCATACATAGTTTTTCTTCGTTTGTGATGTCTTTCATAAAATCATGCATCATACTCTACCTTTTCTGTGGCCATTGTTGATTCCAAAGCCGGTGCTGGATAAACAGCGAGCGTGCGCGTGCGACAGTAGGCTAAATTATTTACGACAGCGGTAATGGACAATTCCGCTTCCAACCTGTAGGGCGACCGCAGAGGAAAAGGTCTGGGAACACCCCAGGGAACGCCCCGTCATGTGATGTGAATTTAGCCAGTGGGGGAAAACATTGCACGGGACAATCATGCCGAAGAGGTGCTGTGTCGTGTTCTTTACCGCCAATAAACAAACAAATTATGAATTGAAGTTCTACATCCTTCCTGATAAACACACAGAACCGGAAAGGAGGACAAAATGGCTACAAGCAATAAATAGTAGTGTAATACTTGTGTGATGTTCTGTAATACCTCTATAGTACTTCTATAGTATGTCCCAAAAAAACTATAGTATTCCTATAGGATTACTATAATATTTTGTCCTAAAATACTACAAGATTCCTATAGTTGTTTTTCATAAGGGATGTCTCATTCACATTGGCGTTATCAGCTGAAGGCTCACTTGATAGGCCAATCGCTACGGTCTACACTCAATACAGACTGCAGCAGTCTGTGAGTTAGGGATCACTGTCAGCACAGTCCCTCGTACTACTGATCACTAGGAGTGTAAATATTAATCGATTCGTATCGATGCATCGATTATACAGCCGACGATTCGATGCATCGATGCGTCCGCAAGAGTATCGATTAATGTGTTTGTTTTGCCGCCTGTCTATTTTCAGCATCCGCTCATATGCGTACAAACGACTGCTGTTATGCACTGGGCTTACGTTAGTTAGTCACCGAACTAAACTGCCAGTGTGAATGCACCCTCAGTCACTTAGGGCACGGTTCGCATGAAAAATCGCTAATTATGTAAACGCTGTCTGTCATGCGGATCTGGGTGCGCACTGGGGTACCAAACCCGAGACTCTCTGGAGGAGGTGCGCTAAGTTCGGTTGCACTCGAACCGTGCCGCGGCTCGCGTGAATGTGAAAGCATCACGGACTCGGTTGCGCACTTGTTCAGGAAGTAAGTGACCTGCGCATGCTTTTTGGCTGATTATGATGTATTTAGTTAAATAAAACACATGTAAGGGATGATAGTGTTGATAATTTACCTTAGATAAGAGCGAGAGTGAGTCTGCAGTGTATTCGCACACACATAGCGCGTGGACTCAGGGCAACAAATTAATGGAAATCCACTGTCTCCTGCGTTTGCAATCAGCAAAAAGCCAAATGCGACACACAGTAAACCGGTGTTGTTCACTCAGCTGTGCATAATAGCACCAAATAAAAATAAAAAAAAAACACACAATATATTGACCCGCGTTCTGTTTCCTATAATGCGTCGCGCACGTTTGCGATGACGTAAGATGCACGGAAACGCACCAGGATTCGATAGAATCAAGTTTTGAATTGTATGCAGTGACTGTTATATTTGCTGTTCTATTTGCAGTGCATTGAGCACAACATACATATTATGTGAATAGAATACTGTTCCTGTATTCTCAATAAAAGGCAAGTTATAAACATTTTTGTTGATTTATTTGAAACTTAATAGATATCATGTAAAAATATCGATTATTGAATCGTATCGAATCGTATCGCGGGAAATTCTGAAGTATCGAAAATAATCGAATCGTTGGCTTAAGAAATCGGTATCGTATCGAATCGTCATGTAGGCTCCGATTTACACCCCTACTGATCACCGTTTTACAAAAGGATTAATAGTTTGGAGTGAAGCATACGTACAATTGGTAAGTGACAAGGTTTTATGGAGTTATAGTATGCAACATATGATTGAGTTATAGGCTAATAGCTACCGCGATGTCTTACCTGGAGATTCAAACAGATAGTAAAATATGTCTGGAAACGACACATTTGGTCGGGTCATTGACCCAGTTTTTAATTAAATATGGGCAATCGTACCCTATTGCAGTTAATTTAGCAATATATCGTTGCCGGTCGGCAGGCGTCAATGCTTCGCAATAAGACATTTTGTCATTCAAATACACATGATGTTCGCGGTGTTTTCCCCCACGCCGACCACGCCCCCAAACTATGACGCGTTGCCGACTGTATGTATTACAATTTACATGTCCATATCACTTCACCAAATGCTTTATTTCAAAGGTTACAGCTTACAACACAATAATAAATAAGCAAATAAATATAGTAAACAATAGAATTAAAACGACAAATTATTTCCATGTTTTTCTGTTACACAAAATTACGTTATATTATGTAAAAAAGCACATACCTTCTTTCACTCGCTCTCTCCATTTAAAGGTGCATTGTGTAATATTTCTGAGGATCTAATGACTGAAATGGAATATAAGATCCATAACTATGTTTAAAGTGGTGTATAAAGACCTTGCATAATGAACCGTTATGTTTTTATTACCTTAGAATTACCTTAGAATATCTCCATAACCGCGGGCGGGAGGTCGACATATTGTCGTCATGTTTCTACCGTAGCCGACAGCGAATAAACAGCGCTACAGAGCGCGTTTCGTCACTACCTTGAAAAAGAAGTTTTCAGTGGTGTATAAAGACCTTACTTAATGAACCGTTATATTTGTATTACCTTAGAATAAGCAGTTTCTATCTACATACACCGCGGGTTCCCTTACATTGAAATGCGCTGACATGTTTCTACCGTAGCCCTAAACGGACAAACAAGTTTCGTTACTATGTTGCCCTTTGTGCAAGGAAGCAAGCTTAGTTCAGCGAATAAAACACTGACACAATGATGAACAAGTAACAATAATATTCGCAATAACATATAGTTTTACTGAATAATTAAGTAAACAATTTCTTAAAGGGGTGGTAAAACACGATTTCACTTTTCTAACTTTAGTTAGTGTGTAATGTTGCTGTTTGAGCATAAACAACATCTGCAAAGTTACAGCGCTCAAAGTTCAAAGCAAACGGAGATATTTGCTTTTAAAGAAATCAATTTCTAAGGACTACAGCAAACAGCCGGTTTTGGACTACACGATATTCCTCCAGGGTTGCTGACGTCAGCAAACCCAAATAAACCCCTCCTCCAAGAATACGAAATAAGGGGGGCGAGGCCATTTTATATTGCGTTGGAGAAGAGTTATTGTGGTATAGGAGTGTTGTTGCTGCCGCGATGTCGTCGAAACGCTGTTATTTTCATCAGTGCCCGGATTGCAGGTCCACTTTGTTCAGCCTTCCTAGGGTCGCGGGAGTTAGGGATCAATTGTTAATTATTACCAAAATCTCGCTCTCTGTGCTGCATATGTTACGGAGGAAAGCTTCCACAATCTTGGCGAGTTCAATGCAGGATTCGCACAACGGCTTGTCCTGAAAGATGGAGAACAGAAGCTGTTGTTTACGGGCCACAATCTTTAAGTATGATTTATTTTTCGTCGATGTGTTTTCCTGTAATAGTTCGTATTGTTAATTGTACGTTGTAGCAAGGAAGTAAACAAATGACAACGCTGTTTGGCTCTGCAAACCAGCTTGTTAAATGCTCATTCATACTTAACGTTATCCGACAAACACCTAACGTTACAAACTTTTTTTTTAAATCTCAACAGCGAACTTGGAATTAGAGTAAATTATTCTTTGATTAGAGCTTTTATGTATTGTTTATCGCTTGTTTATCTACAGGCATGCTAAACATGGTTCTGTGTTTGATTTGGCTACTGTAGTAAATCCAATGTTTAGTGTTCGTTTTGGGTTAATAGTTCTGTCGACAGATATTTGGCTACAGATTGGTTAGCTGGCCCAGTGTGTTGTGATTCGCTAACCGTCTAGTGCACGTCTCCCGGAAACGTCACGTCCCGTACCTTTACCGGTAGTTTGTGCTTTGGTGTATTATAAACAATGGCGTCAATAAAACCAATTGGACCCGGGGAAACGTTAGTGAAGATGATCGAGCAGAACCTGTTCAAGAACGGCTGTTAAACGACGTTTCAGAAAGGTTTGTTTTTTGTTGTTCTCTCATTACTTTTTAGGTATGCTGTTATTTAATTGTACTAAGTATTATAGAATTACAAAAAAATAAGCTTCATAAACAAGAATTTCATATAATCGTTCTAACAAATTATACTACAGTCCTCAAAGGGATTTTTTTGAGTAAAGACTGCGGATCTATAGTGATCATTACTGACTGTATGCCACCATTACATTTGTATTTTTAGAACGATTGTAGACAAATATCTGTCACAAGAACTATTAACCCAAAACGAACACTAAACATCGGCTGCCAAATCAAACACAGAACCATGTGCATGCATGAAAAAAATAAATCATACTTAAAGGTTGTGGCTCGTAAACAAAAGCTTCTGTTTTTAAAGTTGGAACTGCTCCATCTTTCAGGACAAGCCGTTGTGCGAATCCTGCATTGAACTCGCCAAGATTGTGGAAGCTTTCCTCCGTAACATGTGCAGCACAGAGAGCGAGATTTGGGTCATAATTATGAGTTAAAAATAAATTTTAACCATTGATCCCTAACTCCCTCGTCCCTAGGGAGGCTGAACAAAGCGGACCTGCAATCCGGATGAAAATAACAGCAGCGTTCCGACGGCATTGCGACAACTCATCTCCAAAACAGCAATATAAAATGGCCTCGCCCCGCTTAAGTATTCTCGGAGGAGGGGTTTATGTAAATAATGGGGTTTACTGACGTCAGCATATGCCATGGAATGTCGTGTAGTCCAAAACCGGTCGTTTGCTGTAGTCCTTAGAAATTGATTTTTTTAAAAGCAAATATATCCGTTTGCTTTGAACTTTGAGCGCTGTAATTTTGCAGATGTTGTTTATGCTCAAACAGCAACATTACACACTAGCTAAAGTTAGAAAAGTGAAATCGTGTTTTACCACCCCTTTAAACACACACATTATACACCAGCACGGACACACTCACACAGAAACATGTTGTCAGCGCTGCTCTGACGATTTTAAATTTATCAGTAAAATAGTTTAGCAACTTAAAAGCTAGGCTACATGACATTTATCACCAGCAAGGTAATAACCGCTCTTGGAGCAGATAAACTTACAGTTTTGCTATTAGTAGAGACGCTGCTGCCGAACACTGTTGAGAGACGCACCTGACTCGGGTAATTCATACACGCTTAATCTCTCTCTAATAACTGGATTACGCTGCTGTCAATGGCTCAAGCCTCCATTCCATTACTAGCTCTAAAATTACGTTTTGGAATTAGCAATGGAGGCGCGTGGGATGGGATGCGTAAGAAATTAGTTCCTACACACAAGAGCGTTTTAAATGGAAACAACCTGACACATATCTTGAAATACGAAATCTGTTCAATGTCTTATTAATCTAACAAATGTCTATGGTATCCTAGTGTTCCTTTCTGAACACAGCGATAAGCACTCATTAATCAGACACTTTTAAACTTACAGTAGCCTACATTTACAACAGGGACAACCCCCCTGGAGTGACCTGACGTTAAGTGCCTTGCACAACAGTGAAAGCTCATGGGTGTTGCAGGGTTTTAATGACTACACCACACCAGTCCAAAAAGCACCGCTATCAAAGCTTCTGATATTGCAATAACACCAATTAAGCCATTTATAAAGTGGCTTAAAAATGATCAGCCAACCACAAGCAGCCAGCAGGAAATATCACTGCGTCTCCAACTCCAAACACAGTAAGTACAACACAATTCATCAAACGGGAAGACATTTGGTGGATAGGCCAATTATACCCTTACCCTCTGATAAATGGTTTTATTTTCCTGCATCATTTAAAAACCCTGTGTGCTAATGTTTTATACCGTTCTACGCTTATATTCTGCCCTTTTCCTTATTACGCTGAAGGCCATACGAGGGACTGGACACTTACTGGAAGGTACATTAACTAAGTGCGTAGAGATAATGATTTTTTCCTACTGCCCTACAAGAAGACATTAATTGATAAATGAGAGCTATCTCCTTAGCAATTTTATGCTTTCAGCACTGAGCTTATTGGAGCACAAATATACTCCATGATATTTATCATTTAGTATTAAAACGACAAAATAATTAATCACTGGTCCTCATTACAGAAATGGAAAAAACATGAAACAGTAGGATGAAAACCTGATGACCATGTATAGGGTAGAAAAATTCAAAAAACTTAATTGTAGAAAACATACAGTGACCTTTATTTAAAAAGTTGTTTGCAAAACCATTTTTAATGTAAATTGTTGCATTAAATTCACTGACAATTTACATAAAAATGGATTTATGAGCCTTACACAGAAATTCTGCTCATGTTTTCTGAATAACTTTCAATATGACTACAGCAAAGAACAAAACAGAGCACTTTTGCCAAGGTTTTCCATCCTAGTGGCCATATCCACACATTACCCAGAGTACAGTCATGATCAGAATTATTGGCACCTTTGGAAAATATGAAAAAAGAAGCCTGCTGCATTGTTAATCCTTTTGATCTTTTATAATAATAATAAAATAAAATCCAAACAATTTAACCTTTTGTAGAGGAATTAAAAATAGGGGGTAAATCTCTTTATGAAATAAATGTTTCTCTCCAATACACGTTGGTCACAATTATTGGCACCCTTTTATTCAATACTTTTTGTAGCTTCCTTTTGCCAAGATAACAGCTCTGACTCTTCTCCTAGTGGCTGATGAGTTTAGACAATACCTGACAAGAGATCACAGACCATTGGTCCATAAAGAATCTCTCCAGATCCTTCAAATTCCCAGGTCCAAGTTGGCGCTTCTTCTCTTCAGTTCACCCCACTCATTTTCTATAGGGTTCAGGTCAGAGGACTGGGATAGCTTCTGTGAATGGTTCGATTTTTGTGATTTTGTTTTTAATGAGAGATCAAAAGGATAAGAAATGCAGATTTATTTTCACAGACATCTTTGATCATATTTACAGAGGGTCCCCAATAATTATGCCCATAACTGTAGAAGCCATATTTCATTGTAAAACAACAAAAAAGGATGCAAGTGACAAAAGTACAGTTTTTTCAATGTTGGTTTTAATCAGTCTGTCAATAAAACTCTAAAAATATGCAATAGACAGTTTGAAAATGTACAGTGCGCTATAACTTAATCTAGCACAACTAGTGATGCAACAAAATTTAGTCTGCCAAAACAAATTAAGTTTTGGTGAAAATTGTTTTGGAGGGCTGAAATAATTGATCAAAACAGTAGCTGCTTCTCTAATGAAACTTTAGAACTTTACTATGATTGGTTTATCACCTGTGATAAACACGACACCCTGAACAGAATAGAGCTCAATTATCCATAATTAATCATTGAAAATGTATATCCGATTTTGGTTTTCGGCTAACTTTAATTTTAGTTTTGGTGAATCTGTTAAATTAATTTTTATGTATCACTTACCACAACAGTACACTGTACTCACAGTTATTGTACTAGCCTGAAAAACTTCAGACTCTGCAAAAGTCTGCATTAATTATCTTTAAACTCAAGCTGAGTTAGCTGGATCGTAGAGGCATTCACACTGATTTCAAGGTACAACCTTCATTTATTTTGTGGCTGTGGGTCAATGGATCTGCGGGGACGGTCGGGGTCCTTCAACAGCACCTGTAGTTGTGTTGATACTTAGCTTAAGGACCACGTGGGGGAGAGATTTGGCAATGGCTTCTTTCAGGCTATGGTTCATTGACTCCTCCATGGCAGAACTTGGAGGGCGATAAGAGTGTCAGACTCCTGCAGGACCCCCGGCTGCTCTCTCAACTGCATCCAGTGTTTAAGAAACACTTGTGCTCGCTTACTAATGCCAGGATTTAGAGGTCAAGTAACCATCACTGTTGTTGCTGTATTTAAAGCTAAGCTGTTGTTCTTACTATCTGAAAATAACATGCATGCAAGGTCAGTTCAAATAAATACGTAACCCAAGTGATAATGCATTTGCTTTCTAAAGACAGAACATTTGCTTGCCTGTTGCAATAGTCATTGAGTCAGGGATGTAGAGACTATTTGAAAAGTCTGAGTGCAGAAGTGTAAAGAGTATCTGATCACTTGAGTAAAAGTGGAAATACCTTACAGCGAAAATGACTCCATTATAAGTCACCAATTCCAATGAGACTTGTGTAATAGTCTTAGGGCCCTTTCACACCTACCTTGTTTGGTCCGGACTTTCGGACTTTTCAGTTTGGTCTGAATCAAAATTACAGGTGTGAAACCTACCCAGGACCACAGACCGGACCAAACAGAGGAAATTTGGTACGACGAAAAGAGGTAGTCTCGGTCCGGATCAAACTGAACAATGGTTTGGTTCGTTTCTAGTGTGAAAGCATTTCTGTATGGTTCGGACTTTCAGACCTTTTACAGGAAGTTACGGTGGTTCCCGCATAGCCGAAAAAACAGAAGGTGGCAGGAAAAATAAGCCGTGGTAGCACATGGGGAGAGGAGGAGACGAGGTTTTTAATTAAAGTATCATGGTCTGATGACATCAGACCATTCCTCCTCCTTTCCTGCCGGCGACGATAAAATGTTCGCACGACGAGGACGTTCATTTGGCGAATTTGAACTAGCCTTGTGTATAGTTGGTGCTGCAGGTAATTATGCCATAAAAATAACAATACAGTTGCAACGATATGCGTCTGTTCATTCATGTTGTCAAAGTTACCCGCCGAATTGACAACACACGCTGACGTCAGACACACGTCCGTTTACAAACCAATCAATGTCAAGATGCAGCCCACATAGATGATGACGACAGGACGCAAGTATGTCACGTAAATTTCTTTAGTGCGCTCGCATAATTGCAGTGTGAAACCAAACCAAAACTTTCTGAAAGTATCAAATGTATCAAAACGTGAACTTTGGTTCGGACCTTGGTGCGGACTTTCAGGTGTGAAAACGCCCTAAGGGCCCTTTCACACCTACCTTGTTTGGTCTGGACTTTCGGATTTTCAGTTTGGTCCGAATCAAAATTACAGGTGTGAAACCTACCCCGGACCACGGTCCGGACCAAACAGATGAAATTTGGTCCGACGAAAAGAGGTAGTCTCGGTCCGGATCAAACTGAACAAAGGTTTGGTTCGTTTCTAGTGAAAGCATTTCTGTATGGTTCGGACTTTCAGACCTTTTACAGGAAGTTCCGGTGGTTCCCGCATAGCCGAAAAAACAGAAGGTGGCAGTAAAAATGAGCCGTGGTAGCACATGGGGACAGGAGGAGACGAGGTTTTTAATTGAAGTATGGTCTGATGACATAATAATAATCGCATGATTGCTTGCAGTCTTCTCCTCCTTTTCTGCCGGCGACGATAAAATGTTCGCACGACGAAAAAATAACAATACAGTTGCAACGATATGCGTCTGTTCATTCATGTTGACAAAGTTACCCGCCGAATTGACAACACACGCTGACGTCAGATGCACGTCTGTTTACAAACCAATCAATGTCAAGATGCAGCCCACATAGATGATGACGACAGGACGCAAGTATGTCACATAAAGTTCTTTAGTGCGCTCGCATAATTGCAGTGTGAAACCAAACCAAAACTTTCTGAAAGTATAAAATGACTTTCAGGTGTGAAAACGCCCTAAGAGTGTCTGATTTTAACAGTATAGTATTATACTGAATGTAGGCTCAAAGATGCACTAGTCCTCAACACCTAAGAGAGACATGCCAGTGACAAACAAGAAACAGTTGATTTGTGAGGAGAGGAATCACATGTTTATTTTCTAAAATCAAGATGAAACTGAACACCTCAAAATTGCAATTGACACAACAGCCTCTTAACTGGCTACAAACAAAATCTCTCTTTAATTTAATGGATAAATAAAAAAATGTAAAGTGAAATTAAATAGTCAACGCCTACTTGCACTGGTTTGGGACTCATCGGCTGCATGTCCTCATCTCATATTTGAAACCCTTGCAGTTAACAACTACAGTAGTCAACATTTGAAGTGGATCAAAACCTTTCATCAAAGTTATACATGAATTTTGAACAATACCCGTTCTTGTCTTAGGACAACTTTGATGAACTTTTCTGATCCACCAAATGTTGACTAACTGTACATGCTACTGCACTTGCATTAATGCAAAGTAGCCTTGTTGACAAGTTTAGGTGAGTAAGGGCAAAATGCACAAGATATAATACCTTCAATGCCCTGTAGATGGCGATATCACTTGTTTTGTAGCAGACATGAACTGCTGCAGAAAAAGTTTGATGCCATGCAGAATGTGTAATTGCATTACTCATCACAAATCTATTGGAGTAAATAGTAAGCTTATACATATACTCTTTCAAGAGTAAAATACGTTAATATCTTTGATACTCAGTAAAACTACAAAGTAGCCAAAAAGATACTTAAGTACAGTAACATTTACAAAGACTTTACACCACTGTCTGAGGAAACATTTAGATGTGGGTCTGTAAGAAAAACAGGGCTTGGTTTGTTCTTGAGAGCCTTAATTTACAAGTTTAAGTATTGGGTATTGGATTAAGGCATGTAGAATATGGCCATGCAGAATAAAGCATCAATATGTGCTTTATAAGTGCTAATAAACAGCCAATATCCTAGTAATATGCATGCATTGGACCCTAAACTAAAGTGTTAACCAAATCCATACCAAAAATATCCAGCGAACTACACTGTCAAAGTTTAAAGTTGTCAGTTTTGAAAATTATGTTATGTAATACCTTTACACAGCATGTAGCAAAGACTGATGTCCCTCACAGTCTCGTTTTCGTCTATGTAATATTCAATATGGTTTCTAACCTGAACAGGCCCGTTCACACCAAGGACATACTGTAGAACTATAACATTTTAATCTTTCTAATCTATGAATAGGAAAGTCCACCACAGCTATAACGTTAAAGGGATAGTTCACCCAAAAATGAAAATTCTGTCAGTATTTAGGCCTACTCACCCTCATGTTGTTCCAACCCCGTAAGACCTTCGTTCATCTTCGAAACACGAATTAAGATATTTTTGATGAAATCTGAGAGCTGGATCACTCCTCCATAGGCTTCTAAGGGATTGAAACTTGTTCCCCGAAAAGTTATTAAAGATATCGTTAAAATAGTCCAAGTAACTACAGTGGCTCAATCTTAAGTTTATCAAGCGACGAGAATACTTTTTGTGCGCAAAAAAAAAAAAAAAACTAAAATAACGACTTTATTTCAACTATTCATTTCCTTCTCTGTGGGCCTCTAGTCAGTTAACGTAGTGTAATAGCGTAGTGCTACATCACACGTAGGCTCACTATTGGCCGACGCTGGTCATGTGTGTGATGCGTGTGACGTACAACAACAGAAGCTTACGCTATTATACTAGTGAACTGACTCGAGGCCCACAGAGAAGGAAATGAATAGTTGAAATTAGGGCTGAACGATTAATTGCATTTGCGATAATATCGCGATATGATGAAATGCGATTTTGTAACCGCAAAAGCTGCAATTATACTGGTCACGTGACACGCGAGAGAAAAGCAGTCTGCAGATCAAGCATCAACTTGGCACGCTACGCATAGGTCTGGCATACAGGAAAGAACAGTTTATTTTTATGTATGTGATATTGTATTATTTATTCTCTCTCCAACAATTCTGGATCGATTCAGAGAATTTCAGAATCGAGTCAGAGTTTAGTTTTTAAACACAGATGCGTGATGACGCTGCGCGTGCTTTAGAAACAACCGTATTCTGCTTGCTTCTAATTTCTCTCTCACACACACACAGACACACACAGACACACACACACACACACACACACACACACACACACACACACACACACACACACACACACACGACACCGCTCGAACCTTCCGAAAAATAAGCTTTCATAAAGTTCGGGGTTTAAGCGAATTACAAGGACAGTCCGGGCTTCATTGCACAGGTTTTGCCGCTTTGATGTTACTCTTGCAGTGCGCGGTCTTGGCCGCCGGAATTTTCCTTACAAATGCTCCACAAAGGCATTAATGTATTTTGGAATGCAGTTGGCTTATATATTAAAAATATGAAAATCACTGAGAAAGCTGCTTTCATTTTAAAATACTTACGCGCGCTTTGTGAAGAGCGCTCGTGCATGCGGCTGTGAGCGACTCATTGGTTAAATGTACTTGCATCTCAAAATGCTTTTGACGCGAAATTAATGTAAACACGGTCAGTTATATCTTAAACCAACAGGACAAACCACATTTACAATATCAAAAGAGATATGTGCATTAGTGTGAATGCAGCTTATCGTATAGGGGGAAAATCACTCCAGCTCTTGAATGGAAAACGTTCAGACAGCCTACTTTTAAATACTGAAAGCACTCTTTGTTTATTGCTTGCAATGTTTTTTTTGTTCCTCTTTATTTACTAGCTTTTATATTTTGAAGCTATATTAGTTCATAGCCCATTTAAAATTCTTAACATGTAATTGGTTTAATTAAATGTGTTTATATATATATATTGAATGTATATTTACACATGTAATTAAATACATATTTTAAGTGTTATTAAGATTAATTAATTAGAAAAGAATTAGATTGGATCATGAGCTGCCTAAAGATTCCCATCCCTACTGTACAATGATTTATTGCTTGTCTTTGTCGACTAATACAGAAGGTAAAGAACTTAAAGTAATCGCATATTAAATCGCAATTGCAATATTGGTTAAAAAAATCGCAATTAGATTATTTTTCATAATCGTTCAGCCCTAGTTGAAATAAAGTCGTTATTTATTTATTTTTTGCGCACAAAAAGTATTCTCGTCGTTTGATAAACTTAAGATTGAGCCACTGTAGTCACTTGGACTATTTTAACGATATCTTTAATAACTTTTAGGGGCTGGCAAGCTTCAATCCCTTAAGAAGCCTATGGAGGAGTGATCCAGCTCTCAGATTTAATCAAAAATATCTTAATTTGTGTTCCGAAGATGAACAAAGGCCTTACGGGGTTGGAAGAACATGAGGGTGAGTAACTACTGACAGAATTTTCATTTTTGGGTCAACTATCTCTTTAACGACAAAGGAACGATAACTTCGGAATCACTTTCAGAATGATTTTTACCAGCTGATGAACAATAAAAACGTTAGTTATAGTTATTGTCCTTGGTGTGAATAGATTTTTAGCAGTGGCGCTAGCAATGCCAAGGTCATGTGTTCCTAAATACAATAGTTGGTTCATAAAATTGTCTGCTGAAATTCATGCATGTAAAAACACAGTGGACAAACAGAACTTAATTGATGTTATACACAGCATGTCAATGATGAAGACCATTTTTATGATTGCTATACCGCCCTGCCTTTGTGTTTGCATATTCAGTTGCCCTTGCAACTGGAAAAGGTTCATTGACTGTGGTTTGTGAGAGCAGCAGAACGCTTCCCTGCATGACCTAAATAGAAATATTTCACTGAGACATTCGTGGCACTCACACAAAATGTCACTCACTTTCATTTCCCCTTTCTGCAATTTACAATAATTGTTTATGAAGCTCATTTTATGAATTAGACAGGAATGCTTTTGATGCCGGGCAGAATGTGCTGCTCTTATTAAGATTGAGCGAGAATACCTGTGACAAGCGACTTTTTAAAAAGCAATTACCTAATTGGATGCAACCGTCCTGCTAATTGTAATAGGAGTAGGCAAATCTGTCATCAGACATGATTCGCTGGCTGGACACCATTTTGGGGCATCTGTTCTCTCTCCTGTTACCGTTTATAAACAGTGTTGGGGACGTTGCTTTAAAAAGTAAAGGCTTGTTCATATTGTCAGAGATTTAAAGTGATTTGCAGTGTGGTCATAAATAGATGCACATGATCAGCAACAATACTAAGTTCGGCTGTGGCGTTTAAATACTGCTCAATTGGTACTAAGGGGCCCAAAGTGTGCCGAGAATATATATAACACATTAAACCACCAGCAGCCTGAAGTGTTGATACAAAGCAGGATGGATCCATGCTTTCCATGTTGTTTACACCAAATTCTGACCCAACCATCTGAATGTCGCAGCAAAAATCGAGACTCATCAGACCAGGCAACGTTTTTCCAATCTTCTATTATCCCATTTTGGTGAGCCTGTGTGAATTGTAGCCTCAGTTTCTGTTCTTGTCTGACAGGAGTGGCACTAGTGTTTCTTCTGCTGCTGTTGCTCATCTGCTTAAAGGTTTGATGTGTTGTTGCGTTCAGAGATGCTCTTCTGCAGACCTTGGTTGTAATGAGAGGTTATTTGAGTTACTGTTGCTTCTCTATCAGCTCGAACTAGTCTAGCCATTCTAGAACTAGTCATTCTCCTCTGACCTCTGGCATCAATAGGTCATTTTCTCCCACAGAACTGCCACTGACTGGATATTTTCTCTTTTTCTGACTGTTCTCTGTGTATAGCTGTGCATGAAAATACCAGTAGATCAGCAGTTTCTGAAATACTCAGACCAGCCAGTCTGGCACCAACAATGTCGCTTTCAAAGTCACTTAAATCACCTTTCTTCCCCATACTGATGCTCAGTTTGAACTTCAGAAGATTGCCTTGACCATGTCAACATTCCTAAATGTACTGAGTTGCTGCCGTGTGATTGGCTGATTGGATATTTGTGTTAACAAGCAGTTGAACAGGTGTACCTAATAAAGTGGCCAGTGAGTGTATATATGAGTGCTGTCAATCGATTTAAAAAATCAACTAATCAATCACAATCAAATCATAATTTTTCTGTAATTAATTGTGATTAATCATGATTAGTCGTACAATCGTAAAGCATTTGCACCTAAAACTTACATTGAGTTACAGTATTGTGTTTAGGTAAGATATAGACTATTACTGCAACTAAATAAAGTAATCAAATGTAAAACAACACTGCATAAGTTAATCATATTAATCCTTATTGAAGCTACAAAATGTATTCTGTCAAAAGCAGTAGACTATCTTATTATTTTGTTGTTTGATTCAAATAAATGACACAGATTGCAGCCAGCATATTAGGCTACTGTCACTTTAAGACCGAATGCATGACACAGATCTGACTCGCATCAGATTTTCTCCCAACTCTTCACATTCATTTAAGACATTTTTTTCTCATTTTAAGATTGTGAGACTCACCAAAACCGTGCATTATTAAACCTAAAACCCAACCTAGGCTACTTGTTTTTAAGCATCTTGAATATTATGGTGTAGCCAAAATGTAACCATTTAAATTAAAATCTACTTAAAAAAAATTAAAAAGCATTGTTACCCCTAACAATGCTAAAGGTTCGACCGTCATTAATCACAAAATCAATGGAGCAAGAACAGATGGAGACAGACAAGATAAACTCAAGCTAAATCAATGAAATGCAAAACATTTGAAATGGCTAAGCAGCAAAAGGTTAGCCAGAAGATGTTACTGGAAGAGGGACAGGCAGTTTTTAATTTTCCAAAGTGGTTCCAAAGCAGTCTGACGCCTCCGGATTGGGATTAAATTAGACGTCTGATGATGGAGTGCTATGGTAGAGAGTCCCCTGACCCCTTCTATCCTGACAGGTCTGTACGGTTTGAAATCTTGCTCTGAATAAATGGAGGAGACGCAAAGTGCAGAGGATCCATTTGAGATGTGGTGGTGCCCTTGGAAAAAGAGCCATACACCCGCCCCGAATGCACAGTGCTTGAAAGCAGACCTTTTTATTGAGATGAACTTCTCCTGCTTTCAAGATTATAAATGGGGTCATGATTTGGCTGCTTCGATCACATCGTTGGGAGTGTTTTTTGAATAATTAACCAACATTATATCTTCTTCTGCGAGCCCTGATGATGTGATCTTGAACACAGAAGACTGGGCTCTAGTTTTCTTTAGAATATTCACCTTGAGAGCTAAACTGGATGTTTGATGACAGAGGATCAAAAAGATGCTGCTAAATCACTAACGTTTAAAGGTTTGTGGTCGGTAAGAAGTATTCAGCAAAGATGCATTAAATTGATCTAAAGTGACAGTAAAGACATTTGTTACAAAAGATTTCTACTCAAATGTGTTTTGAACAAAAAAAGTATCAGTTTTCAACACTGATAATAATAAGAGATGTTTCTTGAGCAGCAAATCAGCATATTAGAATGATTTATGAATGATCGTGTGACACTGAAGACTGGCGTAATGTTGCTCAAGATTCAGCTTTTGCCATTAAATATATTCAAATAGGAAACGGTTAATTTCATTTGTAATAATATTTGATTACTGCGTGTTTGATCAAATAAATGCAGCCTTAAAACATTAAAAAACCTTTCCGATCCCAAACTTTTTAACATCCTCATCAATTTAAGGATCAGGCTCATAGGAAGGAAAAATCTATGAGATATCTTTAATATCTCAATTTCTAGCCACAAATGGCTAGAAATGCCTGTGCTCAGATTTGCCAAGATACCAAAGTGAGCAATTTAAAGTCAGAGATCTCATTATAAAATCAAACATTTCTCACTACTGTATATTCAAGCAAAACTAATGAACTTAAGGAACAGATGTAAAGTTCTTTATAATTGTTTTGTTTCTTAATCCTTTATATAAAACTAAAAAAGTAAACAATTGTGCACTGTATAGGTAAGATTCTTTTTTTCTTTGTGCTGTTACCAGAAAAAGAGGTTGTTTGGTCATCCTAATTATATCCCTAAATGTAACACTTTTAGTTAGAGGTTTATTGAAATCCCTAACCTCGAGTGTGAGCAATACTGTAGTCACGCTTACCTCGGTAAACACTACTAACTACTGAAATGACTCAATAATGAAGAATGTCAGTTCTTTACGTCTTAAAGACTGCCTGATTTGCATGCTGTAGGTATGTGTTTATGAGACTAAATGTGTCATGCAGCAGTTGTGTAGTCTTGTAACGCAGGAACACATTTCATGTCCCCTCAGAATTGAGAGAGCTGGGTTAATGAGCCCCCCCATCAGTATGCATTATTTATTCAGATGCTCTGCACCCCAGAGGCGGCCTGCCTTTTGCCTGTGCGCTTTTTTCCTCCCCTCTCTATTTCTGTAATCCTTCCTTTTTGTTCTCAGAAGCAGGTCTTCCGCTCAGCTCTTTCTGTTTATCCCCTTCAGATGTTGCACCTTCTTGGCGGCATAAACATTCTACTATTGATGCTTTATCTTCCCAAAATATCATCCGGCTAAAGAAAATAAGGAGATGTGCCACTGATATGCAAACAAATCATGGAACATATACACAGCAGATTGAACAGACAGATTGTCGTCATTTAAAAACAGGAGACGGCGCTGGTCATCGTATTTTGTGGAATAATCGGATGTAACTAATTCATGCTTCCAAGAACGGCGTGTTCCGACTAATTCACTGGAATTCATCGAGTTTTACAGAAATTACTCATGAAATAACTTTACAGAGAACAGTCATTATGCCGTTAAGACATTCAGAGAACTATGGCAAAAATGATGTAACTTAACAGTAGCAGTCCTCTTTAAATGAGAGCGGACAAAGACATCAAGAGTGCAGTTGAGTTCAACTCAACGAGATCCATCAAAGTCAACTGATCAAATCTGTGCTTTATCTCTCCAGGGCTGAAGACTCTAGATGTTAGCTTGACCTGACTCGCAAAAATCCCTCCTTCCTCAAAAATAAGAGCTGGCTAAGCCAATAAAATGTAAATTAGCGTATGAATATGTATAGTGTTACCTGTCATTTTGTAATTACCTCAAGACTGAAGTCTCTGTCTGATCTGCTTCAGATCCTGCCCGGTGGCTAAACGTCTTTGATCTGATCAGTCCTAATTAACGAAGAAGCAAACAAGACAACTTTAACATAAGTTTGTTAGCATGCATCGTGAAAGGCCATGTTCACCCCTGGTAAAGTTACAGTGATTTGCAATGACAAAGTGACCACAAGCCTTTTATTTTCAATGAGAGTTGGAGATTTGAGGTTATATGACAGAGTTTCACTATTGTATCTGTTATTCTTTTTCTTCTTCTTTTTCTTCCACCATGGTAGTCTGCAGCCCATTAAACCTCTTGCAGAAAAGTTATGAAATTTGGCACACAGATAGAGGACAATCTTAATTAATAGTCTCATTAAACATAACAATTTTGGAGTCTCTAACTTAATCCATCTTGTCAAGCCACCAATTGTCTTAAGTTGTACGTTTAAGCTAATCATTTTTCAACCGCAAGGCCTAGAAACTAAATAAATGTTTCCCTCTAATTTGCAGATTTTCCAACATTTTGAATTTTCCAGTCAAAACCATTGTGAAATAACTTCAAATTCTATGAAGAGCACGCCAAATTGTATGTGAGGCTATATCTCTGCAACGCTTTAACACATTGAGACAAAAGTTGGTACATGTCATCACAAGCACAACCTGAGGGTATGTGTGCAGTTTCGTCACAGCACCACGACTAGCTAGGAGATATGATAAATAGAATGTTTTGCGTAAAATTTTGGTAAAAAAAACCAACAAGATTGGACTCTCAGTGCGGCATACCAAGTCGAACAATATAAAATTTTCCCACGTTCGACATTTTGTGAGTCGGCGTATTGAATTTTGTCTTAAAATGTTATATTTTTCAAATATATTTGTGTATCGCTATGAAACTCGGTATGTCTTCAGCGCCATGCCCTAAAGGTACTCAAAAAGTTTCAAAAATTATAGTGAAGTTTAAAAAAATGCTAACATATTTGATTAGTTTTGCCTATTGTAATGAAATCTTGATAGATTCCATACGTCATACAGAGAACAATTATACCAATTATGTCAAAGTTGGTCAAACTTGCTGTCTGCCACTTTGAACTTCTTTGAAAACGTATTTTTTTCAAACTGCTCCTTGACTGTTAGTCCGATTTTTCACCAAATTTGACTTTTTTCAAAAACGTTAAAAAACCTTTCCGATCCCAATTTCGGTTCAGATCATCTTTAGACCATGGTGACAAAAAGTTATGGATTTTGTGTTGATAACCAAAAAAAACGTTATCGTTTAATGTATCAAGGAATTTGATGGCATGATGCCAAACTGAATCTGAGGCTGTATCTCTGCAAGGCTTTGCTGTATTGACACCAAACTGTGTATGTCATAGTCACCCAACACTAACCAAACCACATTAATTTGGTGACAACACCACCTATTTGGTCAAAAGTGATGAGCAATAAAATTATATTACAAGTGATTGTACTGTATTCATAATTTTTCAACCATTTTGCCTAAAAATCACCTACAAATGTCTTAAATTCATTTTTGCAGTTAGTGTGCTTGGCCCCCTAACGCTGCCTGCAGATACAGTATATTATTATTATTAATATATAATTAAGATTTTTTAAAATGTATATGCTCAAAAGGTTTCATTCATTTGATTAAAAATACATTCAAAACAGAAGAATTGTGAAATATTATTATAATTCTATGTTAATCTATTTTAAAATGTAATTCATTCTTGTGATCAAAGCTGATTTTTTTAGCATCATTACTCCAGTCTTCAGTGTCACATGATCCTTCAGAAATCATTATAAAATGCTTATTTGCTGCTCAAGAAACATCTCTTATTATTATCAATGCTGAAAACAGTTTTTGAGGAAACCATGATTCAATTGTTATTTTCAGGATTCTTTGATGAATAGAAAGTTCAAAAGAACTCTGTTCTGATATACACATGCCTGCAGGTGATCACGAAACACAATCGGGTGCCATCTAACATTATTGCCTATCTAATTATTTAGTTTCCTAAGAAAATAAAAATGCACTAAAGTATTAGTCATATTTGTTTCAGCGTTCTTGCACTGTACACATTCAGAAAGAGTGTAAGGTTGCCTGAGTCCAGGAGTGATTGCGTAAGTTTCACTGAGACACTTGTCTTTATTTGAATGAAAACATCAAGCTCTTGAGACAAAATAGTCCTTGCAGATGATTATATATACAAAAACAATTGAACAAAAAAAAAAAACATTCAAGAAATATACAGCATCATCCACATATTTTTTAATTCGCAAAAAACAAAAACAAAAAAAACACCATGCTTGTCCTTTAAGCATTAAATTAGAATCCAATCTTTCAAAAACCTCGCACAGAGTAAAAAAAAGGTGCAAATATATACAAAACACTTCATTGCAGCCAGCGTTTTAGACTCATTCTCACGACTCCCTCAAACTACTTAATGCATTAAAAATGGATTTAAAACAATAATTTAAACAAAATTAAAAAAAAAAAAATTTCAGTCCAATAATTATACAAAATATATTTATATATTTATATAGAATTAAGGACTAGGCATAGCAGTTGCCCATTAACCAGTCATCACAAAGCTCTCCAGACACGTTAATAAACTCCATATATTTCTGAAACTGTAAACAAGTCTGTTACAATAAATTGATTAAAACATTTGGGATAAAGAGACAAACCGACAAATAAATTAGAATTAATTTATCTGAGACAAAATGTTTTTTTTTTCTTCTTCTTTTATAACTAGAACATTGACTGAAATGTAGTTATGGATCTAAAACAGACATTTTTCTTCTACTGTATCTACTGAAAAAACACCACAGTTATTTTTCCACTCACTCCGCTCTGTTCCTCACAAGTTACAGGTGCTTTTAAAAGTATGCCGTTTCACCACACCACAAAAAACAAACTGCAAAGCGCCTCTTTTGGCTCTGAGTTCTGCTGTACGAAAGGAAACGGGCGATTTCTGATATATGGCTATCGGCCGAGGCGTAGTCAGTGTTAGCTCTGTCTTCACCAGTCCAGCTAAAACACCCCGGTGGGCAGTTGCACTTAACGATAGTCAGAGTTATCTTACAGGCAGTATGTACGCGACCAAGCTAAGTCCACTTCCCCCACAGTACGTTTGGCTTTACTCACAGTATAGAAAAATCAGATGTAAACCTGACGGCGTGGTTTCAACCAAGAGGTGCTAAATCAAAAAAATTCAACCACTGAGGTTTATTTTTCAGCTTTTTTTTAAAACATAGATTTATGATTGCGTTTCATTTCTCAAAGTGGTTTGTCCAGACGTCAGATATTGGTTTCGCACCTGCATTGCTGACGACGCAGCTTTGGCAAACAGGCAGTATTTCCTGATGTATCGTGTTGCAAGAGGTTGAAATGCCAGAACGGAACCAGATTCATGAGTTGACCCCATTCCCCCAACAAAAAAACAAACCAATGTTCAAAAAGATTCTGCTTAATTATCATCCTGCAACTTTTTCATATGTTAATGAGCCCCACATTTAGTTCAAAACATCCTGCCTTCACAATTCCAACAACAAAAATTTGGCTTTTGATGATGCCATCTCTAAACGAACTGAGATTCTCGTTATCCCCATCCAAATCCATGTGCTGAATTTGAAGGCAGGTTTAATTACATTCAATGAAACTTTAAGTTTAAAATATCCAGATACATTTTGTTTGTTGAAATGGCCAAGTTTTAAAACCCTGCAGGATGAGGTCTACAGCTACTAAACTAAAAGCTATTCTTTTGTCACGACTAGTAGTCATCAGCAAAATCGACTGACGTATAATGTACTTAAAGGTACGTGATCACTTTTGATGGTTATTGAATATCTACATTCAAAATCAACAAACTTAACTAATAAGGCCCCGATGGATTTCCCTACTGTTTTAATGATCACATATTATGGTGGGCGTTTGTTTGCTCGAACTGACCTTGGTGAATTAGGTTTTTTACATTTTTAAGATGAAGCAAATAGTTCTCCCTGTAGTCCTGGCTGTGATCGACTGAAGGTATTTTGTGTTTAAAACTGGAACATGTATAATGAGGCAAAGATTTTTTTTTTTTGCAAGATATGCCCAGTTATTCATGCTGTACATTCTTGGTTGGTGATTTTCCTCAACACAAAAACACAATCGATTCGCTACTAGACGATGGCAGAACTCAGAACCACAAATAGCAAGGAATAGAAAACAGCTGAGAATACTTTGAAATTCACGGACGCATCACAATTCGAGTACCTGGAATATAACGGTTTGAAGTTCACCTCCGTGGCAGCAGAGGGCGCCGCCACCGCCGTCACGGAGATAATGAAAGTCCGATAAAGAGAAGCGGAAATGACTTAAGGCCTTGTTGTTTGTGTATACAGACAGAATTGACAATCTTTATAATCCATCAAGCAGGAACCTTATCGTGGTTCACGATGAGGTTTTTACGGGGTACGACTGAAGAATGGTGCGGACGAGATTTGTCTAGCTGCGGACTTCTACTGTCACTCTGTCAAAAATTGCATTGGCCTGCTGAAACAGCGATAAAACAGAGTAGAACAGTCGTCCCTTCGTTGTGCTTGGCATTGTGAACACATTTTGGCTGCCATTTGGACAGAACAACAACAGGGAAATGAAAAGGAGCGATAAGTTGCATCTGCTAACATTGAAAATTTAGAGTCAGGACAGTGAATCTGAACACACAGGGAACTTAAACTCATGGCTTGCAGGTAAATCTGAGAGTTATTGCTCTAGATGGATCTACTACATTTAAAGATGCCTGTCATCAAGGGACAAAACTCGCCCTCGCCAACGCAGTCTTGGAGAAGAACCACAGAATCAGAGTAAACACTCCAAACCTCACAGTAACACAGCGGTGTACAAAAAAGCAAGGGGCGCAAAAATGTCTCCCGAAGGATGAATGCCCATCCCGGAGTACATTTTGGCGAGGGTTTCGGGGAGTCATATCCGGACGCAACAAAAAGGCAAGCTTCAAAAGATGCTGATCCATACCTCTTGACAAGTAGAGGTCCATTTGGCCCCATAATCACAAAAAAGAACGAAAAACGAGAGAAAAGGCGCTTTTATAGGTCTATGGCATTTTCGAGACGAGGAGGAGAAGGTTCCTCCCATTCTGCCCAGCCTCAACACTACCCATAATGCAGTTCTCCCCAAATATTTGGTCTCCATTATTGATTCATTCTGATATAAATATCTTCATTTCTGTTAATGGAGCTCATCACCCCTGCGAACGATTGTTCTTGAGGCATCTCTAGGAGGTCGATATGAAGAATTGTTCTCTGATTACCCTACTAAAACACGATGCTTTGTTTCTCTCCCAGAAAGTCGGATATTTTCTTCAATGGCACTATCTTGGCAAATTAGCTTCCAAGGCAACAGCACGTGCACCTTTCCTCATTGGAATGTATCTGATCCACAGTAGTCCGTGTTGAATAGTTTGTTAGGCAGGCCGATATGAGCGGCGTTCGGTCCGGGCATTAGGGAGTGCAGGCGTTTGGGCGTACAGGTTCTGGGTCCAGGAAAATATTGGGCTTCGTATGCTGTGCTGTGGTTCCTTTAGAGTTGATTGTCCAGTGTTTTAGCCTCACTTTCTGCTAGCACAAGCCGTGCATGATCTTACACGGGTCGGTCCGCCGGACTCCATAAATTCAGTCTCAACCCTCCCCCAAACCCCCTGAACACTTCCCCTCCCGTCCCGTCCGATCCGTCACCGCCCTCAGCTGCTGCCAGACATCAGGTTAATGGCTTGTTCCAGTTTGTGTCGTAGCTTGTGTTTGCGACAGTAACCGTCTCTGTCCAGCGCTGTCAAAATCTGCAAGAGAGAGAGGAAGAGAGGGACAGGCCATTAAATGAAGGCCGAATTCATGTAATAATTCAATATTCAACATCGTTTTGAGCGTGAGAGAATGTGGATGCTCACTGGAGCTCTTAATGACAATGATAAATGACCTCATCATATACGACACCGCACATTCATCAAGATCAAACCACGAATACAGAAACAACATTTGCATATCAATTCAAATGTCATGTGCATCTTCAAACTACCGTTACCGCAATTTGCACGACCACTACCAGGATTTATGGTTTTCAAGATCTTACAACTTTTTTATTTAAAGGCTTCTGCATAAATCACTAAAATTAGTTTATGTAGTAGATATAAGTTGTGCCTAGAAATTAATGATATGAATTTCTTACAAAATCACATTTTCTTTTGCACTGATTTTATATTTATACTTTCTAATAGTTCACATGCGCGCGCGGCTGTCAAATCACATAAAAGTTTGCGTTTATAAAATATAGGTGTCATATATAATATATATAATATATAAATATATATATATATATATACATTTATACATACACACACATATATATATATATATATATACACATACATACACACAATTATATAAACACTAACTTGTTTAAAAAAAATCATGATTAATCAATTTGACAGCACAAATATATACAGTATATATATATATATATATATAAATTATAATATTTTGTAATTATACCTATTGTAAGAATATTACATTGGATGGTGTTGCTTTACTTAATACTTAGTTTAGCAGAGATGACACTAAAAAACCCATATATACATTAAACGCCTCCAAACACTTGACTCTTGAATGCTAGTATTTTGTGTAAATGTGTACCGCTTAAGATGGGGTGTAAATAAATGTCCCATGTCTCACCTCTTCCTTGTACTTGTTGATGTAGAAGTACAGTTCACTGAGCGCGCTCAGTGTGTTGAACTCGTTGCCATGGAGACGAGACTGCTCTACCAGATAGGCGTCCATGTCCTGATCGCTGATACTTGGCATCTTGCTGATGTCTCTGTAATACCTTGAAAACACACACACACACAAATACCCAGGTTAAAAATGATCTGCTTTGAATTGTAAATGAACAGTTTGCAGTTAATCTACAGGAGAAAATGTACAGGAGAAAATGAAAATCAAAGTTTAGGCAGCATCTAATCAGTTGGGCCTACTAGGGCAAGTACAGAATTACAATTACTATTGTTAAAAGTGGAGTGTCAGTATCCTTGCAGGTTTAGATCAGTCAGATAAATCCGATAAAGTGTGTGGTATTCTGAGGCATGTGTCCGTACCTCTCCACCCAGCTCTTGTAGTTGGGAATGTCTTTAGCATAGAGGAGCTTGTTTGACGGAGAGTCTTTGCCCAGGCGATGCTCAGACGTCGAGCAGGAGTCCATGAAGGTCTGAGCCACCACTGACAGACAGGCGTCTGTAATACTGTTCTTGTGGATGTCAAAGACAAACTGAGGGTTTTTTATCACATTGACCCAAAACCGCAGAGGAAGGCTGGGATAGAAATATAGAGAGAGACAGAGAGAGATACAATAAAATCTGATTACATCCAAAAAGCTTTTTAGTGATTGTGGTCTGTCTTGAATCGCACACACAAATACATTATTTTCCAATTGCTCCGAGAGCTTACTGCATTCACTAAACAAATGGAACTGAACTGGCGACCCGGCAAACAATCGAAACAGATGCTGTGGAAAATGAGGTCAAAGACCGGAATTGCTCAGGATCTCACCAGTTGCTCTTCCAGGTGTGCCGTACGTCCGGGTCGGTGATCTGTCTCTTGTCCGCCTGCTCGTCCAGGAAATCAAACATGTATTTGATTGCCAGCGGGAGAGCGCTGCCGCGATGGGCCGTACTGAATACAGTCTCAAACAGATCATCCACAAACTTCTGCAGTGTGCCCTAAAACACCACACACAAGAGTTTACATGTTTCAATAAAATCGGTCATATCAGTGATTTGTAAAACACTATTCGTGAGGTTTTAATTGATATGTTTTGAAACTTCAGTGTAATGGATGCCAAATGATTCTTTTTAAAAGCAATCCGTTTCATGTTGTGCAAATAGTTCACTACAAAATTGTTTAAAAATGCATTATTTACTTTGGTACACACTTCTTGTACCAAAGCTATACGCGTTTAATTTGTTCCGTGTAATACAATTTTTTTTATTTTTGAACAATCACTACATAGCTGAAGTCATACAACAACAAGTTCATATTGACCAAGTCTGTCTTTGTGTGTGAAACCGATCAAATTTAAGTTAGCCTGCATCTTATTGGCTTGTGGTCAGTAAGATTAGTCTCTTCTGCTAACCAAGACTGCATTTATATGATCGAAAGCACAGCAAAAACACTGAAATATTGTTACAATTTAAAACAACTGTTTTACATATTAATATATTTAAGCATGTCATTTATTCCTGTGATGCAGAGCTATATTTTCAGCATCATTACTCCAGTCTTCAGTGTCACATGATCCTTCAGAAATAATTTGAATATGCTGATTTGGTGCTCAAGAAACATTATTTTTTGTCTAAAATAGTTGTTTATTTATTATTTGATGAAAATAAAGGTTAAGAAGAACAGCATTTATTTACAAAAGCAAGAACTCATTAAATTGATCAAAAGTGACAGTAAAGACTTTTACATTGTTACAACATATTCTGAGTAAAAGTAAAGAAAATCTTACAGAGCCCAAACTTCTGATACACTGACGCCAGGCTGAGTAAATAACGACAGAATCTTCATTTTTGGCTGATATAACCCTGGTAAAACCACGGTAAAACACTGTAACAGCCTTGAGTTGTTTCTTTTGTTTTAATAAATACCTCGGTTCCTGTGTATACAGGATGGTGTTCATGTACCTTGGTAGCCAGTAAGCGTGTGAGGTAAATCTCAGACACCATCTTGCTCCCGCGGTCTCCCTCCCGCTGGTCTGCGTGCTCGTGGTTCTTCACCAGGTGCCAGAGTTTGGTGCCCGTCTCCTGGTCAGGGGTAATCATGGGAGCCCTGGAACGCAGGCTGTCTGGACTGCTAGACGTCCTCAGGAGGCTCTCTACACCACAACGCCATTGAATCCAAATTAGCAAATGTACTTCTTAATGCATTGCTTTTACATATCTTAGCCAGTACATCTAAACTCATCGTCACTGAATCATAATATTCATCTTTTTAATGGCTGTCTCTCAAAACCTAGCGAGCCGAATCAACGTTTACTGTCTAAAAGGGTAGATGTCTACATAAACATCATTATGGCTGAAATGGATCCTCTTACAGTATGACTGATTTCAGACAGCCTACACATTGAGAGCATGTCTAAGGTGTCCAAAACTGCTGTTTAGCTAGGCAGCTCACAATGTTTTTTCACTGAAGAGCTCAAACAAACTGACTTCAGCCAAGAAAGGATCTTAAATTCCCATTCGAGTCAAACACGCTGCATGTGGCGCTACACAAAATGCTGAAAGAATCCGTGATATATTAAACAAACATGGCTAAAGCCGAGGATCATGTGGCGTAAAGCGATCCGAGAGACTGTGGCTTACCGTATCGACTGAGAGAGCGAGTGAACGTGAAGGAGTTGGCGATGTTGTAAGCGGATACTTGCTTCTGAACCAATGCCACCAAAGACCCATCTGTCACCTAAGATGGAAAAGGAGAACTATAAAAAAAAGCATCTCCATTTTTTGTACAGCACGTGACAAGCATTTGTAAATTTGCATAACATAACGGAGCAGCTGCCAGGAAATGTTGTTCAACCTGGTAGTGCGCCAGTGTGTTCAATCTCTTCCAGTCGCTCTCGATCTTTGTGGTGACGTCTTCATCCTGGAGGATGATTCTGGTCAGTCGACCCTGTCGCCATTCTGTAGGACAATGAACGCATTAGTCTGGGATGATGATGGTAAAACTTTTGCTATGTTTTAGTCAACATGCGATCGATCGATAGATAGATAGATAGATCGATCAATAGGGCAGGCAGACAGACAGATAGAATGATAGATAGATTGAACAATAGATAGATAGACAAAGACACAGATAGATTGATTGAACGATAGATAGAACGAATGATTGATAAAATGATAGACAGATAGATGGATCGATAGAACAATAGATAAATAGATCGATTGAACGATGGATAGATAGACAGACAGATAGATAGAACGATTAAACGATAGATCAATACAGACAGAACGATAGATTGAAAAATGATAGATAAAACGATAGATTAATTGAAAGAGATAAAACGATAGATAGATAGAACGATAGATAGATACAGACAGAACGATAGATAGACCGAACGATAGATTGATTAAATGATAGATAAAACGATAAATAGATTAATTGAACGATAGATAAATAGATAGATCGATTGAACGATAGATAGACAGAGATAGACATAAAGACAGAATTAACATTACATGATTTATATGATCCTAATAATACTCAGTTATTACCCAGGTCCATGTCGTCGGCCTGCGGGCGCTGTGAGTACGGGATGCCCTTGTACACGGCATCTAGCAGCTTGTCCTTCACCTGAGTGATCGTGTCACAGTTTAGCACCTTAACAGGGATTTCTGTACCGGCCTCTCCCTCCGGAGGAATACACATGAGCGTCTGAGAGAGCAACAGACAGACACAAGTTACAATATTTAACAACAAAAGAAAACACGACAATATTGATTGACAAGATGACCAGCAAAAACACAAAAACAAGTCTCCATTAAAATCTAATATGCAGACCGTACACTCTAACATACACATGGACTTATGAGGGTGCAGAAAGGTCAAGACACATTTTATTATTCACAGTGGGAGACTGGAGCTCGCTTTGGCCCGGCTCTGCCAGCCTATCAGAGATTGATCCAGATCCCGTTTCATGCTTCGGCCTGATTTATCATAATAGCCATCTCAACTTTAACTGTTATGTCAATGGTGAAATATTTATCCGCCTGCAAAGCGCTATTCAGAATATGTGAAACGCGCGGGTTTTGATAAAACGGTCACAGATCGATAAAAACAAACGGCTAGAAGTGATTGATCCGGCCACAAACAAGGATTCATATGGCATTTCTGAAGGTAAAAGATACTTCAAGCTGAAATGTGTAATCTTTTTGATATTAAAATACTTTCTCTCATCCAATTAATATACATGAAGACACAACTTTATAGGTTGATTTCCAACAAAAGTGTAAACAATGTCTCTGTCTTGCTAACAAAATATGAATCTGTTTGTTTTCAGCAACCTGACCAAAACAGCAACAATGTACTCAACCAATGCTGTGTAAATAAATAAATGACATACTGTTTCTATCTTATTTCTAAATGCTCAGAAATAACTAAATGAATCATAAAAAAGCAAACCATGGGATAACCATAGCAATGTCCCAATAAAACATGGTATTTTTGTACCATAATTACTATGGTAAAACCTTAATAAAGCTATTAAACTTTCATGCAGCCATATAGCATTAGTAAAAAAAAATGAAGACAAGCTGTAGAATGTGTGCATCAGCTCATTTATGCAGCCAGTAGCATAAGCGAAACAAGATTAATAAAAAAAACAGCCCTCAGCACTTACCAAGTGAGTAACACATACAAATAACAGCTTTATAAATAGGCAGTTGAGTTGCATTAAAGAGCCGAGCGTTTATTATGAAGCCGATGCTTTGATATATCTCCGTTCACACTGTGACAACAGTCCATATAAATAAATGAGAAGACCTTTTGTGCGCATGGCCCGCGTAAATCGTGTGATTAAAACAATGCAGCTGGCACTGGTGCGCGACTGAGCATCCATAATCACGGCTACTCGCTGATCATTAGCTCACGACAATTCCTCCCTCCAGCCGCGGCTCACACGCGAGAGGTTTGTGATTAAAACCCAATTACACAGTAAATTACGGAATTCTCCCAGAGACGGAGCCCAGCTATATTTAGGACACCTGACGCTGGTTTAGGAACCGGATTGGGTTGAAACTAGGAGCTTGGAGGAAATGAGGGTTTTACGAAAGCTTAACATGAAGAGTCAGTTCTCGTCTGTGTGTGTGTGTGAAGATGAGAGAGTGTGTAAAAGTGTCCTTTAGCACGTTCACACATCCACACTTCATCACCCAGCTGAGCCGTTAATGGTTAAAGGAAGAGTAAATACTGTATCAAAACATAATGTTATACCTCTTCAGATGTTTTTAGCTTGAAATTATATCTATTAATATTAATACCTACCTTAGTATTGCTAATACGTAGTCTTCTCACACCAATTTTGCCACAAAGAACATACACAATTTTATGAAATAGCCTATCATACAGCAATATTCCAGCGTTTTTAGTTTTATTTTTTTATCAAAGGCTATATTGTCATGACAATTGCTGTCATGCTTATATTCCATATTTTATGATGGTATTCTGTCCGCATTTGCAAGATCAATGCAGTATCTTTTTTATTTAAATGTAACCGGTTATGATTTAGATCAGTGTTACTCATTGCGCGGCTCGCCAAGCTTTCATTTGTGGCTCGCATGGCGGTAAATAATACAGTGAAATGATCAAGCAGTCACTACAGATATTTCATAAAAACGAAGTAGCACTATAACATAACCCGTTAAAAACTCAAAGTGTCAGCTCTATTTTCAAATAATTTCGATCGGATTGAAAGGGGTGGTTTATCGAGAGAACATGTAAACACTTGATCGATTGAAAACCGAAACTGAAAGGACGCCGTATGTCGCGCTGAACGAGCTGTTCTTCTGATGAAAGTGTCGTATAAACGAGTGTCCCGTCGTTCGATAGGCTAATTCTCCTTTCACTCAGTATCTGTGAAGTGAAGCAGGACAACGGCTCACCAGCAGTGGCGGCCTTATCGATTCGGGGGCCCGTTTCAATAACTAATATGGGGCCCTACTCATATAAAACATAAACATAATAGAGCAGAAAAAGCAAGGATTCCTGTTGGTTTGCATCAATGGTATATTATTTTATTACGTGCACTTTCAGCTTCAAGAACAGGCAGCTCAACATAGAAGTTACCCAACCTTATTTGATTAAAACTATATAAAATTATACAGCGTTTTACATTGGAATAAGCCTCGCCCTTTCACGGACAACTAATTTGATTAGCGCAGTATATTTTCAGCTGTCTGGGCTGACAGAAAATAAACAGCTCAAACATCCACTCAACTTCAATTATTAACAAAAGCAAAGAAGAAAACGTGTCTGGCTCAGACTGACACTGAACCGAACATAAATAACGTTACAATGATGGGCTCCACATCCGTGGACAGCTGAGCTCACCGGGCGGCGGGCGTAGATTTGACCTGAGCCCTTTTTAGAAATCCACCCTTCTGTGTTTGAGTGCTGAGAATGCCCTGATAAGATCATCTTTGTCCAGCGATTTTGTCATCTCGCCTGGACCAAAGAAAGAGGTCACTTTTGGTAGACTGAATAAAGCATTTCTTTTGTTGTCCAATATCTTTTTCGTTTTTCAGCACCACTGGCATATGTAGGCTACGTTTCATTTTCCTCTTAAAATTATTTTCCTGCTCAATATAACATTTTAACTTAACGGCAAAAAAGGCCAATTTATAAACAAATAAACTACCGGTATTATGCTTCAGATCACTTAAGCCATTCTCGGGGGAGGTAAACGTCGCCATGGTAACCGCGAGTTTGACCAATCAGAGACCTCAGTGTTATGCTTAGGATTGTGGGTAGTATAGTATTTCCATAGACAGTAAAAGCGTATTTCTCCAGAAGATCGCAAATAAAACACGTTTTTCTTAAAACAATGTTGATTTCATACTGACTTGTGGTTTTTATAGGAGCAGAAACTTTCGTTTCACAATCTCATAGCTTGTAGTCAGTCTACCTCGGATGGTTTAGACATTATGGCTGAAAATCAATATCCTATGGAGAAAATGAATAGGATTTTTGCCGGTGTTTTGGGGGCCCCCTTGGAGGGCGGGGCCCGTTTCAATTGAAACGGGTGAAACATAGGTAAGGCCACCTATGCTCACCAGTCCTAGTTTCAGATTCTCATCCACAGACGATTGATTTTGGGCATTTTTACTGCGTGAAATATACAAACAGCACAGCATAACGGTTGATCATAGTCTCCAAATTATGACGAGAATTTGATAAATATTAAGTCTGCTGTTTAAAACAAATAAAGAACCAATGTAGGAAAATGGTTATTACGCAACAACAGCGGGAAACTTTGTATATTTGTGCAGTGTGCGAATGTCAAAAAACCTATTCCGATTTGAATCTTTTGACTTATAAACGTGCACATCACCCCGATCATGCATCATATCACGATGTTAAGCATTCATGTAAACTACAATACATTCAGATTAATTAATCAGAATGAATTCTGACCGATTGAAACAAAAGTTGTGCATGTGAACATATCCAGTCTCTGCGGAGTTGCCAGTTATGGCAGTATTTCCAGCTCTTAACGCAGCATGTGCTCTTGGATGATTAGATACATGATGGGCTAATAATGTAGAAAAAAATAACTTAATGTCATTCTGGGATGAATATATTCTGGAAATCCTGCTTTTTTTGTCATTAAGGGAAATCATCTTGTCTCAGTTACAAATTTGACTGGTAAATCATTAAAAAAAGGTATATAAAAGGTAAATATTTTTTTTAAAACAACTTTTGATACATCAACTACCAATGACATTTAAATGAACTTTAAGGGATATAAAAATTGATTGACTGATGCCTTGATCTGCCAATGAAAATGGAATAAATTGATTACAGAATGTAATACATGTAGTTATCATTACTATGACGGGATCGATATGAAAATTCTGGCTGATACCCAAATACATATATAAATAAAGTTTATTATTCACACAATACTACTACTAATAATAATTCTATATGATAATAATTATTATTATTCTATATGATTTAGTAAAAAAAATTCAATAGAAATAGAAAATGTATAGAATTAATAACTGTAACATTATAACTGTAACAAATAAAATGGTTTTAAAAGCTACAAGTGAATTTAGTCATCACTAATGTGTGCTAGAGATGATGGCAAAGATAATCTGAATGTAAGAATGAGCATGCATAATTAATTAGCCAATACGCAAAGCTGAATTGACCAATCAGCATTTAGAACTGGAACAATCTGATTTATAATTCAAAATGTGTCGAAACAAGCAAATATTTACAGTCCTAATGAACATATCAACATACACGCTGTGTCACAGGTGAGCCTGACCTTCTCTGACGGCCCCTTGGGGCCTCTCTTTAGGGTTGAGAGCTAAGACAGCTGAATAACTGTGCTACATATCGATTCCCTTAAGCTGATCTATCCTGAATACTGTGGAATTGATGAGCTGTCCTATAGCTGTAACTACCACTGAGGAGCCATAGATTAAAGCTCATTCATTGGTCGACTCGTATTGTTCCATTTAAAATCAATGCACAGATCTCTGTCAGCACAGACAGACAGTAAATATGCTCTTTTTGTGTAGTTGTGTTTGTGTATGTGAGATAGAGAGTTTAAATCAGCCGCTGTATTTCCTGGCTGTGTGTTGAGCTTTGGGTTTGTTTTATGAATGCCATGATAAATTCTCAGATTTGTTTCAGTCATTACAGGCTCTGATCAGGTCAGATGAAGGTGAGACACATCCTTTGTTTTTTCCTCAATCTCTGTCCCTGTTATTGCACCTCTGACAAACCCTGCTCTCAAAGTAATTTTCTAACTTACCCTGCCTGGCCTGATATCATCAGTCTGATTGGCATTTGAGCTTTTAAGTCGGTTTTATCTCAGAAGGGACTAAAGGGCCGATGGGACACTGATGAGGGATACCATCAGTGTACAACTGGGATTCGGAACTGAGAACTGGAGAACCTTAACTCTTTCCCTGCCATTGACGAGATTTTCCAACGCTTTCCCTGCCATTGATGAGTACAGCATCTCCGGATCCAAAGACAAGCGAAAAGAAAATCTGCGTAAACCATGTCTATGTTCAAAATTGCCCCCTATACCCTTAAATAGGGCACTACTTGGAACAGCCATTTGTAGTGGTGTCAGAAGCCATAGCGGGCATTATCGAGTGCACTCATTCAATCCCATAATGCACTGCACTAATGAGTGTACAACTGATGTACAATTAACAGCTAGAGAATACCCATAATGCACTGTGAGAGTTGTGCACCGAATGAATTCCAGCATCTGACTAGAGGATGGAGCCCACAGCTGAATCATCCATCCATCTGTTTTTCCAAACCGCTGGTCCAATGTGGCTACAGCGTAATATAATACTGGTATAAATTCATTTTTAATTGATTATTAAATAGTTTAATTAAGGTTTATTCATGCTAGTTTCAATGACAGAGTTCAAGATAAATCTTTTCATTACTTCTGGAGCTGCCAGTTTGCTAAATTGCAAATGATAATTAAACAGCAAGCACAAACTATGCAAAAGCGTCCGAATTCACTCACTCGTTTTCATTCACTCCATCAAGTGGAATATATTAGTGGACAAATGTAGGGAATAGTGAATGAGAGTATAGGGGGCGATTTCGAACACAGCCCAGGAGTGGATATAAATTGTTATGCACAAGTTAGTAAACATGATCACCAAACTTTGCATATACAGTTAGGATGTACATCCAAAGTGGCTGATGTTACCGAATGAAATGTCGAACCCATAAAGAGGTGTAGGACTGTGAAGCTTTAGGGGTGTGGATGGACTCCACCAACTCCATCTATGTTTTGATCATCGTTCCGAATCTGATCTGGACGAAGACTTTGACAAAAACGTTTCTTTTCAAAATTGTTTTTGATCAATAAGACTGATAAAAATAATGAATGATTTAAATGATGTATAAAAGCAGAGGCTCTGTTCTTTCTTTAGATATACTGACTGTTTATATGGTCAAGAAAATGCTGGAAACAGTGAATCAGAACCAGTTTCATAAAAAACCCCACTGTATTTGCAAGACTAATGCAAGATTCAGAATACGATCATAACATATGAAATATAAAAATGGCAGCCATTGTCATGATGATGTAGTCTTTTGAATAAAACATTAAACTAAAAACTACAAATATTGCACTATGACATTTCATTCAGATGCATTGACTAATATTAAATATGAATGTATATGTTCTTTGTACCAAAATCTCGGACTTTCTCACATGTAGAAGACATGGTAAAGTGTGTATTAGTAATACTAATTTAAGTATTATTATTAATACATTTAATTTCTAGCTGGGACCAACTGAAAGGGTAAAAAATTTGTAAGCATTTAGGTCTTTTTCAAATGTATATTTCAAACTGAAATCAAACACTTGTTCTCTTCAACGAGGCTGGGGGTGCTGGGAGACAGGAAGAGGGATTATGGGATATATGGGGTTTAGGAACGTCATCATGGGGACACTGACCAGCTGCTTGTAGTCGATTTGCTGTCGGATGAGCTTGTCTTCGCTCAGGGAGTATCTGGCCTCTCCTGTGATGGCATCTATGGGACCTTTTTCCATCTGCTGTTTTATAGCACAGTATAGCATGAACAGAGGCTCGCCAGCACACTCCTGCATAGAGAGAGAGAGAAAGAGGTCATAATCTACACTTTTGTAGCATTTTATTTACTCCCAAAAGTCCACTTATAATGTTAGTCAAGGTTTCTTGCACCAAAGGTTTACAGTTCATGATCCTTTTCCACTTTCTCGCTGACCCACAGAATTAAACATGCTGTTTTTGCAGCTGTATTTTGAGACTGTATTTTTTTTTTTTTATGTAAAGTAAATGACATCTGTTACGATTGGCTAAACAATACATTCTGGTTAATGGATTCTCACACAACTTCCATAAAAATGACAGAGCTAAAGACAATATACACTGCTGCACACATAAAGACAATATCCACAGCTGTTCAAAGATTTGGGTTTCAATAAGATTTTTCCAGAGAAATTAATACTTTTTATTCAGCAAGGACGTAAAGACATTTATAAAAATGTACAAAAGAATCCTAAAAAATGTATAAGCCTGTTCACAAAAATATAAACTGTTTTCAGCACTGATAATAATTAGAAATGTTTCTTGAGCAGCAAATCAGCATATCAGAATGATTTCTGAAGGACCATGTGACACTGAAGACTGGAGTCATCACAGGAATAAATTACATATACAATAATGAAATATATATAAACAGTTCTTTTAAATTGTAATAATGTTTCACAATATTACTGTTTTTACTGTACTTCTGATCAAATAAATACAGCCTTGGTAAGCATAAGAGACTTCTTTTAATACCGACCCCAAACTTTTGAATGGTAGTGTTCACTTGGATAGAAAAAAACCTAGAGTTCTCAAACCCATTTTAATCACTACATGAAATCACAAAATCACATGACATCAAATGTTAATAATTATCAATAAAATCATCGAATATAAAACAAATTCCATTCAAAACAGCGCTTAAATTTCAGAGGCAGAAGTGTGCTGTGAACTAAAGCTTCTTACTGGAACTGGAAGAGGGAACATATTTCGCCAGTTCTGGCTTCGCTTCATTGGTTGCCGGTTGAATACCGTGTTAAGTTCAAGGTTTTGTTGTATGTGTATAACGGGTTAAATGGCCAGGCTCCTCACTACATTACAGATCCTCTTCTCCACCGGAAATGTTCTAGGCTCTTTACAGGTTGATGCTGACTATGCCACGATCTCGCTTGAAGTTAAAGGGTGATCGTGTCTTTTCTGTTTCTGCTCCACGTCTGTGGAATAATTTGCCGGAACACATAAGGCTGTCTTTCAATGTTGATAACTTTAAATCCTCACTGAAGACTTGTTTTTTCTCTCTGGCTTTTGGTTCAGTGTAATTTTATGAATGTGTGTGAGTTCCTGTTCCTGAGTTTATGTATTTTATTGTCTAAAGTTGTTAGATTGTACAACACTTTGGTCAGCAGTGGCTGTTTTAAATGTGCTTTAAACTCGATATCGCTATGACAAAATCACCCCACTCATTCTAGAAAAAAATATTATTTTCCATATATAGCTATTCAAGTCATCTGGTGAACATTCTTCATAATCGCAAAAAAAGTACATATATCGCAATGTCAGTTTTTTCCCCGATATCGTGCAGCCCTATTCTAGTCTGTCTATTTAGTGCTTCAGTGCTTTAATTTCCAAAAGAGCAAGAAAATCTTGTTTTCCATTATATGTCTCCTTTAAAACCTTTTACCTTTAAAGAACACACTAAAGAACATCCTGTGCAAAATACCACAGACCATCAATTCAATAAAATCACAGCGAGCTGTAATTTTCCACACACTTCGAAAATGCATAATTGCACCTTTAAATACAGAGGAAAACGCAATGAAAGGAGAGACAAAAAAAGACATTCTGACCAAAAGCACAAAAAAGAAGAGAGAAATAAGACGGCGAGCGTGCAGAGAAAGAAAGCGTGGCCGTGAGAAGGAGAGACATGGCCAATCACGGTTCTTTTCAGATGGCATTTGTGAAGTGTGGAGAAGTCTCCAATTACCCACTTAAAAACGTTTGATGACTAAACAGCGATACTGAGGGGAGGCTATTATTTAGTTCTTAGGCGAGATCAGCTTGACATTATTAATTACAGCATGACATCCTGAATCACACTCTTCTAACGCAGACGGAGAGGGTTACCCAGCATCCATTGCACGCCAAACAGCAAGTAATTCTAAACAACCAGCCTTCGAACTCTATGTCAAATGCATTTAGGCCTAATATATACATCAAATCCGCATCTTTTTATTGCTTTTAGAGGCTGTCTGCGTTCTGGCTCCGTCTGCTTTTCATGGTCTGGCTGTTAGACCCTGTTATGACACAACAGATGTGTGTCACGGGATCCGCGCCAGGATTCACTCGCTAACTGACACATTTGAATGTTGAATTCACGCAGTTTAACATATGCAGATTGAATGCAGATGACATGAACTGACGGAACAAGAGGAAGCCCTAAAAGTCTGTTAACAAATATTTATGTTACCCTTGGAGAGTTAAGTTAACCCTAAAATGAAAATTATGTCATCGTTTTGATACCCTCATGTCGTAAGAAACCTGCATGACTTTCTTTTGTGCAACTCTAAAGGAGAAATCAAATAACGAAAGCATACAGTGCATAAAAGCATAAAATAATTAAAATAAAATATATCAATGATAAATAAAAAATATCAAATAAAATAAACAAAAAATACAATAAAATAGTCCAGATGACTTCCAAAAAAACAACAAAAATGTTGGTGTCACCCAACTTTGCTAAAAAGTAAATAATTAAAAATGATCCACGCTACAATTTGCTGGTCGTAGCTGGGTTAAGCTGGTCCCCCGTGCTGACCAAGCTTATCTAATTAATCTAGAAAAGTAGCCAAACCCACTTAAAAAATGAGTCGATAGACCAGAAAAAATGGTCTAGGCTGCTTTCAGCTGTTTTTCAGCAGCTTTCATAAAGTATGGATTCAGAAGTGGTATATGCCGGTCCCTCTCTCGTTCCCTGCTGAAAAAAAATATCATATATCCTCTAATCCAGTGGTTCCCAAACTTTTTTTGTCTGAGACCCCCTTTTTCCCAAGAAAATATTTTAGGGCCCCCCTTCACATTTAATGATATTGTCGCTCTTGTAAGCTTGCAGCAAGGATGACAAAATGTTTTGTTTTTAAACAAACAGTATGTTTGTTACTATAACCAGATATGTTTATGCACAAATAATAGCATATAATATTGAAAATACTATAACAAAAACATCAGTAGGCCATTTGTAATTTAAAAACGTAAGCCTAGGAGTAATTGGCCCTATTTGAAATGCAATAACAAAAATATCAGTATTCACACTGGTGTGTAGGGAAAACATAATTAATATAGGCTATTACAAAATGACTGGTGTCTGGGACTTCGTTGAAAACCCATTTTTTGGTCAGCCAGGGGATAAAATTAGCTAATGTAATATGATCGTTTTGCGCTCTAGCGATTAATAAACATGCGTTTATTAACAGAATAATGCGTCTTGCGGAAGAACATTGTTGCCGGAGCTACTTCTCTCTGTTTATGTCTATGACGAGTCACGCAGGCAATGGGCTACACCAGCGGTACGAGTGTAAAAACCAGTAAAATAGTCCCAATATAAACACTTATTATAGGTGTACCATAGTGACTCAGGATAATTAGTAGACACGGTCTGGAAATGGATTCATGATGTACTCGCTCATTATACAAATTTAGTAAATTTTCAACACAAAAAAAGTTAAGAACTGCTTCTTTAATGCTCACTGTTCAACACTTTTCAAATTATGACGCGACCCCCCAAAGAGCTCGCTGAAGCCCCCTTGTGGGCCGCGACCCCCCTGTTGGGAACCAATGCTCTAATCAAACTAGCTTAGATAGTATTTTCAGTGGTTAGGCGAGATCAAAAAGTTTATTGTTATTTTGTAAGTTTATTTAAGTCAAGAATATAATGCATAACTGGACTAGTTTGATGGTGATTTATTTATTTAGTCATTGTATTATATTTGATTTTATAATTTTATTTATTTATTCATTATATTTATTTTATAATTTTTATTTATTTTATATTTTTTATTGTATTGTCTTGTATCTTGACAGTCCTTGGTCACTATGTTTTCATTATATGATTTCTCCTTTTGAGTTTTAAACCAGCCTAAGATGATTTGCTACAGTAGTTATAGCTGGTGGCTCAGTCTGGTCAAACTGGTCTGTTGGCAGATTTCTAGAGGTTTTAGAGGCACTTTTCAGCTGGTTAGGCTAGGAGACCCAGCAAAACTAGCTAGGTCAGTTTAAACTTCCCCTTGTGTTCCCTTCCCTGTAATTAATAAAAATGTCATACAGGTTTGGAATGATATGAGGAGGAATGAAAAAATTACATTTAATTCCTGGATGAATTAATCCTTTAAGCAGAATATTTATATGTTCTATATGACGCTAACGTTACAGTGATCCCTCAAAACAAATGATTGGTAATCTGGTAATGTCACAAAACAACATAAATATACAGTATTCAACAGATGTGGATGCTTTGGCTCACAATATATATGAAATGCATTACAAGTACACATCCAGGCAGTGCAATAGAGCCATGCCGAGGAGGCAATTCATGGTAATTACTTCTAGAGGCCTGTATGTTGGCCAAAACACTTTAACATCTGCACTGATGGGACGTAAAGATACTAGGCGGCCAGCCAGAGCTACATTCCACAGGGCAATTCCAGCCCTGAATGCACAAAGGGCCCGATGTTAGTGCTAATAGCCATCTCAATCAGCTTTAGCTTAATAAAGCGGCCATCTTGGTGAACACTGGAACACCTGACAGGATGTGGGATTGAGCGAGTGCCCTCACGACCTTGACAGGCCTGATTTCAGGGTTGGGTGGAAGCCGTGGCATTCCTGAGTCGCTATCTGGAGCGTCGCCTTAGCGAGATTTATTAGCAGGCTTTCCAATGAGTCAGCCTGTCAAAAACTTCAGCGCGCCAAAATCTTGTCGCAAACAAGATGCTAGTTAGCCAGAGAGAAGTTTGAGGTTGTGGCTCAATTTCATGTAGGACTTCACATAGCACATTATTACAATTGATTGAATGTTAATGGTAGAAAACAGGTCACAAACCTTAAGGAAGCGGTGCAGGAGGAACGTGAACCAGTTGGTGAGCATCTTCTCAGCCACAGATTCAGTCCTGCAAAGACAAAGCAATCCATTAATGCAAATGATGCTGTGTGGTTGCTAGGGTGTTCTAAATGGTTACTAAGGCATTTCTGTTTTTCTGGGTGTTTTTTGCATGCTGCTATGTAGCTTCTTAAGTGGTATGTGTTATGAATGGTTGCTTGGGCATTACTATGCAGTTGCTATGATGTTATGGGTAGTTGCTAGGGCATTGCTATGCAATTGTTAAAGGGTTCTGGGGGTTTTCAGGGCATTGTCAGGTGGTTGCTAAGATGTTCTGGGGTTGTTAGGGCACTGCTATGTAGTTGCTATGGTGCTCTGGCTGTTTTCTAGGGTATTGCTATGCAGTTGATAAGGTGTTCTAGGGGTTGCCAGGGCATTGTTAGGTGGTTGCTAAGATGTTCTTGGGAGTTGTTAAGGCGCTGCTATGTAGTTGCTATGCTGTTGTTGATGGAATTGCTTCGCGTTTGCCAAAAATTTCTGGGGGATTGATAGGGCCTTACTATGTTAGGGTGTTCTGAGTGGGTTTACCATGCTACTAAGTAGTTGTTAAAGTGTTCAAGATGGTTGGTAGGGTGTTGCTATGCAGTTACTAAGGTGTTCTAGGGGGTTTCTAGGACATTGTTAGGTGTTTGCTAAGATGTTCTGGGGGATTGATAGGGCCTTACTATGTCAGGGTGCTCTGAGTGGTTTTATCATGCTGCTATGTGGTTGCTAAAGTGTTCTAGGTGGTTGCTGGGGTGTTGCTATGAAGTTGCTAAGGCGTTCTGAGGGTTGCTAAGGCATGCTATATGAGTGGTCATTTGATATTGATATGACGAGGAGTGGTTGCTAAGTGCATATCATTTTTTCACAAATGTGATGATGAATCCTCAAGTAACTTTGGATAATATTTGAATGGTCATGTTCCACAATATGAGGCAGTTACCACCTCTTACCGTCTAAGCAGCAGTTTTGGGTGGTTACGATTCTCCAGGTTCTTTTCGATCAGGTCGGCCAGAAGCTGTTTGAGAACCACAGTGGCGTACTCCATCCGTCCCTGCAGCGCCGCCATGAGGAGGGAGGCCACATTGCCACGATCCCGCATGGAGAAGGACCTTTGAGCCTCCAGCGTGTGGATGAAGGTCAGCAGGAACATCTTGTTGTGCAGCAGTTGACTGAACAAGCGCAGAGACTTCTCCACATTAGCTGGAGACTGAGAGGAGAGGGAGCATTTTATTAAACGAAAGAAAAAGCAGGAGAACAAAAACAGAAATGGAAAAGGCAGACAGGAAGGAAGGAGATGAGAGAAACATGAGCAACAACAATTGTTGCCTGAATGCATACTTGGGAAAAAAGCTCAGATGCGGTGAGATTTAATTGTTCTTTGCTGACTATTTTCAAAACATTTTTTGGTAAGGCACGTCTCTAGACGGCTATTCCATCAGGGCCTTGCAGGGCTGCTGATTTCATTCTGCCTGAGGTTTTAATTAAAAAGCATGCTGAAAGAGGGGCGTTCGCTCTGAAGCTGACTACTGAGACAGCAGTACCATAGCTTCAGAGCTTAGGGGATCTTTTTAAAACACATCTAGGTTTTTTTTTTGCTTTCTTTTTTTGGCAGAAGGATTAAAAGAAAATGGTCTATGAATTGTGGCAACCTACTTATTGGCCCTTGCGAGTGACAGACGACACACAGGGACAGAGAAATTTAACCAGGATGTTTTAAAAGTTCCCTTACGTCCAGCTCCTTTAGAACCGGGTGTTCTTCGATGCCAGGGAACATCACTCTCATGGTGTAGGTGCGATACTCCAGGAAAGGGATCTTCACCCCGTCCATGTCGTTCGTAAGTTCTTGGATGTCTGTCTGCAGCTCAGCGAATGCTGAGAAGAATAAAGAACAGAGATATGCATCCATCAGACTGAAGAACACCTCATATGCTTTGACAGACAGATATACTAGGGGATGTTTGACCATATTTTGAGATTACTGGCATTGGCAATAATAGCAGAAATTGCTATTTTGTGTGAATCTCCTGACATTTAAGAACTTCATGACAAAGAAATATTTAAATATATTGAAGAGTTCAAATCAACTAAACAAGAATGTAATTTAATGGGTTTCCTTTGTAACTTTTCAGTGCAGCTGGTTGTTTTGTTTATGTTGATCAGAGACTCTTTTCCTGTCTAATTGGGCAGTTTTTACATCCATCACGGAATCAGGCTTGTGAGATTAAATTATCCATTACTGATTGAAAGTATGAAACTGAAGTCATTTTTCTGTAATTGAGTTTTAGTGCACAATACAATTGTCTGTTCGCAATTTACATTTACTTCCATAGTAGTTGAGTACAATGCAAGTAAGTGTTAATTTAAAAACATACTATATAAATTATTTCAAATATTGTATATTATAAAACTATGTATAAAACATATGTATATAAAAAAAACAGTTATATACACAATACATGGCTATATATATATATATATATATATATATATTTAAAGGTTTTTTATAAGTAAAAAAAAGCACTACTAATAATACGTGAGTTTCAAAAGTTCCAGTTGCCTCTCTGGGAAAGTATGCCTACTGACAAATAATTTTTTTTAAATCAAAATTGCATAAAAAGAAAAGTTGCATATATTCCAGTATCTCATGGCATTCTTTTAACTAATGCATAAATAACACCGCACCATGTCTGCCTGAGCTACAGATCCTTTTAAAGCTGTGAATAAAACTGGAATCAAAGGATGAGGCCAGTATGACGTCATGACCCAGTTCAATCCTTCCACAAAGACTGCATCAAACTGCAAGAATCCAGGCTACTGCAGTGTGAGAGCGCCTCCGACTCGCTCCTGTTCTCAACATAACTGCACGCCAGGGGCCCACGGGACACCTCGCGCACAATAAAATAATACATCACAGCTCCATTTGATTCATCCTACGGGTTAAAACCATTAGTAGCTAATTAAAACACTCTACACACCTGTCTGAAACAACTTGGCACGGGCTATAGGCAGCGCAGATGCTGAAGTAACCAAAAATCCTACCTTCCTTGCACTCCAGCGCGACACGGGACTCCAGATTGTCCATCTGCAACTGCAGGCGTTTGAGTGTGCGGTCGGCGTCCCGTGTCTTGCGCTTGTAGGCGATGAGCACAGCGATGATGGCGATAAGGAGGACGCCTCCGCCCGCTCCAATCCCGATGATGGCGGGAAGCGTGAGAGTGCTGTCAGAATAGATGTGAAGCGTTCCGGGAGAATATTCCAAGCCGCCCACGAGAATCTACATGCACAGACAAAAGAAACTATTAGAAGTCAAGGTATGGGGCAGGGCTCAATGCTAAGGATTTGTTCTACTTGCCCAGTCAGCCCAGTGGTTCACATTTTAACTTGCCCTACCAACATTTTCACTGGCCCCATCTCAAACCGGTTGGGTCAGTGACAATTCTAATCGTTCACGCTGGTCCCGGGCCATTGGCCAGTCCTTATTGTGAGCCCTGATGGGGTAACGGGTTGAGCACAGGCCCTTCAATCTAACCACCCCGCTGACTTTGGTGGGTCATAATGAGGGCTTTTGATTGGCTGAGGGCACTCACACAGTTTCTTTTTGAATGAAATCAGCCAGCAATTAGAATTACTACAGAATTATGCACTTGTTTGACACGTTCACGTAGTGTTCCTCACCCTGCGGTGAGAGAACAATCGCTTGCAGCCTCCGTTAGACACTGTGACCACTAATCCACATTAAATTACTTCAAAAAGTCACTTTGGCACAGGTGTTGAAGCCAATTAGGCACAAATCAGCAGGTAATAGAGGTCTAGTTTGAGATTCGGGACCGACCGAGGCGTGGTACCGGGAGCTCAGCCTTGCACTATTCGAGGACCAATTAAACGCGGCATCCAGCCATCTGTCCTAACGAGTTTCACCTTTCCGCGATCGCTCGGGCCCTGCGTGGCTGCATGAATTATTGAAACTTGGTGATAGAGGGGAACAAAGTGAATCCTGGAGCGCTGTCGATATGTGTCAAGTCATTAGTTGAGTGATCCCGGCACTCTCAATTCCACTTTGTCTCTCTCTCTCTCTCACACTCTTTTTTCCCTTTTCTATGGGTGTTTCTCCACATTATGGATTCACAAACTAGAACTTAACTGAATAATCAGCTCTTTGATATACAGCACGTACTCTTTGTTTCCACAGATCTCATGCTATTCAATCAAACGGAGGGTGTTGGACCGAATTAGGGGGTGTAATGTGCATGTGTACCTTATATCGAGACGTATGGTTTCACCAGTTCATGCCACAGCTAAGAGACTTCTGGATTTTATTAGAATTGATCAGTTGAGATGCTATTGATCAGTTCTGAAAGTAATTACTCTGACAAAGTTTGCTTTCAGGAAATGGTATTGGCAAAAAAAAATCAAGTGATTTAATAAAATCAAACAAAACTAGATACCCATGCAAAGGTCAGGGCATGATATTGTGTGCTATGTGCTGCTATGTATATATTAGGGCTGGGCGATAAATCATTTATTGACGGTACACCATTGTCGGTAACAATATAAAAAATGTTCGATATAGTGTTCAAATGGCAAACGTAATTATGAATGGAATGAAACTGCGCTACTCATTTTGTGCTTCAAGGACCGTTTATCAGTTTGGACCAGAGTTTCCGCTAGAAAGAAATGGTGCAAATATAGTAACAGTGTCGCTTGATCAAGGTCGGCTTGCGCTGCACTGACATTGGTCCAAACCAGGGTTTCCGTTGTCCGGTAATTACCGGACATTGGCCGGTAAAAAAATTAAATGTCAGACAAAAATAAATCTCTCCGGTCAAATTGTCCGATTAAAATTGCCTAATAATCCCGCCCCCCTAACACAATCTGAATTTGAGAATAAACCTAAAATGTATAAAGCAAAAGTACACCGATCTTTGGCTATGTTAATATATAGGAACAGGCTCTACCATTTGAAAGTTATGAAACATCGCATGCTGCATTTCAAATAAAGCGCACGCCTAAAACGGCTGTAATATAGACCTAAACAACGAACGATTGAGTGAGACGTTTCAAATATGGCCAGGTCCAAAGTGACAGGCAGAGGTTTCGTTTTACGGACATTTTGATGATATGCCGGTCAAATATCGCCTCTTAATTAGTCAAGTTGAGGAAAACTGGAGGCAGTCTATGTAACTTAAAAAATGACATAATCAGGCCGTATAGAATGCAACATGTTATTATTAGCTTAACTTTCAAATAGACGGGAAAAAACATGAACGTCCGATTGGCGTCAATCAACGCCAATTGTTTTTTACTATGGTTTCACACACATTCACTTTTTGAAACATTGAGGCACGGATGTACCTAATACAAATAAATAAAACATCTCCAGTTAACTAGCAGATCATTCATTTAGTTCGCTATTAAATAAGAGATCTAGCGCTAAAATCTGTTGTTTTTGAAATCAAGCTGAGCGCTCGTATCCGCTGCTATGAGTTGCATGGACGACGCGCTGCGCGAGTTGCGCAATCTTCACTCGGACGCGCGTTTCAATCTATCGACGTTGTGGAGACTCTCTATTCATTCCGGTGAAATCACAAAATAAAATGCACACAAACGTGTCCCTGCTTGATATAGACTGTAACCCACTGATGAACATAGGCTATTCAGTTTTGATGAGAGAGAAAAAAATCTGTACGAGTGCGCAGATTAGAACCACTGATCTATAGGCTATAATGAGATGTTCCTGATTCACCATCGTCTGGCCTCTGAAAAAAGCTTTTAAGGCTAGTCTGCCTGGGCCTGGCCATATTTGAAACGTCTCACTCAATCGTTCGTTGTTTAGGTCTATATTACAGCCATTTTAGGCGTGCGCTTTATTTGAAATGCAGCATGCGATGTTTCATAACTTTCAAACGGTAGAGCCTGTTCCTTTATATTAACATAGCCAAAGATTGGTGTACTTTTGCTTTATACATTTTAGGTTTATTCTCAAATTCAGATTGTGTTAGGGGGGCGGGATTATTAGGCAATTTTAATCGGACAATTTGACCGGAGAGATTTATTTTTGTCTGACATTTCATTTTTTTACCGGCCAATGTCCGGTAATTACCGGACAACGGAAACCCTGGTTTGGACCAATGTCAGTGCAGCGCAAGCCGACCTTGATCAAGCGACACTGTTACTATACAGCGCTAAGAGATCCAGTAAAGAAAGCATTTGAGCATTTGAATTTGCCACTGAAGTAATAACATCGCTGCGAGAACTAGTGTGAGATGCATTCAAATTTCTCCGTTATTAAACAGATCAAACAGCGCTGACGTGGAAACCAAGAGAAACATTGTACCATGAATGAACTAGTTAAAGGCTTTAAAGTGCCCCTATTATGCTATTTTAAAGTTTCCTAATGTTGTTTTGGAGTCTCTTACAACAGGTTTACATGCATCAAAGGTCATAAAACGGTTTCATTTTCTCATAATATACATTTGCACATCACCACATTTTCAATGATTCTCAAACAACTCGTCAGATGATTCAATCTCTCTAAATCCCTCCTTTCCGCGAGCTGCTCTGCTCTGATTGGCCAGACAGCTCAGTCTGTTGTGATTGGTCTACCGTGTACAGCGTGCGTCGAAAAACAAAAACGCCCATTGCCATAACAACGTCAGCTGTCCTGAGGCTTCATACATCGTAAACTAAACACAGTAGCGAACAATGAGATTGATTTTACCATATCAATCCGAGCGCGAGTCCGATGATGAAACACTGGAAGAACTAGTTATTCTACCAGAACCTCCATCACAAGGACGACTCTAGCAGGACATTTCTCAGTGATACACTATTCAGTTTGAGGTACATTATAAGATGTTGCAACTGTAATTCCTCACCATCAGCAGTAACAAGTGCATGTCCATCAACAAACCGATTATTTTACTTGTACTTATTTATTTACAGAGTATTTTTCGAATTTATTGCGGTGAACATGTGGAAACTGTATCAATAACAGTGCATACATTAGCCAAGCTCTAGCGTGAATGACTGATGAAACAAACGTTGGTAAAAGAAAATCTTGCTCCATGCTTAATCTTTCCTCAAAGTAGTGATAACGACAGACAATCTGCATTAATAGACACAGTTTTAGGTAATAGTGGCCCACAACTGATCAGAATAGTGGCCCACAACTGATCAGAAAGACAGTTATAATGTGAGTTAACCAGTTAGCAGGAGACCAACACAATATAAAACTCAAAACTAAGTATTTTGAACACCATCTTTCAAGAGCAAGCGGTTTGCGAATCCTGCATTGAACTCTGAGATTTGAGAAGCAGTAGTCAGTAAAATAAAGGGAACACAGCAAAAGTTTAGGATTATACTGCTGTGGTATCTGGTAAAGATGAATATTAACCACTGATTCTACACATGCTCATTCTTGGGCAGTGAAAAAAAAAAAACTGGCTTTAACGTCACATTGTAGAGCACAGCATCTTCTCGACATGATGCTGTCCAGTATCCACAGGAATCAGCTGCAGTGTTTGAGGTTCAAGTTTCCCCTGGTGTCTGCGCGCGCAATAAGTGGGCGGGCAATATGCTATATGCTGTTTTGTCATGAGGTCACAACTAGGGCTGAAACGATTCATCGAGTTACTCGATTAACTCGATTACAAAAATTCCTCGAGGCAAAAACTCTGCCTCGAATCCTCGTTAAATTCCTATGACGCGCATTATACGCGCAGGGATCACACCATAGCACGTGATACATTTTGAATTTAGTTGGTGCGATGGCGGAGAGTAAAGATGTCAAATTTACAAACTTAAAAAGGACAACAAGGTGCAATGTGTCTACTGCAAAGTAGACCTGGCATACCACAACAGTTCGACTTCAATGATTCAGCATCTGAAACGAAAACATCCAGTTCATGCTGTTTCACCAAGCGTCGCTGAAACAAGGTAACGTAGCCTAAGCCTATACATTGATGTTCGCTGATTTTAATCCCATACTGTATTTGTAGCGATGTTGTGATGCGGTTTGACTAGATATGTTTAGCTTTGATGTTTTTAAGTAGTAAACGTATTCACGTTCAATTGCAAGAGAGTAGGCTATAGCCTAAAAAAAGAACCCCTTCACACACACACACACGCATGCATGCACCCTCTCTCACGCGCCAGTCAGACCAATTGCGGCAATGCATCACATATGCTTAAACTTTTATGTAGCCACGCAACAATCATTTCAGCATGCATTCACTGTATACACCGGGACGTGATGGAGGAACAAATATTGTATTGCAGTCTTTGCGAAACCTTGTTTGTATGTTATGTCTGCCAAATAGTTACAGACAACAACAAAAAATGAAACTCCCCAGCCTGCTTCTCCAAATCCACTCGTACTTTTGGGGAGTTTGTATTCATAGTTTTACATGTTATACATGTTTTACAGTAAGTTGACTTAACTGTATTGTTATATAATTGTTTGCACTGGCACTTATAAACACTAAATGGGTAAAAATTGCAATAAATAGGCTTAGTTTTGGAGCCAAATGTTAGAGTTGGAATAAATACCTGTTTTTTGTGAGAAATAAAAGCCAAATGCTTGATCATTTTACAGCCACATCCTTTTTGTTATGCATTATTTGCTTTGGTTGTTTAAAAACACACAAAAAAATGTGTATCCGATTAATCGATTAATCGATCGATTAAGTGCTAGATTAATCGATTACAAAAAGAATCGATAGCTGCAGCCCTAGTCACAACACAACGGCTTATGTCTCGTTTGAAAAACAATTTATTTCATTGACTCAGAGTCGACTCTAACTTTTGAAAGACAATAACTTTATATACGGTGCACTTTCAGATTTAAAACTTTGCAGGATGTTTTCATTCTTTTAGAGCTACACACTACATGAAAGGTCATTTTCAAAAATCCATAATAGGGGCACTTTAAGTCCACAGATCAGCAACATTCACCATGGATTTAATCTAGTAACACCAACTGTAACCATGGAAGTTTGGCAGGAATAGTAAAATTCTTTCAAGTACGTCACACATCTTTTATTTTTATTTAAATATTATCATATTTAAATGTTATTTTTAATGTGATGACCAAAACATTATTTGTTCATCCGTCAAAGATTACCCCCATTTATAAAACTAAAAGTTTCAAGTTGTAGGAAAACTCACAATTATTTAAAAATAATTTTTCTTTTAATAAATAATTTTAAAAAAAGAAATCAAGGAAATTTCTCTGGCATTTCTTTCTTTTTCCTGTTTTGAAAACGTACCTAATCGTGACACCACTGTGTCGTATCGAACTGACCGTGAATTTTGTAAACCGTTACACTCCTACTTATTACAGATGTTGATCTACCTCAAAGTTTGCCTTGATTGTTCTACGTTTACACTTTTTGTAACATTCAAATTCAAGAGTTTATTTAACACTTACTTTTTTATCTTAATATAGGACATAAAGAAGATATTTTAGTTTAGCTACATTTTATTTTTGTTTTTGACTGCTAAAACTAATATAATTTGTTGTTTGCCTTAATAATGTTGATAAAATTCACATTCACAATTAAATTAATAACAGTGGTTTAAATTCAAACTTTTATACTTAAAAAAAAGGTTATAAAAAATGTCAATAATTATCGATACCGAACGATATGAAACATTATATCGTGATAATTTTTTTAGCTATATCACACAGCCCTAATATATATATATATACACATATATATACACACACACATATATATATATATATATATGTATGTAGATTTTTGATGCAAATTAATTGACACCTCTAATTAAAAAGCCACATGATTTGAGACATTATTCATATCTGTAGCACAAACAGTGCAGAATGAGCTACATGCTAAAGTTTAATATGTAGGGTTAGGGGTAAATGACTAACGGCAAATATGAGCAATAATAATAGTGATGATTTCCTGAGCAACCACTAATGAAAGCCGTTATTATCAATAAAGGGGCTGAACTTGTCTCAAATGCTCTCTCTAAGCATATGTCAGGGCTCATGAAGGTTATGAAGGATTCCTGTCTCCTGTTTGAGATAATTGTTTGAGCTGTCAGGAGAGCAGATAGCCAGATTACGTAGGAAATTGCTTGTATCAGCTCACCCTATAATCCTAATAAGTACTTAATGTACGGCGAGCCACTTCCAGTTGACCTTTATGTTTTCTGTTTAAGCATTAAGGTAAAAGATGGCCATACAGCAGTGGCTTATAATGAGATTGATTAAATCAGATGCACAATGCCTAAGACCATGCAAACCAAACATTCAGCATTTTCACCATCTTATGGCCATCCATTCATTTTCTGCCACCTTTATTGGTTGATATACAATAACCACAGAGTCGTAAATTCTCAGTCAGCGCATTGAGAGGTGAGCATGTTTTGCTCTCTGCCAGCAAGAGAGGCTCGTTATAGATTGGGTTTTCTTAATGCATGATGGGAAAATGTCATAGCAGCGGGATCCTCACCATTACTCGCTGTTCTCCGGTCAGATCTGGTGAATCGCAGAGCAGCTGAGATTCAGAGACTGTTAACAGACAGGGCGTTTCTCCAATCATCACGCTGTAATTCAGCCGGGCGTTCCCGGGAGCAGAAGGGATGAGGTTCTTGCCCTGTTTACAGATGATGGCACAGAAAATTCAATTCACTAAAAAGAGTGAGCAGTATAATTTTTCATTTGATGTGGATAATTTGAATCTCCTGAAAACTTGTATTAAATCAAAATTTTAAAGCCTGTTTTTTTGTCACACACACACACACACACACACACACACGAGTATGTGACATTATTTTTAGAATTATTAAAATCATAATAATGGGAAAAGCATAGCGCCAGACACTACTCCAAATCAGATTAATTAATGAATTTAAATAAAAATGACAAAAGAAGATCTGCACACAAAAAATAGGCCAAAAAATCTAACTATTTTTCGTGTGTGGATTTTTTGTCATTTTTGAATTTGGCATTGTGCCAAAAAGAAAAAGTCTCTGATTTCAGAGCGAGAAATGACTAGGACATTAAATTCACCCATGAATGTAATTGAAATAATTAAAAAATGTCAATTATTGATGATGAGATTATGACAAAGGTCATGCCTTCAAGATGATGGGTGATCCGGGTTTGACCTCCAGAATCCCAGCATTCCCAAGAGGGTCAAAGGTTGGGTTAGGATAGTACGTGAAAGGAGTTCCATTGAGGATGAGGAGGGCGGATACATGGTCCAGGATGAAGCCGAACTCATCCGGGTGAACTCCACTCTCTGGAGCCTGACGTTTAGTGTAGATGATGCCCGGAGCCAAGCAAGTCATCACAGATTCATTCACCACCATACAAACCTGCAGAGAAACATCCAGACATTATGTAGCAGAAGTAGTATCACATAAACAACAGACTGTTCGTAATGATGTGGGGGCAGAGAGGAGAAGGACAGCTGGTCGGGAACTCACGTTTGTGGTCTCCACTCCTCCATATTTGGCTCTGACTTTAGGTTCCTGAATGGTTAGCAGATTGGTTCCTGTGACCGTGAGGGTGGTGCTGCCACTATCAAAACATACAAGCAATATTCGTTTCATTTAGGCTCTAGTAAATGCATTGCAACAATCGCATCAAATTTTCATCAAAGATAATGGGCTGAATATAGTTGTTGTATTTACATTTCATCAAAATTAAAAATATTTCACTCAAACTATGTCAATACTTGAGCTTGCTATGCATTCTTTACGCTAATTAGACTACTGAGTCATTGGCATATGCTAATCCTCTATTGGAAACTGCTGTGAGTGAGTTTCTGTTCTGTGAGTGTTTCAGTTCATATATTTATGAGATTCTATTAGGCTTAGTTTTTGAAGTTAGCAAGACATATTAGCCCTGTGTAGACAGCAGACAGTGAGGTATCTCACTAGGGTTTGGAACAGAGCCATTGAGTGTGTGAGATTGTGTTAACGTACTTGATAATGCTCCAGTTGGGCTCTACACTGGAAATGGTAGGATCTTCTGTGTAAATGTAACGCGTTTCGCTGGTGACCTCTGCCTTGTCAATGAACAGCTTGACAGATGAAGCCCCAGAGCCCGATGCTGACGGTGGCGTCACACACACTATCTCACGCACTGTTCTCCTGTCAGAACAAAGTTAAATTATACAAAACCAGAAATATTTGAAGCAATTTTCATAATTTTGACCATTATTTTTGTACAAACTTGAAAAATGAATCAAAACCCGACTGCATAAACAGCTTAAACAGGCCTACAGTGGTCTTGTCTGGCTTTAAGATTGTTTATTTGGTCGGCCAGGATGGCCATTCTGGGGTTTAGCTGGTCAGCCATCTGGTCTCCCAGTTGAAAGGAACAGAAATCTCCTCTAAAACCATCAAAACAGACCAGACTAACCAACTTGACCAGGCTGACCACCTTCGATTTAAGGGTTAAGCAGGTTGAAAAGACCTCTACTGTATGTGTTTTGGATGCTGAGCTGGACTTCTTTGGTCAACCAGCTTCACCAGCTGACTTTGGTTGGCGAACAACATGGCTAGACCAGCATAAACCAGTTTAGACTAAAATAGAAATGCATGCTGGTCTTTTCAGTCAGAAAAATGCTTTCAGACCAGCTTTAAAAGCACCATAAATGTCACATTTAATGATATAGAACAAATGAGATTAATAATAATAACAATGCTTATTTCTGGCAAAAATGGAATAACAAGTTGAATAAAAAGTAAAATAAATAAAAAATAACAATTTTTCCAACTTGTAATTCTGTAGTCATTAAATATTCAAATATTCATAAAATGTTTATATATATATATATATATATATATATATATATATATACACACATACACACATATTATATATGTATATATATTAGGGCTGTGAAAAGATTAATCGCATCCAAAATAAAAGTTTGTGTTTACATAATATATGTGTGTGCACTGTGTATAATTATTTTGTATATAAATACACACACATGCATGTATACATTTAAGAAAAATGTGTCATTTATATATAAAATATTTATATTTATATATAATATAAATTATCTATAAATATATACAGTATATACATGCAAATATTTCTTAAATATATACATGCATGTGTGTGTATTTATATATACAAAATAATTATACACAGTACACACACAAATATTATGTAAACACAAACTTTTATTTTGGATGTGATTAATCACGATTAATCTTTTCACAGCCCTAATATATATTATAAATTATATAACGGTAATATATATATAAATAAAGTAATTAATTAAATGACTATTTAATGAATATTAAATATAATATTAAATGAAATTAGAGTTTAAAAATTACATATATATTTATATACTTTACTTTTTTGTTTTTAATGTTTTTTTTTTCCAAACTTTTTTATTTATGATTTCTCTACCAGCAAGTCCACATGGCTAGACCAGCATAAACCAGTCTAGGCTAGCATGGAAATACATGCTGGTCTTTCTTTCTTCCTAACCAGGAACTGACAACATTATACAATTTATGTCTTCTAAGCAGATGTTACTGCAGTTTAATCACCACACAGTTCACTAACAATCAGAACTAGTAATGCATCATGTTTCTTGGCACATGAGCATGTGGATGTATTTGGGGACAGCCATGCACCCTCATTTAATTTCATGTGGAAATGACACATCTCGCTTCCTCCGAAGTCCAACTGAATCCCGCAGATGTCGAGAGACGCAGATGTGATCCGTGCTGGAAGATCCGGTTAAGAGCTGACAGAAAGCTGCTCACCTGACAAACAGACACTCTTCCTGGGCCAAAAGCACGGTCACGGCGCTCCCGGCATCCAGATGTCGGCCTGAGATAGTCAGCCTGGTCCCGCCGGACACGGGTCCTTTCTCCGGCCGCACCCGGTTGAAACCCGGAGTCTAGCGGGACGAGAGAAACGACGGTAACTTCCGAACAGATGGAGCTTGCTGCAGCGTGATACAGACACTGAAGCGTGCACTTGTTTTCCCTATTCTAGTACTACACGAAAAGATTACACTCATCACTGTAATAGAAATGTCCTGTTTGCTCTCGCTTCGTGCAGGGCTTCGTTTGTTTCGGCGCAGGACCTGTCAGGCCGTCCTCTCGCAGTAATTAGTTGCATACCTGTGTAATTGGTCGGAGTGCGTGTTTTCATTTGCTTTACCCTTCTGCACGACTGAAGCTGCCTGGACGCTATTGATTAGATGTTGAGGGAATCCAGGCAGGGTCATCCATTTATATACGTGTGTGTGTGTGTATACGTACAGCTCCTGGGCTCGGGATAATAGACTAATGCCCTATTCCTGCTGGGCACCACTTAAACCTCTGCGGGGAGGAGGGGGTAATTGTGTCATTCTTTACATCCCCCTTCCCTTCAACTACATTATCACATGGGCTCCACCAGTTGATTTGATTGGGTAACAGGAGGTAGGAAAAGGGAATTCTAACGATTCATCGGTTTCAAGTGCAAAATCGGATTGGCTGAGTCTCAAAGGATGGATACACATTGATTAGCTGCTCGTAAATCACCACAAACAAAATGTTAGCAGCGATAAGGGAATCGATATAAAAAGAATGATTAAAATATAATAGCTACATCCAAAATCGAAGGCAGTTGCCTCACTGGCCAGTCAGTGTGTGAAGCCACCTGGAGACTGCTTTAAAATGCACCATAATGTCACATTTAATATTCTAGAACAAGTTTGAGTGTTTAATAATTACAATGCTTATTTTTTGGCAAAAATGGAATCACAAGTTGAATAAAACTTATTATAAATAAAGTTGATATAAAACAGAAAAACAGAATAAAATAAAACAAAAATAAAAAGTAATACATGTATGAAATTAAATTAGAAGATGAAAAAAAATATATACAGTATATATAAACACATAGATTTATTTTTTTTTAACTTCTAATTTCATTTCAGAAAAGAAATTGGCATATTAATAATTAAATATTATGATTATAAATAAATAAATGCATAAATAATAAGTAAAATATTGTATTAATTTTAATTTTATTATTTTAACATATAACTTATTTTTTCAATTCCATTTCAACTAAGAAATAAGCACTGTAGTCATTAAATATTCAAAATAAATTAATAAAAATGGACATTAACCGACCTTTTCCAACCGCTACAACATTCATTCTGTCAACCAATCATTGAACTGCGCATACAGGATTTGACATGATGCCTTCCACCCTTATAAGACAATATTTTTTTAAGTTTCATCAGACACAGCCAATATGTCTTAAAAAGTAGAGGTCGTACCACAAAAGAGTACGTCTGAGATGACTGAGTACGGTATTCAGCACTGCAGTCACCGATACACAGCTCCACCGGACCACCAGGGGGACTCGACATCAGAGATTCTTCCATATCACACACAATCCTGCAGGTCAAGAACAAACACAGAAATCACTCCTGTACAAAACACTGTCCATAAAACGTGACACTTAACTCATTCAAATTAAAGGTGCAGTAAGCCATTTCTGAGACACACTGTTGAAAGTGGATCAGACCGAGTAGCACAACACACTTGCAGCCAATCAGAACTAGGGGGCGTGTCCATTCATGATGGGGGAGGAGCAATAGTAAACAATAGGGAGATTTGAAGACTGTGGAAAGAGAGATGGCTGAGAGACATTACAAAAGAGAAAAGGTCAGAGGAATATCACAGAAAAGAAGAGTTATGACCAGGAAAGAGCTTTAGGATAATTATTTTGTTTCGCTTCAGCTATGAATGATAGCACCCATGCTTGTGCATTTTGGGGGCGGAGCAATGAAGGGAGGGGTGTTTTTGTTTGGGTTGATTGAAAAATGTCTAAATCAAAATGTTTAAAAAGTATTTCTCTGAAATCACTTACTGCACCTTTAAATAGCGACATGAGAAGTATGAAGCTAAATTTGTAGTGTATAGTATTTCTTATAACCCACCTCTCAGCACTGATGTATTCAGAACCAGCAGGGTTACAGCGAACTCCCGCCACACGCACATGTGTAATCTCTCGAACCTGCAGCCCCAGATTCTCTCCTTCGATGGTCACGCGTGTGCCGCCCTCCTTCGGCCCCGTCAGTGGACGGATCTGTGGAGACAGAGATGACAGCTTCTCATTGGAGGATATAAAACACATTCTAAAAACTGTAAAGGTCAACACTCTGAAAGGTGCAGTCAGGGATATCTGCCATTCAGGAGAATTGTTTATTTTGTGTGTTTTTAACCATACAAATTTCCTAAAAATGACTCCATAAAAAAGTTAAAGCCTGATAAAAACCTCTTTTGAGGAGGTTTATAGAAAGGTTTATAGAAAATAGTATAAATATAAATAAATGAAGAAATACATAAATACAGTTTTAATTATAAAAATGGTAAATACATAAGATAAATAAAATAATTTTAGTTCTAAAAACATAAAAATAAATGAACAAATAAACAATAAAGATAAATAAAGATATATAAAAAGACTGCAACTACAAAATAATTGTCAATAAATAATAAAGATGAACGAATGAATAAATAAATAAAAGTTAACTATAATAATAATACAGATAAATCAATAGTTATAGTAAAGATCTATATTTTATACTGGTAAAAAATAAAATAAAAAAATGAATGAATAAATAAACAAACATAAATAGAGATAAATAAAAATAAATACATAAATAATTGCAGTAATTCTAAAAAATGCTAAATAAATAAAGATAAACAATAAAGATAAATAAATAATTGCTGTAATAAAAAAAAAATTAATGCATTTTTTTTTTAAGATGTTGGTTAAAGTCCTGGCCTTATTGCACATGATCCTTTTTTGGCGCAGTCATCTACTCTCTACCTAAAGTCCCTATCATAATTATTTTCCTCATTGACGACCCCGTTTCCGTCAGAAACATCAGATTATGGACTAAAAGGGTTGGCGAAAGTCCTTGCATGTTGAGTGTTATGTTTCGTTAAGGTTAATCTGAAAACAATACAAATCTGTGGTCCAAGATGGCTTTCATGACGTGTGTTACCTTTGTGATACGAGGATGGCTGCAGCGTACGTTGCGCCGTCCTTGATGCATCCAGTTGTGTTCGGGTGAAGGACAGTGTTGCTTCAGGAGACACTTCTTATCAGCCAAACACCAGCCACACTCAAACATGCTGTCGGCCTTCAGACAGAGTCCACAGCTGTCCCTCTGAGCTTCACACTTATACAGGAGAGCTGCGTGTACACACATACACAGAGAGAGAGTGAGAATATAGCCGTACTCTCAGCTGGGCAGTTAAACGCAGGGCATGTTTGGAGTGGTGCCAGCTGTATGGTGCCAATCGATAATTGAACTGTACGGGGAAGGTAGCCGAGGCAAAACCCACGCCTGCTTTCACTGTGCCGTGATTCATGTGCTGCCCACCCACACTAATAACTCTGACCAGAAGCCTCCAGGAAGCAGAAAACCAAGGTGCTCCGCAGTGGTGGGTGTAGAGGTTCAATTTTATACACAGTGCCTCTGTTCCAAACGCTAGTGAGCTCACTCGCTGGTTACTATCTACACTGGCAGCATCGTGGAATCTCATATGTTAGTGATTTGAAATGCTGTTCACAGGTAGCAACTTGGTTAATAGTCACTCATATTTACAAAACAAAAAGAGCCACTAAACACACTCAGGTTATTTCAAACAGAGCCTGATGTTAGCATATTGCTAAGCTAGCTAAAATACTTTAATAAACACAAAAATAGAGCATTGTTGATTAAATGCTTTTAACTAGTAAATAAAATATACTTATATTGAAAATGTGACCAATCTAGAAGTAAATAATATAATAAATAAACACAAATAACAAATAAGCTTATATGGCAGCATAGTTTTAGTATTTTATACTATTATTATATCTATTATAATATATTTTGACATACATGACATATACTTTGAAATGTCCATATATAATATAATATGTACAATTTTAAATATAAAATCCAAATATAAAATATACATTATATAAACTGACAGCTGTGTAGACATTATTATATTATCTTATATTATTTAGGGCTGTCAAGAGATTAAAAATTGTAACCAATTAATTACTTGGCCAAGAAATTACCCCAAAAAAGATGATTTAAAGTAGACATTATAAAAAGTATTTTTAGAAAGAATTTTTTTATTTGATTCAACATAGAATTTATTACACAAACTGTTAGGCTAAAACGGCCAAGTTTTTTTTTCAGGAGCTGCATCTGAATTGGTATTTAGATATATTTACAGAGCAAAACAGTTAAGTTACCAACATTCTTCAAAATATCTTCTTTTATGTTCCACAAAAAAAAAAAGAAAGTAGACATGAGGGTGAGTAAATGTAAATAAACAGTATTTTCATTTTTGGGCAAACTATCTCCAAAATATACAGGTCCTTCTCAAAAAATTAGCATATTGTGATAAAGTTCATTATTTTCCATAATGTAATGATAAAAATTAAACTTTCATATATTTTAGATTCATTGCACACCAACTGAAATATTTCAGGTCTTTTATTGTTTTAATACTGATGATTTTGGCATACAGCTCATGAAAACCCAAAATTCCTATCTCAAAAAATTAGCATATTTCATCCGACCAATAAAAGAAGTGTTTTTAATACAAAAAAAGTCAACCTTCAAATAATTATGTTCAGTTATGCACTCAATACTTGTTCGGGAATCCTTTTTGCAGAAATGACTGCTTCAATGCGGCGTGGCATGGAGGCAATCAGCCTGTGGCACTGCTGAGGTGTTATGGAGGCCCAGGATGCTTCGATAGCGGCCTTAAGCTCATCCAGAGTGTTGGGTCTTGCGTCTCTCAACTTTCTCTTCACAATATCCCACAGATTCTCTATGGGGTTCAGGTCAGGAGAGTTGGCAGGCCAATTGAGCACAGTAATACCATGGTCAGTAAACCATTTACCAGTGGTTTTGGCACTGTGAGCAGGTGCCAGGTCGTGCTGAAAAATGAAATCTTCATCTCCATTAAGCTTTTCAGCAGATGGAAGCATGAAGTGCTCCAAAATCTCCTGATAGCTAGCTGCATTGACCCTGCCCTTGATAAAACACAGTGGACCAACACCAGCAGCTGACATGGCACCCCAGACCATCACTGACTGTGGGTACTTGACACTGGACTTCAGGCATTTTGGCATTTCCTTCTCCCCAGTCTTCCTCCAGACTCTGGCACCTTGATTTCTGAATGACATGCAAAACTGAGCAACAGTCCAGTGCTGCTTCTCTGTAGCCCAGGTCAGGCGCTTCTGCCGCTGTTTCTGGTTCAAAAGTGGCTTGACCTGGGGAATGCGGCACCTGTAGCCCATTTCCTGCACACGCCTGTGCACGGTGGCTCTGGATGTTTCTACTCCAGACTCAGTCCACTGCTTCCGCAGGTCCCCCAAGGTCTGGAATCGGTCCTTCTCCACAATCTTCCTCAGGGTCCGGTCACCTCTTCTCGTTGTGCAGCGTTTTTTGCCACACTATTTCCTTCCCACAGACTTCCCACTGAGGTGCCTTGATACAGCACTCTGGGAACAGCCTATTTGTTCAGAAATTTCTTTCTGTCTTACCCTCTTGCTTGAGGGTGTCAATGATGGCCTTCTGGACAGCAGTCAGGTCGGCAGTCTTACCCATGATTGCGGTTTTGAGTAATGAAACAGGCTGGGAGTTTTTAAAAGCCTGAGGAATCTTTTGCATGTGTTTAGAGTTAATTAGTTGATTCAGATGATTAGGTTAATAGCTTGTTTAGAGAACCTTTTCATGATATGCAAATTTTTTGAGGAATTTTGGGTTTTCATGAGCTGTATGCCAAAATCATCAGTATTAAAACAATAAAAACCCTGAAATATTTCAGTTGATGTGCAATGAATCTAAAATATATGAAAGTTTAATTTTTATCATTACATTATGGAAAATAATGAACTTTATCACAATATGCAAATTTTTTTAGAAGGACCTGTATATATATTTTTTATGATTCTCAAATTAAGAAACTAAACCTGCCAGTAGGTGGTGGTAAATGTTTAAATGAGTACGTTTTTGAATCATTCATTTATTCGATTAGTTCAAACAGCTGATTCATTCAGGAATGAAGTAAATGCCTATCTTTATGAATTGGCCATTGAATCATTGGTTCACCCGCCTGATTAGTTAAAAAAGCAAATTCATTTAGAAACATCAGCAATCAACTGTATGAAACGTCAGATGACCTATGTTGATCTGGGATGGGGCGGGTGCGATTAAAAATGCATTTATTTTACACAACTAATTAATTAAAGTAATGTCTTAAATAGACAGCCCTAATTATACTATACATCATTTATATTTATTATATAAATTTTTTTTTCTAGACTTTGTCTGCCATCTTGGACAAAAATCTTCAAAAAGCTTGTTAACAAGGCATTCTGGGATTTTCTAGAATGTAAAGAATACATGTGAAGCTGCCTTGGGTTTTGGGCAAAATGAGGAATCTTTAAAGGCGGCTCTGTGAAGGTGGATGTAGAGGCTGAATTGCCCTTCTGAGCTAAGAATGACAGACCACTGAAAATATGATCACAGATTAATAAACTCACAACACCAATAATTTACCAGAGAGATTGTATATCTGCAGATACACGCTGTGACTTTCTGTTCCTTTCTCGGCTCTATTCCTTTGAAAGCACAGAAACGCTCTGTAATAGCAAACCTGATGAAGTTCTCCTCAAGAGATATATCGACTTTCGATTTGTATTTCTCAAAGTGCTGCAAGTAAATGCAAAGTGACAGCGGTGTGGACAGGTTAAAAGCTGACAGACGTGGATTCTATACCATCCTCTGCAGAAATGTGCTGTTATATAAGACTGAAGCAGGCAGAAGCCCCGTTATTAATAAAATATGCTGCGGCGACTGAAAGAATACCTGACAGACTAAGTGTGTTTGAACAGACTGTGAAATCCAGATAAAATAAAATAAAAGATGCATTAAGTTCCACTTACACAAAAAGGTAACACACCCTCCCACATCAAGAGGACACTGGGAATTCCAATAAAATATGAATGTAGAGAGGATAGCTTCAATGCTATTACTCTTTAGCTTTAGAAATGCCACTAGCAGGCTTAAGTCGAAGTGTGTGATTTCTTACCTCGCATGGATGACGGCTTGTCGATGGGAAAGTCACCGTCCCACACGATGGAGAAATCCACAGGCAGGTCTCCCATCTCATTCCCTTCATACCAGTACTGTGAGAAAAAAAAAGCAACAGAAACAACATCTATAAGAGAAAAAGGTTTATACGCCACCCTCTCCATCTTTCTTGACGTAAGAGAAACAATCATTTGCAAACTTAACAGAACTACTGGAAAAATATGCCCAAATCACCGCTGACATTACTTGACGTTCTCAAGAGACAATTACAGATGAGGATGATGTTATCGTGTCGCTTTCTCCACCGGCACTGCTCAGAATCAATCCTGATAACATCTTTCCTGACCCAATGGAAATTAGCTTAAATCCAGATCTATAATTTGCTGCACACTTCACAGCACACTTGGAAAAACACGTCCAATCATGACAGACATCTTCTGAACATCACATTGACAAAGAGCATGACTACAGATGATGACAACGCAATCGTTTCACTCTCTTCACAAGAGCTTCTTTCATTGTTGATGAGGCCATACAAAAAAAAAAACAGAATAAATACATATAAATATAAGTGTGTGTGTGTGTGTGTGTGTAAATTAAATGAATAAATTGAACACCCACACACAAATATATATTGTTAAAATAACTTTTTCTATTTGTGGTGGGGACAGCATAAATATTTGCAGGGCTGGTAAAAATCAAGTTACCAGAAAAAATGCTCATTAAGTTGTGATATGGCGGATCTCAGGCGTGCGGCTGCAGCTTGTCATGTGGAGCAGAAAGCAGGTGACGATGGTTTTTACTGTCCGGGATTTAATTAGCAACACTGAGAGCACTTATCCAACGCAACCCTGAGAGAATATCGCTGATCAGGCTCATCGATCGGCGGCTGCTTGCTTAAGAGCCTTCGAGAAGTCCAAGAGAACAAGAGTAAAGCTCCAGATTCAGCATTACAAACCACCACAATGGCACTTTTACCTTCGCTTTCCCTGATAAATGTGCGATCATGCTATTTGAAAGGCTACAGAAAACTAAAGGCCTAATTCATATATACTTCAGCACATGGTATATTTCAGTGCAAAAATCAACATTTGTATCTGAACTATCTTATGCAAACTGAGCCAAGGGTTTTATGAATGATTTACGCAGAAATGTGTTTAATTAATGCATCCAAATGAGTTTATTACTAAGGATGAATACACTAAACAGTTTATCATGTGGTAGATTTCAGTGCGAAACCAGCATCTCATTCACTTAATATGCAAGATATGGATTTATGTTGTTCAATTGTGGACACTCTTACCCGATTTTCATGATTACTAAGCAAACCGAGCACTAAAATAACATTACCAACGTAAATAACCAAATAAACAACGTTATTCGTTCTTACTGAATTCCCCCTCAGCAGTGAAAACTGCACTGAATTTATTTCCATTTATGGCCAAACCAAAATCTATTTTGGAAAAAAGCAAAAGAACACCCTGCCTCGATGCCTCGGCCGGTCATTAAGCCCGATTGAAACGTCAGCTGTTACATCAGCGTTCATTCAGCCGTACAGCCCAGATAAATCACAACAGAGAAAACAAGCAGTGCCACATCGTTCCCCAGCAGTCTGAGAGGCCCTGAGGAGTGGAAAATGGCCCTCAGTGGTGTGTGCGGTAAAGCCCGAATCTTTCTGCAGCTGTTCTGGGGGAAAATATCTGGAAGGAACTCAAGCGAGCTCTGCAGTGGAAAAGGTGGTGAAAAGCTGAACTAAACCTCACTCAACCTGTTGACGCCAGGCACCCAGGAGTCATACGTCTCTATGAGACACAGCTGCTGGGGTCCCGGCCATCTTAATTGGGGTCAATTACAGGCGACCAGCATACTGGCATACAGGTCGCAGAGGTCATGACTTCCACATCATTAACCTATCTTGAAATTTGTTGAGCTATTATGCAGTCAAGCTATAAGGAAAAAGGCCTGATTTACTAATGCCTTTTTTAAAAGGTGCAAAAATCACAAGCATATGAATTGATATCAAACTGTGTCTTTGCATAGAACATGTCAGTAAAATTACAAATTAAAATTTCTTTGTTGCTAGTTAATTCTATCCAATAGGACTTTTTCATGAAACAAAAGCAGAAGGAATGTGTAAATCCTTACATAAATTGGCAAATTTAATGAATATTTACACAATAATGGTTTAATGAACAATGCATGAAGGAGGCCTAATCCTAATGAGACCCTTTTTAATAGTTTTTTTTTTAAATAAAAGCAGCTATTAAACGAAATCAAGAGTATTTCTATATTATAATCTAAATAATATATAATGCATGTGTGTGTATGTACTATGTATATTTACATACTTAGTTTTTATATTATATATTATTAAAGTGTGTCTGTGAGAAGACTATTTCTATAGTAATATATAATATTAATAATATATAGTGTGTGTATATATATATATATATATATATATATATATTTTTTTTTTTATATTTATATTTATATATAATATTTAAACATATAATATAAATATTATATATATATATTTTCATGTTTATATACTCATAGAAAAATATTCCTATATTCAAAAAAGGCTATATATATATATATATATATATATATATATATATATATATATATATAAAATACACTTATACACTCTTTTTTTGTACATTTTGAGCAACAGTGTGGTATATTTTCTTGCCTATTGCCTCTCCTCTGGTGAAAGGTTTGAGCTTTGAGGAGATTAGCCTCCGTGTGTAAATGGGTGGAAGCCTTTGTGTTTGCCCATACAATACCGCTTATCTCTGCCAGAAGTGAATTGATTTTCCTCTGGCTTGTCTTCCCACTGTATCGCAGTGTGTTCTGTGTAGACAGCCTGGCCTGGTTCTGTCAGAGGCCTCACTGGAAATGACTGGCAAAGGACAGCAAGGTAATATTACCACTAAAACCGTCCTCAATTTATCAGCAGCCCTGAATGTGCAAAACACAACCCAGGACGGGTGCTATTCACAGGAATAAAGGCCGTTTCCACCTTTTTGATTTAGTTTTGTTCACATCCTTGGGGTACATTTCAATTCCGTTTGCATGTTTAATCAAAGGCTATAATATCTGCTAGCGGCACGTGGGTTTTTTAAGAGACCACTTTTAAAAATTGGTGTGCTCAATAATCCACTTATTGGAGCTAAGTTAATACGGTGCTACCATTTATGGCAGCAGCTATGATAAATAACTGGAGATATTGACTCAGGGGGGAAAATGCTGCTTCTCGAAAATGCAGCCTTCCCTTGAAATTAAGTGATTGCAATTAATTCAAGTGGAACTCGGTGGAACTAAGTATTTAGTCTTTAATAGGATTTTATTGTTAAAAGATGTTTTCATATACCTCATCTCTCTGGATACACCCAGCTCCAGTTGACCTGTCAATGGCGTCGTGTTCAAGTGACAGAATGAAAATCAATATAACTTAATGATGGAGGACCTGTACATTTAATTAAGTTACAAATTGGGCCAGACTCAGCGAAAAAAGACACAACGGCATCAATGGTACGAGCAAAATGAGCCCGCTGTGTGCGAGGCATTACTTTACGGTAACCTAATTACTGAATCATAGCTATCCCATTACTAACGACAGTCCAGTAATAACAGCATATGTTGCGTCATGGACTAATTCCTAGGTTGGGAGAGGAGAATTCTGGGTTATGATAAAAGATACAGCCTCTGTCAGTCCAACTATGATGTGATTTGGTTTGGTCGAGAGCCACTGGAAATAAATAATGGCAAAAGTGGTTCTCCTAAAGCTGGGAGGATAAGGAAAGGCGGCCACATGGATGCGCAAGCAACGCTTGTCACCATAAATGAGGCGGATGCGCTGACCTAAGGCAAACCAAAGCATTTTTCTGGTGTCACTCTTGGAGGGATTTCTTCATTTGGAGGTTCTAGCGCAGCTGAGCCTCTTAATACATGATAAGCTCAGGGCACAGTTAATGTGATACATTACAGCTGGGACATATACAGTAGATTGATCACCGCATTAGTTGATAAATTTATTTTAATAGTGCCCACCTGCTTCCACACGGCAACCTAATAGCATTTATAGTTTACAGAGACTGGCGGAAGAAGCAGATGACACCCACGACTGCACCGAAACAAGTAACTGAAATGACCCAAGAAACTTTTTTTTGGCCAGGCAAAAACTGCCCGCATGCAACCCAGGAGATCGTTAAAACACATTTCTCTCGGGTAGTACGGTATAAAACGGCTAATGGCTGATTGAGCACTTGATGAGAATAATAGAATAATGAGGGTGAGGTGGTTCAAAATGCCTGACAAAAATAACATGTAAGTGTTTTTATTCAAAAAGCTTCCGCTACCCTGCATCGAGGATAATGGGGTTCTTTGTAAGGGCCCTCTCCATCAAGAGCCTGGTTCAGAACTTGGGCATTGTGTAAAAAAGGCCTCTGGCGGTACGTTTCCCCGGTAACACGACCGGTGCCAGTCGCTAAGGGGTCAGCGGCGCTTAGCAACACTTACGCTCATGGACTCATTTGGAGTATTTTGCACACCTCTCCCTTCTTGGAAAAAATCTGAATTTCTTTGGATTTCGCTTCAGCCAAGCAAAAAGCACACTAAGTACAGACTTTTTTTTCATGACTAAAATTAAAAGCACACATAAAGCAGGTGGTTATTATGTTCTGACGGGGACTAGCGTATTTATCTTTTGTTTGACAGAAGATGTACTGTTCGAGCAGATGTATCAAACCTATGTGCAAGCTATAGCTGTGCATTTCTGATTCTTGAGTGCCACGGTACAGAGAAGTGGTATAATATAGTCATATATGAGAGACATGCTATAACTGTGGTTTTACACAACTGAAAAGATAGTTCCAGAACATTTTTCCTGGGAGTACATGTTGTTCCTTTCATAACTGATAATGAGATCTTTTGAAATACAAATGGACCAGTACCATCCCCCTGAGGCACACCTTATTGGAATACCATCTTTGCTTTGCTTTCAGATGATTTGGCTGTTTAGTTGATATCATTATTACTAGTGAGTACTAAGTGGTCAGTTAGCTTTGTCCAATCAACTTTCAATACACTATTTATTCAACTTATTCAACGTTGAATGTTTGAACACAATCACATTGGTTGACTAGCTCATGAATTGGACCTTTCGGTCACCAGCCCTGAACTTTTAGTACTATACCATACACACCATGACTACACAATCATTGATTCATTTATTAGCTAGTACAATTAGCATTTTGTTCATTATTACAACCAATAGCTTTCTCACTACTTGACTTGCTGAGTACAGTCCGATCCATTGTAATGTATGTGATGTGGAAGCTACACAATAGCAGCATTGTGAGATACTGAGAAACTGAAAAAGCAGCTGTCTGAATTCTAGGGTGAGGCAGGAATGGGAAACAGACGAGAAATTAGGGAGAATGCAGGACCAGTTAATTTGATTTTTGTCAAAAATAATGACCCCTCCAATTCCAGTGCGAGTGAGAGACGTGCCCTAAGGGAGACCACTTACATCAAGATAAGAGCAGATTAACTAGCTGTAATACAACACCAGTAGCCTTTGCCTTCAACACTGTGAGGTCTTTTCAACATCAATAAAAAACTGCTATGATTCTCACAGGTGTGGAAGCTAACATCAGTAAATGCTAATATTCCACACTAGCATGCTACAAAAAAGTAGCAATAAAATGTGACTATTGTATTCAGAACAAAGCATTGGGTACTAAATATATAAAAAAATAGTAAATTGTAGTTGAAAATATAAGACCCAACAAGTAATAAATTCACACCTATGACATTTGTAAATAAAAACCAAAAAGGAATGAAACACCCGAAATACTATAAAAAAAAATGATAGCAGAGAAAACATGATTGAGCACAAATATGATGTTGAATTGAAGGTAAACTGTAAGAACATAACAGACGGAATGACCTCTAAAACCTCATCCTTTTCTATTTACTTCACTTATCAGTAAACGAATAGAGCTACATGAATACCTTTCTTGAGTAGAGTACGAAAAAAAACCCAGCTGACTGTTTGATACACGTTCTCAAGTGATGTGGAAACAGAAGATGAAACTGATTGATTCAGCGTCTCCTATCTGAAGGCACTCACAATTTCATTAGCATGGACCCCATGGTCTCAAAGTCACCGGCCGCCGGCTCCCAGAAGACTAAGCTGTGCCATTCGCCTTGACGGCCATATTGATTGATTTTCGCTGTCTCGTGTGAAAGCATGAGAGAGAGAGGACACGTGCTGAGGTAGGGAGTGGCGGGCGGACGATGACACTCTCCTGGGAGCCAGTGTAATTTGTATCAGGTCTTCGCTGATGTTCGATTGCTATTCAGGGAAGATGCATGTCATGAGAGAGATGATGTGCTTTTTCTTTACTGTGTCACTGGTAATCACACTATCAATTAATCTGTGCATGCCCAGACCAACACAGATAGCACAATGAGGTGAGAGACAAAGAGACTGAGGGATAAGAAACACAAGGGGGGAAGGGAGCCGATGAGGAGAAACAGTGAGAATGTGAGGATTTTGTTTCTCATGTGAGATAGAGACAAAGAACTCATCTAGAAACACTGCAGTCCGGAAAAACACACAATGCAAGCGAACGCAAATGCTTCTAGTTATGCCATATGTCATTCATAACGCAACACAAGTACGCATCATATTTTCAGTGTTGCTGAAAAACGTATATGAATTAATTTTCCCTTTCAGATCAACTACTTTCATGAAGGAGCCACAGACAGTAGAATGGAAGCTTGAACAACCGACAAATTCAAACTTTCCCACAATATAATCATGCAGCCCAATGCAGTCCACAGAAAAATATAATATATTATATATATTACTAAGTTAGATTATAACTAAACTAATCTCTGCGAACTATGTTGAGGAGGCAAATATTATACTAACAAAACAATACCAGTTTGAATAAAAAAATTATATATAAAAAAAATAAAATAAATCAAGCTTAGCATGACTGTCAGAACAGCCACAGCAAGTTGACAGTGAGAAAATGTAGCACAAAACGAACGTATTGCGTAGCATAACATGTAATGTAATGTTTTTAGAGATAACTAAAACTAAAAGAGATTACTAAGAGTAACAATTTTTACGGCGTGCATTGTAATAACATAGTTCTAGTCCTAGTTCGTACAGATGCTTCCAAATTAAATTACAGGACTTTTATGGACATTAAGCACTAATTTTAGATTTTTTCAAACATTCTTTATTGCTTGATAATTTTATTTTATTTTATTTTACATTTTAAATAAAAACTGATTAAGTGAAATTAAAAAGTGAAATCAAATAAAACGTCTGAACCACTAACTCATTTTATTCTTTATTTAGAAATTCTTTATTTCTTAATTTCTAAAAAAATAAAAATAAAGCAACAAAGTAAATATAAGTTCTTAATTTTAAATGTTTAATAAGAAAAACAAATACAATAAAATAATAAAATGTCTGAACTATAAACTTGTTTGTATTTGCTTGTACAGCAAATACAAAGAGGTAAAAATGTACTTGGCTCAAAATAAACACTAGCCAAATAAGACTAAAAATTAGCACTGGTGAGTAAATAAGGAACAGTAACAGTACTTGTTTGCAGCAGGAAACTTTAAGCAAATGATAAGGAAAAAACATTATTCCAGTACTTTAAAGAACTTGTACAAACACTGAATATAATGTCCTACCATGCACCATATATGCTCTTCCAGTAAAAAAAAAAAATTTCATTTAAAAAACAACATAATAATAATTTAGGATTCTATTTGAGTCACGTGTGCAACAGTTTTGCAGTCAGTGTGTACAGGCAAATTATCGCATCACACCTAGTTATGACACAGGGTGTTATTTGGTGAATTTGTTGGTTTCGCAAGACTTTATAAATAAAAGATCTGCACAGGAATCCCCATGTCAATATTCATCTGCAATAAGTAAATAAAAAACCTGTTGCCCTCCATATAGTCAATATGCACCGGCATCATCATTGACAGGCGGCCGGAGAACTCACTTTGAATCTAAATGCCTTCAGGTCCGAGGCTGTTTAGACTGCACAAGTCGCTACGCTTCAATTCCAATTTAAATGCATAGCGCTGTCGGAGACAGCAGCGCGGGTCACAGTCAGGGAGACTGATGAACAGGAGGAGATGAGTCCAAACAGATGGAAGGACAACAGTTGCACCGGGATCCTGCTAGGAGACCTTCCAACCGAGCTTGTGTCATTCCTGGAAAGAACGACAATCAATCCAGTACCGGGCGCGCGCTACAGACGTGATCCTCATTATTAAATTGCAACAGGACATCAATTGTCTTGTCGCAGAGTTGGGGCTAGTGGATTGACCTTTGACCCCGTCAGGGTACAGAGGTCAAAGGGCACACGCTCCACCTCCAGCATGGCAAATCGGGTTCACCGCATTCCTTTTCAGCGTGTCACACTGTCGTGCCAAATCATGAGGCACGTCCAGCGCCTAGCTAATTATCTTACAAGATTCCCTGAGGTTACTGTGACAACCAGATGGGTCACAGACGGCCTGTACCGCCCGCATATGAGAGCGAAAGGGAGGACAGAGAGAGAGAGAGAGAGAGAGACATTCTCAATGTCAACATCTTGACATGCTCCATTTTTCACTGGGATTGAGAAAACAACATTTCCAGCGTTATAAATTGATGCCTTTGCCGATTTACCCGGATAAAGATTCGTATTTTTTATGATCAGTGATTCAGTGAGAAGTCACCTTGGCTTTCTCAGCACACTTTAGACAAATTCATCACCACCTCTTTGCCCTACAAGCGACGATTTGAAGCTCATGCTAATTTTTTAAATGGAAAAATAATGTCACAAAGCAAAATATAATGAGAGAAAACAATGCATCTGTTCGTATGACAATTATTCAAATGCCATCTGGGGTGAGGCTACGCTTGGAAAAATATGCTGATTAATAAATGACATTGTTGCCATTTAGGATACATTGAAAGGAATAGTTCACTCAAAAATAACAATTCTGTCATTATTTCTCACACTCATGTCATTCCAAACCCGTACAATGTTAATAAATCTGCTTACCACAGAAAGCAAACAATCTTCACATAGATATTTTCCATTCAACGGCTGTTCATAGGAATTCTAAGCTCCAAGAAATACTATAGAGCACCATTAAAATAAGTCCATATGACTACAAGTTTTTTGAAGCTTTGAGTAATAAACAGATGCAAATTTAATTCTATGTTTATAGATAAACAAATATGGCGCAGGTTGGGATTATCTAGCTATTTTGCACATTAAAGTTGTGAATTTAAATTATGTAAGTAATTAATATATATATTTTTTTAAATTATGTAAGTAATTAATATATATATATATATATAAAAAAAACATTTCTATCCCACATGTTCAAGAGAACAAAATAGTTTAGTTCTGGCATGCAAAATGGAAAAAAGTTAATATGCTAATGATTTTTTTTTTAAAAAGCAAATTTTTGGATATTGCATTTACATTTTGAAGTTACCATCCTGAATTTATGCAATATGCCAAAATTCACATAAAATACACTAGTGTTCAAAAGTTTGGGGTTGATAAGTCTTTTTAAATGTTTTTCAAAGAAGTCTCATAAGCTCACCTTAAGGCTGAAGGCTTTTATTTGACCAAAAATACAGCAATATTAGGAAATATTATTACAATTTAAAAGATCTGTTTTCTATTTGAATATATTTTAAAATGTGATTTATTCCTGTGATGCAAAGCTGAATTTTCAGCATCATTACTCCAGTCTTCAGTGTCACATGATCCCTCAGAAATCATTCTAATATGATGATTTGCTGCTCAAAAAACATTTCTTATCATTATCAATGCTGAACGCACTTTGTGATGGAGAGGTCTGGAAGTTGTCTTCCATCACTGTTTTTATTGTGTTCTTACTTTTCTTATGCATTTTATAATATATCCGTGGGGTTTGCTGGTTTATATTTCATGTTTTAGCTGAGTAGGCGTGTTCTTAAAAAAAGGAAAACCTGTAGGGGAGCGCTCATTTTAGATCATTTATGGAAATATTTGTGCAAATGTATGTTTTGGTTGTATCCGTCCTTTTTTGTTGTATTTACTGAAGTTGTTTTTAACTCTTGTCTTAGAGATGTGTATATAAGATGGCTGTCACTAGTAGCAAGGGACTAGAGGACGGATTGTGTGTTAGTGTTAAATAAGCCATGATTCCTTTTTTTCAGGATTCTTTGATCAATAGTAACTTCAAAAGAGCAGCATTTATTTTAAATAGAAATCATTTGTGAATGATGAAAATATCTTTACTGTCACTTTTAATCAATTTAATGCATCCTTGCTGAATAAAAGTATTACATTCTTTAAAAAAGAAAAAGAAATATGTAAAGACCATAACATATTTGAACTGGTGTGTATGTGGATGGAAACCTGGATATTAATAGTCATTGGCTCTCGAGTCTCTAATATCCAAATATAAAATCCAAATAATATCTAATATCCATATGACATCACATTGATATTTATAATGCTTGACATCAAGGTGAATAAGTAACGCCAATTTTGATTTTTATGTGAATTATTCCTTTAAGAAATTCTGCTGTTGCTAAAAAATATCAACTTGAACCCTCAGATTTAGCCATTGCTATGAAGAAATTGTTTTCCTGCATTAACAGCCATTATTCATCATGTGTTGCTAAACTGAACTGCAGTTCACATGTGAAAGAGTCGTTGTCTTACCGAAGTGTTCTGGCACTGGATGCAGGAGCTGTTGAAACGGACCGCGGGAATGCGCTGGACTTTGCCCTGGATGTTAAAGACGCACTCATAGTTCTTTTGTCCAGACTGAGGCTGGGGCAAGTTTCGAGCTCGCAACGTGATTGGCCGAACGATCCCCGCTGGTACCAGGATGTCGCTGCTGGGCAGAATTTGTGGGCAGCCCTGAAAATGACAACCAAAAAAAATATAATTATAATTCAGGCTCAGAGTAAAGCACAAATAATCCTAACTCATAAATATCACAACCCATTCGACTTTCACTGACACTGATTCCAGTTTATTGAGCTTAAGAACAATAAATAACGTCTATTCGACTGAAACTTTGCCTACAAACGTAGCATTCAGTCACGCACAAACACACCAGAGATGCTAAGAAAGGAAATTGAGGCCATTAGGGCGGGAAGAACTTAAGCAATCTGAGGCTAAAAACCCTATTACACAGCAGTTGCATCCGTCTCCAGTTTTACGAAGCACGGTTCTCTCGGCAGATCACACTGATGAAGCGGTAAATGAATATCTTCCTTAGTCCTGCGTGTCAAGTCGTGCTAGAAGAGTCATTACGGCCTACTCTACCCGTAACCGATAGCAGCATTTATCAACGAAACTATTTTATATTGACGTGACTTCTGATCGCACTGATGGAAAACTACACATCATAAGATATATTAGCAGCTCAGAAACAACAGCACGATCTGAAGAGGGGAAACAAGGTTTCTGTTTACACAAGCAACATGAATTGATTGATGATTATCACTTATTGACGAGTGCACAGAGGTGTGGGTTGCAAAACAGCTCTTCTCCACCCCAGTTGTGCATCCTAGGATATTCGGGACGATCTGTAATCTATTTAACACCGAACAATAAACAGGGTGGCAGTAAAAGCAATTTGCAGGCAGAGCAGACATAAATCAGAGCGGCTAGCCGGCCAGCGCACCGTCTGCCCGCGCCAAAAAGCAGCACGCTTAACAATGATGCAACTCTTTACCCCGGACCTCCATCAATCTGCACAGGTTTGCATATCAGTGTGACAATAAATCTCATTTTCATATTAGGTGTTTGTAAAGAAGGATTTACTCCCTGTGGAGGCACGAGGGGCGCACAGGTGGCGACTGCAGGGAGAGAAGGATAGCGTGCCTTCATACTGCAAAATGAGCACGATGAATCACCTGTTGTTCTGCGGAAGATGACAACGCTGAGCTAATGATAAATTACTCCAGACGACTGGCCCGTAAACAAATACACAGTGCATGGGCATCAGAAAGCGACTCTGATGATACGAAACTCGGGTTGGGTGTGTTTAATGAGAAAACACACGGCTCAGTCACTGAAAATGGTTTCAGCTGTCGTGATTCTCTGCTAAAATGTTATATGTGTGATACGTGGCTCAGAACCACATAAAATCATATGCAGACAGTCCCCACTTCGCAGTATGTCTACTTCCCTGGTATTTAGCATGTAAAAAGCAGTCTGTCAAATCTGAATCTGCAGAATTTATTAATTAAATTAATTAATAATAATAATTAGTTACATTTGTATAGCACTTTTCTAGGTACTCAAAGCGCTTTACGTATGGAAGGGGGAATCTCCTTTAATCACCACCAATGAGATTACCTGCTAATTCTGCCAAGATTGTGAAGTATACATCAGACTTTCCAGACACTTCTATACTTATGAAACTTACTTTGAACAGTCAAGAAGTAAGTTTCTCATCAAATGCAGAACATTCTGTAACAATACACAAATTCAGCTAAGGACACTTCAAGCATCAAAGAATACCTTGGATACTCACTGAAAGAAAAAAAAAAAGACAAAATCATATCATATTTGATGTCGCATCAATAAATGATGTTTGCAACATTTCAAATTTAATTCAGAATGACTCTTTAAAATGACTGAATTATAACTCAATTTGAATTGAGGTAGAAAACATCATGCAGAATTTAAATTTGAATTTAAAAAGTTATTTTAAAAGAAAAAAGAAAACGAAATGAAAAATTGGAAGCTAGTGATTATAGTTTATAAAGTTTTAAATATGGGTATTTTCCTTTACAAATGCATGGGTTCGCTTCAGAAGGCCTTATTAACCCCCTGGAGCCATAAGGATTACTTTTATAATGGATGGATGCACTTTTTTGGTCTTCAAATTTTCTCCAGGCATTCACTCCCAATATAAAGCTTGGAGGAGACAGGACATTTTTTTTTTATATAACTCCGATTGTATTTGTCTGAAAGAAGAATGTCCTATACACTTTGGATGGTTCAGGGTGAGTAAATAATGGGTTAATTTTCATTTTTCGGTGAACTATCCCTTTAATGCAAGGAAGAATTTTTTAATTGAAATTCAAATAAATTCACATAATTGACACGACAGACAGACAGACAGACAGATAGACAGATAGATAGATAGATAGATAGATAGATAGATAGATAGATAGATAGATAGATAGATAGATAGATAGATCACCACTTCACAAATCAACTCCTGACCTGCTGCTCACTAAAGTGGATTTCACTGCAGTCTCTTTAGAAGTTCTGAAGAACCCCACAAGAGGCTGATTCAATGTGATGAAAACGAGGGGGACAAATTACAGCTCATGCAGGAGCGCTAACAGATTGCATTCATAGATATTTAGCACAGGTGATTCTGCTAATGGACTATAATGGGCTTTTCATCAAGTTTTTGCCGTTTAGAACCGGGGCGCAGCTGCTCCATCATGTGTGTGCACTCAAAAGTTTTAGCACATGACATCATTAGTTTGATCCAAAAACACCATTTGCTAAATATGTTAGCTGATAATTCCTCCAACCATAACTAATAAACTCATGCTATAATATGAAACCAAAGCATGTTTCAAATGCAATTAATAGAGAAAAAAATACGAATAATCTATCTATAAATCATTAGCTCTCAACTTATCTAAATCATCCATCCATCCATCCATCCCTTTACAAAATAACTTAAAAATCATAATAGTTTGGCCAGTAGTTTTCTGCTTTGACTAATGTCAATTAGAAACCTCCCCCATTATTTCTCTTAACAAACCTGTTAACGACATCCATTGCCTGTGTAAATTCTTGTCAAATTGAAGGCAACTGCACCCTGAAGACATTTCCTGCCCATTCCCTCTTAATGTCAGTTTGCTTGTTCTCATTAACAAGCTCCAATCACTACATAATTATGAATTAAACAAGCCAGGGATGGAGTATTTGCTGAACGTGGCTTAAAGGTTAGAGATAAGCTGAAGAGCTTGTTAACTAAAGAGCAGGGAGGCAATGTCAGCGTTTACCAGTACATAACTCATCACGCCGGGAACACTGCATATATAATGTTCAGTTCTGATGTGAAGCCACGTCAATTGAATTCTTTATTAATGTGCCATGTTGCCATGGTGGCCTGTAAACAGCTTACGCTTAGGCTAATGAACTATATTACGCACAGAGAAATTGTTTATTATGATTAATACATTTCATTACTTAAAGAACATCCGCGTCTTTGCATAATGTTGTGGCTAAAACCCAGTGGCACTAGGCTGTAAACATGTAAAATTATTACAGACCTTAGACAGATATCAAATTAGGGGTTGAACGACTTCAGATTTTCAGAAGTCGACATTTGTGACTCAAGTCGAGTCGACTAGTCGCTGATGATTTTTTTGTAATTTTTTGAACAAATAAGCCTGAACCTCGAGCTGAGACTCGAACGCAGATTTTCTTGTGCACGGCTATGACATGACACAGCACTCCTACATAACATCTTATTTTCATGAGTTCTTTTGTCTTTGGGTCGTTGAATTTCTCACAGATTTCTGCTCGTTCTAATAGTAACTAGTACAGTGAAGATTAGATTTATATGAATACATTAGTATGAGAGAGCAATTGCGTGTGAATTGCACCTAACAGCGTCTCACTGTTAAGTTTACTAACTCTTTAGTTACTAAGAAATATATGCTAGAACTTTTTAGTTTTTAACCTATTTTATTGATAAATCACAGAACAGTGTTGACAACATTTCTGCATACTGGTTTCTGTGCGCGCGATGTGTGTTTGTTACAACGCATCATGCATTAGTTTAGAACGGCGATTAACTTACATGTACATAAAACTGTTTTAAAACCTGCATTCACAGATCAATTTTGAGCATCCAGATGGTATAATCAAACATATCTTGTGGAGCGTTCTCTGGATATGAATTTATTTGCCATTTTAACTGTTGGAAACGGAGTGTAAAAGTGGACTTCAAAGATTTCTTAAAAGCCTCATGGCAGAGTATTAAAGTTGACTAGTCGGTTGCAACCCCTAAATTATATAATTAAAACCTAAATGATAAAAGTAATATATTCAAAATTTTACTTTCCCACAACACTGCAAACAATGGAGCTTGAGCTTTGAATTTTTTTCTAAAAAATATCTAAAGATCCTTAAAGATACATTTACTTTGATTTTTCTTTAAATGTTGTAAGCTAGTTTTTTAAGCACAAACATAAACGTGTGATGTTTGTGCTTAAAAAAAACAAACAAACAATTAGTCTTAAAGTCTTCTCATCTTACTTTTTTTTTGTGACATTTTTATTGCAAAGTTTTTTGTGCAGTGTTGTATTGAGCTAAGAGAACACTTATCGGTCAAAAATATTTTTGCTTTATGAATTTTCCGCTTAAAGGGTCAGCAAACTTATAAAACATAAAAGCACACCTTTATATGGGGTAAACACTGTACCGCTTTAACAAACAGGTGGCTGAATCCATGCACTACAAAAACAAATATCGTCAAATAAAATCTCTTTATGTTTCCGTTTACAGTGATTTAAACAACGGATTGCCCCATTCGGCTTTCAAGTAAGGTTCAGTGCCTTTCTGTGTGACATCATAATGCCACCGCCCGTGTTTTTATGCATCTACAGTAACTGTATCCCTTCACCCGAGCAGCTGCTTGTTTTCCCCAGTAGGGCTTTTCCCTCGCACTGATTAGCACCCCATTAGGAGAGGCCTGGCAGCTTACTGCCTGTTGACAGTCTCTCCATTAACCTTATTGTGCATATCCCGCTTATCACACAGCTAAGCACTTTTCTCCGTTGAAACATAAAAAGCCGGAGCGGACGAGGGAGAGAAATTCATGCCACACATACAGAAAAAGCACATGCACTCTCTCTCTCTCCCTCTCACACACACACACACACACACACTCACACACACACACACACAAAAACGAACAAGGAATCCAATCTTTCACTTCAGGTCAGCGAGAGGAAAAAACTAATTGTTGCTTACATATATAATTTCCCGAGCAGTCAGTTGCTCAGTCACTCACTGCGTTTTTCCATTCCTTCTACCCTGTTAATCCCATTTTCAGTCTTCATAAGCCATAATCCATGAAATATGCTCCCTTCCCTCAGTGCCGAGAAAAATAAATTCTGTCTCCGGATCACTTGGGAGCTGTTCCAATTAAACGTTACATGATATTTTTTGACCTTATTCTTCGGCTAAGGCTGATTTTTTTTAATGGCCTGTATAATCTGAGGCGCAGCGTGTGTGTTGAAGTTTCTAAAGCTCTGATTGGTTGATTGGAGCTGGATAATATTCTGAAAGTGTTTGAAAAGACATACAAATAACCACAAATTATAGTCCATATGGAAGTGTCAGCTCACTGCAGAGGCTGAACTAATCATCTACTCTACAGCAATGATTCAAAAATGTGATTTGGAGAAACGGCAATCAAACAATATGCTACATAAATATGATAATCAGAAAGTACCATGATATGAATATGGTAATCAGTACTCTGGTACATAAATATGTAAATTAAACAATGCCATGGTATTTCGGACAAGGACAAATAAGGATGCCCAAAATCATGAAAAAAAAAAAAAGAAAGTTTAAAACACTGTTCTTAGAAATATCATGTTTGTAGAAATGAACATATTTTTCAAAAATAAAATTCAAATACAAATATTTTAAAACAAAACTGCTTAATATGTACAAAAATAAACAGTATAATGAATCTGTTTATAAACAGTATTTACATAATAATAATAATAATCCAAAAATATTAAAATGCCCCCCAAAATATAAAAATGAAGTGATGTTCTTTGTAAAAGAGGCATTGTATATAATTGTCTATATAATCATCAATTCACTGACGCATGAGATTTGTTAAAAAATGTTTAGCATACTTAGTGAATTTGAAATTATAACTGTAATTCTGAATTTATACAAATAAACTCATAAAACCTATCGAATATATATATATATAAATCGATTCCAGAAGGGATTTAACAAAATATAATATTGTTTGTGGGATATTGTAAATTATCACACACACACTAACTGTATATATTTAAATTAAATATATACATCAATCTATATAATTCAAAACATTATGAGATTGCGAATTCTTGAATCTTTTGACAGCCCTGGTTTCATTTCATCTGTCGCCTGAGGCAGTTTATTTGTTGCCCAGGATATTGATTTAGTATTGATATCGAGATACCAAAGACTGCTATGATACTCAAGCCAAAATCTTCGTATTGATTGAACACCATCCATAAGATACACAAAGAATAAACCTCCATTTAAAGTATAAATGGAGCACTTGCTATCGTAGAAGCTGAAAGATGATCGTTTGGCACCAACTCCCTAAAATATGAAAGCATAAGATTGCTGGTCCCACTCCAGCTCTAAAAGTCTCTTATCAGAAGATCTAGGTGCATCTCTGTTTTAGCAGGAAAGTGTTTGCTAATGTAAAAACAAGATAGCTTATCGTTATCGCTAGCGGTTGGCATGAGAAGCGAGGACGAGGGCACTCTGTGTGAATGTGTCTGCGTCAGGCCTGTTTGCCGTGCTTAAGCGACGCATCGAGACTGGCGCTATGTAATGGCTGGCTGGTGACAGACGCCCGCCGTGTCACTTCCGTCCGGCTTGAAGGACCACAGCAGACAGAGCCTTTTCCTGCTGAGCTAATGGAGTCTCTGTCACTCATCCCACAATTAATTACCTCAGCCCGCAGCTCCTTAATGAAAGAGTCGCCGCACCGAGACGAGACGAGGCCGGAGAAGAGGAGGAGAGAGTGTGAGAGAGTGAAAGAATGCATTGTGGGAACAAGAAAACAGATTGAGAAGGGACAGAAGGAGAAGTGACACTTGGAGAACACAAACGAAGAGAGAAAAATGGAGAGGCAGAGCATCAAAGTGAGAAAGAGGAAAAAATAAAACGTTATGAGAGAGGAAAAGGGGGGAGACGCCGGGGTCCCGTTGGGAATGAGGCCAGTTTGAAAATGTGTGTGAGATCTTCGTGGCCATTACTCTTGGTGAATCGTGTCCCTGCAGTGCTGCTCTTTAAGGTTAAATACATACATAAGCTAATTTAGCTTCCTGTAATGATAAATGTTACGGAGGGAGAGTACTGAACAGCAGCCATGCTGTCAATCAACGTATATAACACTCTTTATGTCATACTGCTTTACAGAACAGTAATTCACATTCAAGCATGAATATATATGAACAAGTATGTTTTATGACATTTCTAACATTGTGAATATACATTATCCTATACTAGCATATAATGTTACCAACGTTTATAAACCCACTATAATGGAAGCCAAATACTAGACTTTTACTAATACGAGTAGTTTTGCCCATTCAAATTGTCATAACTCTCTGATTACCTACACAAGTAATTATTTTGTTTTTTTATTTACACGTCACACACGCATATATTATATATATATATATATATATATATATATATATATACAAATATAACAGCAATGCAGAACTGCTGTGGTGTTGTATATGGCGGCCAAACAGAAAGAGATTTAGAGCTGCTCACACTGATAAATCCACAGTGAAACAATCTCCTACATCAGCTGTTTCAACGCTACACATCTATATATACTGCCAGAACGAACACTACTCATAAAGTTTTATACTCCAAAACTAGCATCCAAAATCCTCAGAGGAACATTTAATTTAACTCGAAATCTCTCCCTTAATACAGACAGTTTTACCCTTGCTTGACCCCAAAAATCAAAAACATTTCCATCTTAGAGACCACACAATAAGAGGGAGACTTAAAAATGCTTTATTTCAGATGCTGAGGAATGAGGGGCGTGAGTGCGGGCCGTAATTAGGGGTCCGCGGTCCATCCATTCCCAGAGGTCACCTACCATACGCATAACAAACACGCTGAAGCCTCATCAACCCGGGCAAAGCCGGAAAACAGACCCGTGCCGTTGTGTAGGAGGACATCTACGCGTGATATACTGATATAATCAAACGCATTTTAAACCAGATGAAAGAATGAGACCCTTATTAGAACACAGAGCAGCCGCTGCATTCAAAACCGGTCAAATCCAGAAAGGACACACTTACAGTCAGTTTAATTGGCAAAGTGAAGGTCAGAGAATGTGTGTAAATGAAAAGACGATAAATTTAAACATGTCGGCAGTAAGAATGCCAGTCACAGACTGCAGTTAGGGTTTTTTTCTACCATTTTTAACTTTACTTGAAGTAATTTTTAGTTATTTTCTTGGTTTTGTTAGATATGAAACATTTTAAAGACAACAATTTTATTTCACTTTAAACCATTTCACTTCATGAAAATATTTTAAGCAGTAGTTTGCATCTAATTTAACTAAAAACAAAAAATTAAACCGTGAAATTGTTGCAAATCAGAACTACCAGACCTGTTTTACATGTTTTAACATGTGTGCATTATTTTCTAATAATTCAACGGCCCGGAGTCAATTATTCGACTTATACTACGGTTACCACACCTCAAGACATTGTTCAGATGTATTTCAAGATATTTGTCCGGTTTTTGCCCTTTAAACCCTCTTGTGTGTAGGACTAATTTGTCACACATCTCATCCAATGCCTCCGTTGCGAATTCCAAAACGTCATTTTAGAGCTAGTAACGTTGGCTTGAGCCATTGATAGCAGAGTAATGCAGTTTTTAGAGAGAAAGAGAGAGAGAGATTAAGTGTGTGTGGATTACCTGTGTCTGTGCATCTCTCAGCAGTGACTCTAAGTGAAACTAAGTTTATCTGCTTCAAGAACAGCGGCGTTAATACCTCGCTAGTGAGAAATTGTAAACTTGCGCTCAACCGGCCCAAAGTCCGGCATCCAACCAGCACGGAAGGTCTTTACGTGTTACTAGTCTTTCCTTTTTCGCAACATTCAAGATTAAATGAAATAATTTTTTTCATATGCATTAACCAGTCCTTCCAGAAAAACGCAGAGTTTTTTTGTGATTGTTGCGGGGAAAAATCCTTGATTATGCGGCCCGTTTTCTTTAAAAATGTGATGGAATATGCGGGATATTTATGCAATTTTATGCAATGAAATTGCAGGAACTTGCAAAAAAAGCGGGAACTTGCAAAAATTGCTGTCTGTCTGGCCTCTGCAATAACTTCAGCTGTGAGCTATCCCGTCGCGTAATTGCGTCACTTCATAACGTTCCCATGGAAACAGGGGGAAATGGCTGCTCTTGTGTGAAGCAAACGCAACATTTTTCAACTTTCTGCTAAGATATATGTGACTTTTTCAATGAAATTGCAAGGATTATGAAATCATGCAAGCCCCGCATATTTTGCACGGAAATCGGCAATTTATGCGGCGAAAGTGCGGCGTATTTGAAAAAATGCGGCCCCCGCATGAATATGCAGACTTTGGCACTAAATCATGCGATTGCATAATCGCGTTTTTCTGGAGGGACTGATTAACTCGTTATTTAATCTGACTCCATAAATGAAAACGATTTTAATGATATCAGTGCATCATTAAATGTGAGCGAATGTTTGACTATTCATTTTAACTCTAATGTAAATAATGTCAAAGGCAGTTAGAATAATCAAATGTACCAATTTATTATGTCAGGTAAATGTATCATAACAATTTCATAATCAGTTCAAAGATAATCAATACAAAACTTTAAATGCTCTTGAGTCTTAAATAAAGAGGAGAAATGTTAACCCGACATTTAAGAAATACATGAAGCTGAGAGTTTCGGCAACTCTCTGCCTCACGGGCTGATCTGAGGTACAGAAAAAGCCCTGTGCCCGGTTGCATAAAGCACCTTAAGTGACATTTTCCCTTAAGTTCGCCCTTATGTTTCCCTTAAATCTAAGGGTGTTGCAGAAAAATACCCTTAAGTGTTACTTAACGGTTTTTTTAAGTGAAACGTCATAAACACTTAGAATTTCCCTTAAATGCTGTTTTTTTCCCTTAAGTAATCCCTTAAAAAGCGTTAACTGTTGCATAAAACCCCTTAACGGTCATTTCCCTAAGTATAATTTAAGGTTTGGAAATCGTAACCTTAAGAGTAACGCGGACAAAAATAAGACGACATGGCTGAATTTATGGAACCAGTTGAAGATAATTATGTGCAAAGACGAATTTTTAGAGATCGGGAGAACCCTTTGGACCATCTTAGCGATGATCTTTTTGCTGCATTCCGTTATATAGCCAGAACTCATTTCAAATGTAAACATGAGTTCACAGTGGAAATTCACCTTAATCACTGTCCCAGACTTACTGGGGCAGAAGTTGAACCATTTGCTTAACAATTGCATTGAGTTAACACCTTCTGACCATTTGTCTATAAGACACACCCTTCTGTGTGCAAGATATTTTTAAACTATTAAGAACTTTATTACCTTTTGGTTTACTTATTTGGGAATGAGACATTTCAAATGATACTAAACATGTATAAAACTTCATGATAATTGTTCACATTAAAACCATAACTATTTTGGATGAATTTCAGATGATTTCAACATGAGGGAAGAGGGGGGAGAATGGTGGGTCAAGGTAAAAGATGTAGATTAGAATGATTCTGAGGTGAGACTTGCCTCTCGAATGCACGAGAGTGAGTTCAAATAGTTATTTTCAGCAGGGTCCTTTGTCCACTTGAGGAGTGATTTCCAGTCTTACAAATGTCATGTAGCTTTTAAGTTGCTTAACTATTTTACTGATAAAATCGCCAGAGCAGCGCTGACAAAACGCAATTTTGTGGCAAAAAACATGTAAATAATTGGTTCGGTTTTAATCTTTTGTTTAGTATATTTATTTGCTTGGTCAGTGTCGTTTGGATTTTGGTTCTTTTGTGTTGTAGGCTGTTAGGTCCTTTGAAATAACTGAAATCATTTGGCGAAGTGATATGGACATGTAATGCGGTCAAGACCTGCTGGAACAACTTTAGCCGTGCATTTCCTTGAAAATAATTGCACGCCGTAGAAAATCCGTCAACCAATCAGATTCAAGCATTCAACAGCCCCGTAGAATAATGTGTAATACAGTCAGAATACTGAATTCAGACTTATTCTTGACTACAGCACAACAGAATGTTTACACATCTCTGTTTATATTTGTCACACTGTAATCTCTGCACTGATTTAGTCTTTTGTTGTGCTCCATGTAGTAATTATCTGTCCCCTGACCTGTTCTCCAATGCTTCAACATTTAAAGCTGCTAAAATTTGCACTCTGATATGGAAATGATCATCATTCCTAACCACTCTTTTAACCACTATTTCTCTCATTTATTTTCATCTTTTTTACACATACAGTACACTACTGCTTTGCAACTAATGTGCAAATTATTCAGTGACTTTCAAAAGGATCTAGTTTTTGTCAATACTTGGAGGCAAATTGTTGAGGAAACAAGTTTTGTGGGATCTTTAGCACAGTTAATGAATTATCTTAAATATACTTTAAACAAAACATAATTTCGTAACTATCGTAACTTCCTCAGGAAAACTTGACTTTGCTCAACCAGAAACCGGTTAAAACGATACATACTGTACACTAACATTAAAAAGTTTGGGGTCGGTGAGATTTTTTTATGTTTTTGAAAGAAGTCTCGTCTGCTCACCAAGGCTGCATTTATTTGATCAAAAATACAGTAAAAACTGTGAAATATTATTAATATTATTATTATTATTATTATTACATTTATTTTTGTGATGACAAAGCTGAATTTCTCCAGACATCAGTCTCACGTGATGCTTCAGAAATCATTCGAATATGCTGATTTGCTGCTCAAACAGTTCTTATTATTATCAATGCTAAAAACAGCTGTGCAGCTTAACATTTTTCAATGAAAATATGATACTTTTTGCAGGATCCTCTGATGTACAGAAAATTAAAAAGAACAGCATTTATTTTGAACAGAAATATTTTATAACATTTAAATGTCTTTACTGTCACTTTAAAGTAATTTCACTGTCAATTGAATGCATCCTTGCTGAATAAAAGTAGTAATTTCTTTCAAATAATACAACATCTTAATGACCACAAACTTTGGAATGTATACTTTAAGGCCCCATAATCACAATGAAGTGAACCCCGATTCTTGTGCTTTCTATATGTAGTGCACAAAATCCCAGAGTTTTTCATTTAATTCGGGCCTGAGCTCAGATTGAAAGAATCCTAATCAATATGAGTTTGGAGGACCCTCAAACAGATGTAGCAATACTCTTCTTGTAAAACACTGCAGTGGAGAGAGCGAGAGAAGCGGGCTGCTGTTCGGTGGATTAGGCCCAGGGCGTTGGAGTGCTGCTGGGAGCTGGAGAGACCCTGTCACACTCGCCCTGTTTACAGTGTGAAGAGTGTTTTTATGTCAGGGGTTTTGAAGCACCTCTCAAAGCCTGGGCCAAGGCATCGGGGCAGAGCTTACACTGGGAGAAGATGCACTTCACTGAGCCACTCTCTCTCTCTCTCTCTCTCTCTCTCTCTCTTTCCCTCATACACACACACACACACACGTGTGCTTAAGGGCCTGTATCACTGACTCACTCTGATCAGAGCTAAAGAACGCCTGAGCATTGTGAACGTAAAAATAAGCCAGTGTGATAATCACTGAAAGAGCCCACATATGCTCTCGGCCCACGCCAACACGGATTTCTCCCCAGGCTAACTAAATGACAGTGGGCTTGTTTATCGTTTGCATCCGGACCAAACGTGGCTTGAATATCCTAAAATGACAATAGGAATTCAATGATTCAAAAGTTGCTCTGTTCTAAAACCTTGTGAGCTGCTTACTATAATAATGTTGCCTTCTAAGACACCTTGTGGCCAAAATCATCACATATCCTCCTTTTGGGTTGTGTTCTGGGTCCGGAGTTGAACCGATCTTTCCGGCCCGGATCCCATTCTGCAGTGGAAATGTGCGGAAAGGTTCAAGAACGGACAAAGGCCGGCAACGCGCACCGGAACAGTGTCGGTGGAAAAGGGCTAATATAGTCTTTGCAGAGAGTATTTTTAAAAAATACAATATACTTAAACAATGCACTACATAGTCTATTAGGGTTGTCAAAAGAATCAGAACCAAGTCGGTACTGACATTTTAAAAATGTGACGATACTAACATTTCTGCAGTCAATCCGGTACCCACTGAATTAATAAATGAATACATATACATGAATAAATTAAGAAGCATTTATGCATTTAAACCCACAACCTTTGTTTTCTCTATTTTATAAACGTTGGATAAAATGGTAAATTAATGGTAAATAAAATGATTAACTCAAAGGTCATCGGTTTAATTCCCAGGGAATGCATGAAGTGATAAATATGTTTGAATGCAATGTAAGTTGCTTTAAATAAAAACATCTAATATATAGATAATTGAATAATAAATAAAAAATAAATGATACAACTTTTATACTTCATATAAAACAAAAAGATAATAAAATACACATATATTAATACCATAGGCAGCTCACTAGGTTTTAAGTGTTGATTAAACGTTTCTGATGGAGCGTGTGAACATGAGAGTGACCAGCGCTGGCATCTCTCCTGACGGGACGGGACGCTCTCTGAACTGCTGTCACTGGAGGATCTGCTACACCAGCACTCTCCCCTCCAGTATCAACACTGGATGACTCACCACTTTTCGCTGACTAACTCTTTTCTTGAACGAGAGTGAGGGGGGTGATAAGACGATTGTCAGGCACAGTGCTGGAGGGGAAGACAGACAAACCGAGAGAGAGACAGAGAGAGATGGGCATATCTCAGCGCTGCTGGCTGCCTCTGATAAACACTGATAAGGCATCTCTTTGATGTTCAGTTAAGTGTAAAATTAAAATGCGCCAAAAGCCGAGGGGCGCACGGCAGCCCCATCTGCAACTGAAGACGGGAGGATTTTCCTCTTTTCTTGTTGGCTCCTCCCCTGTGTGCCTGTGCGTCTCTTTCTCAAATCAGGCAGGTGTTTATCATATGGGTGTCTGTCCCGTCGTGCTTATATAAAGTCCAAATCAAATATCAAATCATTTTCAATCTTTCATCTGGCTATCATTAAGCCTCATTATCCATACGGCCTGATTACAGATCCAATTAACCTTGTTTCTCTGAGCCGTGCGTATAGTTAATAATTTCTCTAATTGAAAAACTGTAATGTCAGAATCACAGATATGAAAACACTTAGTTGCCTGGCAGCTTCTTCGGCTGTAATGACGGCATAAAAAAGTGGCACTGACCAAATTAAATATTAATATGTCTGGAGACGCTTATAGAAGCTTCTAACCTGATTTGTCACATCTGACCAAACAGATTAAGCACTTTATTGGAGTCGCATTCTACACTTTCATAGCATCTTATGTTTTATCTTCCATCCATCCATCCATCCATCCATCCATCCATCCATCCATCCATCCATCCATCCATCCATCCATCCATCCATCCATCCATCCATCCATCCATCCATCCCCTATATTGAGTTGCATTACAGAATCTATCTATCTCCTACATGGAGTAACATTATAGATGGATCATTTCCAGCTATAAAAACCTAATAAATTATTTGTAGTTTTGTATTTAACAGAATTATATTACATAATATCATATTATTGTATACAAATATATATTTTGATGCATTTAAAATGTGCAGTTAAAATAAACCGGACACATTTTTGCGGTGGAGCCAGTGAAAATGTTCACCAGTGAAAAAAAAAAAAAAAAAATATATATATATATATATGTTTTGTTGTTGTTTTATTTGTAAATTTGTCAATTTTTTCAGTTATTAGCCAAAACATGAAAATAATGAATGTCTTATCTCTAATATGTTGCTTCTGAGGCTCATCTGGCCCAAACTCTCACCTTCACTCATAGCTGTGGCATCACAACAATGATGACGTCATAACTACAGCATCAGTTCTATAAATGTTCCATAAACTGGGTGAACTGGGGAGCGAGCTGTGGCTGAAACCAGTCTAGAAGCGGTGGACTAGACGGCCGATTCACACTCGCATCTCGTCTCATCGAAAGCTAGAGTTAGTTAGCTATGCCACTTTGTTCCTGTCGCTGTGGTTTTACTCTGTAATCATGATGCAAAGAAATGCAAGAGAGATATAAATAAAGCAAATGTCCTCAGAGTCTGGTATCCAAGCAGCTGGAGAGTCACGTATGCTGTTTTCCTTTCACTCGGTCATCGGGTGCAGTAAAACACAGAGGCAGCAGTAACTTCTCAACCTCTGAAGGCAGCGGCCTACAGCTCAGTCAAGTGTGCAATAATGTGCTCAGACAAGAAATGAAAAGCAAAAGGAGAGAAAGAAATGGAGAAAAGGAGAGAGGAAAAAGGAGGGGGCGGGAATACGAGATGTAAATCTATTCACAGATTGGGCCAAATCTGTGCTAAGACTATTATTTTCCCTCACCGCAACAGAATCTTGGCTGAAAACACGACACCAACCCAGACATTAAACACTTGGGCCCATTTCAAACATCAGTAACCACAAACAAAAGGCACCAGCAAAAAATTTGGCCAAGTTATTTGCCTCGATACTCATTAGCACCTGAAATTCTGGAAGGAATTACATTATAGACACCCCTGAAAACACTCATGCATCCATCATACCGCTGCGCAAAAAGGAGAATTATCAAATCAACGGGATGAAACTTTGATTGACTCAAATCGGATTTGCAGAATGGAAATAAGACTGCACTCTATTCTAACACTTTTGCAGAAAATCGTTTCCACGACATAATTTTCTAAACGGTTACTAGGGTGATTTGGGTGGTTACCTATGTTTTACTGAGCCCAAAAAGAGTCAAAGTACCTTCAGCCAAACTGCATAGTTTTGCGAATGACACCTATAAATGGTAATCCTGGGTGAATTATGTGTACGTTATACGATATATTAAGAATTTTAAGTTTTAGAGTACATTAGCTATGGCATCCAAGTTGAGAATTTCATTTGTGTGAAAAATTGGAATATTGCAAAAACAATTTATTGGTCAATGTGTTTCAATAAAACAAAACGTTAAAGTAAAAAATAAATAATAATTAAACCCAAAAATTTCTATCATATATAAATACAGATTTTGGAAAATTTATCCCCACAAATGTTTTTTTAACCAGCAGTTGAAATCCAGAAACCTGCATTTAAATAAAACCCAGCTAATGTCTAGTAATGTCACTGCATAAAAACAATTTTTAGCTGTAATGTGTAATTGGCTTACGGTATTTTGGTCTCTATATGTGATTTGAGTGCCTCCTTCAATGGAAGTCTAACGGAATATTTTGTCCATTTCATCAACCATAATAAAATTTAATAAAAAAAAAAAAAATAAAAAAAAGTTCATTCCAAATGCTTCAAAAACTAATAGCACACCATCACTTATGAACACTCAGTGGAATGTCCTCCTAAATAACAGCTTGTGAAAACTGGATTTCTATTCCGAGTCAGAATGACATTTGCAACAATTCTTCCTTTTATCGTCCAGTGTAAACACACGTCGAGGGAAAATGTCTTTGCTTGAAATTTCAAGCAAGTGTCAAACAAGACAAAGAAGTGTGTGAGAAAGTTCCCAGTGTACCACAGACAATGAGTGAAAGAACCGATTGTGTGATCTACACTTGCAGATGGACACTTGTTGACCAGGTTGGATTTGTTAAGGCCTGAGGGGCTTGTTGGATTTCAAAGGAACAGCATATCCAAACAGGAAAATCTGTCATTATTTACTCACCCTCATGTTGTTTCAAACCCTAAAGTTGCCATTTTTTCTGTATGCCACATAAAGACTACCAGCATATAGGTTTGGAACAACATCATGATGGTGAGCAAAGGACAGAATTTTACATTTTTAGGAGAACTACCCCTTTAAATCGATGTATGAATTTGAGACGGACACATAAGTGGTTCTGTTGTCCTCACTTCCTGTTCCTCCAGAGAGCAGGGCACAATAGCTTGCATACTCGGTTTAAAAGAATGCCAACCCTATAGGGAACATCACAGCAAAGGAAACTGAGAACAGATGAGCCGTTCTGAACATCTGAATCTATCTTTCATTTGAGAAAGAGAAACAGTGAGTCATCTGAGCCACACTGAATCATAAATGAACTCATAATACAGCTGAATCTGATTATGCCGCGTGGCACCGCTGCAGATCTAACCCTCGAGACTGGAACCGTTCAGACTAGAACGCGCATGAGAAATCGAGTAGTCAAGTACTTGTTCAGCACTAACTGATTGATTATTAAAAAGGCAATTCAAGATTACTAGATTAGAACTGATTTTCAATTTTATGGCGGGAACAGAATGCGAAGAGTTTAACGGACTGCTGTTTTTTGTTATTTTTAATAACTTTGTTTTTACATAAATAATCTTACATCAAGATATAAAAACAAACAGTTATAATTAACATTTCACCTGTGTTAAACATTGTTTTTTTTATCTAGGGTATATATTTTAAATGTATATATTATTATTATTATTATAATGATAAATAATAAAATATAGTTTTTTATCTAGGATATATATATAAAATATATATATAATTAATATTTTAAATGTTTATAAAGTATTATTTTAAAAATAAATGATGTGTGTGTGTAACAGTTTTTTAATCTAGGATATATATATATATATATATATATAAAAATACACACACACATACATACACACTGTATATTTAATATTTGTATATTACTATATTAAATACAAGTAAATATATTTGTGCGTCTTATCTTAACTCTTAATGTCTAAATAATTAATTTATTTGATTTTTATTCAATGTGTCTCAGTCAGAAAAGGACGAAATGCCCGCTTCAGGTTGGTGGAGAGTTCCTGCCTTAAGTGGAGGAGTTCAAGTATCTTGGGGTGTTGTTCACGAGTGAGGGAAGGATGGAACGGGAGATTGACAGACGAATTTTGAATTCTTAACTACAAAATACAAAATAACTCAAAATGCCCATCCTTAGTTGATGCGTGTCATTTAACAGAGGCTTGTGTGGTTAGCTGGTCCGGTTCGGTTTCTTACCTCTGCGCTGCTCACTCGACCTTCCTGGAAAGAACACTCTGCTACGTTATTAGTGCAGATGTGGCGATATTTACACCAGTTGCAGGGAAAAGGGCTGCTAACACACGACGAACACCTACAGAGGAGAAAATCAAAAGAGAGTTACATGAGAGATGTGTTCTGAGCACATGAAACAAGTAATCTGTGAAGTCGACCAGAATTTCTACTCACTTGAGAGTCAGAACACACTGTAACTAACTATGTTGACTGGCTGTGCTTAATAGTCTTATTCCTAGTTTTAATTTAAAAAGTACAAAGTGTATTAATTCAGTGTTTTAATGTAATCACAAGCTGGCTTTGATGTACCATTATATTTTATATACATTTATATATTATATGCATTAAATAAATACATATTTAAAATAGTGCTGTCATCTAACGTAAAAGTTTGTATATATACACATACATACATACATACATACATACATACACACACAAACTGTATAGACACTGCCCAGCCAAAAAAAGTCGCTGTTTGGATTTAAATAGGCAAAAGCTTAAAGGGATAGTTCACCCAAAAATGAAAATTCTGTCAGTAATTACTCTCATGTTGTTCCAACTAGGGCTGAACGATTATGGAAAATAATCTAATTGCGATTTTTTTTAACCAATATTGCGATTGCGATTTAATATGCGATTACTTTTTAAGTTCTTTACCTTCTGTATTAGTCGACAAAGACAAGCAATAAATCATTGTACAGTAGGGATGGGAATCTTTAGGCAGCTCATGATCCGATCTACTTTTTTTCTTAATTAATCTTAATAACACTTAAAATATGTATTTAATTACATGTGTAAATATACATACTTATATATATATATATATATATATATATTAAACACATTTAATTAAACCAATTACATGTTAAGAATTTTAAATAGGCTATAAACTAATATAGCTTCAAAATATAAAAGCTAGTAAATAAAGAGGAACAAAAAAAAAAAAACATTACAAGCAATAAACAAAGAGTGCTTTTAGTATTTAAAAGTAGGCTGTCTGAACGTTTTCCATTCAAGAGCTGGAGTGATTTTCCCCCTCAGTTTAGATACGATAAGCTGCATTCACACTAATGCACATAGGCCTATCTCTTTTGAAATTGTAAATGTGGTTTGTCTTGTTGGGTTAAGATATAACTGACCGTGTTTACATTAATTTCAGGTCATAAAAGCATTTTGAGATGCAAGGACATTTAACCAATGAGTCGCTCACAGCCGCATGCACGAGCGCTCTTCACAAAGCGCGCGTAAGTATTTTAAAATGAAAGCAGCTTTCTCAGTGATTTTTATATTTTTAATATATAAGCCAACTGCATTCCAAAAGACATAAATAATGCCTTTGTGGAGCATTTGTAAGGAAAATTCTGGCGGCCAAGACCGCGCACTGCAAGAGTAACATCAAAGCGGCAAAAACCTGTGCAATGAAGCCTGCGACTGTCCTTGTAATTCGCTTAAACCCCACACTTTATGAAAGATTATTTTTCTGAAGGTTCGAGCAGTGTCGCGCGCGCGTGTGTTTGTGTGTGTGTGTGTGTGTGTGAGAGAGAGAGAGAGAGAGAGAGAGAGAGAGAGAGAGAGAGAAATTAGAAGCAAGCAGAATACGGTTGTTTCTAAAGCACGCGCAGCGTCATCACGCATCTGTGATTCAATTCTCTGAATCGATCCAGAATTGTTGGAGAGAGAATAAATAACACAATATCACATACATTAAAAATAAACTGTTCTTTCCTGTATGCCAGACCTATATGCGTAGCGTACCAAGTTGATGCTTGATCTGCAGACTGCTTTTCTCTAGCGTGTCACGTGACCAGTGTAATCGCAGCTTTTGCGGTTACAAAATCGTGTTCCATCATATCGCGATATTATCGCAAATGCAATTAATCGTTCAGCCCTAGTTCCAACCGAGTAAGACCTTCGTTCATCTACCTAACCCTACACAAAAAGTATTCTCGTCGCTTGATAAACTTAAGATTGAGCCACTGTAGTCACTTGGACTATTTTAACGATGTCTTTAATAACTTTTCGGGGCTGGCAAGTGTCAATCCCTTAGAAGCCAATGGAGGAGTGATCCAGCTCTCAGATTTAATCAAACATATCTTAATTCGTGTTTCGAAGATGAACGAAGGTCTTACGGGGTTGGAACAACATGAGGGTGAGTAAATACTGACAGAATTTTTATTTTTGGGTGAACTATCCCTTTAAGAGTCTATGATCATTATTGTAGTAATTATTATGTTTCTAGCATCTAATAAGTTTGGCAACATTTCTTCTGATCCTAATTGATGGAGTGTGTAGCTTTTCATTTCTTAAACAACCATGTAAGAAAACACATCATGGCCATATTCCAGGATGACAATGTCAAGAAACATCAGGCTCAAATTGTGAAAGAATTGTTGTGAGAAGCATGAAGAATCATTTTCACACATGAATTGGCACCAGAACTTAAACTCATTGAAAGTCTTTGGGATGTGCTGGAGGAGACTTTACAGAGTGCTGGACTCTTGCATTGTTAATACAAGATTTGACCAAAAATGTATGCACCTCTTGATGGAAATAGCATCCCAACATTTATTTATTTATTTATTAAACGGTATACCATAAATACAATATGGTATGAAAAATGGTATGATGTTATTCATATGCTATTCATCTGCATAGTTGTCACTGTATAAATTAAATATAATTAATCTTTGTTAAAGCTAGAAAAGTGATTTTCTCTTTGTATTTTTTCATTTGATTAACATTAATGACAGACATCAGTGGGTATATTAGGTAAAATAGACTAATATAGTCCACTTGAAGGTGTAAATTAAAATAAGAGTAAATTCAGACACTGACATCACTTTTGCATAGTTATGCTCGTTTAAAAATCATTTGAAACTGGCATCTCCAGTAGCAATGAAAAGATTCATCTTGAACTCTGTCTTGGAAACTAGCATGAATAAACCTTAATTAAACTATTATAATAAAAAAAAAATGAATTTACACCTGCATGATATGACGCTGTAGCCACATTGGACCAGCGGTTTGGGAAATGGATGATTCAGTTGTGGGCGCCATCTAGTCAGACGCTGGAATTCATTCGGTGTGACGTCACAGTGCATTATGGGTATTCTCTAGCCGTTGAGCGTACATCGGTTGTACACTCGTTATTGCAGTGCATTATGGGATTGAATGAGTGCACTTGATAATGTCCACTATGGCTTCTGACACCACTACAAATGGCTGTACCCTCAAATACTGCCCTATTTAATGGTATAGGGGGCGATTTCAAACACAGCCAAGGTCTTACTAGGAATACTAGAAAAGCACAAAACTAGTACTTGCAGTCAGTAGAAAAGGAAAAGTTGGAGAGGATAATCCAATGACCCAACAACCAAACAAGATCTAGATTTTTAACCACTTCCCCACACCACCCACAAACACAAGAAGTGGGAACTAGAACTTCTTCATCTTCAGCAGTGACCTAAACTCTTTGTCCTCAACTGAACCTCTGGCTCAAGTCATTAATTCTCTCAATTCTTCGAATACTTTGCCTATAAATCACATCATTGTCCTTGGGAACATCTTGAACGAGCCCTGGGTCAGACTTAAACTCTCATAGAGACTCTCTCATTGTGAAAGAAGACGGCGCCGTGGAAATCTGAGTGGTCAATATGTCACAAATCCACTCTTTCACTTCAACACACACAATTAATCCTCTAGGGCCATTGAACACCCGAGTCGTTCATGCCGCTTCTCAATTAGTCATTAACCCGACCCTGAAAAAGCCTTTCAGACGGAGGCCCTAATGACATTCCCAATTAAACAGTCACATCCTGCGGAGAAACAGAAGCGGGCGACACCTGTGGATTCGAGCGCGGCGTACAGGACGAAAGGCCAATCGCGCCACGAGAGACACCGTGAGAGCATTTGCGGATACTTCCGGCAGGGCAAGTTTTCCCACCTCACGCCGTCTCTCATCTGCCACCGTCCCGCACGGAAAGCCTGCGCAATAAACCATCCTAATCACGTCTTTCCCTCTGGAGGCACGCTTAAAATCGCCTTCAGAGAGCACTCGACAGTCCAAGCACACCACACCTGGAGCCGCATCGCTCAGTATGATCTCGTTTCTCTCCCCTCGCTCTCGCAGGGCCCCGGGAGGAGAAAACATCTGAGGCGTTTGCAGGGGCTAAATTATACAGGCCGCTTTTCTCTGGCAGAACAATTGCACCATGGATATGAAACCATACAAATTATCATGGGTGATTTAAAACACGTTAATGCAGTTTCTTTGCAGTATGGATGCATTTTAACTCGCTAAATCTAATATTGCTGCCGACGGGTGTGCGGTGTGGGAGTGTTTTTAGTGCGCTGGAAGGGAAAAATGCAAACTAGAGCTGATGGAGGCGGCGCAGTGCTCCACTGCAGCTGAAATGCGCTGTAAATACTGCAAACGGATCTGCAAGTCTTGCCTGAAATATGCAATATGCTGTGTCAGGGGTTTAAGGCCCATCAATTTACTCAGCTTTAATTTGAGCGTGGGCTAAAAAACACAGCACGGCCAAATGGTGACATTCTGATGAAGTGAGTATTTTACCATCATTGGGAGTCTGGGCTGGACTTTCAGCTCAGGCGAAACAGCATCAAATCATGAGGCTGTGCACAATAGTCGAACTGAAATTAAAAAATTGACCATATTTAATTTCTTAATACAAGTTTCTGGCCTGGATTCATTTGTGCACGTTATAAGAAAGGTTAAAAAAAAAAAAAAAAAAAAAAATTCTTTCAACCAAAAATGAATAATATGGTCCTCATTAAAAATGAAAGACATTTTTGAGGTGATAACTAACCTTATCCCAACCCTCCCATCCAATCACTGGGCTCCGTTCTGTATAGTAAGCCCAGTTTTTAAAAATCCAATCAACTCCTAATGGATAAAATCAAGCTTTTGGAGTAAAACGGATTAATTATAGAAATAATGTATACACACACACACACACACGCACGCACACAATTAAAAAAGATTCTAATTGACTATCCAATTTTGCTCAGAAATGCATATTGAAGTCTGAACAAAATAAGACGTATAAATGAATAAAATAGGCTAAAAATGAAATCATTATTAAAATAATTATACATTTATTTTATAATAATATTGCTATATATATATATATATACACACACACACACATTTTTATATCACTATAAAAATTATTAAAGTAATTCAACTTTACTACAAATACACATATGTATATTTTTATTGCAAAACATTACTGATTGTCTTGCTTACAGCACATTCTGACTAATGCTTCAAAGACTATCACGAGACATTTATGCAAAATCAAAAAAACATGTTAGCTAGATAACATTATCTTGGTGACACATCAGCAGAAACCACAACAACACTGAGGAATACATAACAGAAAACCAAACAAAAAATTTGCATAGCATAAAAATGTCCAAAATCAACAAATGTTCCTTATTGTTGAGTCCTGCATCCCTCAAAACCTATCCAACTCTTCTTAAAAACGGTGAGAGAGGACACAGTCCTCCTTTGATATGCACTTCCTGGTAACTTGAGGACACGCATATCTAGGTTGAGCAATAAAACACAGAAGAGTTTCACATGTTTAATGTATGCCCACATTCACATCCAAAACTTACTAGCACTAGAGAGAAACCCTCCATAACAGCTGCATGGGAAGATGAAACAGAATAAAGTGCTTTGGCTTTATATAAGCCATTTCATAACAAAATATCCTGAAATGCACGGCGCTTCCTCCCTGCCCCCTCTCTCACATCACAGGTGGTCATTATCCCACTAGGAAAAACGAGGTTAAGAGGGGGCTGGGGAAGGGTCTTTGGGTCTGGGTGGTCAAAGAATTGTGGGAAATAAAGATGGAGGCAGGAGATTGAGGACGAGTGAGTGCCGTCCACCGGCGTCACACAATTGGCGGGCTAAACGTTCCCACAGGGCTTTTGTGAAAACAGGAAATCTGGCACCGGCTCTAGGCCACGCTGGCGAGGTAGCGTGCCTCGCTCGGACGTGGGTTGCCATGGCAACTGCTGAGCCCGGCTCGATGGATCAGCACGGGCGCTTGTACTTACACACATAAAGAGTGGATTGCAGAGTGTGGGTTTGTGCACTCTTGCATTTTCTATAACACACACAGTACCTGTATATGTAGCATCAAGGTGCAAATTGCAGTCGTCACGTAGCGGCTCCCTCCAGTTGTCATATTTCATCTCCCTTTTGTTTTTTGCTTTCCTTACAATTCACCAATTCGCTTCCTTCTTCCAACAAACCAATTCACATTTCCCTCCCGTTTCGATGCAAATCACAACTGGAACGGCCGAAATGGGTTTGGAAAAATAAAGGAGGCGTTAACAATGCGTGATTGTGCTTGCTGACTATGTTAAGTGATGTAAAGCGTTCGAATGAAAGGAGGAGTGGCGAGGGGAAATAAACGAGGGGGTTCTGTCCTCCGGGACGCAACGACACGTCTCCACCCACTGCATTGACTCCACGGTGACTGAAGTGCAAATGAACAGAAATATATAGAGCGTGGATCGCTCTCAGGCCAAAGTCTGGCTGTGATTACAGTGTTCGGACTGAACTGAGTCAACACTCACGTCAAACTTTTAGATGCCACTGACCCCCAAATATGATCATCCTTGTGTGAAAAACCACCATCCTAAAATATAAAAGGCAGCTATACATTTTTACATATAAAGACCCAATTATACTGTGAAAAAATAATATTATAAATGTGTAAAATATTTAGTTTGGTTGTGTTTTTTCTACTCACTGTATTACTGTACTGTATTTATTAAATGTATTAATTTGTTATTTAAAGCAAAGTTCATTTATTAATTTTAATACATTTATTTATTTATTTAGTAAGTTTTATCAAATGTATTTGTATGTAATTTTAATTATTTAAATTAAATGTTTATTTATTATAATTAAATGTATTTTTTTCTTCAAATACATTTATTTTAATTTATTCATTTTATGTATTATTTAAATAAAGTTTTATTCATTTATTTTACATCATATTTACATGTTATTTTAATGTTTATGTATTTATTTTAATCAAAAATCTTTTTTTCAATTTGTTTTTATTTCTATTCATATTTTAATTCGTTTTTTATTTTATTTTAATTATTTCATTTTTATTTATTATTTAAATCAAGTTTTAGTTTGATAAAATGTATTAGTTTTAATTATTTAAATTAAATGTTATTTATTTTAATATTTTTATGCATTTATTTCAATCAAATGTATTTATTTTAATTAATTTAAATTAAATGTATTCATTTATTAACATTTATATTTAAATATAATTCATAAATCATTTATATTTTGTTAGTTTAATCTTATTTTTTATTTATGTTTATTTTATAATTAAAGGTGACTTGACTAACCAGAAGCAGAGGGCCGCAAGAACTGAGTGCATATATGATCTGAATCACAGATTGAAATCATTCCAGCAGCAAACAGCTGGACCGCACCGCAATTACACACCAGCGCAAACACCTCTGGAGCAATTACACTCATTTATACTGACCACAGACCGAGCTGCAACTCACTCTTTTTTTACTGCCAGTGGGAACATATTGTGTTATTCTAAGAGAAATTATGTTTTCAGCCGGATGTTTGCTGGTTTCTGAGAAATTTACAGATGTTCTTATTTTGTTTTGCTTTTAAATGAGGTTCTCAAAACTATAGAAGCTTGTTTCTGCCACTGCATAAAAAATTGAAAAAAAAGAAAAAAAAAAAGGTAATTGTGACTTTTAATCTCATGTTCTAACTCGCAGTTGTGAGGAAAAAAGTCAGAATTGAGAGAAAAAAAGTCAAAATGATCTTTGTTCAATGTTGCAAAAGTTAACACAAAAAAGCATTTGTATATTTGCACTAGACTTAAAAAAAAACCACCTTCTGACTACAGGCAAAGATCCTTTAAGTCGGTCCATGTGGCGGCCATCTTTCACTGTAGGTAAAATCATGCTGCAAGAAAAACTAATTCATGCAGGTCCAGTAAATGCACGTAGGCAACGTCTCTATCAAAACCTGATGTCATCATAATTGGGTAAAGTTCTATAGTGGTGAATGGAAGGTACAGCATTGTGTTCACATTTGCTCAACGGAAAATTAAAAAAATCCACTATAGTGTTTCTATGACTTTAATGGTCGGTCAGAAGAGAAAAAGATGCCAAATTTGCAATCACTTCTTCAGATGTTGTATTAGAAACACCCACACAAGTGACTAGTTTTCTGAAATTTTATTGCCAAGGTAATATAACACAAAGTATAGTGTTATAAATGTACATAAAATGATATATATATATATATATAAAAGATTTTCATGCTAATAACTGTGGAAACACATCACCACAGTCTGTGAATATACTGTATATATATAAACATTCAGCAAGGAAAAGAAGAGGTATTAACGAATACAGCTCAAAGTGACTTTTTTTTAGAATCTTAAGCATGCTAGATACAATTTTGCATGTGGTTTTGATTACATGATTACACAAACACACACACACACAAACACTTCACTATCCATGAACATCTGTCTAATCCCGCTCAAGCTCTTCATCATGGCACATCTGTGTTGTGTTTGTGTGTATCAGTAAAAATAATACAATTTCAGCCAACATGATTTCACCAAAATGTGACTTGTAGCCATAAAGAATGCTAATGCAGAGGTAACACTTTACAAAAAGGTTATATTTGCTGAACATGAAATTATGCATTTAATATTATGAACTATCAATGAACAATAACTTTTTATAGCTTTTATTGATTAATGTTTTGTCAATGCATATTTCATTTTAGTTCAAAATGCATTAATGTTATGTTTAACGTTTAATGTTAAAAAGTAGAAATAAAGATTAACCAAGATTAATAAATGCTGTAAAAATACTGTTCATTTTCAGCTCATGTTAACTAGTGTGTTAACTAATATTAAGGTAGGTAATATGTTTACCATTTATACTGCAGAATGTATAAAAAAAAAATCAGTAACTTCTGGCATGATTTTACCTGGATTTGAACCTGCAACCATCATATTACCCACCCATAGCTTTAAAGTGGACCTATTATGCCCCATTTCACAAGATGTAATACAGGTCTGAGGTGTTCCCAGAATGTGTCTGTGAAGTTTCAGCTCAAAATACCCCATTTATTATAGCTTGTCAAATTTGCCCCTATTTTGGTGTGAGCAAAAACACACCGTCATTGTGTCCCTTTAAATGCAAATGAGTTGCTGCTCCCGCCCCCTTTCCAGAAGAGGGCGGAGCCGTTACAGCTCATGCTTCAGAAGAATGTCACGCATTGAAAATATTAGAAATTGACAGTAGCAGTGTTCAGCCTTACATGTTCGAACCGGAGTCGGACAATGATGGAGAGGTTACAACTTTTAGAATGCAACTGGACGTTTCTGAATGGTAAGTGAATAAATGTATGTCGTTGTTGTGGAGTTAAGTTGAGAGGGGCTTCTGTCTACTCTTACGTAAGAGTAGGTGGAACTATGGACCGTGGGTGGATTTTTACCATTATAGGCTGGTTGATAACACACACTGTGGACACAAATCATATTTCAAACACCTTATAAAAGTGAATTTTGCATAATAAGTCCACGTTAACCATTGGTCTTCAGTTTGCTCTCTTTTCGAGAACTTTCTCTTCACTAAAAATACTTCTACTTTTTTTTTTAAGTGAATATTTCCAGCAGCTGCGCTGGCTGTTTTAAGAGCAAAGAGGCTGGATGAAAAGTACTGAATCATTTGAGGGGAAAAAAAAATGGTACAAATGCTGACAAAGTGGATAACGGCAGCTGTGAAAGAAACTAGTTCAATGACTGCAAATCCAATCACACCCGGCTGGCAGTTTCACACGTCACAAAGACATCTTTGACCGGCGCACTTACGATTGCAAGACGCTGCAGTTGTAGAAGACGAAATCGGTGGTGATGAATTTGAGGCCCGTCTCTTTGGACTTCAGAGAGAGCTTCACGACCCGTTTATCGCCTGGAAAAGAATGGAAAGAGACAGTAATGAAGAGTTAGGCGGAGAAAATGAACGAGAAATGAAGTTAGCATGAGAAGGGTCATTTGAACTCGCACTGATGGTCTAATGCAAGCTGAGCAGTGACTGTGCCCCGCTCTGCACATATACTCAGTAATGTTCACGTTTCGAATATATTTGATTGCGAGAGCATTTATCCACTTCTTCCATCTGTGAGCGAAATGCACTTACGTTTCAAACTCAGAAACCCTTTTGCATTCCATAATGACTACATCTCTGCCCATCAAATTATACTTGTGGGCCTCACTTCACTATAATTGACATAATATTTCCATTTGCACATGCAATAATTGTTATTAATGGGACTACCAGGCTTCCGGAGTCTAAAAGTTACCATCATGAGATTTGGAAATCTCAGAGTACCTTAAAAAACAGAAAAATGAAAGAGGGGAAAATGAAGTTAAGTCTCAAAGCTTCAGGAGGCTCTGAAGAGATTTGTTTAATTATCAGTCATCATAAAAAAAGAAGAAGAAAAAAGCAGGGACAAAATGGGAAAAACGTAAGGGAAAAATTAAATTAAATCAAATTAAATTTTATTTCTAAAGCACAAATTGCTCCACAGCAGCTCTAAAGAGCAGCTTAATAGACTTGGTCAGAGTAGATGTATTTAATTTGACGCAAATGAAAACGAGGCCGTGGGTGACAGATGTACAGTACGCCCGATTGTCAAAAGACTGAAAATGTGTTGTTCCACAAACTTTCAATGGACAAATGGCATGGAAAACAGGGCTTGTGAAAATAGAAGGACCTAATCAGATTGTACTTGAAATATGGCATAAACATGATCCTTCAGAAATCATTCTAATATGCTGATTTATTATTATAATCAATGTTGTGCTGGTTAAATTTTATTGTGAATTTTTTTTGTTGTTACATTTCAAAATGTCTTTACGGTCACTTTTTATCAATACCTCGATGAAAAAAAGTGTTAATTGCTTTAAAAAAATCTCATTGACCCCAAACCTTTGAACAGTGGTGTATATATTATCAATGAGGCTTGAAATCCAATATCCAGTTTTTACGAAAAATATTTACATGGTGGTGAATAACAAAAAGACAAAAAATGGTGTACAAATGTGTACAAATAAAAATGAAAAGAAAATAAGAAAAAAAAGCAAACGTATAGGGGCGTTTCTGCCGAGGAGGCAAGGGAGGCATTGCCTCCTCAAAAAATTGGATGAGAAAATAATCCATATTACAAAAATTAAACTAATTTTTTTTACTGTCCAATATTCCATTCATTAATAGGTGATATTGGAAAGGAAAAAACACAGGATGTAAAAAGCAAACTGAGAACGAAACACAGTAAGGAACCAAGACTCAGCAGGAGGAGCCCATGTTAAATTATTTACAATATTAGCCATATGATATTATGATGATTAAAGAAGCTATTAGTGCTGGCAGAATGTCATCAACCAGAAGAGATCAACTATCTGAGATGGTCAGCTTTGCGTCTAGAGCATGAGGAAACATTCTTTGCTGTTTGGACCTTATCAGGGTAGCTTTCACATTTATTTTAACATGCATGATAATGGGTTGTACTTGATGTTGCCTTGAAAATTACATCTTTTCCCACACATTTCTAGTGGACTAAAATGGTGAAAATATGGGTTTTGGAATTAAGACGTGGTGTAGGACATTAATGCAACCTGTTGAATGAATTATGCATCTGTCCTTCAGCCTCGTTTTCAGTCAAATGAAACATTGTATTACCCTTTCTAAGACTCTTAGTTACTATAGATTATGGTTCAACCCTGGAAAAGTAGAGAAAGAGTGGAATTTCAGTAGTTGATGTTGCACCTTAAATCTTTTAGCTGATACAACTTACGCAACATTGCCAGAGAAAAATAACCAATAATATTTCAGCTTTTTATGATCCAATTAAGTCTCATCCTACATTAATTCAATTTCCAGTCAAAAACACAATCACATTATGGATGCCAAATGCATTTTGAATGGCACTTCATGTCTCTTACCGTATCCCTGGGTGACATATGGGATGTCCCGCAGGGATGGGGACATGCAGTTGATTTGTCCTTTGTCCAGAACTTCTCCAGGACTTTCTGTTAGCTCCTCAAACACACAAGTCACCCCAACTGAGAGGTTCGGGACGTTAGCTACCTTCACACTCAGCTGAAACGCAAACACACACAATCTCCTGTCAGATATGCAAGATCATCACATGTCCAGCTTAATTAAAATGCGTGAAAACAGCCTTTTGTCGCGGTACTGTTAGCATTAACGGACAAAATGAAAATCCTGCCATCATTTCCTCACACTCATGTCGTTTTAAAGCTATCTTACTTTCTTTTTTTATAAGAAAAACATAAGATAAAGACTGAAGAATATGCTAGCTGATAAATAAATAAAATCTCTGAGCGTCCCCACCCCCCATTTAAATAAACCACCATAAAAACATAATAAAAATCTTCTGAAGCCATACAATAGATTTGTGTTATCTATCTATCTATCTATCTATCTATCTATCTATCTATCTATCTATCTATCGATCGATCGATCTATCTATCTATCTATCTATCATATTGATTTAAATAAACTATATTTTATATTTACTATACAATTACTCATTAATTCAGGTCCATTCATAATACATTAATGTCAATGTTATTCTTATACAGTATTTATTTTTTTTCATCAAAGAGTTATCGCAATATACTGTAAAAGCAATTGTCATAAAGGACGCTATTGTGAGTGTCCATGATAAAAATGCATTATGAAGACAGTTACGGCGCTATACTGGAGTGATTTTATGCTTCTGGAGCATATAAAATTCAATCACCTGTGTCGGAGCGGAGGTCACGGACATGTTATCAGGACTGACAGTGATGTCAACACACTGTTTCAGCTCCGTACTGAAGTGAAGCGGCTCGGTCCACTTCTCACAGGCTTCCTTTCTGGAGCACCTGGAAACAAACAAAAACAAACGGATGAGTAAACCGAAACATCCCGGCCCGCACAATAGCCTGCAGTTGGCGGCGCTCGCTTGATAAGAGGCGTTTGCAGAGAGCAGCGGCCCGTCTCGTTCAAGCTTCAGTGAGCATGATTTTCCTTTTCCCTGTCCACTCAGACCAATGCATGTCAAATATCCACAGATACCCACAGTCCCAAAAAATGGATAAACACTACAAAATGATTTTGATGCTGCTGATATGGAGCAAAACACAAATGTGTGGATTTGTATCTGTGTGGCTGTGTGGTCAGGGCTGCTGTTCATTATTTACACATGATAGTGACAAAAACATGGAGTAAGGAAATAAACAATGCAGTAAAACTTAGTTTGCGGTTGCAAAGCAATCTCGCAACATTATACAACATTATAGAATGAATACAGCTGCATTCATATAGAATTTAATCAACTTTGAATGTTGCTCATCCAATCAAAATTGAGAGTCAGAACCCTACTTTTTAACTATACAATAATTAGTTTTAAACAATCTGATCTTTTAGTTTCCAAATAAAAATAAAACAAAATTTGAAAACAAAATAACAAATTGCAAAATATTTAAATACCCAGGTGTATATATTGATATACTCAGTTTCTACAATATAAAAATAATACAGTAACACTTTACATCAAGGTTCAATTAATATTAGCTGATGCGTTAGATATCAAATTAACAAATGAACAATATTTGGTAACACTTTACAATAAGGTTCCATTAGTTTATGCATTAACTATGATTAACTAACAAGCAAATAATTTGTTACAGTGTTTATTAACGTAGTTAATGAAAGTACAACTGTTCGTTGTTAGTTCATGTCAGCTCAGGTCTATTAAATAATTTGAACAGGTACAACTTTTAATACATTGTAATAATGTAATAGTAAATGCAGAAATTAACATTAAGTGAGTTTTAAAAAAAAATGCTTTAGAATTAATTTTCATTATTAGGGTTAGCAGTTAAATAATATTAACAAATGGAACCTTATTGTAAAGTGCTACCCAATATTTAAAAAAAAAATTATTAATATAGGTTAATGCTAATCTCTATTTACTTCATAGTTATATTTAAATTATTAATACATTATACATATTAAATGCATACGTAAAACATAATTATAGTTAATTTATTAATACATTTGTAAGATTATGTCAACGTATTATGAACAAAAGAATGAACAATGGTAAATAAATTAATAATATATACGTTGTTAATAATAAAATAAATATTCTATATAAATATTAAATGTAACTTTACACACACACACACACACACACTGTATATGTATATACAGTATATATACCCATTAATTTGTTTGTTTATGATACATTAACATGATTGAAAATGTATTAGAAAAATTATATAAATTAACATTAAACTAGATTAATAAATTTACAAAATGATGTTCATTGCAAGTTAATTCTACCAAATGCATTTGAATCCATATCCATTACCAATACATGTGAATGGAGAAGCTCTGCTAAGAACAAATGAGTTCACCTATCTTGGGAGTACTGTAAGATATGATGGGGGTGCACACACTGACTTTAAAAACAGAATCAACAAAGCCAGAAATGCATTCAGAATGCTAAATGCAAAATATGGAAGTCTCAGCAGTGTAGAACCAAGACAAAACTCAAATTATATCAGAGCTGCGTTCTATCCACCCTACTTTATGGCGCAGAATGCTGGAGAATGACAAAAGTGACATATGCCAACTCTCAGTCTTCCACACAAGGAGTCTGAGAAGAATCTGTCGGATTTTTTGGCCAAGCAAGATATCAAATGAGGATCTATTAACAAGATGTCAGCAAGACAGCATGGATAGCATCGTAACAAGGCGGCGCTGGAACTGGATTGGGCATGTTTTGAGAAGAGAACAAGACAGCATTCCAAGAGTAGCCCTTCATTGGACACCCGAAGGTAGAAGAAAGAGAGGACGACCCAAGATCACCTGGCCTCGCACATTAGAGGAAGAAATGAAATCTATGAACCTGACATGGGGACATGTCCGGAAAATAGCCCAGAATCGATCAGAGTGGAGGACCTTCGTTGCAGCTCTACATGTCAGAGGCATATTGGGCAGTAAGTCATTTGCATAATAATGATTTGAACCTTAATGGTAAGTGTTACCAAAACTACTCTTACAGTGATGTAAGATTTTGGTAATTTTTTCCGAACCCTGAAAAGCGTAGGGGACACATTACGAGTGTTGATTATCTCCTAAACGCGAAAGAGACAAGCACAGTAATTTGTAAGCGTATCAGAGGCATAAGGTACGCCTCTGGTGCACACACTCTTCCTATGCGCTCTCATTTGTTTTTGCCGCCGAGCGTCCGTGGGAGTGAGCTGGCCTGGTTTCCTCATAAGTACATCTGCAGGGAAGCTGCCAGATATTGAAACATTCATAAAACTGGCATGTTCGTTAGACGTGTTAAGTGGAGTTAAAAGTCGCCTGTGCTTGTGTTAAACCGCAAAGAGTTATGCTAATGTACACAAAGCCTCGTCATAACCCGACCCAGATCATCTATTATAACAATGTTTGCGCCACCATTTGTGACACGGCGCATTAAAATATGTGATCCTCACCGAAAACCAAGTCATATTTTAGCGACTTGTGGCTATTGTTGATTACTATAATATGTCAGCAGCGAGAAGTACAGTATAAACTGATGATGCATAACGAGGCTCAGTAAATTAAATGCAATATAATTTTGAGGCTGCTCCAGAGAGACTCTAATGAAAAAGGCACACGGAGGAGAGATCGAGAACAAGCCTGTAAAAGCTCAGCCGCCCGGATTGCATCAAACACCTCAAAACAAGACACGTGGAGGGGGGGAAGCTAAATATTTGCCAAAAGCCCAGGTATCTAATTCATCACGATGTCTAAGATGGCATTATTTTCCATCAGCAATAGCAAAAAGCCGCATTTTTACCTCCAGCGCGCCTGTCTGTCTGGGAAGTGAAGCAAGCGCAGTCGATACTGACAAAGCCATTATTCACCAGCAATGCACACAGCAGTAATGATTTGTTTTCCCTTAATTATGCCCATATGTCTAAGGAAAGTAAAAAGGAATGGGAGCAGTCTTAATTAAAGAGATATCAGTCCAAAAGAAAAGGATATCTCTCGGTACATGCACCTTAAAGGCCTTCCTGCCCCTTTTTGCTTTCCTACGCTCGTGAAATGAGTTTTTGTCCAATTAAACTGCACTTGTTTTCTTGGTGAACTGGAACTAATGTGATTTATGATACATCAACACCTTTTCCAGGTTGGGTGGTCCTAAGGTGGTTCCCAGAACACAAATACCCAGGTGACAAGAAAACATCGATCCGTCGTCACGAGACATCTGGAATGTTTCCTTAAAAACCGTATTGATCCCTCTCAACGCGCAGCATGTACAGCAAGCGGAATCTGGGACAGGAACTCAACAAAGGCTGTAAATCGCCCATGACAGGAAGCATACAGTGAAACAATGCTCGATGTAAGCAAGCATTCGTTTAGTGGACACTTTTGTTTGATGTGACTTAGGGGAGACGTTACAGGGACAAAAGTGTTTTTGCTCAAGCCCATACTCGGGATTGAACTGGAAACCTTGAAATGAAAATGAAATGAAATTGAATTAAATAATAACTTAGGAAGGTTATTCCTAGCCAAGGAATAGATCACCCAAAATGTACATTGTTATCATTTAATAAGGCTCAGGTTGCTCCAACCTTGTATGATTTCTTTTTATCAAATTTCACATTTTTATTTTATATACATTTGTTCATTTTGCATCAATCTCTTGCATAATAAATACATGGTCCATATGATGTTTTTCACTTAAAATTGCATTTGCACATAACCATATTTAAACTAGTAAATGTGGAAACCAATGAATTTTGATATCATTGACATCAAACAAGAGTTTGAATATGTGCATGCAGGAATGACATTTCGCATGATTTCATTTTCGTTTGACTTAAAATGCACATACATTTTAATAATTAATATTGCATAAATACTTATTTAAATTTACTAACACAAAATAAGATTTTACAATATAAATAAATCTCCGGGCTGCTCTTTTCCTTACAATGATAGCACGGGAAAAAATCAAAAAAAAATAAATAAAATAAAGCACTATAAAAGTGGTCCATATGACCTCAAATCTTCTGAAGTCATATAAGAGCTCTGTTGTTTTTCACTGAAAATCTAATTTGCACATGCACATATTTAAACTAGAGGGCATGTGGCATTTGCCGTCATTGACGTCAACCCTGGTGTAATGCATCCTGACACACCAAATCTGAATATGTGTGTGCATGTTTGACATTTCACGTTCATTCATTTAGCAAACATATTCAACATGATTCACAGGATTCATTTAGCAACAAGTAAATGCAAATTAAGAGCTATTGAGATCTATGCCTGGTTGCATAAACTACTTAGACAAGTCTTAAAAGTATCTTTTTTTCTTCAAGACTGGTCCTAACTTTAAGGCAGTTACATCAGAAGGTAGAGCAGTCTAATCTGAATCGGAAAATAAACTCTTATTACCTCTTCCAAACTAGTTCTTAAGACAAAGTCTTAACATAGTGGCTATGTTTATGCAACTTGCCCCTGGTCTGTTAATCACACAAAGCTATTATTTTACTTCAAAATACTTGGAATATATTCGGTGAGTCATACGGGCTACTTTAATAGAGCTTTTTAAAATGCTTTTTTGTCATTTATGCTTTTCCTTTATGGAAAACAGCTGCTTGAAGGCTCTTCAAAATACCTGGTACTTCCGCAGAAGAGAGAAAATCATATGGTTTTGCAATGACATGAGGGAGAGTATTTTTGGTTGAACTGAGACTTTAACCTTCCAAGCTCCCTTCATTTCCCTCATCTCTCCATCTGAGCTAGTTTGAGAAGTGATAGTGCAACTGATTCCATTTGAACCGACTCATTTCCCCCAGCTGAGATCTCCACTCTCTGAGTACCAGCTTAGCTATTCCAATTTTCTAAGAAATCTATTACGCTTCCATATTCGGTGTCCTTCTTATGATGATAATTCCAGGATGTTTTCCACTGGTCTCCCATCATTCCAGTTCGAGTAATATTGCTTTATTATCTCTAAGGTCACACTGAACCCTCTGTAAATGAAGAACTAGGGCAGAAACAAGGATGAAATCCTTGAAAACTCCAGGGGCCTTTCAGGATGGAGAACTCCGATAGCAACGCTCTACGATGACTGGGTGGACAGGTTGATAAGATCGAGTGAGGAGTGAAAGACAGTGTGAGGAAAAATCGATGAAATGCATTAATTGATATACGTAACGGACTAAGTGCTCGGAGAGTCTGGGTCAATTGTCTCTTTGACTTTGATTAGTGAGAGGAACAATAGGAGACCCATCCACCTGTTTGAGTGAGGGCTTATTGACAAGACAGCAGTTTTTCTGGGAGCCTTTCGGGAAGTCTATCTGGTACACGACCTTTACGGTTTGCAGACATTAGTCATCAGCGATTTAAACAATGTTTTTCTTTCACTTGACTTTCCCCACTTGGGTTCAATCTTTCAAAAACATGCTGGACTAAAGCAGAAGCACAGACTGAAGTGACGTCACTTTCTACAGTACAAACATCTGATAAATAACCTAAAAAAAATGGAATCATACTGTACATTGTAAATAATGTTGTAAAATTTTAAACGCTTGCAGATGAATAAAAAAATTGAAAATGAAATTTAAATTAAAATGTACATATTAGATAAGTGTTTTGAACATATAACAGACAAGTATTTTAATAAAATGAACATATAAAACATATTTGAATATTATAATGTATAAAAACGTTTTAAATGTCACTACATGACATTTCCTGACTCACTCCTCCAAAACAGCCTTAAATGGCTCAATAATATTCAGATCTGGTGACTGTGCAGGCCACGGGAGATGTTCAACTTCACTTTCATGTTTATAATACCATTCTGTCACCAGTCTTACTGTGTGTATTGGTGCATTATCATGCTGATACACAGCACCAGCTTCAGGGTACAATGTTTGAACCATTGGGTGCACATGGTCCTCCAGAATGGTTCAGTAGTCTTTGGCAGTGACGCCCATCAAGCACAGTCGGGAATGCCATGATATTTCAGCCAAAACCATCACCGATCCACTCTGTGCTTCACTCTGGGCAGCAACAGTCCAGATGTTACGCCTCTTTGGGGCTTCTCCGCACCATAACTCCAACAGATGTGATAAGACAGTGAAAGTGGACTCATCAGAGAAAACATGTTTCACATTGTCCACAGCCCATGATTTGCACTGTTGGCACCAATAAAACCGGCATTTGGCATTGGCAGAGTGACCAAAGGTTTGGCTATGGCAGCCCTAACATTAGTATTGACCCTATGGAGCTCCTGACGAACAGTTTAGGGGGAAACAGGAAAGTTGAGGTGCGCATTTAATAGTGCGCTTTCTGGATACAATCCGGGTTAGTACCTGCCTGGACATCCCTTTCAGCTTCCTCTTGCGTCAACAGTTACTCCTGTTGAATGTGGTTCGTCCTACGTGGTGGTATGCCAACATTACCATGGATACTACAGCTCCTGATACACCACAAAGACTTGCTTTCCTGGTCACAGATGAGCCAGCGAGATGCGCACCAACAATTTGTCCTCTTTTGAACTCTGATATGTCTCCCATTATGTTGTGTAGACTGCACTATTTTACGTACAGCTGTGCTATTGCTCTGCTAAATCAACTTTCACACTCTGCTCTTATTGATGGAAAGTAAAATCAGAGAAGATTGATTGAAGATTAAAGCCACGCATATATAAACGTGAAACCTCCAACACTATATTGGCCAGTGTTTCGGTTTCATTTTCCAAACCTTGTGCTGTATATGTATACATGCGTTTGTGTAGAAACATTTGAAAAACATCTTAAAACCACCGGATTCACATACGGGTGTTGGATGTTGCAAGGCAGAAGATGCTCGAAAACATGTTCCAGATGAATGGATGTCTTAATGACATCTGTGTGCTATCAGGCTAGAAGCATTCAGTCCTCAAGCACAATTAGCACAAGTTTCAAGTAGTGTGCTAGCTGTTAATACACCTAGAGCCGTCAGTGAGGTGAACCAGTAAATGTGCAATCATAAAAAGGCCGAACCATGAATAGAACATTAATGAACACTGAGAGACACTGTTGAGAGCCGCTAACAGCGTCTACAGAGACCTGTGTGCTCTTAACAAACATAGCAACCCAACTAAACCAATGACGGATCCATCACATCAGACGAGCGAATGCGACTAGCCTGGGCGTACAATAATAGGCCTGCTGAAGCTTTTAACCAGTCCTTTCTACCCGACACGGTACTACTAATTTTCCAGAATCCACAAGAGCCCCTCCACAGGAACAGTAATACAATACAAACTCCACCAAATGGGGCTGATTTGAATTACACTGCAAATCCATCTTCCAGCTTCCCCTCGTTGCCATGGACACAAACCATTTCCAGAGGTACACTTTGGTGTTTTTATTCCCCATGCCCCCTTCTTCCACTCTCTCCCTTTGGCTCGGCCATGTCGGTGGCTAGAGGCTAAAGAGCTCTTGGGGAATTGAATACAAAGCCAAGACAACAACGAGAAGAATAAGATGCAGGTCAGAGCCGCCCCCTTCCCCTCCCGAGCCAAAAAACGAGTATGCATTTGGCAGTGGCTGTTCATGAAAGCCATCACTCATGGCAACGGTGCGTGGCACGTTTCCCTGAGGAGCGCGGCTACTGGCAAACAAAACGAGGAATATGTGATGAAAGGCCTCAGAAACATGGGGTTACATATGTGTGTGTAACAAAACTGGGCCAGACGCCTTTATAAGCTGTTCGAACTGCAGATGAACCCTGAAATATCAGATAAATTAACTCTAAAATTATCTTTCAAATGAAAATGTATTATCCATCTATCTATCTATCTATCTATCTATCTATCTATCTATCTATCTATCTATCTATCTATCTATCTATCTATCTATCTATCTATCTATCTATCTATCCATCCATCCATTCATCCATCCATCCATCCATCCATCCATCCATCTATCTATCTATCTATCTATCTCCATATATAAACACAGTATATATCCTTGTTTTTAATAATAATACATTAAAAAAATATATTTATATATAAACACACACACACACACACACACACACACACACACACACACACACACACACACACACACACACACACACACACACACACACACACACACACACACACACACACACACACACACACAGAGAGAAATTGAGATATGTGCACATGTCCAAATATTAATTATATGGAGAAGGGTACTGTCTTGTCAACAAAAGAACATAATAACCAGTGAACAAAACCACAGGGTGTGCCAGTCATTATTCGGCATTATGTGTGCTGATAAAAGACGATAGATCCACAGGACACCCACTACAAAGGCTATCTGGATTTGCGAAACTGAAATAAACGAACATAAAAGGTTAAGAGCAATCGTTCCAGTAATTATAAATCGTATTATGGTGAGATGGGAGGGATGGGCGTCATTTTTTTTGAAGGCTCTTCGTGTTGGCTGTCATTGACGCGAGAGAAAGACAATGAAACTGATGTGAAAGAAAGAATGGGATAGAAAACATTTTTTCTCTAAATTTCCAAAGCAACAACAATATATAGTTCAAACCAGATATTGTCAACAAGCCGCACAATTTGAGTTATTATTCATTTCCATAACTCCAAGTATGAGCTACAGTAATAGTTCTAGAATAATAATATACGCTAAGGGGTTTAAAAATGAACCATGACTCGTGACACTCGCTCAAAGATCACCTCTCTGCTTTCCGAGCCGCTGGAGAGGAAGAGCCCACATCAAAATCAGAGAATAAAGCAAAACATGAACAACTCTAAGTCAACCCACAGGCGCACACACATACCGGTATACACGAGGAGCAGTGCATTATGGGATTGTCTGTTCTTCTCACTTTCCTCCTATAAAACAGTGATGTAAAACCATATGTCTGTCTAACCTCATCCATCTGTACACTGACACCAGATCCAATTTCATTCTTCTCAACAGAGTTTCAGCCTGATAAAACTGCCTGTAATTGGACATTACAAAGTGAGAAAAATGTAATCAAAATATCTGTGTGCAACTGAAGCAATTTGAGAGAAAAGTTTTAGAGTTTATAGAATTGAATCAAAGGTTCTCACATGTACATTCCTCTATTCAGCGACATTGCAGGACTGTTATTGAATTTACAGGTGCTGCTGATGCTTTTGATTCACTGAAAAGAATTGGCACAGAGTCATTCATTCTGATTCCTGAACAACTGACTCGCCATGTTAAGTGATGATGATATAAACAAACTGCTGACATGATATTGTTTAATAATAGATATGGCCAATTATTGAATTAATTTGTAATACTTATGGATTGTTCATCCCTAACCTTAAGTATTAAACCTAATGAATGATAGCTCAAATTGTGCAGTTTGTTAAGGTGGTGAGTTTAAAGGGGCAGGCATCTCTCCCTTTCTTCAGAAAATGTACAAATTTAGCTGACTGAATATTACCAATACACAATCTGTTCCAATTCTGGTACCAAAAAGCCATAATAATTACCTAAAAATGTAATGAAATAAAGCAATGATTTTAATAATCAACAAAGCACTCCGGTGTCTTAGATCTCAAAGATAGCTCAATTATTTTTGATAGAAACCTTGTTTGTATGACCCTCCATCTCTGTACTGCTAATTATCCTGCTAATGCAGTAGTTCACAATTTAATTTTACATTTAATTTTATATTTAACAATATTATTACAACATTATTTACCTGCCATCTCTGTAAAGCTGCTTTGAAACAATCTGTATTGTAAAAAAGCGCTATATAAATAAAGGTGATTAGACTTGACAATCCATTTATGAGTTATTGTTTTATTTTATTATGCTAAAACCGGAACTCATATAAATGTCACTTTTTCAAAAAAAATATTTAACCAGTGGAAGTTAAACAATCACCATGCAACCTGAGTTAATATACTGCAACGCTCCAAGCTGTACTTTAATAAAACAGACTCGACAGCCCTGAGCGGCAGAGACACTCGTGTGCCGGCGAGTCTCAAGGTCGCCTTTTCACTGTCAAAGCAAAGAGTTTCCATCGAGCCTGCAAAGTCGCACCAGTCTGAGAGCCAGAAAGCGTGTGACCTGACAATGTATTGTCAGACTCCTATGTATCATATCTTTTCATTCACACATCTGTCATCAAAGCATGAATACAGAGTGGCCGGGCAGGTGACGAGCTGGCTGAGGTCAAAGGTCAGGCTCTATGGCGCTCAGAAACAGAGTTTGTGCGCGACGAACACGTCGGCCATTAAATCCGCCGCTTTGCTTGATCTGCTGCTAATTGCACTGTGCAGCGACTGTCACAAGGTCATGTAAAGTCTGGGTATATGCCATTAATATGCAAACAAATGTCATTTTCCAATGGGTGCAGTGAAGGCTTGCACTAATTATTCCATCAATCCCAGATTTACATCTTAATTAAAGATTTTTATCTCAGTGAAGGTATGGCGACGGTGGAAAATAGAACGGATGAGAGTTTTTTTTCTCTCTCTGACGCGTTAAACTCGACAATGGTCTAGGAAGGCAGAACAAAGCGCTTTATCACCTCTGGATAACTTTATCTGCGTCTACAGCCGCTGTCAAAAGCATGGAAATGCTACAACTGCTGACTCTGGATCCGATTTTTGTAACCGAATGCAGTAACTGATGAAGGTTGGGTTCCTTGCCACTGTTGCCTTTGGCTTAGATGGGGTTTAAAAGACACACAAGGGCTTTTCAAAACTGAAATAGTCGACCCTGGGTCTTTGTAAGCCCCTGGTAAACAACAATTAATGGAAATTCAAAGCAAAAACAGAAGTTCAAAGACACAATTCTAAAGATGGCTGCCTGCCTATAAAGGTAAGGTCTAGGTCTAAAAAGGTAAGGAGGAAACAGTTTCTTCCAAAAAGAGATTCTTCAGCACTAATTCTGTTATTAACTCAGGTTTAAGTGCAGTGTGAAAAGAGCTATAATATTCAGTAATTATCAATTTGACAGCACTGACACTATGAGATGAGAACAAAAGTTGAACTGAATTTAGCTGGATCGATTTTGTTTCATAATTGATGAATTTTGCAACATGGTTATTGAACTGAATCTGCACTGAGCTGACTTCAGCTGAATAACAGCATTATTGTCTTCTGTAGAGCTGCTTTTAGCTAAAATGAGCTTGTTTCATAATTAATGGATTTTAGACAGTTATTGAACTGAACTGAATCAACAGTGAAATGACTTGAGCTGAACAAGGACACTATTGTCTTCTGTAGAGCTTGGATTTGTCTCATACTAATGAAGTTTGCATCACTGATTCTGTTATTTTCCTGTTTATCACTCGAAATCTGCTTTGAAACAATCTGTTTTGTATAAAGCGCTAAGGAATAAAGTTGTCTTGACTCTCGCTGTACAGATTTCACAGATGAAAAGAAAATGTTTTTCGTTTCTGTCGAATCTTCCAACGACAACCCGTACCCTGAGGCCTCAACGCCCCCGTGGCGCGATCTCGACCTGTCCGCGCACACACACTTATGTCAAAATCTTTCCCTTCTCTTTCCAGCAAACACTCCATAAATTAAAGAGCATGTTCACCGATCACACATGCTCTTTCTCCCCCGGCTCTGACTGAATGCAGCCCACTCTCTGACGGGAGTTCAGCAGAAAGCCCTGATGACAGCAGATAGGAGGTAAGCCAGCAATAGCCAGACACTTCCTGACGGCAGTAACCGGCCCCCATGACCAGCTGCTGCCTGGGGATCAACCGGAGGTAAAACACAGAAATGACGGGAGGGAAAAAAAGACTAGCGAACATGCGGGAAGGCCCGTCACCTGCCAAGTCCTGCATGAGGTAGTTGAAATGGCAGCCACCAGCGACACTGCGCTCTGATTGGCTGGCTGGGCTCCAGAATTCCCTGAGGTGTCCTAAAGAGTTCATAAGCGAATCCCGAGCGGAAGGTGATGGAGTACACACATGTTTGTAATAAATGAATAATGACTGTGAAAATCTTTTAATGCTGTAATTTACTTCAAAAACGCACAATTATAAAATGTATAGGTGTTATGCACGATCGGATTGAATGAGAAATGTTTGAAGCTGCTAAAATATCACTACAATTATGGTTTTTAGTCTGTTAGTTGAGGTCATTATTGTTTGCATCTTAAAACACTCAAAAAAAACTTTTGAAATACTCAAAATTAGCTTATATACACTGTCAAGGAAATTACTACCTTTATTCATTTAAAATGTTACAAAAGATTTCCATTTCAAATAATGTTCTTCTGAAAAAAAAAAAAAAAGAATCACGTTTTCCACCAAAAATATTAAGCAGCACAAATGTTTTCAACATTGATAATAAAAAACTATTCATTGAGCAGAAATCTATTGATTGATGTGACACTGAAGACTGGAGTAATGAAGCCGATTTAGAATTCAGCTTTGCATCACAGGAATAAATTACATTTTAAATTATAAATCAAATAGAAAAGTTATTTTTAAACTGTAAAAATATTTCACAATATTAGTTTTTTTTTATTAAAATTTATTTATTCATCTTTGTTAACATTAGTTAATAATAATACACATTTATTGTTTGTTTGTGTTAGTTCACAGTGCATTAACTAATGTTAACAAATTAACTTTTGATTTTAATAATGCATTAGTAATTGTTGAAATTTACATTAACTAAGGTTAATAATGCTGTGCCTGATTTACCCCTCCCAACATTCGGAGAAAAAAACCCGTCCAGGGCATCGGTCTGTTCCGAAGCTCAGCCCAGATTATCTGGTAATGTGAGGTGTTCACAGATCAAATCTTAAACCTCTTGATCTGCTCACGGACACATCAGGGCCGCCGCAACAATATCAGACATGTTTGATGTTTAGGATTTTAAATAGGGATGATTACGACTATGATTACATCAGTACTTCCACAATAGCCAATGAGAGACAAGTCTACAAGGAGACGAAGGTGACAGAACTTTTGAAATGGCGACGCGAAACAACAAGCAGCCGTACGGGTCCGGTGGACAACGGAGATGGAGGATACGCTGGTCGAAATGTGGCAACAACACGACTGCCTTTATAATGTCTCCTCATATAATGTTTACAGCAAGTCTCCGCGACACAGTATCCATTTCGTTTACATCTGCTTCCCTGTGAGATCATGTGAAGTGCTAAAGCTGGCATGATAATCATATCTGGTAGTGTGTAATGCGTCACGATTTTCAAATCTTGTAGTGTTCAGGTTTGAGATTTGAAAGAAGAAAATATGTGAAGATTCTCCTTATATGTGTGATGCAACCAGGTTTAAAAAACTCCTTTAGTCTGAGCCTGGCTTAAGTCCATGTTAACTAATGAAACCTTATTGTAAAGCGTTACTAAAATGTCTCTTAAACATCAAGTAATGCTACAAGTATTTTTTATTTATCAAGACACCCATATCAAGCATATTTGAGTGCACAGATGAACTGTTATAGTCTATGTATTGTAACAGGAATGACAATGACTTACTTGTTATGTAGGACACACCAGCCACAGTGAGGGTCTCCTGAGCCCAGACACGTCTTACAGCTGCTGTACTGAGAACAGCTCTCCACCGGCAGACGACTCACCTGTAACACACCAGAAACATCACACTCACATTACCATAACACTCATCACAGACACAAATCAGTGCAACTCACTGACGCGGAAACTTACAAATCTTGTATTTTTGGGAATAGAATGCATAAAATACCTAATTCCAGACAGATATGAAATGGAAACCTGAAATGGGTGATATTAATAATAAATCATTACATATTTTTGTTAAATGTTATTTATTATTTTTTTTAAAAGTTCATAAGATGTCAATTTGGGAACAAAGGTTTGAAATGACAAAGAGAACTGGAACATTAAATCAATTCTTAATCAATGATTTCACGGTGCTTGATGCATTCATATTTCTATACATTTTTGGGATATATTCTATATATTTTAGAATGCATAAAATATCTAATACCAGACATGTATCACTGAGATAAGTGATATGTTTAATCAATAATGAAGGCTCTTTATTCATTTTTTAAATAGTTCATAAGATGTCAATTTAGGACAGACAACATTAAATAACAAAACAGAACTGGAAAATGAAATCAATTTCTTATTTACATCAGATATATACAATGATAATACTAATTCACATTTTAATACATAAAACAAATATATTAAAATGAAACATTTCATACATGCATACATACATACACAGATCGTATTGCCTTAAATTGATGCCTTAACTATGATTTTACAGTGCCTGGTGCTGCCATATATCTATTTAACAGCCAACCAATCAGGTTTAGCGGTCTGTGCCATGTGACCCATGCCCTGGCTTTGGCTAAAACCCAATCTGAGCCTTCTGCAGCCCTAGAATACAGTAGTTACAGCAGTTCTCAACACACGCCTTCATTCAAACCTCTCGTCATTCATCTGAACCACACACACACACACAAGTTCAGCTGTTTGTAAACATTCAGGCTTTTCCTTACAGAACAGCACAGCGTAAGGGGGAATGCAGCCGAACGGCAGAGCATCAGCACTGTCAACTCATGCAGAGGAAAGGAAATATTATAAAACAGCACAGGGAAACTCTTAAAAGAGCGGCATGTCCAGGGGACACTAATAGAAGTGCTGCATATGCAAAGATCCGCACGGGAGAAACACCCTTGACAAACAGGACAAGTGTATTAGAAAAATGAATCGGTGCATCCCTGCTCCCCAAAAACACCAGCTTATATAAATGATGATGAGAGTTGGAGAGAGTGGGAGGTCTAGGACTGAAATAACATGAATATATTAAATCTAAAAGAACGGTTTGTGGATCAAAGTTGGTGTGGGCTGTCGCAGTCCCAATGATTGGCTTACTTAAGGCGCAGAAAAAAGCAGTTGTTTTTGAAAACTGCCTTTAGAAGCTCTAAAAATGCTCATTCCATGGAGTTGTAATCGCCTTTGATCGCTGGCAAGATTAGAGTTTTGAGTGAAAAAACAAGAGCCGCGGAAAAAACACACCCACCCAAAAGGGACACGGCTCGGCTTTCAAGTACAGAGTAGCTGATGGCTCTTCAGCTCTGCCTGTGTGTGTGTGTGTGTGTGTGTGTGTGTGTGTGTGTGTGTGTGTGTGTGTGTGTGTGTGTGTGTTTGTTTTTGTGATTTGTGAGGACACAAATGTGTATAATGACATGGGTATTACACTGGTATTACAACTTGAACGTGATTTATGAGGACATTTCCTGAGTCCTCATATTTCAAATGGCTTTAAAAACATACTAAGCAGTGTTTTATTAAAAATGTAAAAATGCAGAATGTCTCCTGTGATAGGTAGGTTTAGGGATAGGGGCAGTGTAAGGGGATAGAATATACAGTTTGTCCAGTATAAAAACCATTACGCCTATGGAATGTCCTCACAAATCACAAAAACAAAGCTGTGTGTGTGTGTGTGTGTGTGTGTGTGTGTGTGTGTGTGTGTGTGTGTGTGTTATATACACGCATATGTAATTGATTTTTGTGCATGCTCAGTATATTCTGTCAGGAACGCCGCGTTTGGACTGTCAGTTTTTGATGGAGGAGTACAATGTTAGATAAATGAAAGGTTTCATACTTCTTTCTCTCCAATGAAATGGCTGCATTACCGGTGCAATTCGGAGAGCAGGATGGTAAATAATGACACCGCTCTGAAAACTTGGCATTCACAGACCTTTTACTGACACACATCGGAGGGCTCGGAGTGGCAGCGGGCCATTTGGTGAGCAAATATGCTCTCTCACCTAACTGTGCACCTGCTGCAAATGAAATATTCAAATCCAGAGACTCCAGCGGTCAGTGTAGGCTATGAATTATTGACTCTCTGCGATTCATTCACATTTCTTAATTCATGAAGTGCACAGGGCATTGTGCATCTACACACATATTCTGATTGGTGGAGAAATGTTCCTCGTGGAATGAGATAATCAGTGACATCATTAGCCATAATTACACCTGCTATTAACATCCATCTCAAGTGATCTGATTACAACTCTAAGAACGAGGACAAACTACATGCAAATATAAAGAACCTTCTGTGCAATTCCATGGAGGTTTCTTCATTGAGCCATGATGCCAAAAGTCAACCTCTACTTTTAAGAGTGAAGTAAATAGGATCAACTTTGATTTCATGTTGACCAAAATGCATTTGCTGCATAGAGGAACAGGAGTTATGTGTGAATTAAAAACAAACCTGTTTTCAGCTGATATCTGCTTTTCCCTCTCATAAGTAGCATCATTTGACTCCACGCGATGAGAAGCGATCATTTGGAGTAAGTCATGAATGCCCAATCTCTTCAAGTAAAGCCCAGTGTTTTCAGATTAATGCACCCGATCTATCCGTTCATGATCTCAGCATAAAGAAAAGCTTTTAATCAGCACGAGGCCTGATCAATCAATGCAGGGCCATCCGAAGCTTTAACGTGAAGAACATCCCTTCAGTTCTTAACACAAACATCGATGTCTGGAGTTCAACGGCGGAGCTTTAACACATGAGTGAGTCTTTTGTGGGAGTGTGACGGTGAAAGAGGGAGACGCTATTAATCCAGTTCCACACTCGTGTTTACAGTGCCTCCCTGAAACTCTGGGAACCATCCAGAACGAAGCTACAACACTCCAGCTGATGTCTTGTGCTAATGCATAAGGGTGTTTCTTCAAGTATAGACCTTATGCACCAGAGAAACAAGCACACAGCCATCTTTAGAATTGTGTCTTTGAACTTCCGTTTTTGCAGTAGCTCTGTATATTATTCTGTATATCATGCACGTCAAAGGATTATGGAATGTCAAAACATGTAATTTCCACTACATTTCAAATTATGTATTTTGTTAGAGGTGGAAATGACATTTTATTTAAATGACTGAATAATAATTATAATTACTACTACTACTATAAGTATTATCATGTATTATTCATAAAAATGCACAATATTAAATATTTGCATATTTTTGCAACAGTTGACTAAAGTACAGCTTGACTGGAAATAAGGCAAAATACAATTAATAATTGTTTTCTCTTTTTTCGTGTCATTTTTAATAATGTGTGTGTTTATGTGTAATATATATATATATATATATATATATATATATATATATATATATATATATATATATATATATATATATAATTAAATACACACTTTTCACACAATAAATATTTCAAAGTTTATTTTGATAATGATAGCTTTAAAAGTTGTATTAATAGCATTAATAATGAATTAATATTTAGATTGTCAGTTTAAGATTGACAGTCTGTGTCTGGGACAATCATAAAACAATAACAGGGTGTCTACAGATATAAACAAGTTAAATTTAAGACTTTTTAAGACCTTTTTAATGCCACTTTGAATGAAATTTAAGACCAAACCTGTGATGGAAATACACATTATATTACAAACGTATATGTAATATTTAATGTTTAACCTAAGTAAATTTAATATTAACTACTTGTTTATTGAACTAAAATCAAATGTAACATTTGCAATCGTGAGAATATTCGGCAAAATAGCTCCCGTCATGTTATGTTACTTAACTAGGCTATATCATATGTTATAAATAAAAAACATGTTTTTATGTGTGCAGGGCTCCAGACTAACTTTTTTCACTATGAGCGCTGTAGCCCCTGACTGAAATTTTTAGGAGCGCAAGCAGAAAATTTAGGGGCAAACCTTAAATCAGCTTGCAATGCAATTATTCAAATTTCCCCCAAAATAACTGTAATACTGACAAATTCTTTAATAATAGACTTAACGTACAGATATTACAATGTGCAGTTTTATTTTAAGTTCACAGGCTCCAGACTAACATCTGAGGGCTGCCGCACCGAGACACAGAGCTCTACAACACAGATCTGGCAGCACTGGGGCGGACAATAAAGCACTCAGATTAATTTAGGGTGTAGATGAAATAAACTTTAATTATTATCATTCATAATGTCTTAATATAAATTAAAAAGCAAAACGAGAAAAAAAATTATATTAGGGAGTGAAAATATCCAATAAGCATCCTACTGTTTACAATGGCAAGTTATTGTAATTTTAAATAAGTGTTTAAATAAGTTTTCCTAACGTTTTTAGGACAATCTTTAAAGGATGAACAAAAATGTGTTGGTCATCACATTAAAAATAACATTTATGATATTATAGTTTTGAAGTGCTGAAAAAAGTTAGTAGTAGTACTTGTAAGCTTTTCACTATTTCTGTCACAATACCATAGTAATGTTTAGAGTTACTACATTAGCATAAATCCATGTTGAATGTTGCTGATTTGTGAACTGAAAGCTTTCTATAAGTGTTTCTCCTGGTTTCCACGTCAGCGCTGTGTTGATCTGATATCGATGGTTTATAACAGAAAACTGAATCACTCCGAATCGGAGTGTTTCTCACTGGATCTCGCAGCGATGATGTTATTACTTCTGAGGCGAAGTCAATGGATTTCTTCACTGGATCTCGTAGTAACAGTGTCGCGTGATCGAGATCGGCCCGCAACTGGCAAGTGCAAGTTCGGGGCGCTGCGCTCTCTATTATTGGTCCGTGAAGCATAAATGAGTAGCGCATTTTCGTTCCGCTATCATTTTGTTTGCATTCGCTGCTCGGCAATGTTGTGGTCGCGCCAGTGCGACCTAAATAAATATTTGGTCGCACCGGCATGAAAAATGGTCGCAAAATTTCTGGAGTCTGGAGCCCTGGCTGTTATGTTCATTTGTTTTAATTTCTTACTATAAAATCTCTCACAGAGACAGGCAGCGCGAGTCTCAACAGCGATACCAGAAGTCATTATCATTATCAATCGCTGTTTATGTAATAAAATCAGAATCATTCTCGCGATTCGATGCTTCACTGGTTATTTGACTGGGGAAATTTTAGCGGTAATGTGACCATAAATATTTAAGACCCATCGAGTCTGAATTTAAGACATTTAAATACTTTTTAAGGCCTTTTATTAGGAAAACTTTATTTAAGACATTTTAAGACTTTTTAAGGACCCGCGGCCACCCTGAATAAATCCTATACATAAAATTAGCTAAGTTCAAATTTGCTAAATTTGCAACATTTAGTAATACATTATTAAAATCAAAAGTTGTGTCTGGTAATATTATTTTAATGGACCTCAGCTAAAAATGAATAGTTGTATTTTTATAATCCAACATTAACAGAGATTAATAAATACTGTTACAAATGCATTGCTTATTGTTAGTTAGTTAACGTTACCTATTGGGATCTTATTTTAAAATGTTAATACAGATTTATTTAAAAAAATAAATAAACAGAAAATCTGTTAGTTTTAAGTTAAAAAAAGAGTAGTTAAAGAAACACCCATATATCTATATATATATGCATGACATCATAGAGATGATGTCATCGCACACATCATTGAGCTGCTCAAGCGTAACGCTGGTAAAATTAATACCGCTATCTGCATGGCTAATTCCTGCCTACACTGCTTCACGATGCCTGAAGCACGGGCATATTTTATCATGTTATTTTTCTGAATCGCACTGATAAGGATTTAAAAATATCCCTATGTTGAAGCTTCGCCGAGCTCTCAAAGACAGTTATGTTTTCAGTGCGTCACTTCAACTAAATATTTCTCAAGGAAACACACAAAAAAATGGGGTCTTTCAAAAAATGCACAAAGACAACAAATTTCTTTTTGCAAGAAGAAGAAATGAGCATTGAAAAGAGTGGCTGAGGAGAGAAAGAGAAGAAAATGAAGAAAGAGCTACAGCTGTACTGTACGTCTGTTCAGCTGCTGAGGAACTTCGATGTATCCTTCCTCTCCTCTGGCTGTATAATGGAGCATTATGGGAAGGGCTGTTATTCTGCTCGGCTCTGGATGGAAATACTTCCCCACTATTTCTTATTAGGGCCAAGCAGCTGGGGCTTCCATTCAGAGTCGTGAACCGGCGTTTCATATTCTGTTTTCCCGTCTCGCAGATGTTAAAACAACATATCTGAGATTCCGGTTCGGGTCTTAAGACAAAAGCAGTGCGCACACAGACCCTCCTCACAAACGTGCCTTTATTCTGTCCTCGCCACAAAGGTTTTTGGTTAATGAAATAAATTAACAGCAAACGAAAAGTAATAAAAATGAAGAACAATAGTGACATACAGAAAAGTCCGAGACCACATGGAAAATCTGGGACCCAAATTTACACTTAAACCTTTAGGATTTAAAAAAAAAAAAAAAAAAAGCATTATGAGACATTATTACTTAAAGAAATATTTCAGATTCTACACTACACGTGTCACCAATCTGATGTAAATGAGCAACATGTGAACTCTTTTGTATCTTATTTTTTAATTCAGCTTTTCATTGAGATTGTTATGATGATCATATCATTTGTAATGATTCTTTTTATTATTATTAAATTAGAAACGTTTTAATGACTAGTCTCTCTTAAACTTTTAAACCTCATAGAGATGATTAATAATTAATGCACAATATATTGGTGAACACATCAGTATACACTACTGTCAAAAGTTTGGGGTCTTTTTTTATGTTTTTGATGCTCACCAAAACTATTTATTTGTAAAAAAGAGTAATATTGTGAAATATTATTACAACTTAAAATAACTTTCTATATTAATATATTTTAACCCTCTGATGCTGTTCGGTCATTTTTGACCAAAAAAGTAAAAAAAAAAATTTTTTTTACTTCATTGGAATGGTATGAAACATGGTAAAGGTTTTGGCACTTGCTGTGTGAATACATACACAAAAAATAGTCACACTTGCATTGTTTGCTGTAAAAAAAAAAATGACTCCATTGGAAATGAATGGGAGTTGAATTTCATCTGGAAACGTTTGGTACTGGGACCAAACAAAATCTTACTGAAAGCAAATTTTTTTGAGATAACAACCTCAAATTTGGAACAAAGTTGGTTTAAACGTATGGCTTTGATTTTCTCACAGTATTAGAGTAAAAAAAGAGACCAAATTTAAGTCTGTGCTCCAAAGCATTCCGTTTAAGTTGGAAATTTCATTTTCAGGCCCAAGCTCAAAAAGTGAATAACTAGATTATAGTACTGCATAAATATAATTTAGTACCATAAAATCCCCTAAAAATGCAAAATATTAAATAACAAGTATTACCAAACTCAAATATAGTACAATCATTTCATTGAAATAAAAAAAACATTATATAATTTTTGACTAACAGTACCAGAGGGTAAAATGTCATTTATTCCTGTGATACAAAACTGAATTTTCAGCATCATTACACCAGTCTTCAGTGTCACATGATCCTTCAGAAATCATTCTAATATGATGATTTGATGCTCAAGAAACATTTATTATTATTATCAATGTTGAAAAACCATCATACATTTTTTTTCAGGATTCTTTGATGAATAGAAAGTTCAAAAGAACAGATTTTTATGTAGCATTATGAATGTCTTTACTGACACTTTTGATCAATTTAATGTATCCTTGCTGAATAAAAGTAATATTTAAAAAAAAAAAAGTTTAAATGGTAGTGTACATTTTTTTAATTATCATCTGTTTTGGCTGATTTTTAAAAAAATATTCAATGTCAACCTAATTTTTTTTATTTTGAGAGAGTCTGTCCTGGAACTCGCCTCATCTTATAAGAATCGTTCACATTCAGAATCATTCACAAATGAATCTCACCTGCTTCTCACTCAGCAGATAGATGAACTGATAATCTGGACTGAACACCATGTCGCGTAGAATCGGGCTTCCCTCCACGACGGTGACGGTTTCATACAGCAGAGCGCTCTCAGTAGGCGGAGGTATTCCATCCACTCGAATCTGAAAACAAAACCAAAGTTTGAGTTTAACTCAACATAGATTTAAACTGGACCTTCTTTACTTTCATAATAGACATTCCAGGTCTTATTGTGCATAGTGCAGAGTACCTAAAGAAAAGTCTTTAATTGTAATCTTTCATCAACATATACCAACATTCGTATACTTCTTACAAATTTCTTTTTCCCTCATTGAACATACTAAAACTGTTTTCTCATGGCATTTGACTTTAAAGTGCCCCTATTATGCTATATTAAAGGCTCTTCATTTTGTTTTGAAGGTCTTCTACAATAGGTTTAAATGCATCCAAGGTCAAAAAAAGACTTTAATTTTCTCATAATATACACTGCAGCATCACCTCTTTTCTCACAGTGTCAGAAACCTGTTTGATAAAGGATTCGGTCTCTCTAAACCACTCCTTTCCGAGAGCCTACTTTGCTCTGATTGGTCAGATACCCCAGTCTGTGTTTGTGATTGGTCTACTGCTCACAGCGAGTGTCAAAAAGAAACGGCCATTACCATATCTGAATTTCAGCTCCAGATGCTTCCTCAGCACTTGATACACAGTGATACGAACACTAACAATTTTGTCAGTTTTACCGTATCAATTCAAGCGCAAGTCCTCATCCTTTGGAAGTGCATGTAAAGTGGACTTTCACAGTGCAGAAAACAGTATCTACTCGACATGTCGACAACACAAACCAAACTCTTACAGGGCTCAGGTTCAACTACAGTGTTTTAGGCCGGGTTAAAAGATATGTTTGCGAGCAGCCAATGAAGACCATAGGATGACATTATGCAAATGTGTTAAAAATGTGTTAAAAAGGTTTGTGCAGTAAGACTGAGATTACTGACGACTCGTTTCAGGCAGTCGGTTCTTTCTTTCTTTCTAACTTAATGTATCCAGACTTTTGATCTTTTAAACTTTGCAGCTCATTTACATGCACAAACAGCTATATTACACACTACATGAAAAATAATATCCGAAAAAGCATGATAGGTGCACTTTAAATTCCAGGTATTTTACTGTGATTTTACTGCTCACAGTGTTTCAGGTTGGCGGCATATCATCACTTACACATCTCCGATTATTACTGACACACGCAGTATTATAATTTTCCTCATGAATGCACAATCCTCCGGGTGACCTAGAAAACGAGCGCAGAACTTCGAGCGAACGCAGGCCGGGAGCGGAGCGAGATTACAGCATCTGATCAGATGTGCGATAAAAATCAATTACATTTTAACAACACACACACACACACAGACTCGAACCCCCGCTGCCTCATCATTAGCAGCGACTCTGTTTCCTCGCACTGATAATTAGTGTAGTTGAGCTTGCTGGGTAAAAAGCAAGCTCTAAATGTGTCAAATTCAAAACATCTTTGAAGTGACGACTGAAGGGAAAAAAACACTGAGAGCGCCTGACAACCGCATTTAAAGCCAGAGAGCTCACCTATTTCCCTACCCGCGAAACGTCAGCGTGCGCCTCTGTCCTAATCAATTCTGACGGCAATGTGATAGGAGATTGAAATGAGGCTGTAAGTTAACGAAATTCACACAGAAAATGTACGAAATGCCATTTGGGAAACGGCAGAGAGATCAAATTGACGAAAAGAAGGTGCGAGGAAGAAAAAAAACACCCGAAACAGATGCACTGGCAGCGGTCTTGGTCCGTCTCCTAAATATCTGGGTCGGTCTGAAGTGACAAACATCGTTAGTCTGTTAATTAGCTGCCTCCTCATTGCAGCAGTTGCAGTAATTAGGGTTGACAAGGTGGCATCAATTAGTCGAAGGCTGCCATATTGGGTGTCACATACTGCCGGCCAAGTCAGAGCCCACGTCTCCCCGGGCAGCAGGACAGAAGGCCTAGAAACATGACGGACTCGGTCTGCGATTCGTCAATTCATGCGCCACCAGCTGTAGTGTCGCATTTCGCAGCCTTTGGATACAGAGTACCCTCACTCTGCGTCGTTTAAACGAATCACTTTAATGCCAACCGCCTGCATTTGCGATGCCCCTGTTGAATCGGATCGATCCGCGAGGTAGAATCCAAAGCACTTCACTGCAAAAACAGGAATGGCGGCGTGTATCGCTTGCAATTTTTATAAACTCAAATACACTTAAAGGGACAGTTCACCCAAAAATACAAATTCAGCCATCATTTACTCACCATCATGTCAACCTATATGACTTACAAAAGAAGATATTTTGAAAGTCATTGGGGCCCAAAAAATATTTCATTGTAAGGACAAAAAACAACACTTTTTCCAAAATGTTAATGTTAAAGTCAAACAGGTTCACATTTATGGAATAGAAAAAACACAACATGGCCCAAATTTAGGACTGGTTTAAACAACACAGGCTGCTCACAGTCTGGTATGGGCGGCTTAAAATACGCTGACAATCTGACAAGAAGCAGAGACTCGAGCTTCATTTATGGAACAGCTACGTTGGTCAAACCATCTGTGGGTTCTCTGTGTGAATCAAATCCAGACGCTGAGATGATATTCTAGCAGCATCTGTCAGCATTTAATTTGTTTATTCGATAAACATAAAATCTTACCATGTTAAATCTAATCTAAAAATATAATGCATTTTAATTAATGGTCAATCAATATGAAATAAATAATAACACTTATAAATGTATATACCTATATATTATGGATGTCAAAAGATATATTGTTTTAATTGTGATTAATTGCACACTTTTGTGTGATTACTCGCATACTTATCGTAAAAATAAGCAAAGATCATTTATCTGGTTTAATGCGTTTATTTTGTCATCATTTGATCAGATTGAAGGATGATTCTCCCAAAAGTGTATTTTCTGCTAAGCTTTTTTCAAGGTAAATTTAGGTGTCTTTCCAAAGAAGGACAATTGGATATAATATAGGACAATGTATTTATATAAGAAATAGGATTAAAAAAAATATTGGAAACATAAGATAAAAAAAATTTATAAAAAAAAATCATAAACCACAATATGAATTTAAAATCACCAAAAAGATTGGTGAATCACTAGATGCTGCACTAGATTCTGCCACAAACTAAACAAACTTCATGCCAAACGCCAAGCACTCTTTATGCCTAACTACAGCTTTCATCCATCCAACACTAATACAGGGGTGGAAAATTGAAGAGTGCAGAAAGTTTTACACTGGATTAGAAGACTGAACAGCCATAGCATTGATTGTTCTGGGTTCGGTTAGCCAAAATGATTCTGAAATCCCACAGATCTATCACTCGCTGAATGGAGACGATGGTTCAGACTGGGCGAGCGCTGCCATGTAATCAGGTGCACTTTTCAGCATGCCTAAAAAAAGCCCATGGTGAACTTAAATGGCTTTCAGGAGGGCACGCTTAAGATGTGTACTTCTTTTTCCCCTAGGCGGGGGGTCCTCGCGGAGCACTTGAGTGTTTGAAATGCAGACTGCTTGCTCAGCCTGCCGAGAGCTGACCCCGTGACAACATCAAACAGCTCAGATGAGGGTAATTGGAATTTTGATAAATATTACCTCCCCCCGTCTCTCAAATGATGCCAGGGTAGTGGCGCCTGCCTATCCATCTATTAATTAACCTGCCGTGGAGTCGGAGCCCGTGCGCAAGACTGACGGGTTTGATCATAGCCCAATCTTTCCCTCATCGATCACAAAGGGGGCAAAGAGAATGGGGAAATTGCTATTGCAGGAGAAAATGAAAGAAGGGGGTCGTTTTTTTTGCTCATTTGGGTGCTTGTTTTTTATCGATTCAAAGCTCTTGTGAGGCCCGGGGTTTCAAGGACTGGGAGAATGAAGCTCTTAAGTGGAGCTGGATTAATTTGCCATCTCTCTCGCTCTCATTTGTTCCCCCTCTTCTAAACCAAACTGTACAAAAAGATGTTCTTTTTCATCTTCAAACAACTAGATTATTTCTGCAAGGACGAGAGACAACAAGAGGCTCGAGTAATTCTCTACAATTCATAAACAATAATTAATTTAAAATATATATATAATGTTTACTTTTTATAGACCACATAGATCTGGTTATAAGTAACAAAGAACTGCAAATAACTGAAAAAATGAAAAGTTTTTTTTATAAAATACTGTGAGTGGAAAAAAAACATGAAAAAAGTGAAATCTGATGAAATTATGCTAAGAGCCAGTAGAGTCGGATGGATGGATGGATGGATGGATGGATGGATAAATGGATGGAAAGAGGGAGAGAGAGAGAGAGAGAGAGAGAGAGAGAGAGAGAGAGATGGATGGATGATGGATGGAAAAATGGATGGACAGAGAGAGAGAGGGGGGGTAATGGATGGATAGATGGATAAAAATCAATAACCAATATCAGGGAAAATGTTCAAATAGATAATTCTGGATGGATGAATGGATGGGTGAAGAGAGAGAAATAGAGAGAGATGGATGGATAAATGGATGGACAGAGAGGGAGGGTGATGGATGGATGGATAAAAATCAATAACCAATATCGCAAAAAATGTTCAAATAATTTTTTTTATTTTTTTTTTATAAAAAATCATGATATTTCAAAATTAAGTAAACAAGTACAATTTATTTATATAGCACATTAAGTGTTTCCCCCGGGGGGAAAAAATCACTAATTAAAAAAATAATAATAATAATAATATTAATTGAACAAAAGCATGTCTAGACAGTTTTTAGCTACCTTTTTAAAAAAGTCCACAGATTTTAAGTCCAAGCAAGGAGTATTTCAAAGCTCACAGTAGGAGCTACTACCTCAAATGAATAAAATCATTTATGAAAAGATCAAACTGATTCTGAGATGTGATAATCTTTACTATCCAGTCTGCAGCGCACAGCTTTCAGCCTATGCAGAATATTAGCTTTAAAACTGAAAATGCAGTTGAACAGAGAGAAAAACTAATTCCAAAATTTAAAAGACAACAACAAACGTGTGTATGAATGAAACAGACACGTGGAGGGTGTGAGAGACGTGCTGTTGACTAACACAACTGACATCCGAGGAGGAGCCAGAGCTTCATTTACCACTCACATCAAACAGTGAGAGGACAAGAAAAAGAGTGAAAGACACGACAGAGTGCTAGCGGAGTGATAGATCGCAGGATAAAATTGGATTTTGTAAGCAAAAAGAGACAAAAACAGAAAAGGTTTACTACAATTGTAATGACAACACAGAACAATGTGACAATCTCAACTATGGATTTATCCTCGTAAAACACAGTTCTCTCAAACACATACACACTCTATAAAAAAACTAAACTAACTGACCAGTAAACAAATAAGCAAGCTGGAAAACTCCCATGTAAAGCAGGTAAACATCAGCTTGATGATAAGCTGTTAACATGTGCTCTTATTTAAAAAGGGATCTGATGTAATCCACAGAAGGGTTTATGTTTTTACTGGCTCAACTGAAAGATTCATAGCACAAAGTCATGTTATTCTTCTACTAAGTGAAAGTACCAGACATCCCAGTTTAATGTTACTTTGTTTTCTTTTGGACATGGAATATTATAATAGTAACAGAGCAAGAATCCAAAGACACGACAGTAGAATATAAACTCCTCATCTGTGCAAATACTACACCTCTGAGACGCATTAAAAAGACATTTTCACCAGAATTTACAACACAGCCAAAGACAAACACTGCTTCACATTCATGTGCTTACAGACATTAAAACCAAGTAAAAAGCAACTCTACTGTCTCAACCCTCGCTTTATATACCATAACAACAGCACATTAATAATAATAATAATAATAATAATAATAATAATAATATTTTTGATATTATTCATTACGTTTGTTTTTATAATAAAAGGTCAATATATAATATAATAAATTAATAAAAGTTACTTATATATAGACATGTATTAACATGTATTAATTATATCATTAAAAAAATAATAACTATAAATGCATTAATAATAATAGTAAATGCATTTGATATTTATTTAATGTATTAAAAATAAATAATAATTAGAATAATAGCAAAACAACAACAATTATATTAGTGAAAATAAATAAATTAACAAATAAATAAATAAATAAATATATAAAGTATGATGCAAGCTAAATTTCTGGCATCAGCAAACGGAATTGCAACGACTTAAAAAAAATGCAACTTCGTATGAGGACTGAAGCTTTTGAGGTTCATAAAGAAAACCAAAGCACCATAAAAGTGGTTCATTCAACTGGTCTCATGCACTATTACATTAGTGTGAGGCCAGACCAACATTTTTGTAGTTATTAGCTGATAATCAGGATGATCATGGAGTCACTTTCAGAGTTGAACTCAAATATCAGATCGGATCGATTAATGAATGAATCACTGATTCACTGAAAAGATTTGCTGAATTCTGAAACGCATATATAGCAACTGAAACTACTCTTACTATTTCTGCCATAGAAACATAGTAAAAATAGTACGAGTAGTATGTGGTTCTGAATTGACCAAATTCAGGAATTCATTCTTGAATCGAACTGATCTGATTCTTGAGTCTGATTCTCAAATATGATTCATAGCTATGTTTTTGGTATTCAAAATTTCTATTGAGTTTACTGGAAGAAAGAAACTCATACAGTTTGGGGTTTCATTTTTGGGTGTACTTTTCCTTTTAGTTGTGATAAAGGAAAGCATTTTAACTTTAAAATGAATAACATTACCTTTAAGCTCTTCCACCTCAACTAAACACTGCTGTTCCTCAGTGAACTGTCGTTCTGAATGCCCTCGGCGACTCTTGAAAGGGATAACAGAGGTAAATGAGATCTATTATACAGTTGCTTTTACATTACATCTGCCCCATCTTCAACCTCTTCGGGTTCATTCTAGCCTTTGAAGAGGGTCTGATACTGTAGCGAGCCAGATCTATTTTACATGAGCACCCCAGTAATGAAAAAAGCCCTCCACTGTCTCCGAAAATGAGGTCAAAATCCTCAAGCTGCAAATTCATCCTCTTAGGAGAGTGAAGGAGACAAAAGCGTTGCACCCCAGGAACTGAACAAAGCGCCTGTAATTCAATTAGAGTCCTTATCCCGTGTGCGGAGACGGCCCACGCTGACGGAGTTTACGCCATCAACACCTGCTTTGTCTCACTCTGTCCTAACAAATACCACCAACTAAACCATCAACACTCTCTTCCTCTACAGCTGCGGGCACTTTCTACCGCATTCCGTGACCTTTGACCTGGCCTGACCTCTGAGTTCTAGTGTCATGGGTGTCTGCGCATGGTTTGGTTTTAAAGGTCACATGATCCAGAGCTTGCAGGAAGGCATTATGGGTGAAGAAAGCTGTGGTGTGGGAAACTAAGTCTTGTGCGGTACGACTGCTCGTCCTCCAACGCCCTTCACCCTCCACCAGAGCCTAGTTTCACTCAAACAGCAATTACTCAGATTCAGTCATGTATACCAGCCGCTTTATAATGCCCAAATTACAAGCTCACCAACGCTGGAATGTTTTGAACAGGAACAACCGTTCAATTACCATTTACTGTTGGTTTCGGATATCCGTACGGAGTAAATTACAGCCCACTCACCTAAAAAGACAGCCACAATTTGAGGAAAGCGCAATAGGATCGATGCAGCTTTAAGTGGTTTACTCATTTGTAAACTTAATAAAATGATGAACCTTAATTTAAGAAAAAAAATAAATAAATTGTTTTTAACAAAATAGAGAACAGCGACAAAGCACTTCACTTAAAATACTCCAGGAGAGTAACACCTGTATCCATTTAAGCAGAAAAAGAGAGTAAACTTTTGCAGTAAATAAAACATCAAATAATAATAATAATACATTTTTTATTTTTTATTTTTTTTTATTATTTGTATTTACTCAAAGCAAATTTTTACTTGTTTGGCACTTTACTCATATTCATATTCATATTACTAGTAGTAGTAGTAATAGAAGTAGTAGTATCATTAGTAGTAGTACTACTACTACTACTACTACCACTACTACATAATAATAAATTGTATTTATTTTATTGTTTTTTTTTCTCAAAGCAAATTTTTACTTGTCATATTCATATTCATATTATTATTATTATTATTATTATTATTAGTAGTAGTAGTAGTAGTAGTAGTAGTAGTAGTAGTAGTTGATAATTAGTATTAGAAGTAGTATTAGTAATAATAATAATAGTAATAATAATTATTATAAAAAATATATATTATATTACTATTATTAGTATTAGTAGTAGTATTAGCAGTCATATTAATATTAAAAATAATAACAATAATAATTGTATTATTATACTAGTTTTATAATATTATTATTATTATTATTTCTACTGAGAAATATGCATTATATAGTCACTAAATATTCCCATGGCCATCTATAAAGCTTACTTTAATTTGCTGCATGAAAAAAAATATAAATTGCATTGATAAGGAAAATATTTTTCTTAATAAAAATAATTTAGCTGTCTAATAGCCTATAAGAAATATTTAATGCAAATAATCCTTAAAAATTCACTCAATGCCGCGGCAGACGTTTCATTTTGGACCCTGCGTTCTTCTCGCTCCTTCCCAATTATCTCTCCAAAAAGCAACAACAAAAACAAATGGATGAATTATAAACAAAAGGCAGAAGCAGCATCTGAAACGCTGTGATTTAGTAAATCCCAGCAGGTGCACAGGTGAGGCGTGCTGGCAGCAGAAGCAGGGATTTGGGATTTGGGTTCAGGCATCTCATGGGCTGTCACACTGAGTAGAACGAGTGTAGACAGGAATGTTACTTCTCTCACACGCTTGTCACGGGCCAGAGACCAGTCAGGCTTCTCTGATCACTGCAGACCTGCTGCTCAGGTGCTGGAGCCGGGCCAAGGGGACGTCAGCAAACTCTCCTCTCATCCCACAGGAGAGAGAGAGAGAGACTCTGAGAGAGGGTTCAGAGGCGCTGCCACTTTCAAGGATTTCAGAAAACCTCATCACATGCAACTGTCTGTGATTGAGATGAAGAAATAACAGTTATAAAAGTGAACTTTTTTTCTGACATGTCAAAAGGAAGGTAAAATTAGTTTGATACAAATAACAAAAATCCAAAAATAAATATAATCACACAAGCTGACATGCATGAAACCATATCAATATTTTTGGCTAAATATCAGCCATGATTAGGGGTTAAATTAAACATTTCCTCGAAATAATAGCAATGGATTAAGTGTGCCGCTCGTGTTGTGATAAAATTAATATGAATAAGAAAAACTATATTCATAATAATAATTAAAATGGTTTAACCACCTTCAAATATTCTGGACATTCTCCTGGCTGGTTTATGAACATGCATTAGTAAATGTTTCTCATGTATATTAATAGCTTTATTTTTAAATATTAATAGTTCATCTTTTTTTTTAAACCATATTTATATGGTCTTTAGATGCTGCCTTTAAATTTTATTTGAAATCCAGCCTACTAAAATATAATTAGAGATATTAATTTCACCCATCTCATTTCTCCTTGCCTAGAGGACAACTTCAAGAAAGTGGCACAGCTTACCCCACTCCTCCCAATTTGAGCTGTTATGTTGCCATTCCAAAGAGAAAAAATGAAGAAAGAAAAACACAGGCCAAATTTGCCAACGACCCCTCGGAGACTCCTCGAATTCCAGCGTAAGCTTATTAACCTCTCCTGCCCAGATCCAGACAGAGGCAAAGCCAACATGAAACTGCACTTAAGCCAACAATTAATCGCACAGGAAATTGTGCCTTGCTTTTGCACATCTTTGCGGTAACACACACACACACACACACGTATGTATGCTTTGTATGCATCGGCACATCGTCAGTGATGTGTTTGGAGTTGAGGGTCTGTGTTTGTGTTAGCATAAAAAAATTCTGTCTTAACCCCTGACTTTATGTTCTACTTTGAAATATTCAGGCTCATCTGAGAGCTACTTCATTCACAAAAGGAAGTCAATTACAGCTTTGCTTTGTCAGGGGAAAAAAACAACAACAACAAGCAGCATCAGGGCGAGAAGAAATGTATGAATTTTTAAAACCAAACGCTGATGGATGACGATGCAAATCCACACTGAAGTCTGAAACACAGGAAATTTAAAAAGGAAATTGACATTAATGCAATAGTGATTTAGTTCAGCAGAGGTACTGCTATTCTAGCCGTTCCTGTTTGGACACGTTTAGTGTCGAGTGTCAGTGTGAGTGAACTATTTTTCGACAGGTTATATGAGGAAGGAATTGTTGTCCGAGACAATTATTACAAAAGGGGGTTTTCGCATATACAAACATTTCTCATTCAATTTCATTCATTCTTTCATGAAGATTAACTTCTAAATAGGTTTCGAGTCATGATGTGGTCAATCTTTAGCAGTGTTTATTCATTTATTATAGTAGTGGCTATTAGCTATTACTTCGTAAAACAACTCACCCCGATTATTAAACTTCAGCACATAACACGTCCTGCACAGTTTACGGTTCATACAAATCATGCAGCTTGCTTATGATTTTTGCCTCGTGGATGATAAAGGCTGAAGGATGATAAAGATAAGAATAAAGTTGTAGTTCTAAAAATCGTTCTCAACATTCAAGAATAGCAGAGTTCACACCACAGCTATAACGGTAACGGCACAGAGAAACGATATCGTTAGGATCACTTTCAGAACGATTTTATCCAGCTGATAAAAACATTGACAGCCAATCAGAATCCATACTGCTGTAATGATGAACTTGAGCTTTCAAGTGACAGACAAGCACGCGCTTAGAATAAACAACGATATCATCTGCACTAATATAGTTATCTTTATAGTTATTGTTTTTGGTGTGAACGGCTGAAAAAATTCAAACAAACTAACATAAAAGTCATCCAGGGACCAGAATAACAGAGATCACCCAGCAACTAACTAGACCACCCACATAACCACATAGCAACGCCCTGACAACCACTTTCTGACTTTTTTTTTCTTTTCTTTTTTTTTCTGACACTTTTTTGACTTTCACTTTCTGTCATTAATTATTCTCCCTCATGTCGCTCTGAACCCATAAGACCTTCGTTCATCTTCAGAACACTAATGAAGATTTTCTGTGATGAAATCTGAGAGCTTTTTGTCCCTCCATAGTCAGCAAGAAAAGAAATTGTTGAATAAAGTTGTTATTTTTGTTTTTTTGCACACAAAAGGTATTCTCGTCACTTCATAACATTAAGGTGTAACCACTGGAGTCACATGGACGATGTCTACCTTTTTGGCGTTGAAAGTTGCAATGACGTTGCTGCCTATGGAGGGATCAGAAAGCTTTCATCAAAAAGATCTTTGCTTGTTTCGAAGATGAACGAAGGTCGTACGGGTTTGGAACGACATGAGGGTGAGTAATTAATGACAGAAATTTTATTTTTGGGTGAACTAACCCTTAAAGTCACATGCTGCATGCAAAATGGCATACTGTTTAAGTAGGTACATTTGAATTTGAACTAACTTCGTTTAATAAAAAGTATGTTCTAACTTCTATGTAATATGAATGTGTGTAGCATGAATGTAATCTGGACGTACTACATCCGCCATGTTGTTACGGTGACGTGATCTACCAGCATCAGTTGTGTAGTTTCACTGCCATTCATAAATCCTCTCCCGTGTCCTCATGGGATAGTAAAGTGTCCAGCGAATGCGCACTTGTCATCCGGGGACATCCACCTACTGTTTTTCCAATACAATGCATTCGGACATACTACTCTGTTGGCATACTGTTTTTCACATACTATATAGTAGGGAAGTATTTGATTTCAGATGCAGTGCCTTTCTACTATTTTAACCATTTGGCTCCTGATCGCACTGTAATGACAAATGGGTAAACACATGATATATCACTCGCACTTGTTAAAACGATCCCTAACCTCGAGTTTTAAATTTCATCACATTTCCTACACGTTACTGTTCATTCAAATCATGTGGCTTGTAACAAAAAGATGTGTGATCACACTGTAAACATAATGACAAATAGTTAAATACATGATACCAATATTACAGGATGATCACGGCCAAATGCATCACTACTAGCACATGTTTTCAAGATTTGGGTTCCTGTTTCTGTTGACCGTGTTCATCCGAGGGATAAGATGCCGTCTTACACACGTCATTAAGTCAACAGCGAGTCCTTCTCATTACGTGTTGAAACAGTGTTTGGAATGAGGAAGGACAAACAATAATCATGTCGCCATGTTTGAGAGCAAACACAATTAATAGCTCTCTTGCCATGCTGAAGTGCCCTTCGGGTTAACAAGACGCAGACGAGTGCCGTATCATGTTGGCTAGCTGCTTCTTATGCTCGGACAGATTTGAATAATGATGCTACAATTAATTTAAGCTGCATTAGCTTATCTATTCTAAATTTTTCATTGCTCTTCCTCATGCTTTGGCGAAAAAGCCCTTTAGCACGAGTCATAAACAGCAGATCGATCAACGTAATGGGAGATTCCTGGCTTGATTTATCACCGGGTAAGATAAGCTAATCAAAAGACATGTAAATCGCCATTTAGGCCTCGCATCTCAGAACTAAAAACAATTATGCATTGACTAAAATACTGATTTTTCCTGTTTATTGTGCTTAGCCTGGCCTTGAAACCCAAAACGCTGACAAAAAGCATTAGCGAGACACTAAAGCTGTCCAGGTGGCTGTCTTCCTCTCTCTGTAGGCTCAAGACAGACATATAAAATTACACGACGGGCATTCCACGCACTTTAAAGCTAAACAGAATACCAGTCGCTGCGGTTTCTCCTCTTAGCTGACCAGAAAGAGCATCACATGCTTCTTAAAAAGAGTCTTAAAGTTGAAACCTTCTGGGACTTAACTAACACCTCTAGTCTAAACCCTTATCAGAAAAACACAGATTTTCAACACCTAATGGAGCGACAGAATTCCAGACTTCCTGAAGCCCTTAAAACAATCTGTGAATAACTCAATGCGATGGCAACAAAGCACTTAGCGAGTCAATAATAATTCCTCCATCACTTGTACACAGTATTCTTTTGTTTGCAGAGCTCTTCTTGAGTTTTACGCGCTATGCCTTTAAATAGAAAAAAAGGAAATACACGCCAGCTGTTTTTCATTTCTGCCACAATGGAATTGGCACCTAAGTGTCGTTGGCTTTTGTTTATGTTGCTTTGACGAGCAGACATGGAAGCGGGCAGAAAAAATGATTGGCCCCATTGTTAAGGGTCTCCATCTCTGCAACCCTGTGAGAAAAAAACCCACAGTAACCCCTCGGAGCGAGAGTTTACAATGTGGCCCGCTTACACTTTTTACTACCTCCCGGCCCTAATAAAAGCATACACCGATATAGAAGCCATTTCAAGGCATCTTATATATTTGTGGCTGACCCAAATTGGTTTTTCTGTGTGCTAAATAATTAAATTTGAGCCATCTGGAACCTTTGTGATCTAATTCAGACCTTTCTCTGCAGGGCAGACTGCTGTGCCCGGGATCTCGGCAACATCTTTGAAGGATTGACAGGAATGGAAAGGAAGGATTAAGAAACAGGCCGGAGAGTAAAAGGCGGTTTATATCGTTTAAAAAGTCCAAAGTATGGTTGAGCTGTCGACAGAGGTGTTAAGACTCTGAGAAATGCGCTAGACTTGTTTGCGGATCTCACTTGTTTGAACAAAAAGCAAGCTGGCTTGTCTGTGTGAGTTCACTTGCTCTCGGTCAATCTGTGAGCGAGTCAAAGCTTAATATTGACACACTTTCTATCACTGCACAGTTCAGACACTTGACTGACATCCGGCTGAAAGAGCTCTGCACTGCGGCCCGTTTCGACCCCAAACACATTTAGTCAACAAACTTCCTTTCCAAAGCTCAAGTCCATTGAAGTCCACATGCGGCTACAAAAAAAGGGAAAAGAAGATAGAAAGTGAGTACTGGCAACGACCCTTTTGCACCAAACCTGAATATTTGCCTCAAATGTTTGGATCTGTGCGTGCGGGGCATGAACAAAATGATCTGCTGTGTGCTTGGTATAAACAGACCATGTGTCAACAATTCGCTTTAAAGATTTTTGGCTTTTGGCATGAATATGTTAGCCTTACTGTTATCTATAAGCTAGTGTGTTCTAAAAAAAAAAAAATTACATTCAGAAGATATTAGTATTCAAAAATTATAGTCTCTCACTTCCACCCATATGGATCAATGCTTTTGATGACATCACTCTGCACTTCAGATTCTCATCAGATTTTCTGTCCAATTAAATGTTCTCTAGAATCTAAAGTGTCCCGCCCCCTACATTATAAATAGACGCGGACATGGTGAATGGCACAGTGCAATATAGATGGGATAGGGAACAATTCAGAAAGTGTAAATACTAGGGCTGCACGATTTGGGGAAAATGTCATATTGCGATTATTGAGGTCAATATTGCGATTGCGATTTAATAAACAAATGGTTTCATTCGTCAACTTGCTTGATTCTAGAGCAAAATGCACACACAGATTAGTGATAATTCTGAAATGTGTATTTCTCAACTCAAACTAGCAACAAGAACTAAATAATTGATAACATCTATAATAAAAATGAATCCACCCCCATTTAAAACATTAATTATAGCCATCCACCATTACAGTGATTCCACCATTGAAAGCTATAATTTTTTCAAAAACATTTATTAGGCTTCAAAAAATATAACAGCTTTTAATTTAAGTGAACTTAATAATACTCACATAAACCCATAAAAAAGTATTATTTACCTGTGCCCTTCCTGTCATGTAGGACATATACAGAAATTTAAGTTATCAAACAGTCTGCACTGCATAAATTATAAATTATATATAGACTAATCCTTATTAAAGCTACACAAGTTCTTTAGTCAAGAGCAGTGAGTAATTTTCTTTGTTCTTTGATTAACTTTACTGACAGAAAGCTTTGGCTGCTGGCCCTTTAAGAGCAGCCGTTGTAGAGACGCGGATCTCACACGCGCCTCATTCTCTCACAACTCTTTACGTCCATCATAAGACTGCTCTTATGTTATGAAGATACTCGACAAACGACATTTTGGCATAATTGTATTAGTTATTGTTCGTTCAAGCGGAAAGATAACTATTCCGGTCTGTGCATGCACATGGGCGCGCGTCTTTCTGTTCTGTGAGTCACAGTCGGACATTCACAGGCTGCGCGTCTCTTTTGACTTGTCGCGCATTAATGGTTTGAACTTTAAAGCATTCGCACGAATAAGAGCGGGATCATGTAACACTAGTCAAAGGATGACAAAAAATAACAGATGCTGCGTTAATTTTTAACAGCCCTAATTTGTTTATTTTACATAAAATCGCAGCATTTTGCGTCATATAATCGCATAGGCTTGACATCGCGATTACGATTGCGATATGATTAATCGTGCAGCACTAGTAAATACACTCACCTAAAGGATTATTAGGAACACCTGTTCAATTTCTCATTAATGCAATTATCTAATTAACCAATCACATGGCAGTTGCTTCAATGCATTTAGGGGTGTGGTCCTGGTCAAGACAATCTCCTGAACTCCAAACTGAATGTCAGATTGGGAAAGAAAGGTGATTTAAGCAATTTTGAGCGGGGCATGGTTGTTGGTGCCAGACGGGCCAGTCTGAGTATTTCACAATCTGCTCAGTTACTGGGATTTTCATGCACAACCATTTCTAGGGTTTACAAAGAATGGTGTGAAAAGGGAAAAACATCCAGTATGCGGCAGTCCTGTGGGCGAAAATGCCTTGTTGATGCTAGAGGTCAGAGGAGAATGGGCCGACTGATTCAAGCTGATAGAAGAGCAACTTTGACTGAAATAACCACTCGTTACAACCGAGGTATGCAGCAAAGCATTTCTGAAGCCACAACATGCACAACCTTGAGGTGGATGGGCTACAACAGCAGAAGACCCCACCGGGTCCCACTCATCTCCACTACAAATAGGAAAAAGAGGCTACAATTTGCAAGAGCTCACCAAAATTGGACAGTTGAAGACTGGAAAAATGTTGCCTGGTCAGATGAGTCTCAATTTCTGTTGAGACATTCAGATGGTAGAGTCAGAATTTGGCGTAAACAGAATGAGAACATGGATCCATCATGCCTTATTACCACTGTGCAGGCTGGTGGTGCTGGTGTAATGGTGTGGGGGATGTTTTCTTGGCACACTTTAGGCCCCTTAGTGCCAATAGGGCATAGTTTAAATGCCACGGCCTACCTGAGCATTGTTTCTGACCATGTCCATCCCTTTATGGCCACCATGTACCCATCCTCTGATGGCTACTTCCAGCAGGATAATGCACCATGTCACAAAGCTCAAATAATTTCAAATTGGTTTCTTAAACATGACAATGAGTTCACTGTACTAAAATGGCCCCCACAGTCACCAGATCTCAACCCAATAGAGCATCTTTGGGATGTGGTAGAATGGGAGCTTCGTGCCCTGGATGTGCATCCCACAAATCTCCATCAACTGCAAGATGCTATCCTATCAATATGGGTCAACATTTCTAAAGAATGCTTTCAGCACCTTGTTGAATCAATGCCACGTAGAATTAAGGCAGTTCTGAAGGCGAAAGGGGGTCAAACACAGTATTAGTATGGTGTTCCTAATAATCCTTTAGGTGAGTGTATGCTTTCCATTGGGACGAATAATAATGCTGTGTGTTTTAAGTCAGTTCAGTGGGCCTTTTAAGTCGCCAAGAAATCAAAATGGACAATATTTGTTTTTTAATGGAATATTGCAGTATATATTATTCATCTGTGCACATCATTATTTATTTTGTTTAGTTCCTAATATTAAATTAAACTTTAAACTATCGTCCCTTCCCTCTTGCAGAGACATCTCTTCTCAGATGACGTGTTTACTGCCCTACATCTTTTCTTGATCAAGAAGCCATTTCATGTATGTCATGATAAAGAAGTAAAGAATATCACAACTTCCGTTACATGTCAGCATTTTACTTTTATGAAAAGGGCGTTGGTGGTGTGCAAGATTTCAAACTTATATTTATTATCAATATAATTAGCAAATTTATCAAAATCAAATGCAATATATTTATTTGATGAAAATCTTAAACTAAAACTAGACTTTTAAATGTTGTCTCTGCAAATAACTGAAATCAAATAAGTTGAAGTACTAAAATTACTAAAAATAAATGAAACGTATAACTAAACTACATGAAAAATAAAATGAAAAATAAAATAAATATAAATAATAAATATTCAGTATATAAATAACAATAAAATAACCCTTTTTCATTATTTCATTGCATGCATCTAATCTGCAAACATTTGCACAAAACAACCATAATGTCATTAAAGCATACTGAATTGAAAATAAATAAAAAAACAGGTGTAAAAAAAACAGGGGAATAAAGGAATTTTATCAAAAAGTTTGGGAGGTATATAACACCTCCACCTCTCCCATCCCTCCCAGTGCTAGTAAAGAACACCTCTGTTAGATAAAGGTGATAATGGCTGAGTCACATCAGGGATCCACAGCTCCTAATTACACACTTAAAATACAACACAGTTCTGCCTGCCACTGAGACCTACACCATTACAGCACTGCCTTCCTGCTACAGTTATATTGAAGTTCACAAAGTATTGATTTTAGTAGCTTTTTAGCAAGAATATCTGAAGAGGTGCCTTGGTGCACATAAACTCTCTAGAGCATCACACTGGCACTTTTCTCAAATCATAAGGTAACCCAGAATGGATTTCAACAATTCTGGAAAGATTAATCAAAGATGTTGAGCCTTTCAGGAGAAATAATTACAACTATTTTTCAATACTGAAATTTAAAGAATACATTTAGAAAATACAGTATTACATTTTTTTTTATAACTGTAAAATGTATTATATTTGCATTTCAGTTAGGATGCTGGAAATGTGCTGTGGCTAGTTAAGAAATGCTTATTATACAGTCTACTGTATCTGCAGTGTGTTCAAGAAACCTGTAGAAATTTCATGAAAAAAGACAGCATTCGCTGTTGAATGTGAGAAAAAGTGTGTGCGCGGGTGCCATCCTTCCTGTCAGATTAAAAGGTCAACGCGTTTAGCTTTTCCGAGAGTCCTTGACTTCAACATTATACTGACACAAAAGCCTGACTGACCGGCAGAAAGGTTTTACATGAGAGAGAGAAACAGAGAATGACGACGGGCCTCTTTTTCAAAGAAAAACTCACACTAAAGCTCCAAGTGAACAACATCAGATCTGTGAGAGACTCCTTTCACCATTAGCATATGCTAGTCAGACACGACTGTGTGGAAATCGTTTGACATTCATTTATACAAATAAAATCTCATCAACTCTCTCTTAGTCCAAGGGCAAACCCTTACATGCAACTCTCACTTACTCATATCCAAACATTAGAGGCCGTTGGCCCTGTTAATAACTGTTATTATAGCGACGGAAGTGTGATTGTTGATTATTAGCACTTGAGTCACTCTGAGTTGCCATCTCACTGGGTCATATTTCCACAGAACAGGTGCTCCCTCGACATGAGGCCTATTTTGGGGACTGACCAGTGGCCCTGGAGCTACATAACACTTCACTTACACACTACTCATTCAGCACTTCCCAAACACATGTTCCCTTAATCCCTGAATGTCTGTACCAATTATAAAAAGAGATAGGCTTGAGTTGTGTTCGAACCCGTTTTCCCATCGTGTTCGAAGCTCTTTGTTTCCATGCTGTAAGATTCATTCACCAACCAAACTACAACAGTCATTTCTTGGTCGTGTATCATGGTTCTACCGTGGTTTTATGTACAGCTTGACTAATATCAACTTGTGTAATAGTTTTCTGTTTTTGACAGAATAATAAATCATGTATACAAAAATCTAAACATAAAATGCATAAATATTTTCACTTACTGCAGTCAAAAACTAATATGCAGCGCAACTTGTGCAGTCTGAATCACAAATGAAGGTCGATTAAGAAATCTTAAGAGTGACAATTCTTTTAATGAATCATTCAAAAGACTCGTAGACTCACAACTATTGGTTTGAATCAGTCTGACAAATCATTCACTGAATGATGAATTTCCTGAATTATAATCGGTCACACTACTGAACCGCAAATTATCAACGTCCAGACAATAAAAAGTAAATTTTTCATAAATAATTGTATGACAATAAAAACATAACATGCATAAATAGTTTCGCTGACTGCGTGCAAAAACAAACATACAGTTTGTTTACAAACTAACAAATGGTAACTATTGTTTTTGAACTGAAGAGTTAAAAAAGATTCACACACTCTTGAACTGTTGTATTGAATCAGCGGTACATGAATTAATATCTGTTGCATTTATTAAACCAAAAATGATTATGACTTTAAGTCAGTTTTAATGCGATTTAAGTTGAAATTACCTAGATATCCAAGTTGATTGTACTTAATTTAAAAGGCAGCATTTTTTTTGTGTATATACTGATAACTGAAAATTAGATCAGAAAAATGAAAAACAAAAATCACATTTTATTTTGGATATACCATTTTTTTTTTTTTTTTGTGCCTTGGCGCACCACGTAAATGCCACGGTGTATGAAAATAATCATTCAGCACCACTGTTTAAATCCAAGTAACATGTTATTCCAATCTGAATCCTGTACTCTGGCACCACCAGTGTCCTTTTCAATAAAGCCTTTGTGTTTATCTATCAAAGCCCTGGGCTACACGTGGGATAAACCCCATTTTTTTGGGGATGAAATGTCCTACAGGAGGAAAAAAGGAATGAAAGCACGAACAAACCGCGGAGGACTTTACCTCCTCTCGCCTGACCCACTTCTTTCAGAGTGTCATTAGAGACTGTTCTGGTAGCTATTTAGCGGCCCGGGCCGCACACGCGTGCTTGGCTGTATTACATATTAGCCCGCAACACCAGAGAACGGCCGGCAGTAATGAAGCCATTGTCCTGTGGTCCTCCACAATAGATGAACAGGACAGAGAGGCACAACAGGACTCTAGTGTCTGCGGCTAGCCATCCTGTCTGCTCGTCTCGGATCGCATGAACTGAGGGAAGTGCTCACTGGAGCATTAACCCTTCAGGACAGACAGTGACGGGCTGGGGAGTTTTTAAGCTCATTAATTGCATCCGACCCCCTCCTTGCGACACACAGACACAAGATGCACATGGACAAACACACACACACATGCAGCAGACCACAAAAACAGAGGTACAATAAGAAGCGGGACCACCACGGGTTGCCTCAAAGGCATGCAGGCCTGCAGCCGCCCTCCCCCTCCATCCATCTTTCTTCACCTCCCCACCCAGGGAGAGATGAACTCGTCTGGGCGGCCCAACCGCGGCTAGGCATTGGGACAAATTGATAGCGACAGAGGTAAAGAAGAAATGGGAGCCGCAGGGGGGCTTGTGAATTTCCTTGGAATCAACCAAAGTACCCCGACCCCCATTTTGAAGCGCACCCAGACCCCCACCCCCCACTCGCTCCCGGTGTCTTATCTATCATTCAGCACGGGGCTATCAATGTGTTAAACACATGCAGTGACCTGACTGCAAATGCACTGATCCTATCAGTCATGTGACCGGTGCAAGACAACGGCTGCATGAAGAACAGATTTGATGGGGAGATATTTAATCCCGCCGTCGATTCATCCATGCTGGATATCTGACGCAGATATTGCATTCCCTTCCTTATTTGTGGAAAGAGTGTTTTCTGAAGTGCCGTGGCATCAACTGAATGTGATAAAAGATTAGTTAGACAACATGCTTGCAAGAGGTACTAAAACGAACAAAATCTTATGAGACAATTAATTAATTAATTAACCAATCATACCATTGATCAGCTCTACCAAACTTGGATGTCTTTTTTCCAGTAATAAACAAACATTGTTAAGTTGTTTTGATTGATACTGTGAAGCAGCTTTGATACAATCTGTATTGTGAAAAGCGCTATATAAATATATTTGACTTGACTTGACTTGATAATTCTTTTAATGAGTTATTCAAAAACACGCACAAGAGGAAATTGTATGAACTGATTCTTTAAATGAATCACTCAATAAGACTCACAAATGAACAAATCTAATTAGCCAAATCTTTAATCAGACTTACTAGCCGATTTATTTAATGTTTCATTCAAAAGACTCGAATAAATCTTATGAGCCAACTCATTTAACCAATTGTTAAAAAAAGCTATTGTACTATTGATGTCAGTTTAGCAAATCATTTCATTACTAGTGTTGCTCAAGTCACAAATAAACAAATGTCTTTCAATTAAAATTTAAAAAGTCTCAAAAGAACAGATCTTATGGGCCAGTTATTTTAATGAATCGATCAAAAAGACTTAAACAAATATAACAAGCCAATTCTCTCAATGAATCGTTCAAAAATGGACAAATCTAATGAGCAGATTCTTTGCGAATGAATGAATAATTCAAAAGACTAAAAAAAACTTGAGCCGATTATTTTAACAAATCATTTAAAAAACAACAGGGCTATCGGTTTGAATCAGTTTAATGAATTACATCCTTACTAGTGTAGTTCTAGTGTAATTCACAAACAAGATTTTTCTTGAGCCAATCCTTTTAATGAATGAATAATAAAAAAAAAATGAAACAACTCTCAAAAGCTCATTCTCTGAATGAATCATTCAAAAATACTTATGAATGGACAAATCTAATGAGCCAATTCTTTCAATAAAGACTCACAATAACCCATAATGGTTATGATATGAACAAAGAACTGTATTTGCGTTAGGTTTAAAAAACAAATTCATCATAATGACATCATCAATACAATGATATTCAATAACAAACAATATATATCTTCTTTTTGTTCAAATGTATGGACTGGTACAGACCGATAGGGTTTCACAAACAGAGTTAGATTCGCAACCTTCACTTTTCCTTAATTTCTCAGACGTGACACATTTGTGTGAATTCATAGTGTGTTAAAAATGCATTATCCGCTCACGGCGGCTTTAAATCATTTAATGAGGAGCTTTCCACTCTCTGTGCTTCCCTTCCCGGTTTTATTCCAGGGCCCAGGGGAAGCCACGCAAGGTCAGGCCTAAACGGGCACACTTCAACCATGCACCAAAGCCCAGGACACTCCCAGGCTTTACGGCCTAATCCTGCTCTAGACGCCCCAGAGCATTCTGGGAGAATTCTAAGAACGTTCCTCACGACAATACGGCAAACGTTATAATCTAATCTCAAAGCGGGAGAGAGAGAGAAAGGAAAGACAGGAACGAGATGAATGAAAACAAGTCTCTCTCTTGGGAGAGTGACAGTTTTGCGTTTTCAGTCTCCTTGGTAACGGAATAATAATTGATTTACCGCCCAAAGAACCAGCCTCCCATATCAGATTTCCTGCCCTTGAGAACGATTGTGTCATATTTTAAAAAACAGCCTGTGTTTTCAGAAACCTGAAAACGATTTACTAGCGCAGCGATGTTTACTATATAACTCGCCACAAATAAACACGCATGTGACATCGCCAGGCTGGAGCGATCACATTAGAGCCTCGGGATGAGATTTCTGCCATGAAGCTGGGCTATATATTTCAGAGCTGCAAAGGATGCCTTAACTCTGCCGATCGATAAGATTGATTAAAATATTTTCCAATCTGTCTTTTATAATTGGGAGAGGATATACTGCTCGTCAGAAACCGATTAATAAAAGAAAGACTTATGAGACGAGTGAGGTGAGAACAAGCTCAAGCAGTATTACAGCGCAGCCCGTTTACAATGTGCTGACCAAACAGAACATGCATTTTAATAATCCAGCAGAAAGAGAAAAATACATTATCAATTCAACTGTGCTCATATGCCCATTCAGTCGGTTAGCATGCACTACATTTAATTCCGCTCCTTTTAACAATAGGCTGAATGTGTTCTGGATGCTGGCACCTATCTTTAGCCCGTTCCAGCGGCCGACGGAAAGACGCTAATTGAGAACACAGCTCCTTTCTGTGTCGGAGTGACACTGCTGATTCAACTATTTACCAAATAATACGCTAGAAACGCATACTGTGTAGCAGAGAGATTTAGAAGACTTCATTTTTCCAGACTGGCACCAGGCTTGGCAGCGTGCCGAAAGGAAGAACAATTCAACGAAGACCTACACAGGTGTCCAAGTTCTTCCGGGACCTGATCTAGTGAGGTGAAATCTTTCGAGGAATATTTCAAGGACACGGCTAGGTCCTATTTCACCCCAAAATAAAAATAAAATAAAAATAATTAACTAACTAAGAAATTTTATTAGCCAAGTATTTATTTATTTATTTTGCATTGTAAAATTGATGACATTTAAGCACTTTCTTAAAAAAATCTCATTATTGTAGAGCAAAAACTAAATCAATCTCATTACTGTAATGCAAAAAAAAGTCAATTATAAAGGATTTATTGTTGTGATTTTAGTGGTACTTAACTCACTATTAAAAATCACAGTATTTTTTATTTATTAATAAATATTTTATATAATAATAATAGCTATTTTATTATTTTTTATATAAATTATTATTACATTCATAGAATAAATTACTAACGAGAACAATGGGAGAGAAAAAAAAATCTCTAAAAAGTAAAGGTAATGAAAATGGTTCTAAATAAAAGTCTTTTAACTGGCTTTATGCAAATTGTAATAATTTTTTTTTTTTTGTTAAATGTAAGGAAGCTTGTTTCCGGCACGGAATAAAAAAACAACAAAAAAAAAACTGAATTGTGAGGTAAAAAGTCGCAACACATTTTGCATTTATTTGGTGGATCTGGACATGTTTTCATGAGATTCGACCCATTCAGAAACCAGGCTCACCTGAGCTCATCCAACTTGGACAGTGTTCTTCACTTTCACATCCACCGATTCACTCCATTTGGAGGCCCGGCTGTGACACGTTTAATATTCCTTTGACATTTCGGTCTGATTTTTATTAGTTTCCTTCATCTTTATACTGTCGCCCTGGCCTTTTGTGAGGGTCAATGTGGATTCCAGACCCTCTTTCACTCCATCAAGATGGAGAGGAGAGAAGGTGCATGGGGCAGCGGGGCTCAGGGGAACCGTAAATGTCTGCAGCGTGAGGTAGCGCTCCTGGGGAAAGTCAATCCTGAGGGCGGCTGGTGGCGAATGTGGACAGGGCTGGGGGGAGGTGGGTCGCTAACTGGATTTGGTGGAGCATGCGGAATTCACACTAGTCTGTAATCAGAAACACGGCATGATGGAAGGAAGGTGTCTCAAATGTCAAAAAAAAAAAAAAGTAGTAACAGAGAGTGTCATTTCATTCTTTTGTTGAATTTTGAAGAGAGTGTATAGCCAAATAAAAGCCTGAGTAAAAATGCATTTGAGGGAAAAACATGTTCTGAAGAGGAGAAACAAGATCCAATCCAGTCAGTTTAGACATGGGCATTGGACATTTCTCTACTTGGGGACTAGAATATCATTGAAACGGCTGAATTTGGCCATTAAGTAAACACCTGTCAATTTTATTATGCAATTCAAACAATAAATACCATTTTGGTGCACTTTAATGTGGCGCAACAGATCATATCTGTGAACGGATCATCTCTTCTGCTTAACTACTAGTTACAGCATGAAATATTAATGAATGAACATCAGAAGGTATGTTGAAAGAAACTGTACAACTTACTGAAATTCGTGTAATCACTCAATCAGTGCTTCAACCGTGGAAAGAAGTCAATAAAACAGTTTGTAAACAATGTCACGTAATGCTACATTCACCTCAAAAAAGGCATATAATATCCAAAAACTTGTTAGTCAGCTAAAAAAAATTCAATTAGAGGAGCATTTTGCTAAACATATGCACTACAGGTCCTTCTCAAAAAATTAGCATATTGTGATAAAGTTCATTATTTTCCATAATGTAATGATAAAAATTAAACTTTCATATATTTTAGATTCATTGCAAACCAACTGAAATATTTCAGGTCTTTTATTGTTTTAATACTGATGATTTTGGCATACAGCTCATGAAAACTCCCTTTCTCAAAAAATTTGCATATTTCATCCAACCAATAAAAGAAGTGTTTTTAATACAAAAAAAAAAAAGTCAACGTTCAAATAATTATGTTCAGTTATGCACTCAATAGTCAATACTTGGTCGGGAATCCTTTTGCAGAAATGACTGCTTCAATGCGGCGTGGCATGGAGGCAATCAGCCTGTGGCACTGCTGAGGTGTTATGGAGGCCCAGGATGCTTCGATACCGGCCTTAAGCTCATCCAGAGTGTTGGGTCTTGCGTCTCTCAACTTTCTCTTCACAATATCCCACATATTCTCTATGGGGTTCAGGTCAGGAGAGTTGGCAGGCCAATTGAGCACAGTAATACCATGGTCAGTAAACCATTTACCAGTGGTTTTGGCACTGTGAGCAGGTGCCAGGTCGTGCTGAAAAATGAAATCGGATGGAAGCATGAAGTGCTCCAAAATCTCCTGATAGCTAGCTGCATTGACCCTGCCCTTGATAAAACACAGTGGACCAACACCAGCAGCTGACATGGCACCCCAGACCATCACTGACTGTGGGTACTTGACACTGGACTTCAGGCATTTTGGCATTTCCTTCTCCCCAGTCTTCCTCCAGACTCTGGCATCTTGATTTCCGAATGACATGCAAAACTGCCTGAAGTCCAGTGCTGCTTCTCTGTAGCCCAGGTCAGGCGCTTCTGCCGCTGTTTCTGGTTCAAAAGTGGCTTGACCTGGGGAATGCGGCACCTGTAGCCCATTTCCTGCACACGCCTGTGCACGGTGGCTCTGGATGTTTCTACTCCAGACTCAGTCCACTGCTTCCGCAGGTCCCCCAAGGTCTGGAATCGGTCCTTCTCCACAATCTTCCTCAGGGTCCGGTCACCTCTTCTCGTTGTGCAGCGTTTTTTGCAACACTTTTTCCTTCCCACAGACTTCCCACTGAGGTGCCTTGATACAGCACTCTGAGAACAGCCTATTTGTTCAGAAATTTCTTTCTGTGTCTTACCCTCTTGCTTGAGGGTGTCAATGAGGGCCTTCTGGACAGCAGTCAGGTCGGCAGTCTTACCCATGATTGCGGTTTTGAGTAATGAAACAGGCTGGGAGTTTTTAAAAGCCTCAGGAATCTTTTGCATGTGTTTAGAGTTAGTTAGTTGATTCAGATGATTAGGTTAATAGCTCGTTTAGAGAACCTTTTCATAATATGCAAATTTTTTGAGATAGGAATTTTGGGTTTTCATGAGCTGTATGCCAAAATCATCAGTATTAAAACAATAAAAGACCTGAAATATTTCAGTTGGTGTGCAATGAATCTAAAATATATGAAAGTTTAATTTTTATCATTACATTATGGAAAATAATGTTGATATTCAATAACAATATTGCAATATTGCATATTCATTGTATTTATACTTAATATTTTCTTCAATTTTAATGTATGTTAATAAAAGAATAAATCCATTATGTTTTTATGACAGCAGCCACCATTTTTATGTTTAAATATATATTTATTTTAAACAAGTAAAAAAAATAATTGTCATTAAAAATTATAAAAACTTCCTTAGCCTACAAATCAGTAAATTGTATACCCTTTAATATTATAGTGATGTACCAACTGGGGTTCCCTGTATAGTTTACAGCATTACTGGCGATATTTTTTTGCCATGTACTGTACCTGATAGGCCCCAATTACTCGTAATTGAACTAAAATCGAATTGAAAGCTGGTGAATCGAAACTGAATTGAATCGTGAAATTTTTGTCAATGCCCAGCCCTACTAGCAACATGCTAAAGCCACCCAGAACATCACAACAACATCGTCACTTCCAAGCTGCATGCGATTCCTACTATAATGTTTTTATAGGTTCTTCAGGTCATCGTTCGCAAATCCCTCTTTACAGCTTGAACATTCCACTGATAAGGCTGTTTAAGTTAGCAGGACGTTTAATTTAAGATCTGTCTGGGTCTGCTTTGAAACATTTCCATGGTGAAGAGTAGCAGACTCTGATTCACTGACACACTGACATGTGTTCGTTGATACATCTGTTCCCCAGCTCCAATACACAAACCCTTTGGCCGTAAAAGATCGCGCTAGCACGCTCAAGGTCGGGTAAAAAAAAAACGTTCTGGAAGCAACACAAACGCTTCAGGAAGGACTGTGTCTGAGTGCCTCGACAACAGGGCGGTGATGTAAAACAAACACGCCGTCATGTTAACCGCTTTACAAGTCACACGGCGGTCCTGTCTGCAGTCTCCCGACTCAAATGAGACATTTTCAGACAGACCGGCATAAATACAGACATCTAAAACCTCATGTTGTGAGATGTCTGTTTGAACATCCTGATTGTTTTGCTGAAAACGGAGCAGGTTTGAGGGAATATTCCAAGTTGTGTACATAAACATCAGTTTACCATCAACTCCATTCAAATTATTTATATAAAATGCATTATAATAGCTTCATATATATGAATTATAATATTTTTGAAAATATGTTTATATATTTTATGAAAAATAATATTTGTATTATTCTATTGAAATGAAATGTAATAAATATTAATTTAATAAAACAAAATATATAAAATTATATTAAAATTCTATACTGCATTCTCTGAATAAGTAACAAAACCCTAAAAAATAAAATGCATTGTGAAAATGCTGTGATCGTAAATGTAGGCATTGCCACAAAACAACAAACAGTGTAGTCATTTTGAGACTTGCTAAAGATCACATTTAACAATTTTACAGATTACATTTAATTAGTGTATCTAAAGATTGAGCAATAGATGACAAAAAAAAAGACTTCCCCTAAATGTAAAACAGGAAATAAGCATGAACTATTAAATATATGGTATCATTCGATTCCAATGAATAAATAAAAAAATAATAATTGTGCACTTAATACGTTTGCAAATGTGCTTAACTCTGATTGCTCCATTATTTTAAAACCTAACTTGCCAGGGCTACTTAAAATATGATGGTCTTGATGGGAAATGCTGAAAATATAGCGAGACGTGTGGGAACGGCCAAAGACATTCGTCTAGCAAATGTATATATCGACTAAAAAAAAAAACAAAATAAAAAAACAGCCCAGGCGGAAAGCAAGAACACGTCTTGTGTGAAAGCACCCAGAGCAGTGAGATCATACGCTATATTTTGAATATGACGAACAGTACAGGCACACCATCATCATCATAAACGACAGATGAACTTATGAATACCTAATATCTATAGGCGCGGCAGCGGGCGCCTGTTTGTGCTAGACGGAGATGAGAAAGAGGGGGTTGGGTGGACTGATGGCTTCCTCCTTAGGGAACCGGTGCCTGAGAATGCACTCTTAGGGAGTGCCAGTCAGTCAAGGCTGATTAAACTCTGCGATGATGGGGGGAATAAACCAGAAGAGAGAGACATGCACTATATGATGTTGTTTATAGCAGATCTGCAAAAGAGAGTGAGGGGAATATCACCCCCTGCATACCTCACAGTAGCATCTGCCACATTGCCTCAAAACAAACCATAACTAACAATCAGTAATTACGGTGTGAAGAAACGGCAAACAATCGGCCAACCGTAGCGAGAACTGCGTCGCTTTTATCAGTGACATCTGCATTTCAGCACAACAAAGACCTTTTCTGCAGTCCGACTGAAACTTTCAAATGAAATCGTGCAATTAAAAGGCTCAAGGATCTATAATGCTTTTTTACATTTTCAACTTTTTTAATGTTGTTGTTTGAGCATGGCGAAAGGTCTGCAAAGTTAGGATGTGTTCACACTTGGCAAGTTTGGTTAGATTAAAAGCTAACTCTGGTGGGATTGTTCTGTTAGTGCAATTCATTTGAATAAGTGTGAACGCTGCCATCTGAACCCTGGTGTGCACAAATAAGCGGACCATGACCGCTGAAAAGATGAGTCTCGGTACGCTTCCAAACAAACTCTGGTGTAGTTCGACTGAAATATGAACATAATACGAACCAAAAACAGGACATGGTGTCACAAGATGCAAGCCTAAGAAGGAAAGAATGCTCAAGCATACTTGTTTTTTTTTTCTCATCATAGGAGCTACGTTGCCCATAACAGTTCAGGTTCTGTGTCAAAAACTCTGTCTTCTTGCAGCAGAACCTTGTTTATGAGGGATTCCTGCCACTGTTTTGACTCCTTTACACATTGTTATCTCTTCAGGAGTTCTCAACTGGTCAAAATACCATCATATAGGCACATAAAATGAGAGCATTTAGCCCTGAACACAGTATTTATTTGGATGTTTGATAAGGTCTGTTGCGAAATATGTTGGACTTTTTTGTTGTATCTTTAAGTTCAGTCTTAAAAGTGACAGTGTGAATGCTAAGTGAACCAGGATTAAAATGAATTACCTTCTTTCGTTGGTCCAAACCAAAAGAACCAAGAGAACCAAACTACAAGTGTGAACACACCCTTACAAGGCACAAAATCCCCTCCAAAGGGAGTTATTCTCTATTTCATTACGCATGGTTTCTGAACTCACTAAAATAGCTCAATTGTAGTCTTGAGTTTTCTTCAGGGAATGAACATGTCACAATATTTCCCATTTAAATAATTCCTGCCCAAAGAGTATGCAAAATAAAGAGGGCATGGCCTGGTTGAATTGTTAGTAGTCTGTTGAAACTCACGGTTATGGTAATGGGTGTGACTTTTCTTGTAAGTTGAAGATGTTGACCAATCACAACACATTGGTCCAGCTGACCAATAAGAGCACATTGCGCTTTTGAAAGGAGGCGCTTCATAGAGACACAAACTAAACAGAGCGTTACTGACAGACTGGGAAGAGAGGTGCTGCAACAATGTCAAATATGTAAAACTTGTTTTTTGAACACACAAGCATGAAAACCTATCCTAGACCCGAAAAACTAAATCAAGACTTTGTAAAAGGCAAAATATGACCTATTTAAGAGGCAAAGTTGAATTAGTCGCCTCATGATCACAGCGCTGGCAGACACAAGATGCCGTGTGTCGGGTTGCCGCCACTGCCGTTAAGCCATGGAAGAGAAGGCAACGGCGTCCCCATGTGCTTGTGCACACAAAATCTGGTCAGCTCAGATAAAAGCCCACCAGTAGATGGTACAGGCACCAATGCCAGATAAAGCTAGTGAGAAAACAATAGGTCAGAATCTCAGCACAACAGAGCGGGAATAACAACTCTGCTGTTTTGATTAAATACGACTTCAGTATGTCTGTAAAAGTCATTAAGAGTCTGAATGGGTGCCAAAGGAGAAGCGAAGATGCACAAAATTCTCAAATAGTGCATGCACCGATTTCTGTTCCGCCCAGCCTCTCAAATCTGCTCATCTGCTCACGTTAAACATACACTTTGTGTTTAGTTGGTGGAGGATACAAAATACCTATTGTTACGACCTGACTCGAGGGACGCTCGGGTATACGGAGCAAACTGCCATTCATAGGCACGCTATTGAAAACAGGCACAATTCATTTACAAATCCATCTAGGGAGACAATCGCGAGGGCATCCGTCACTTCCTGGCACCACCAATGCTAAACACCTCGGAAAAAGCGCGAGAGCATAGTTAGGAGAGTAATTAATTATCTTTCGGGGGAAGGAAGTCATTGTCACTCAACACAGATTTCAATATAGCCACAAACGAGGCACAGCCACCAAATACAGCTGGCAAGATGAGCACGGTCGCATCTGGAGAAAATGAGTGTGCATGACTGACTGATTCTGTTTATTCATTTCTTTCCAATTTTGGATGGATGAAATCTAGCTTACCCAAACTCCTTGAGAAAGCTTTGGAGGTATATCAAATATATAAGTATATCACATGGGATACATTTCTCTCCACTGAATAGTAAATTAAACTTTTAAAGAAAAATATTTTCCGTTTAAAATATATTCTGACAGAGATGTCAAGTCAAATTAATAGGGCAAATACCTCCACAGATTTCTAAATGCAGCTTTCAGAAACAAGACTTTGTACCTTTAATAATTAAGTTGAGGATTATTGTAGGTAAAATAAATAAATGTTTGTGTAAAACCCTAAAGAAAATATCATCCTTGCACATCTAAATTTGATCTAAATTTGTTTTTTTATACTATGAAACAAGAAAGGAGATATTATGAACGTCAAAGCTGGGATGGATGGATGGATGGATGGATGGATGGATGGATGGATGGATGGATGGACGGACAAGAACTTAGTTGCCCCCTCAATAAAGTAAGTGTACAATGCAATACCCTGGATTCTGAAAGTAAAATAAAAAAATTCTTATTGGTGGTGGCTCTGCAGAGAGTTCAAACCAGTTCATAAAAAGGGCGCACAAGAACAAGTTCATTAAGCAGGTTTTTTGCGACCGCCATTAACCAAGGCAAAGGAAAAAGACTCAGCCTTTGTGCGCCCTGTCATTCGGCGGTATTATGTTCTATTGAGAAGCTTTTCCTGCCTTCCACTTCCTGCGAGACAATACAGCGAACAATGTCCCGTAATCATAGAATTAGAGTGCAATACAAGACATAATGCCTCAAAGTGTTAACAAGTCTGCATCGATTGACAGAGTAATTTTCCAGTTCTATTTCTCATAAGATTATCAAAAGCAATCAATTTGTATAAAGGTTTTCCTTGCAGGGTGTATTTGTACCCATTTTTTCTTAATTTGTTTCTCAATCTGCAATTCCCTAAAATGTGGTGAAAGAGGGTGGTGCTGGGATAAAAATAATTTTTGGTTGTGGTTTTGACAGAGACTTAAAATATATACTTTCAAATGACTCAGCGATGCTGAGATTCTAGGGCCTGTGTCCCAAAACAAAACTTGTAAAACAATATACATGAATTAACTATACTATTAACTATACATGAATGAACTATACAGTATGTGTATGTATATGTATGTATATATATATATATATATATATATATATATATATATATATATATTTGTGATGCACCGATGTGAAAATTGTGGGCGATACCGATGACCGATATTAATATTGCTGTTATGGCCGATACCGATATTTACCGATGTCGATATCTCTGTATAGAAAACACATTTTTATGATAATCAAATAAAGAGCTATTTTTCAAAAGCTTTTTTTTACTTTTGTAATTTATTTTCAGAAATACCAGAAATCAGATTTTCTGAAGAAAAAATTAATATTTATATAAAAATAAATTTTTATAAAGGATACAAGTGTGTCCTGAATTCACACTATGAATAAGCCAACCCTGAGTATTCTCAATAAACATCTAACTCACTTGAGAACAAGTCACTGTATTCTGTGAACATTGTACAACAGTTCAAAACTTTAAAGTACAGTACTGTCCTACTAAGGCCTGGGACATACTGGCTGCGTGGCGTAAGCGTGGCGTTTCTGTTGCGTGTCAGCTGCGTCGCGTTTTCTGTGTCTTTGCACATCAGAAGCATGTCTGACGCGGCGCTGCTGACACGCATCACCCTTGTTCAACATATGGGAGATAGTTGTGCAAGCCCTATACTTCGTGTTAAGCATAAATATAAAGCCTACTGATAAAGACACTGTCAGCACAGCAGTATTGACAGCAAAATAGACTACAGAATATGTCATTCTGTATTGACAGGTGCAATATTTGAAAATTGATAATTAGGCCTATTTATTTATTTATTTTTAAATTAGGCCTATATTTATATCCAAATTTGTCAACAACGTAATTTATTAATATGTATTCGTGTACAAAATAACATATAAACATCTTTTCCTATTCTAGTTTGCCTGGAAACGCTTCCAACACGCTTCCGTGTCGCGTGAAAAATAGGCGTCGGTTCTATTTCTAGCATGCACGCGGCGCGCTGAGACGCGCGTGTCACGCAGGCAGTGTGCAAGCTCTAACCTGTTAACATGGGAGCCGAAATAAAAACGGACACGCCACGCAGCCAGTGTGTCCCAGGCCTAAGGCAAAAGACCTTAACTTCTATTTTATAGCACAATGTTATGATAACACTTAAAATGTTTAAGAAATATTAACCCTATTAGACTCACTATGATAAAAATGGCTTCATATGTATAAACAAGAAGTTGAAGTAGTGAAATCGTTGGAATGTCCTGTATGTACAAAATGACGGAGTATGTTTTTATGTTTCCACTGTTCGACCGCGCCTGCGCCTCTCTCTCTCACCCGTGCGCGCCACACACACACACACACACACAAACACACAACATGTTCCAGCTTTGCGATCTTGACGTCGTTCGCAGCCTGTTCATAATAGTCACAGAGCTTCAGAGCTAAGGCAGGGCTACAGATTAGGTGTCCCTAAAAAACTGTATCTAGTAGTTCCGCATTGTAATGGATTTGCTTTCTCGTCGGTTGTTTGACATGGATTTTAACCAGGGTTCAACAAAAGGTAACGTTATGGCTCTAAATTACTACATTCCTGCTGCTGGTGTATAATGGGTGTGTCGTTGCGGCTCCAACCAACTCGCGTAGTTTTCAGTCAGTGGACTGTCATTGACAAGCGAGCTAGCATTTTATTTCAGTTGTAGCAGGGCCGGCGCTCCGCACACCACATCACGCACTGCGCGTAGGGCACCAAGTGCTTGGGGGGGCACCAAAAAATCTGGGTCGTGAAAAATCATCACAATAGGCTACTAGTATAAATAACAAATAAAATATGTCTAAAGCATGTTAATATACAAAAGTAATATAGGCCTAGATCAAATTAGTCGAGAAAAAGGTGAATCTCCTGTGCCGGTCTCCCTCTGGTGCCCCCCCCCCCCCCCTTCCCCACCTTCCAGTGGTCTGTTCGATTATGCCTCAATCAATGTCAAATTTGGCAGACACCGACCTCAGACATGGCCTCGAAAAGGCACCAAGAGTCGGGGGCGGAAAAAAGGAAAAAGAAGAGACAGCGAGCGGGATGATACTCGCGCGTGACGCGTCTCTTGCAGGTAAGACAATGTTTTAAATACAAATGTTAGTTTTGTTGCGCGGGCGCCCTTGCGTCGTGTATGTCCAGGGGGGCGTCGCTAGTAGTGCAAATGATCCGGGGCTTTAGCTCCCCCGGGAAATTTTGAAACTTGGGCTGTTAAAGATGCAGTTAGTTTGTTTGAGAAGAAAAGGAAGGCCAATCGATCGTCCTCATCGTCATATTTGAATGACAAATAAAGCTAATTTCCCCCCTAGGTAGGCTACTACGTTACAGATGTGTGCATAGGCGATTAGTGCAGAACGTTCCCTATTGTAATTTCTTCGCTTCAATACAATGTCTATCAGCCTCTTGGTAAGGTGAACTTTAGAGAAACCCTGCAACTGACCGTGACGTGATTTTGCCAAATTAGACCGCTTAGATACGTTTTTTTCGTTGTTGTTCTATGCGGATAACGCGGTCATTTTCAAAAGGTTCATAGGGCAAGGCCCAAGGGCGACATCTGTTGGTGAAACTGCAATTAGAAAAAAAAAAAAAACCCACAATCTCAGTGTTTGTATATTTTCATATTCACAGAGTTGTCAAATTATTAGGGCTGGGAAAATATTAATCGCATCCAAAATAAAAGTTTGTGTCTACATGATATATTTGTGTGTAGGCCTACTGTCTATAATTATTTTGTATATATAAATACACACACATATGCACGTATATATTTAAGAAATATTTGCATATATATACTGTATATATTTATATATAATTTATATTATATATAAATTTAAATATTTTATATATAAATAACAAATATGTCTTAAATACATACATGCAAATGTGTATTTACAAAATAATTATACACAGTACACACACATATATCATTCATGTAGACCTTTATATTATTTATTACTTTTCATATTTGGTGCCTTTGTTAATGTAAAATTATTTATTTGCAGCAGTTATTTTGGAAGTAAAGATAACCTAACTAAGAAATTCTGAATGGTTGTTATTCCTTGGGTGGGGGGGTGGGGTGAGTGGGTGGGAGATTGGGGGGGCACCACCAAGCATTTGTGCTTAGGGCACCCAAATGGCTAGCGCCGGCCCTGAGTTGTAGCCTACATGTAGCCTTGTATTACGGGCTGTGAATTAAGATATCCTACAAGCCTGCTCTAATGCAGCGCTTGTTACTAGAAAAGTTGTTGATTATGGCTCGAAACGTGTTTGTTTCTAGTTTGTGAAGTAGCATCGCTAGCTAAAGGCTACCGCTAGCTATTACTGGATTTTAAAGATGATCTTTTTTATGCACCCGTGTCGTGTGTCATTCTTACCTTGATCATTTGCATTTTCACCATCATTTTCCCCCGAGAGTATGCCATTATTCAATAATCTAACAAAAGCAATCACTGTGAAATATGTAACTTACGTGTGTGTCTGAGGTGATTTAATTGCTACATCATAAAAAATTGACCATATCGGCCGATATTATATCGGCGGCCGATATATCGTGCGTCATTAATATATATATATATATATATATATATATATATATATATATATATATATATACACACATTAGTGATGCACGATATATCGGCCGCCGATATAATATCGGCCGATATGGTAAATTTTTTACACATCGGTATCGTTCCGATGTCAAAATAGGGCCGATGTGAACAGGCCGATAATCATTCCTGTGTATTTGACGTGTGCGTAGGCTTATGTGGGGCCGGCGGGGATGTTTGTTTTTGCACGCGCGCATACATTACACTCACATAATGTGCTGAAGCAGGTGCTGGAGGCGCAAGTTACGGCACTCTGCCTTGTTCTGACCGACCATCAAAGTATTGTCGCGCTGGAGTTACGGGTTATGATGTAGCAATTAAATCACCTCAGACACACATGTAAGTTACATGTTTCACAGTGATTGCTTTTGTTAGATTACTGAATAATGGCATACTCTCGGGGGAAAATGATGATGAAAATTATCAAGGTAAGAATGACACACGACAATAAAAAAGATAATCTTTAAAATCCAGTAATAGCTAGCGGTAGCCTTTAGCTAGCGATCCTACTTCACAAACACGTTTCGAGCCATAATCAACAACTTATCTAGTAACAAGCGCTGCATTAGAGCAGGCTTGTAGGATATCTTAATTCACAGCCCGTAAGGCTACATGTAGGCTACAACTGAAATAAAATGCTAGCTCTCGCCTGTCAATGACAGTCCACTGACTGAGAACTACGTGAGTTGGTCAGTTGGAGCCGCAACGACACACCCATTATACACCAGCAGCGGGAATGTAGTCATTTAAAGCCTACCTTTTGTGGTTAAAATCCATGTCAAACAACCGACGAGAAAGCAAATCCATTACAATGCAGAACTACTAACTGTTAGATAACGTTACAGTTCTTTAGGGACACCTAATCTGTAGCCCTGCCTGAGCTCTGAAGCTCTGTGACTATTATGAACTGTCTGCGACGTCAAGATTGCAATGCTGGAATATGTTGTGGTTGTGTGTGTGTGTGTGTGTGTGTGTGTGTGGCGTGCGCGGGTGAGAGAGAGAGGCGCGGGCGAGATCGAACAGTGGAAACAAAAACATACTCCGTCATTTTGTTCATACAGGACATTCCAACTATGCTCACTACTTCAACTTCTTGTTTATACATGTGAAGCCATTTTTATCATAGTGAGTCTAATAGGGTTAATATTGATAACATTGTGCTATAAAACAGAAGTTAAGGTCTTTTGCCTTAGTAGAACAGTACTGTACTTTAAAGTTTTGAACTGTTGTACAATGTTCACAGAATACAGTGACTTGGTCTCAAGTGAGTTAGATGTTTATTGAGAATACTCAGGGTTGGCTTATTCATAGTGTGAATTCAGGACACACTTGTATCCTTTATAAAAATGTATTTTTATATAAATATTAATTTTTTCTTCTGGAAATCTAATGACATATTTTGCACACAGGTAAAGGTGCCCAATATCAGTCATTTCTGAAAATAAATTACAAAAGTAAAAAAAAAAAAGTGTTTTGGAAAATAGCTCTTTATTTGATTATCATAAAAATGTGTTTTCTATACAGAGATATCGACATCGGTAAATATCGGTATCGGCCATAAACAGCAATATTAATATCGGTTATCGGTATCGGCCACAATTTTCACATCGGTGCATCACTAACACACATACTTATGTATTGTAAGTAAAATATAAAAAAGTAAGAATAATTACCAATATCCTTGCAATAATCATTTTCATAAAGTAAAAAAAAAGAATTACTTTTAAAAGTAAATATCATCAAATATTTACTTATTTTTCCTAATTAAATTTAATTATTTTCACAATAAATATTCACAATGTTTATCATTTTACATTCCTAATTCAAAGTCCAAAGGAAATTACATTTGCAACTTATTGAGATTGACACTTGCCATATTTGCAACAGTGAGAGGAAGAAATAAAACGGAACTGAATTTTATGCATCAGAAATTGACTGGATTGTGGAAACAAGATTTTACAATTATTGGGGAAGATCTACTGCCTTGTTGACATCAACCGGCTAAAAGGAAAATTATTTAAGAGGCGGAACAAGCTGAAGTGTATGAGAATTCTTTTTTAAATAACTTGCACGGATTAATTGAGCACAATAACACTAAGAACAAGTGACTTCATGTCGAATTTAAAGGGTGTGTGTGGGGCCAGTATCCAAAATAAAGTCAAGTGAAAGAAATAAAACACAAAATATATTTACACCACTCCAGTCTGCACATCATCTGTTGTGAAAGATCAATTAAAGGCCGTCAGTTGCAGTGATCTAATCGTTAGCAGCCGCTACAGAGCCACATTCCCCCCTCCCTCCTCCCTCTCAATCTCTCCCTCTTCTCACTTTTGACTCTTCCTGGAGAAATGACCTAGATCCAGGTGCCTGGCTCTGACACGCAGTGCGAAAAAATCCACTTTCGCTCCCTCCCGCCGCTGCGCTCCTCAGATACGAGTCCCACAGTTCTTCAGCCCTGACATCAAACACGAAACCGGCGCAGTTCTCTCCAGCCCAACAAAATGGAGGAGAAGCTCTCTCCCCCGAAAGCAAACACATCCCGGGCAAACGTTCAGCTCGCTTGCTGGTAGTTTGCGTCACAGATTCTTTCTCTCACCTTTTTTGAAACCCATCTCTCACTCTCTGTCTTGGTTAAACCGGAGGGTAATATTTAGCATTGGAAATTCAGAATCTGGAATCCAGAGCGAGGTTCCTCGTTTTACCTCAGAAACGCAGCTGAGTCTGGCTGCCGCTGTGACCAATGCATTTGGAAGCTGAAAATTTGGTACAAAGAATATAGAATTAAATATTTCCAGCAAACCCATTTACGATATTCAAATCTGGTACCTCTGAAAGGGAAAGGGCCTCTGTCAAAATAGACGTGAAATGCGACACGGCGAGTTGCTTTGTTTTTGTCGGTGGGTTGTTTAGCGAATTGTTTTCTCTGGGCTTGCTAAAGCATATTTACATCTGCGCTTTTTCCTGTTTGCTCTTCAAATAAAGGTTCTGCCGTGGTCATCCAAGACTGAATTGGATGAGGCTGCTGTCGAACGGGGGCAGAGCAGAGTGACGAGTCTTTCCGCCATCTGTCTCTTCCAGTTATTTTACGGCCTCAGATTTGATCCCCTGAGTTGGCCAAAGCTAATTACATTGGACAAACCATATCCATATCTAAATACTCACAGCGGATTGCTTTCCATTATTGGCATGCCAGACAGGCAGAAAAGCTTCTATCAACACAGAGGGAAAAGGAAAAGCGTAAACAACCCGGATTTTGAACCTGCACATGCGGATGCCGGAAAGGCCAAACTGCTGTCGTCCTGACATGAGACACACGCGAGACCTGCTAAATGTAAAACGGCTGACTGTATATACAGAGATCCCAAAGCTTTTGGCCAATGATATTCCATGATTTTTCCATGACTATTCCAAAATAAACGAATTAAGACTTGTACAAATTATTTTAAAGAGCAATTTCACAAAGAACATGTGTGTGTGTGTGTGTGTGTGTGTGTGTGTATATATATATGACTTAAATGCAGATTTTAATGTGCTTGAGAACATTACTAAAATTATATAATATAATAATGAATTAATAATGTGGTAATATTATAATAAATATGGACAAATAATATAGCCTATATAATAAATGCATAGACATACATATATATACACAAACACACTTAAATATTAATATTATATACACACACAGTAGGCCTATATACATATATATATATACATATATATATATATATATATATATATACACACACACACAAACACACGTGCATATATTAGTGCTGTCAAATCGATTAATTGCATCCAACATAGCCTAAAGGTTTTGTTTACATATTGTGTGTCTGTATATATATATATATATATATTATATATGTCTGTGTGTTTATATATTATACACACACAGAGACACATATAATATATATAAATATAATTAATATATACAGACATATATTATGTAAACAAAAACTTATGTTAGATGTGATTAATCGATTTGACAGCACTATATTACATACAATTATTATATTAATATAAATATACAATATATATATATTTTTTTAATAATTAGGCTGTGAAGAATATGCATCCAAAAAATAACTAAATAACTAATATAGGTGCAAACAACAAAATCTAAATCAATCAAATGTTGACACGTTGTCCTTGTGATTTATAAATCAGTAAGCCTCATTATTGTTAAAAACAAAAACCAATGATATTTCCAGGTAAAACATGAACGCGTCTAAAAAGATCTAGTAAAAAAAAACAACAACAGGAAAACAAAGAACATCTGTGAAGCCAAAAACCACGAACCAGCAGATGGACGTGCAACCTGTGTAAACAAAAACAAAGCAACCTCCAACTTCTGTTTGTTTAAGATCACAGATCGTAAAGCGTCATTCATAAAAGAAACGAGCGCAACAACCGCTTTTAAAGCGTTCTTTATCCAACACTGAACATTTGCTCCAGTATTTCAGCAGGTATGTGCTTTCAGCATTTTGTGAGCGTTTCTTCCAAAGAAACAGAAGGGAAGAGAATGTAGCCTGTGATGGAGAGAATAAGAGCAGTGTGTGTGATCGTACCACGCAGGTCATCCACAGAGCTCTCCTTTGTGAAATTCATTATTAAATAACTCATCTCTAATCATGGGACAAGAAGACTATTTGTAAGGGGAGTTTTTGGAGACCCCTTTCTACTTATCTATTTAGCAGGACAGAGTGTGCATTCAACCGTCTGAAGACTAGCACTATCTTAAATCAGACGGCTTGTTTGTAAGAGACATTTGCTCTCAGTCTGGCCGACGCTAGCGTGCCAAAACCACAACAGCCACTCTCCGTGTAACCTTATAGCGTGAAGAGTACGATGCTGTAAAGCTGAATTTATAAGCAAAGGGAGTATATCCGATCCGCTCTTAATAAAATAACATTACTGTTTAATATCAAGAGTCCTCCCGCCACCAAATATGGATTTAAATCTATACAGCCACACACTACTGGGTTTATTAGTTGTTTTAATGCATCTGTACTCCTCCTGGGCAGCGGCTGTGCAGTAATTTGCACGGAGGTTGCGGGTCGCTCGAGGAGGAGAAACAAATGGCAAATCTTATGGCTCATTTTAAGCATGCAACTCCAAGGTTAGCACCAGCACAGAGGTGAGGCCGGGCGGAAATTGAGAGATGACGGAATGGGATCTGAATGATAAAAAGAGTCAAGCTGCTACCAGGCAGACTCAAACATGACATTATTGTGTGTCAAACTTTAGTCGAAAAAAAAAAAAGGTTCCCTGCGGGATGTTCCTGTATGGTAGTGAATGACAAGTGATGCATGTCCACACTAGGGCTGGGGGAATGATGCTTGTCTGAATGACTAGCTGTTTAATCTGTGTTAAAGCTCACCCAAAAAATGAAAAATCCTGTCATCATTTATTCGCCCTCATGTCGTTCCAAACCTGTAAGACCTTCGTTCATCTTCGGAACACAAATGAAGATCTTTTTGATGAAATCTGAGCGCTTTCTGTCCCTCCATTGACAGCATATGCTTAAAAAAGTTCATAAAGAGATTGTAAAACTAATGCTTTAGTCCTCATTTTCTGAAGAGACTTGATTGCTAAATTACGTAAACAATTATTATAAGTTAAATTATTATTTAAACACAAACGGCTGTTTAAAATTTTGGGGTCGGGAAGACTTTTTTTGTAGAAAATAACACTTTTATTCAACAAGGACACATTAAAGTGATCAAAAAAGTGACAGTAAAGACATAACATTACAAAAGATTTCTATTTCTAATAAATGCTGTTCTTTTGAAATTTCTAGTTATCAAAGAATCCTGAAAAAAAATGCATCACCGTTTCCACAAAAATATTCAGCAGCATGACTGTTTTCAATGTTGCTATAAGAAATGTTTCTTGAGCAGCAAACAGAATTTGTATACCTTTATTTTATTTCTCTTTGATAATAATAGAATTTCTAATAATTTTCTAATATTGTTTGTTTTGTTTAGAATCTTTTGTTTTCAACTCAAGTGGTCCATAATGTGAAGCTGCACCTACACAACTTGTTTACTGATTAACAGTCTTTTGGTTTGTGTATAGAGTTAAAAAAAAAAAAAGAAAAGAAAGAAATCTTTGATTTGTAAAAGGTTAATTACTGGATTACCCATAATAGACATTGCCACAGGGTTATTAAGAATCCAAACCTAATTTTTCATTGAATTTCCAGCACAGTGTCAAACACCGTTACCATGATATAAAATGACTCACAGCGTGTAATAAGATTCTGTTTATACTGCCCATGTGTATTCTACTGAGTTTGTGAATCACAGTAGGTCGGCCACTTGCCCAGGGCCTTTACGTCACACGGCCCCCAGACAGGTGCTTAAAAGCTGCCCTCCTAAACACCGAGCTTTCATTTCTGAGATTCTTGACCTTTAATGAAATTATCAAGCCTCCCATTCAATTATGACATGAGGCACAAGATAAGCGTCGCGTCTGCGCAGCAGGTGGACCTGACCGGACTAATCCAACAATACTACACATATAAGTGCTTGTGTTCATTAGCTTGTACCTGCGAGAGCCAGGGTGCGGAGTTAAAGTGATTACTGCCAATGTGTGGACATTCACATCGAGCCAAATGACACTGACAGTGACCAGCAGAACAATGCAGTGGTAGCAGCTTCATTCCTGCTCTGCACCTGATGACCGATCATCACATTAAAGGGATAGTTCACCAAAAAATGAAAATTGTGCCATCATTTAATCACTCTCAAGTTGTTGCAAAACTGTACGAGTTTCTTTCTTCTGCTGAACACAAAAGAATGTATTTTGAAGAATATGTGTAACCAAACAGTTAATGGGCCCCATTGACTTCCATGGTATTTCCCCATACTATAGAAGTCAATGGGGCCCATCAACTGTTTGGTTACACATATTCTTCAAAATATCTTCTTTTGTAATATAAAAATGCCAGCAAGTTGCATTGAATGGTACACTGATGCCAAACGTCACAGTAGTCACAACCACATAAATCCAAATATCTTCACTGACAGCACGCAGAAAGTGTTTAATGTGGATACATCAAGAAAATTTGCCCTTTACCTTTTTTATAAAAGTCTAAATTTCTATTAACAGGCAGAAGAGAGGTACTTGACCCAAGTTTTTCACTTAAGTTTCCATTACTTACACCGAACCAGAAACCCGTCCTAATCATGTTGTGATCAAAAGCAGCCACGTCGGAAAGTCTAAAAGTGAAGGTTCACCTCATGCTTGGGTTTTAATGCCAGACACAATTACAGTGTACCACTAACTCCGCTACAGCACATCAGTCCACACAGCCCAATCGGAGCCTGACGTTTATGGGTCTTTGGACTGAATCAGACAAAATGTCAAAATTAAAAAGCGGTTTCTAATAAATCCAGTGACATTTCAATGACATTTTTAGCCAGGTGAAAGAACTGAAATCAATAGACTCACTCTAAACACAGTTTAAAGCATAAAACGATCATTTATTTGAAGAAATCAGCACCATGAAGTCTAAGAAACACAATAGAAAAAATGGATGATATTAAAAAGCATTATCACGGCATGCAAAAACACTTTCTACAGTAAAAGGAGAGGAGAACCTTTTTAAGCCTCAGATATTTTAAAGCCATAAAATGCTTTATTAAAAGGCCAATTCACACCGACATTTCTTATTTTAAGTTCAAGTATTAAAATGAATAAAAAAAGAATAAAGCTAAATAGAAATATGTATAAATAAAAATGACAAATGCTCATAATAAAGACTAAAACTTAAATTAAAATTAAAACTTGATAATATAAAAATAAAAGCTTATTCAAAATGTTTATATATAATCCAATATATGCAATAATAAATGAATAATATTGAATAATTACATGTATTATTACCAATAAATCACAAACTACTCTTCTACCAAAAAGGCTTTTAACAGTTACCAAACAATAGCAAGTGTGTGTGTAAATCAGCCATTTTTGCCACAAGCCAAAATATCAATCTTAAAGTAGACCTTCAGACCTTTATACTTTAGGTCTTTAGAAAGCCTTTTAGTAATTGATGAACTGCTAAATGCTAGTGAACAATTAAGGTGGCCTAAAAAGTTGCATCAAATATTTAAATGCAGCAAATTTAGCAAGTGCTCAGATGGTCCAAACACGTCAACATGAGCACTCGAGAAATCATCCAGCAGCCGCTGTCTGTCGCTACTCCACCGAGGAGAGCAACACATCTGTTACCCACGTACAAATCAGTCGTCTAATTAAAAGAGTTGAGCAAGACTCCAACTCCAACAATCTCCCGGCCTCGCTCTTAATGATACGGACGAGTACTGATCAAGGGGCTTCGTTATCAAGCGCTTGTAATGCATTGCAGGTCGACGCTCCCGCGGCCCGAGATACGGCGCATCCCTCCCGGCCTCGTTCCGTGACAGCGGATTTACGGCAAACAGATTTAGCCATGATCAAACGTGGCTGAGGGCCGAACCCACTCGTAAATCAGCCTCGTGGCCATTTCCCCGCCCGCGCCACGCTCTTTTGCTCGCCGTGAGCTGATTTATCCCGTTAAATTAGCTCCAATTTCCAGCCCAATCGCACTTGGATTTGAATACAGCAAAAATGAGGCACAAAATGGCAGATGGAGTGGACCGTTTTGACCGTTAATATGCATTTGGGTCGGGCTGCTTTCTGAAGTCTCCATCCTCTGAAGACAAAGATGCTAACGTGGCGAAATACAAAAGCTGAGGGGGAAAAAGGAAGGTGATGAAGAAGAAATTCAAATACATGCAGCTCATGCATGATTATGAGGATTAGAGTGACTCAGATGATGGTGCTCATAAGAAAACCTCCGTTATACTGTGTGTGCCACGGCACACGGTTGCGGTGAAACACGGGGATTTGACGCTTTTTAAAAGGCATTAATCAATTTGAACACTGAGACAGGGACACTAATCTGCCGGATTCAATCATGCGTCATACGTCTACGATTGGGTGCAGAATGAGAATTTTTACCCTGGCATATTTATCTTTATAAAACATAAACGTGATCACACCGGAGCACAGGCTGCATGTGTAATAGGATCCGCTTCTTCATATAAAAATTGCATTTGCAATAGTGTACTAGCATACTACTATAAGTTGTTGTAAATTTCTCTACAAACATACAGTACACCTGTGACCTCATTACTTTAGTATTACTGTGCCACTGTATCTAAATATTAAAATAAATCTTTTTATGGACTAACCATTTTATAAAAGCAATAAGCAACGTGAAGCCGTGGTTTACAACGCCCCTTAGCTGTTCAAAATTCACTGTAAACCACGGCTTCTAGTTTTCTTTGGTATGTTGCCAATTGCCTGAAGAAGACCCAGTAGGGTCGAAACGTTGCCTTTTTTATTAAAATATGGGAGTAAGTAGCAGTGTTGCGGACATTATAATCTTTTCAATTCAGTAGTCCTTTTTGTCCTGCACCTGCCAGAAGGTGGGATGTGCACACAACAACTTGTTTAAACAAAATTCACTGTAAACCACGGCTTCTAGTTTTCTTTGGTATGCATGAAAACCAATGTGTTGCCAAAATTGCCAATGTGTAATTGACAACTGCAGAAAATACTGTATCCCACCATGCAATGTGCTTGACCTGACCTTCCAATTTAAGCGGGATGAAAAACCTCAGTGTCAGATCATATCCAAGTAGAATCCAAGATATTTTTTTAAACAAAAATATAATACCGGTATGTGATGTCTTTTAAATGACATATCGCATTAGTGATGCAAAATAAGGCAAATCAATAATTTCCCTTTGTGCTTTCTGTTAGCATGTTAACAGATTAAAATAGTGCTAACTGGTTGAGAAAAGCTCTTTTGTTTAACAAGAATAAGATGTCATGATCGCTGCATCGGGATTCGGGACAGGATTTTTCAAGACACCAGAAATAATATTAGCCACAATCTTCTTTTTGATTTAGAGTGCCAATAGACATATTTCCATGATGATAGCCCACTACATGCACCATAAGGTAACTAGGGCTGCAACTAACGATTATTTTCATAATCGATTAATCGGACGATTATTTATTCGATTAATCGATTAATCGGATAAAATTTCAATTAGATTTTTTGTTTATTACAACTAAATAAAACCCTTAATCATGGTATTTATGTGTAAAAGTGTACAAAAGCCACACATTGAGTTTTACTAATATCAATATTTGCATTGTTTTTAATGATAATTGCTGATGGCAAGTTGACAACCATGAAAAACAAAAAAATCTAAATTATATACAACATTGTTTTAACATAATTTTTGTTAAAAACTAATTTACACAGACATGTTCAGATGTGAAGATAGAAACCAAAAACATGTAAAGTACATAATTCATTTAATTTTTATTTAAGATTCAATTAATTATAAGGATAAATTGCTAAAATAAATATAGAAAGACTGAAAAAAAGCGTGTGAACGTAGTAGAGCCGCAGTAGATCGCGTTTGTAAAACAATTAAAACTTAATAGAAGACAAATGCTATAAAAAGAGTACGGAATGGAGACGCAGCAAACAGGCTTGATTAAAAGGACAAGAAAATGATGCATTAGTGCACAAGCATTCGCTGAAAACCACTGACTACAGTGACTAAAAAACAATCTTTTACTGCTGCTGTTAATAACTGCCTTTATATTTAGTGCTTCACTTTCTAAACACCGTTTTAATTTAGCCTATTTCTGCGTAGCGCTATTTTAATCCATCACTTATGTTGCGAGCGAAATGATTGCGCAACCTGATGCCCGAGACAAAATACAGACATCCCAAGTCTCCCGGAAGTTCCGGGAGTCTCCCGCATATTGATAGCGGCTCCCTGATGCCCGCAAATTAGTTCAAACTCCTGGAATCTAGAGCGTGCAAGCAAGAGAGCGCATGCGAGACAGAAGAGAGTGCTCCAAAGTCCAAACTGTGTAGCGCGCGCACGACAGAGCGCCACAGGGAGAGAGACCTTGCGTGTGTGTGCGTGTGTGCCGCATCATGATAGGCCTGTTTCAACCAATCACCAGTAAATGCTCCCCGTGACGTAAGCAGAGCAACTAATCGATAATGACATTCGTTGACAACGATTTTCATAATCGATTATTATCGATTATATCGATTAGTTGTTGCAGCCCTAAAGGTAACATCACAACACTAGCCGTTTCCATCCATTTTTCAAATGTAATTTATGTAAGAAATCCACAATATCACAAAAACACTTATGAATAAAGCATATAAATATAAAACATTTAAATTATGTTTCTACCCCATATGTTCAAAAGAACTGTAAATAAATTAAATAATAAATTAATTAGAAGTAACATTGAAATATAGATTGCTTGTAGAGACTAAATGTGCAGCCAGTGAATTATTCAGGTCACATGACTTTTTATTAACGTGCATTATCTATAAATGTGTTTTTCATCAGTTTATGCATATGTCTTCTAACCAAATGAATAAAAAAACTTGTGCACATTTTTTTATGCAATTTGCATAATGTGTGCTTTTTTAGTTCAAAATTTGCTGACAAATATATGGATGAAATCCTAGCTCATGTGGCATACAATGGTTTGAAATATTTTTACAGTGAAATAATGCCTGCGGTTTCCCTATTTTTAACAAATAGCATGAAGAACACAGTGTATTATTCAGTATATGCTGAGCTAGTATTCCATTCCTAACACAGCCAATAACTTCCTCCTTTTGTGAGTACAGGAAACCCAAGGTCGAGGGGACGAGAGGTCAGCGCAGGATGGGCCATTTTGGTGATATACTACAAGTACCTTGAGATCCTTTTAGCAGCTAAATAGACAATAAACCAACATAAAAGAGCCTGATTAAGGATTCAATGGCAGACACGTACATCCATTTGTGCATGTAGCACACTGATATACAGACACAGATCGCACACATGCAAGTTCACATTCGAACTGCCGGCTCGGTAAAGGTGTTCCATAAAATAAAATAAAATTCCTGACAACCTTGGGTTTATTTCCCAGTGGTCAGATTATCTTCTAGCCGTTTCTGCTAAGGTTGAGACTGCAGAAGCCCTGCGGCTCTGTGACCGGCATGTGAAGAACACAGGTGCAGGGGGAAATAGCTGGCTGTATTTATTTTCATTTGCCTTTGCACTTGCTGCTAAATATCTCGGTCGGCCGGAAATGGTGCCAGGATACCGGTTTAAATGCTTGCTTGTAAAAGTACAACAGGAGGGAAAGAATTCCTACTAGACCAGACATGGATTACTGCAATTGGAAGCCACAGGCACTAATGCTGTGCAGTGTTTTATACTGATGGGACGTAAAATTAGAACTTTACATTGAGTTTTGCTGCCATGATACTAGACTGTTATAACCAAAGTCAGAAAATAAAGGAATTGCTTACCCAAAAATTTAAATTATTTCTTCATTTAATCACCCTCAAGTTGTTCTAAACCTGTATGAATTTCATTCTTCTGCTGAACACAATAGAAGGTATTTTGAAGAATATGGGTAACTAAACAGTTGATGGGCCCTATTGACGTACATAGTATGGAAAAAAAATGGAAGTCAATGGGGCCAATCAACTGTGTGGTAACAGACATTCTTTAAAATGTCTTTTGTGTTCAACAGAAGAAAGAAATGCATACGGGTTTAGAACTTTGAGGAAATTTACCCTTAAAATCTGCCTATTCAGTTTGTGAAAAAATCCCATTTTTTCACCAAATGCTTTCAGCTCTGCGATTGGTGGTCCAGCTGTGAAATTACAGAGCTCTTACAAGCAATAGCAAGTCAATGAGAGGCTAATTTTAAATGACAGGAAAATTGACCAATCATATCGATCCTTTAAAAAAATAAAAACCCTCTAAAAATGCTGATAAAATAGCTAGCTTTATTCGCTATGGAAAATACATAATGTTAGTAAGTAGGACAATGTTGCAAATGTATTATCCACACCATTTTCAAGATTAACTTTTAAAGAAAAGCTGTAGTTAATCAAAGGCAGATTACACCAGAGCTTAATTTTGTGCAGAAAGCCAAAGATTTTGAAATCATTTGAACCCCAGCGATTATAATCGATACCCCTGTATGACAACATCAAAGAAGCTAAAGCTTTACTGCTGGAATTGTTTGCTGTTTGAGCAAGTTATTCAAAATCGAATAGGTCACGTGCCAACTGATTTTATTCTGCCCGCCGCTGACATCGTTTTAAGCTTTATTTGATAAAACAGTCATTTTTCAGAATCTGTCAATTTACCAACTAAGCGAACATTGTGCACATTTGCTGTGATTCTGTATAATAGTTAAATTTTTTCCCAAATCATAAATTTATTACAGTCTGTTACATTCATTTAATCGGCTGCTGTGAAAATGCCATGATCGCTGTTCACTGTCTATGATGTGGAAGTGTCTGTCGCTAATTTGCTTTGGTCTGAGCGCTGTCATGTGTCGGCTTACATTACATTTTGTTGGTTTTGTGTGTAATACGTTTTGCAAACCGGCCAGTTTAACACCATATTCTGCTAAAGCATGTTTTACCGGTGAGCATGTGAGGGAGAGGTGCGCTTTTCGAAAAATAATCGAAAAATTCCCAGCGATCATCGAATATTATTTTTGCTTGAAATCCCCATCCCTAGTATCCTGTTTTGCCCAGTTATTTACGGGATGATTTTTAACTTTAACTCCATAAAAGAGTATTGCTATAAGCACTTGCAATTAAAATCTAACTCCAACTGTTTATGTTATGCTTTTGTCTTTTATGCCCGTGTTTGTGTGTATGTAATTGAACATTATCTGTAAAAAATGTAATTAAAATACAAAAAAAGAAAAGAAAAGTGCGGTGATGACCTCAACACCGCGGTAGGCATCTCAATACTGCGGTATTGCGGTTATCGTCACAGTTCTATGCACACCCTGATTGTGTGATGATGCAATTATCTGTAATGAGGATTTAAGGATAATGAGGATTTATTACATTTTGTTTTATTTTGGTGATACCTCTCAAACTCACTGTGCTGACTGCTTCTTGTATTTCTGGTCAAAGATAACTTATGCAGTACTAAAGAAGACGACACGGTAAGCTAGGCTGAGTTTACTGTCTTTCCAATGATGGAAGGGGGTGAGAGGGCCATTGTTCAAGAGTCACGCTTCACATTGCTATATATATTCTGTTCTGTATGGCTCAGGTCCCTCATTGTAAGATTATTTTTTACACCCGTTTCATTGACATTTAGGTGAAAACTATGTGTTAAATGTATGACCACAACAATAAGACACACAATTTGAAATATCATTCAGGTCTGGGAACTTTTAAGAGATCAAGTTTAGCATTACCAAGTATGAGAAAATGTAATAGCCATAATAATAAAATGTAAAGGCACTTCTTTTATATGCAGGATGATTCAGAGAAACTAGATTGTAACAAAACTCTTCAGTATTTTGACTCCAGTAGTCCAAACGACATCCAGGCTGACACAACTTGCAGCCAACTAGGGACAGGAAGCACTAAAGACTCATGGGTGATTTCCGTACAGCTTGAGAAAAGCGGCTTGCCGTCTATTTTCTCTTGCCAAAACAAACAAGCCATTGCGAGGGGAGATATAGAGCAATTACCCAGCCTCCTCCTGTATTCTCTACACCACATTATAGCAGGTAGCCCAACACTCTGAAAACCACTGTACACAATCACCACAACAGGCCTTTCACAGACCGTTTAAAGAGAGATAAATTACGCTTTTTGTGGCTAAATGAGTTATATGTAATCATCTATTCATATGTCAAAGGAAGATTAGAAATGTCAGTAAAAACACATTTCTTTCTTGTGCCAAAGCCAGCATGTTCAAAAACGCAATGCCGTTTTAGAAACTAGTATGGTATTGGGCGCTAAGCAAAAATTAATTGTACTGTATTTATTCTTAAAAGTGTTTTAGCTCATATACACAATATCAAAATGTACACACATCCTGACGAATTCCTTCAATGATTCAAACAGATAATTACAGTCTTTTTGAATTAACCATTAAAAGAGGTTAAAAGTTTGGGGTCAGGAAGATTTTATTTATTCATTTTTAAAGAATTAATACTTTTATTCAGCAAGGGAGCATTCAATTGATCAAAAGTTTCAGTAAAGACAATTATAATGTTGCAAAAGATTTCTATTTTAAATAAATGCTGTTCTTTAACTTTCTATTCAAAGAATCCTGAAAAAAAGTATCACTGTTTCCACAAGAAAATATTAAGCAGCACAACCGTTTTCATCATTGATAATAATAAGAAATGTTTCTTAAAATGAGCATCAAATCAGCATATTATAATGATTTCTGAAGGATCATGTGACACTGAAGACTGGAGTAATGATGCTGAAAATTCAGCTTTGCATCACAAGAATGCATTACATTTTAAAATATATTAAAACAGAAAACAGTTTTTTGAAATTGTAATAATATTTCACAATATTAACGTTTTTACTGTATCTTTGATCAAATAAATGCAGCCTCGATTAGCATAAGATTCTTACAGATCCCAAATTTTCAAATGGTAGTACACTAGCTAAGAGTTTTCCCAAAAATACTGACGTATTTTTTATATATATTAGAAATGAATAAAAATCCCTCAAACACACTTCCTCTACAGCTACTCCACGTCTCCTGTTTACGGAGGAACAAACCGTACATATATGAAAATAACAACCAGAATCTGAGCGAGTCTTGTACACAAACCGTTTAGCATTTCATCCTGACAGTCCTGTTTGCAAGAAAATACAAACATTACGATTTCCCCACATCTCTGTTTATTGTGATTTGCGGTCAGTATGAAGGCCATATGGATGAGGGAGCGTCTTTGCAACATCATGTAATTTCCATCAACAAACAGAGCTGCTTATTATCAGCATGACCACAAGCGCAGTTTTCTGTTTATTAACAACGAACAATCGCACAACTCAAACTCAATCTCCAGATGTATCCCTGTTTCCAAACAGTGATCTGCAGCGATCGCACCGGGGTTTCGAGAGGTATATCAGGACATGTTTAGACACAAACTCCTGTAAATAATCCCAAGCAGAGCGGCTCCCACAGGACTGACCCCTGCTCCCTCATTCCGATCGGAGAATGGATGCGATCGCATTTATATTCTCCAGCTGGGAGTTGGAACGGCGAAAGCACACAAACTGTAGCATATTTTCCTCCCCATCTACCTCATTTTAATTATGATGTCTGCTGAGAAAGAGCCAAGTCAGCTTCTCAGAGCGATTTAATCGGCCTCACATTTAATCTAATTCCTTTAATACTCTCAATGAACTGGAACTTAAAGCCATTGCAAATAAAAGTTCCATGGGATGACCTAATATAGGACACGTATCAGGCCGGTTGGCTGCTGAGTAATGTTAAACTTTAATGCCGACTGGGTCTCGCTCTCTCTCTCTCTCTCTCTCTCTTTTCATACACAGCTTGAACTATTTACGACCGGCCTAAAAAACGACTCCACCCTTTCGCTTTGGCTCCCCCGAGGTTCAGTGTGCATATATGGGCCGAAATGCTAGCTATGAACGAGTTGAGCTGTTGTTTGACGGGGAAGTAAAAAATAAGTTAGTAACTTCTGTGGAGAACCATCATAAACTCACCAGTGGGCATATTATTCTTTAAACATCCCCAGCTGTTGCCTGCTCTGGTCTGGACGAGTGAGTCACAAGGTGGTGCTTTTATTATGGCTTTGTTGGAGGTTTGTGGACGTGTTGGAATGAAGAGGAAAGGTCCTTTCTTTAGGTTGCAATAATTAAAGATAATATACACTCAAAGAAAAATAAGGTACAAAGCTTTCACTGGGGCGGTACCATAATGTTCAAAAGCGAAAAGGTACATCTTTGTACCTTATAGGTACATATTAGTACATTTTATCTTGTACCTTAGGGTACTGCCCCAGTAACAGCTTTGTACCTTTTCTTCTGAGAGTGTATAAATAGAGTCGTTTGGGGTTCATCTGACCCCTATTGGATGTGTTTTCTAGGTGGTGATTAAGAAAGACATATTCTTGTGTTGAAAAACAACTAGAAGGTGCACAACGCAATGGAACAGAATGTCTTGAAATGCGTGGTAAAAAATTACTGCTTTTAACTTAAGACACTGCTCTAAAAATGCCATGGATGGATGGATGGATGGATGGATGGATGGATGGATGGATGGATGGATGGATGGATGGATGGATGGATGGATGGATGGATGGATGGATGGATGGATGGATGGATGGATGGATGGATGGATGGATGGATGGATGGATGGATGGATGGATGGATGGATGGATGGATGGATGTCACAGTATTTTAGATCATATAAATGCAGAAAACAGACTTCTTTCAAAAAAAATTTCAAAATCGAAAAGACTACATTCTGTGAAAAAGCTAGTCAAAAATGATATCTCTCTAGTATTTAAGTCAATATAAAATTAAAAATAATAAAAAAATAAACACAAAACTGCCCCAGCTTTTAAATCCACATTGTCGTTCATAAGATGCACATTATATTTTATTAAAAAAAGTTTACCTTTGTAATATAGAAAATGTAAAAAGCATGCTTGACTTAAATAATAAAAATATAATAAACCTTTTTCTTCTCTGCTGATGTCACCAGTCCATCTTACTAGTTCAAATCCAACAGCCATACAAATATGTCATAGAAATCACAAATCAATCAATTCCCTTTGGATAAAAACAAGTCTCAAGTTCTTGATGAATAATCCTGTTTCACTCTAAGAAACGCCACTTTATAGAAGTAACACACTGCACACTGTTGACTTTGACCTTCCAATGAAGTACATCATCACTGACGGATTAGAAGAATTCGTAACCGATTAGTCAGTCAGTGCACTTGAAATATAAGCAAACTCCCTTGAGCACATCTTCACCATATCAGTATATGACCATTTATCACTATATTCCCAAACAACCAACTCCAAAAAGACACCGAAAGCCCAGGCGCTGACAATATCTGCATAAAGTCAGCGGTAAAACACACAGACTGGTTATTTCTTACCTTCTTGAGGTGGCCACTGCGAGTCCCCACGAACACCACCGAATAATCTCCGTATGTGTAGGCGGCCACGGACGCCATCCCGTCAGAGCGGTCGTCGAACAGAGGAGTCCCCTCAATGACCCTCAATCCCCCGAGAGGCTGGTTCAGAACCAGGCCGCAGAAATCATCACCAATCTGCTTGGGCTACGGGACAAAAAAACAAAACGATGAAGAGTAATTAGTTATTATTTGTAAGATTCTTTTTGTGTTCATGTTCTGGCCTGAAATGGGCCATGTGCAGAAAAAAATAGACAGTGTGGTAAAAAGTCTGATGGTAGGCTACATTAAAAATGTGATTTTTCTTCTTCTAAATAAAGTAAATTCAACAAATTATTAAACTGATGTATTGTAAACAATGAATGGTGTAAAACTAACATGAAATATTTAAGATTCAGTAAAAACAATTACATGATAGGGTTATAGAATCTGTAACAGTGATTTGAAACAAAATCACAAAACAAAAATAACAAATAATTACATTTTAAAAGTGAATGGTATAAAAATAAATACAAAATAGTAAAGATTCAGTGAAAACAACTAAATCACGATAGGGTTAGCGATTCTGTTACAGTGAAAAAATGTAATATATATATATATTTTTTTATTAAAAATTAAAATAAAATAAAATAAAATATAGCCGTCTCGTTAATTTAAAAGTATTAGTTAAACCATAGTGGCCCTTCTTAGTGCTTTTTAAGAAATTAAAAAGGCATTAAAGGTCAATAAAAATGCATTAGGTAAAAATTGATTTGTGGCCTGGATTAAATACTTAAATGTATTTATTTATAAAAAATAAAAAAATTAAATACATCCACACAAGCAAATCCTAAGACATAATATCCCAAATTTCCCAAAGACATAGCTTTCTCCAGCTGTTGTCAAATCACAGCATCTGAGACAGGATGAGCCTGCTAATAGATCAGACAGAGAAGAGCCACCCAAACAGAGGCTGTGAAAGTGAGCCCATGGGGATCAGACCAGGGCCTGGCGCGCACCGACCGGTGAGACATGACATCATCCTGCAATCTACCTCACTGTCAGTGCTTTATCACTTTAGATGTGCTCTCTCCCGAAAGAGGCACCATTTGCCCTCAGAGTGTCTCTGAAAAGCATTATTTCAGCGGATTTTAATGGCTGTCCGCTGACACACAGGAGGAAAAAAATACAAGAAAATCACAGCATGTCATTTCACCTTAAGGAAATGTCACAAGAGTTATTCAAAAATCAATTGAGTTAACTAACATCTGCAACATATCAATCGCCCAAAATTGATGATGTCATCAAGGACCCAACCTAGTTCTCCGGTTCATCCTGGAGGTGAACGATTGACTCATTTCCAGGTTCTCAGAGCTCGACGGAACACACAAAGCTCTTTAATCTGGCAAAAATTATATAATAATAATAAAATAAATATGTAAGATTCACTAAAAACAACTACATGATGTAGGGTTACCAATTCTGTTATTCAAAAATCAATTGCGCAAACTAACATCTGCAACATATCAATCGGCCGAACGATGATGTCATTGAGTACCCAACCTAGTCTCCGGGTTCATCCTGGAGGTGAACTGTTGACTCATTACCAGATTCTCGAAAATTAACTGAACACACAAAGCTCTTTAATCTCGCTTCCTCTGAACCCCGGCCTCCAACGGCACACACAAAAAATCTGTAAAGTGCAGCACGAGGTCAGGATGAATGATATCAGCTCGAACAGCAAGACGTTTTGCGGCGGTAATGACAAACACAAAGGTGCTACAGCAACAGCTGAATTTTTTGCCACCTTCCACCCGAATTCTTCCGAAGGCGATGGGCGTATAGAGAGCGTGCCGTTGAATGATGATTTTGGGGGGGTAGGCTGGTCGAACGGCTTGTTTTTGTGCATGCATATGAAGGGTAAATGTATTAAATGAAGCATGAGCTTGCGGCAGACACGCACGCTCTCATTATAAGGGGAGGTCTGTTGCCGTGCATGAGAAAAAGCTAATAATACCACGACAGCCGCAGCGCTGGAATCAGGAGCAGATTTGCATCAGTCATGGGGAACCCTGTTGGTGCTCATAAAAACAGCCACAGCCACTCCCCCCAAATGAACGAGGTCATCGGCACTCGCCATCTTCGCCCCATCTGCTCTGGCTGGGCCGCGAGGTGTTGTGCTATTGTTCCCGGCGCAATTAAAGCCACGGACGCAAATTGTCCTCTAGTCTAGTTGTCCTCCAGGCAAGAAAAAAGAAAAAACTAATTCTCCCAGTTTGCTAATGCTGTCTGTTTTTTTTTTTTACAGGGGGAAAACATTGCTACTGTAACAAAACAAGATCTTAAGTTTACAAGCCCAGAGTTCGTAAATAACTACCAGACAACTAACATATCAAACATGCAGCAAAATGATTCAATATGTACGCTAGGGTTGGTTCAAAACCAAAATCTTGGCTTCAGTATCTCTGACAGTACATAGAGTGTTGAATATACATGATAGATTTGAATAGAAAACTGAAATGTTTACTAAACTGATAATTGAAATATACATGAGTTCAGTTTTTGCAGATTATTTATATCTTTAAATAATTCATGTAACATTAATACATTAATAATAAATAAAATGTATTAAACTAATTACAAATTACTATCAAAAGGTGCAAGTCTCAGCATATTTTTTAAATGATTCCAAATTATTTATTTGAATATTCCAGTACATAAACATTATATATCATAATTTAGCAATAAAATATCAACTATTACCATATTACTCAAATAGACACACGCAAACATGAAAAATGGCTGAATTTGGCAGCATAACCTTTCTTAAGTGCACCCTTTATTCCTCGGTCATGCATTCTCAGCATTTGTTGTAGGAAAGTGCACGCAATCAGCATTAGCCTTTGTAGCATTCTGGATATAATAGAAATAATAATTGATTATTAAATTCCATAATCAAATTTCATTCTAAAATCATGCATTGATGCATCCCTAATTCTTCATTTTGCTTTCAGGTAGCAGCACATTGTCATCCGGTACTGTAAAGTGCAAATTACTGGTATTGTACCATGGTGCTTTTGACACCAACCCTAGTGTATGATAATTATCTACAAAATGACATGATAATAACCCTTGGACATGGTTGATGTGAATGCACTTTTTAAAGGATTTTTAAATTGTAAAAGAAACCTCTGCCTAGCTTCAAGGCAGATAAATAACAAAATCATAAATGTGATTTGTCTTTGCTCACTAAATTACAGGAGACAAATATTAAAGATTCATAAATGAAGTGTCAAGAGTTTCTAGAGACTGACCATGTGTGGTACACTTGACTGGTTTAAAATGTCAGAGGCGTATTGATTTTGATGTCTAGCCATCACCTTCTTCATCTCTCACATAATAAGCTATTGCTTCCTACCCTGTCTGGTTTGAATAGATTTTTCATCAAAGATACATTACATCAGATTAAGATGTGTAATCATGTTAGACAGTTTCCGCTACACAGGCATTCCTGAAAAGTCTGCAACACGTCACAATTAGGTCAATGGGAATCATGTCTAGCATCCACAAATTAGTTTTTCAGGAGCAACAATAAAAATAAAATGGAAAACAGACTATAGACTGAAGGTCTGCAATTATGTGAGCATGGAAACTCTCTGTTACAGTACAGGTACCTATAATGACACTGATATAAGCTTTAACAACATGATTTAAACAAGGACATGTTCCTGGCTCAACATGGAAGAAATAATCAAATGAACCAATCAGATTTTAGGGTACGAGGCTTCAAAAACATTATCAACCCATCTTTTTTTTGGGGGGGGGGGGGGGCTTGGATATGGATTGGCACATGATTAGAGATTAAGGATGCACCAACATAAAAAATTATGACCAATACCAATATGCTGATAATTACATTAATGTTATAATCAGTAATGAGTAGATGGACAAAATTTTAAATGTATACTACTTTATTAAAATTCTAATTCAAATTAAATAAAATGCTAAACTTTTGATATAAAAAAAACGTATTTAAAGCAAAAATAACTATATTGTGATATATATATTGTTATTGTGAAATAAAATTACTCTTATCATGATATAAGATTTTGGTCATATCGTCCACCCCTAGCAAATTTTTTGGGAAACAAATGAAACCATGCTTCAAGGAAAAAAGGGTTAAATCATCACCATAATCTATTGCTATCACTTTAAGTTAGTTTACCAGACAGACAGAGAGACAGACAGGGAGACAGACAGTTCCATTCAAAGACTCACCGTATTAATACAAGGCAGCTCCTTGTTGAGCAACCACGGCAGAGACAGCTTTCCTTCCCCACGGTAACACGACTTGATCCTCTCTCGCATGGCCAGGTTAATCTGGTGCAGTGTGAAGAGGCACAGCACTGTTTCTCTTGGTGGGTTAGCCCTGTTCTTCTGACCCTGGGAGAAGATCACGAACAGGACATCCTCATCCTCAGACAGGCCAAGAGCCTGGGCCAGAATCTTCCCAGGACGGTGTTTGTAGGCAGCTTGAACAAGTCGGTATTCCACACCATCCTTGGTGCACCCAAGCGGGAACTCGACGTAGGAGTAGAACTCAGTGTCATTGGAGCACATGCGGACGATTTTTGACGTGAAGAACTTCTCGCCCGTCGCGTCCACCTGGGTGAGCTGGGTATCCAGTTGCAAAGTGAGGAAATAGATGTACGTACGGCTGGAGAACCCATAAACGTAGTAGATGTCAAACGCGGGATATTGAGACAGCGTGTCTGAAGGTATCTTTATTTGTGAAGACACAAACTCATCTTGGTAGACCAAGCTGAACATGTTCACACTCTCCTCATCAGCCACCAGTTTGCGGCTGGATAAGGTTGGAAAATACTCAGATTTGCCATCGATGGCAGCACCGATAAAGAGGCGACTACCACCTTTCTTTTTCTTCTTCAAGTCTCCGTCATCGTCGCCCACCACGACTCCAGCCATCCCATCTGACTCTTTGGCTCCCGAGAGGTAGTGTTCTTTACGGTGATGCGGTTCACCAAGCTTGAAGAGATCTTCCAGCCGGAGGAACTGGCACACGCCCTGCCAGATGCTTCCACAGGCCACCAGACGGTTGCCAGCGTAATCAACCAGCAGCAATTTGTTGACGTTATCTGTGGATTCCAGATTCTGCTTGCAGGCTCGTACATTAGGGGGTGGGTAGCACTTGGCATTGTCCTCCACGGGACCAGTCTGGTGCGAACGTATTTCGGTCAGATTGGCGGAGAGCTTGTAGACTCGGTTTATCGCGCCGACAAACACCTCACCAGACTTGCGGTGCACCGTGAGGTGCGTGAGGCTTGTGTCTTTAACCCTGAAGCTTCCGGTAACTTCAGGGTGTTCGGTAGGAGTCATAGGAAACGCCATGATGGTTCCGGTCAAAACAGAGAAGGCAAATACCAGCAGCCACAAGGACCTCATGATTCCAAACTTTCAATCGTGGGGGGGGATGAGACGAAGCTCTTCCCTCAAGCTTATTCCAGGCTTTTTCTTCTTTTGCTGTCTCAGTAGTTCATGTCTACAATGAAAGAGAGAGAAACGATGAAAAAAAAATGAGAAACGTTGATGGATTATGCAGGCAAAGCAATGTCTTATCTTAAAAAGTTTAATTGCATTAAAGGGGTCATCACACTTTAAGGTTTCACTTTTTCCCCAAGGCAATGCTTTTTGCAAAGAAAAAAAAAGTCATAATTTAGTTTTTTTGACCCAAACTCTGAACCTTATAATCAAACATTCTGTTTCTTGCTGGTTTGCAATATAGTACAATATAGTGTGTGCTGCCTCATTCTTCAATAACAACCTCTTTCTAAAGCTGCAATACCTATCAGTATCACAAAACATTCAACGCTAAAAGAAATCAAGCAATTGATCATGCAATGATGATCATGCATCTAGTAACAATACACTACATCTACTTCTTTGGAAGGATATGCAAAGCTTCTAGTGTTCTATAAAACAACAAACAAGTTTGGCAGATTTTCCCACATTTTACTGAGAATCCATGTAGCTCAATCAACCGAGTAAAGTGCTAACACTACCAAGATCATATGATTCCTTGGTAATGCATATGTATACCTTGTCTACCATAAAACATATCCAACTTCCTCTGTATTACCACACCGTGATTAGACGGGCCAAGTTTCTGAACATCGAAAATGCACTGTGTAAATGTGAATAGTCATTTGTAGCATGTATTCATCTGTCTTGTACACAGGTACAAGAGGTGTTTGTGGCAAGCAGGGCAAGGCAGAGAGCCGTGGGAATGGAGCCGGTGGCGCGAGTGTTAATGAGCATCACCTACGTGCCACACCGGTCTCGAGTCCCAGGAGAAGCTCTGGAAATATAAAAGGAGGAGTAAAAGGAGAGAGGACAAGGCCTGGACTTTCTCCTTGCACTGTCGTCACCTCCTGTTATCTTTCTGAAGCTCCTCCATGGGACTTGAGACAGATGTGGCGGTCATTAATTTAACATTAACGTTCATTAAAGGACAATTCCGGCCAAAAATTAACCTAGGGCTAAATAACACATGGGTACCAAGCCGACCGTTCTCTGGGATGCGGTTTCATGATCATCAAATGTACCCAGTTTTAACGTTTAGTTTAACCACAGATTAGCTTATAACGCTAGTGTATGGGGCATCAAATAAGTAAAAATAAAAATCGCTAGTTAATACCACTAACAAGGCTCAAAATAGCCCCACTAACACGGTAGCATAATTAGGGTCTCTACCTGCAAACCGAAGCATTGAGAACTTTGTACGTGTACAGACAGTTTAATGAGAAGATACTTTATAAAGAGAGTACACTTCGCATATATAGGCAGGAGCCATCTTTGGAAAACAGTCTCGACCAGTCGAACCACGAACGCCGTGCTACGTGAGCTGAACTGTGACTATCGACCAGCACGTAGCACGGCGTTCGTGGTTTGACTGGTCGAGACTGTTTTCCAAAGATGGCTACTGCCTATCTATGCAAAGTGTATAGATATAGAAAAAAGCAATTTTTATTTTTACTTTTTCGATGCCCCATACACAAGCGTTATAAGCTAATCTGTGGTTAAACTAAAACTAACGTTAAAACTGGGTACATTCGATTATCATGAAAACGCATCCCAGAGAACGGTCGACTCGGCACCCATGTGTTATTTAGCCCTAGGTTCATTTTTGGCCGGAATTGTCCTTTAACGTTCCCACGGCTCTATGCTACAGCGTTCTTGGAGTTTCTTACCGGGAAAGAAGTTCTAGTGCATTGAACTTTGACAATGGCCGAATTTTAAAACCCAACAATCAGAATTTCATCACTTCTGCCTAAGACTCAATCCATCCCTGCCATTTGGAGGCATTAATGACTCAGAGTGGACTGTGAGCCAGTGCGTGACAGCTGGGTGAGGGGGTTTTGGGGGTATGTATTGATCGAGTGGCTTCTGTTGATGCCAGGCCTTGTCACTCCCACTCCTTTCACTCAATGGATTGCTAATAAACCTTTATGGTCATTGCAAGCACTAATCCCAAGCAAACGCATTTGTTAATTAGGAAGCACCCCTTAACCAGACAGCAAGAACAGGGATGGGAATCACAAGGAAATTAATGATTCTGGTTCAGATTCAGATTACAGTGATTCTGGCTCATTGTGATTTGGAGGACAAAAGGATGGACAGTAGAAACCCTCTTCAAAGGTCTGTTGTCAAATGTTGATTATTTTACATTTCAATACAATAATGCAGGGTTCCCACACCAATACTTTTTCATGACCTTTCCAAACAATTGTGATTATTGAAAAAGTATTTTTTAAAATTATTCAAATTACAATCAATTGGCTAATGTATCATTCAGTGCAATTTGGGAACCGGTTCGACCAAATAATTCAAAGAACCAAAATGTGGTTTCAAATCAGGCTGTGGCTTTAGAGCAAAATTTCTGCCTATTAAATATCTTAGAACAATGACTAAACATTAGCTAGACGGACATGTATGACCATTGCGCTCACGTCTTTTGCAGCGTCTCGTGCATGACACTGTGTTCTAAAATGCGGCACTTAAGTTAAGTTCAACTTTTAAAAGACGCGTCTCGAGATCTTGCGCTTTTTTCCCATTCCACTGCCCGCGTCTCACGTTTTTTCAAAGCAAAAACGCTTTGTGTAAACCAGCCCTTAAGAGGCCGAAATGGCCAAATAAGTATTTCCATCATGTCCTTATGCAAATACAGCTGTAACCATCTAATGTGAAACTTATTAATTAACAACATACCACACATATGAGACAGGATACCACACTGAGCAGAAAACGTAAAGTATAACTATGAGTATATGATATTAAATATACAATAGACATAAAGCATAACAGGGCTCGAATTTCGGTGCGGGATTGCGGGTATTGCGCATCATTTTAATCATTCCCGCAGGTCTTGCGTTTATAATGCGGGAAATTCCCGCAAACATTCATTCAATCTAGCATGTAGGCCTATGAGTAAATTTAACCTAACAGATTATAAGATCAAATCAGTCATTTTAAAACTTTCTGCGAGACGCAATTTCACAAACAGCGTGTCAATGCCGCGTCTTCTCTGTCTCTTAAAATAGGTTGCACAAGGCAAGCCAATCGCGCTGCAGCTGCAGGCGGTGATTCTAGACTCTCGCGTTTCAGGAGTCGGGACATTTAAAGGAAATGTCACTTGCACAATAGGGCCATTGCATCGTCACTAATGTTTATAATTTGTGCGTCTTTTTAAGTCTTACCTATTTAAACATTCAAGCGATTTTAAACCGCATAACAAACAGCTCGTGAGTAACAAAACTGAGTTCTTTTTCGCGAATTATAGCGCTTTAATGGTCAAAAGCACACAACATTGTCTAAATTCCGGTCTTGGGGAGTATCCACTCAAACAATCGGTTATGTCTTGAATGTGTCACTATAATGAAAACAGAGTGGGCCGTTCACGTTACGTCTTTTGCGCGCTCATCTTTTGCTGAAACGTCTTCGTCTTCATGGAGAACATGGCTCATGATTCCTTAGCAACGGGGAGCCCTTTTTAAAAGAGGAGAAAGTGGCGCGGACTGCGCTTTATGTGAACGGCCCCTTAATGGATCCGTGCACTAGCTCTTAAAGTGAGAGTAGCCTAAAATGTGTCTGTCATTATTGTATATAAAACAACAAAAGATAGCATTAATTGTAAGGAATCAGGATTAATAGCCTATGTATTCAAATTATACAGGACTAAAAGACTATTCCGTGTTATTTTACATTTGATACTTTTTTCTGTTTCTGTAGTATTTCTGAATAGTGTTAGACCTAAACTTTTCTCTTTATTTCATGTATTTATTTGTGCTACTTTTTTAAATTTAATTCAAATATTGAAATCAAGCTTCCTTTTGTTGTGTAAACTAAAAAAAATGACCCCATTGTAAAAACACAAATACAATGAGTGAGCAAACATTTAGCTAAATGTATTTTTTTAAAATTGTCTAAAAAAAACTCCCCCCTCAAATTAAAAAATCCCCCCCATAAGAATGACCTAAAGGGGGATTTCCCCCCTATTTTCCAAAACCAAATTCAGGCCCTGCATAAATTGATCAATACAATAATAATATTTGAAAGGCTTAATAATAGAAATAACCATTAAAGAATAATCAATCGCATATTTTCTTTCCACAGGTTTAACAAGATTTCATCTTTAAAGGTGCTCTAAGCGATGTCACGCGTTATTTAGGCCAAAACATTTTTTGTCACATACAGCAAACATCTCCTCACTATCCGCTTTAAACGTCAACAAGAAGTGACGTCACCCGACATCGCTTCGAGCACCTTTAATATGAATGAGTATGAATTAATCATTTTTACATTTAAACTTTTAAGTTGCATTTGTTTGGTTCTTTGTTCAATCTCAAAAAACTATTTTATTTTTATTATTAATAGGGTGGCACAAAAGTCAACTTTAAACTGCAAGCATTATAGGCTAAATTTTGCTGCAATTAAATGTCTTAACCTGGAAGTGCTTTGTTAACTCTATAATTACTAAAACTGAAACTAAATATTTAAAAACTAAATATAAATGTGTTCACAAAATAAAAACTGAACTAAAACTAACAAAACCATTAATGAAACTAACTAAAACTAAACTGAAATTTATAGGAAATTTGAAAATAATATTCAAATAAAAACTAACTTAAAAAGGCAAAACTATAATAACATTGGTGATGCGCAGCTCAAACGAGAAGTGGTTTCGTTCAGCTTTAGTTTGTCGTTCAATCTTTTTCATATGCAACAGAAATTGCAGCTCTTATCAGTTGGGTGGTGGAACCAGTGCAACCTCTAACAAAACTTAGTCGCACCGGCAAGAAAAAAGATTGCAAAATGCGACCATTTGGTTGCAGTCTGGAGCCCTGAGTATTTAAAATAAAAAAGGAACTAGTTCTGAATACGAACCTTCTCTCGATTTTTAAACCTGAGCAAGACACAAGACGACAGAGTGAAGACAGAAAGAACACAAAAAACACAGCAAGAGGTTGTAGCACCATTTCATTCACTCTGAAAATTTAACACAAGCGGTTTGCAGATCAAACACGTCGGTCGTTTGTTCAATCACTGCTTCCCCCCACTGGGCAGAACAGCAGGAATGAAAGAGGTCTGCATGGCTTCTGCTGTCTGTCTCCCTTTCTTTCTCTCCAAAGAGAAGGGAAGGGAAGGGTCAGGAAGGGCCACATTAAGCACACACGGGCGGAATAAGGCTTCACTTCAACCACAACCTAAGCACTACAGTTTTTCTGCATGTGGCAGGACTAAAGGGTCTTGCTTAAATTTGTCTCTGCATGGAAAACATGTGCTCAAGCTATACTGCCACATTTTTTTTATTCAAGTTTAAATACTGTGGCAGTGATAGAATAATATATCACAATATCTAATTCTCACTATACAGCTACTTTAGGTTCCTTTAATGAAAAAGCGCAAATGATGTGATCTACATTTCTCCCGTTGGATAAAAGCAAAGCAAACAGCATTTTCTCTCATGCATTTGTCACTTTCAAATTGCATAACAATAACAACATCTGAATGATGATTTGCCATACTAAGCCTATATTAAATCACAAAAAATGCATCTGCAAGTTTCAGACCTAAAACCAAATTGAAAAAGTATGTACAAAACACACAAATTCAGGAATTTCACAAACAGTGCACATAAAGATGATGTATTTACAACACAACTGATATCTGCATGGTAAAAAAAAAGAAAAAAAAGAACGATGTCAATTACCTTGATGCCATCTATAAAGCGCACCTTTGAAAGATTCCTGTAATTTAACATGGCAAACAATGCTAAAAAAATCACTGCAGCCTTTCAGGTTCCTAAAATCTGAAATCCTTGCTCATTGTATTATAATGATGTATTGTAATACATTCCGTGATTTGCAGGAGAAGCTATTGAACAGCAATCACAGTAATTTGATTAGCACAGTGGAAGCCGGCTGGTGCCAGTGTAAAAGCTGAATGCCTAAGCAGAATGCTTGAACCCAGAAAAAAACAGACAGAGAAAGTCACATAAGCGTCAGGGGGTATCTGCTCAGATCTAAGCATTACTGTACATCCTAATAGCAAATTAGGCAGATTTCATAGTCTTTATAGTGTTTAGAGCTTTTCATAAAGCTAAACACACAACGGGGGGCCACGGAACACTGCAAACACAAAATATATCAAAATTAAACCATTTGCACTAAATTTCCCATCAAAACAGAGCACAGATAAAGCAAACATGCAATCTGCAAGAAAGAAGTCGTCGCCGAAAGCATTAGTGTCCATCAGCACTGAAGTGTCTATGCGCTGGTGGAGTTGGCAAATCTACGCCGACCCAAAACAAATATTTATATGTATAAGACTGTTCGGGCACTCTGCAATTTTTCAAGACCATCAATATTTCTGACAGACGCCCCACTGTGACCTTTCTGCCCGTCCTGAACTGTAAACAAGAAGCCGGGTGGAATCCTGATGAGACGAGCAGCGCTGTGCCCATTAAACAACCCGCTTCACATGCCAGTACGTGCCCGTGTGTTTGCTTTTTTTGATGGCACACAGGTGAAATGGACTCATCTGTTAGCTTTGTTTTTTAACACTAATTTTAGCTCAGTGCTGCCCCTCTTCATCACCGGTGAATTGGCACATCAATCAGTATGGTCACTTGCTGGAAAAATAATGGACAATTTTAGATTGAGCCCTCGAGTCCAACGGCACAAAACTCAGTGAAAGGGGGTAGAGAGGGGCGCAACGATCTTGAGCAATATGAGAGCTCGTGGTTATTGGTTCAGGAAAGAGAGTGAATCACACAATCACCTGACACGCTACAGTCGGGGTGAAGCAAGTGCCGTGAAAATATCAATAACACAGAAAATATTCATTTATTTCCTTTCACAGGGAAACTGCTTCGAGACGATTCGAGTTCTGAGGCACGTCTGCTGTGCTTTGACAAATTCTCTAAATGATTTTAAATGACACAGGCAGGTAATAACCCATATAAATATTTACCAGGGAAATCACAGTCTCTGTCAAAACAACTAAAAAAGCACCAATGGAGAGAAAATAAATTGAAACAAGGATCTAAAGCAGGGTTTTCCAAAACTGGGGTCAGGGATATAGATATTACTATGGTAAATCGTTGTATGGGAGAAAACTGGGTAACACTTTATTTTAAGGTGACGTAGTTATATGTTACTACTATAGTAGTAACAATAAATTATGCATAATTACAAACTATAGTCCAAACCAAACAGTACATGTGGTTAATTAATATTACTCAGTAATTATTTGAGTAAATATAGAGGGAGGGAGGGGGAGGGGGAGAGAGAGAGAGAGAAATACATCACTAGTCCATCTAATCAAGGACTCACAACAGCATCCTCTTCTCCTCACTTCTGTAATGAGGGTCAACAGCTCTTGATTAGAAAGAAGACGACGAAAAAAATGCTATTTCACGGGATAGGACACATGATATCACACATGGATGAATCCACACTGGGACCGATCAGGCCAACAGGGAAGTATATATATATATATATATATATATATATATAGACAGATAGACAGATAGACAGACAGACAGACAGACAGATAGATAGATAGATAGATAGATAGATAGATAGATAGATAGATAGATAGATAGATAGATAGATAGATAGATAGATAGATAGATAGATAGATAGATAGATAGATAGACAGATAGACAGATAGACAGATAGACAGATAGACAGATAGATAGATAGATAGATAGATAGATAGATAGATAGATAGATAGATAGATAACCGGTATATATATATATTACTTTTAATCTCCCTTTCCATGTAAAAGAGCACACCAACCACAACCCATTCACATAAACATAGGAGGCACACTAGAAAATGCAAATGTATATGTATGTGTATATATATATATATATATATATATATATATATATATATATATATATATATATATATATACACACATACATATACATACACACTTTTTATTTATATATAAAAAAAAATTAAAGAAACTATCTTAGAACATTCAATATATTACATTATTTAAATAATGCTATACCATTTTAACAATTAATTCCACACACAGCACTCATGATGCATGACACTAAAAATATCTGACTAAAAAAAACAGCATAGAGGAATACAAAAAAGTGTCCTGTGTGAATAACTAAATCTACTAAATCAACCTCAGACAAAATGAGAAACTCTCGCCGTGGATTGTGACAGATTTATGTTCAAAGATATGGAAATGATCAATATATTGACTTCTAAATCCACTTTGTGTCATGTCAATTCAATGCTTTCCTCTGCCACAGTAACAATGTCTTTGAACAATCTTCATTTAGGTGATGTTTTTCAGAAAATATTGATATATGCGATTAACTGTAATTTAATTTAATAAATTAACTGGCTTATTATGCAATTAATTTAATTAAAGTTTTTAATTGACTGACAACCCAAATATAAAACAAAACCATTGTCAAAAGTGGAACAAATGGCTTCATACTAATGCAGACTGTTCAAACATTCCTCCCATGCCTCTTATTCTCTACACAAATATTGTTTCAAATGAAAAAAGAGCAAAGTAAAATAAAGCCCAAGTCATCTGATATAACTGACAGAGCTTGAGGCAAATATTATATGCTGTATCTGTTGGCAAGACGCTGCCGTGGCCATAAGCGATTCTGTCCTCGAGTGACCACAATATCAACAAAGGGCCGAACCCTCCATACATACAATCCTCAAAATAATTCGGCATCACATATATAATGCACTTCTCTTCTGAGGGTCATAACCTTAAGCATTATGAGCTCTCAGGGTCACAAGAGGCGGCTGAGGAACCTCCATGTGTCCTCCGATTATTTCCTCTTTTTGTTATTTTAGTTTTGAGTCTCATCCTGTTGGAGGCCAGGGTCAAATATTTTGTAACGTTCTCTCTTTCACTCCTGAAATGATTGTCTATGCAGGGAAAAAAAGCATAACAAATATATTTGTAGCACAACCACTCTTGAAAAAGTGCGGTAGTAACTAAAACGAGATTTACTGACTGCAGTAAATTCAGAATGCAAAAAAGTTCAGCTGCAAATATCTATATTATGGTTTTGATATTAATATATATGGTCTATGATATTAAATATGACTTGGGTCACCAATAGTCTGCCAGGCAAAAATCTTAAACACAAAAAGTTATAACCCTTTACTGAGGAAAGGAAATATGAAACTTTGAATGTAAAGATGGATAAACAGTCAGTTCAACAGTTTATAATGTGAGTTTAACATTAGTTAAGTTTTAGGGTTTGGTGTCACAAGACAAGACATTTTTAATATTGTGAACAGTCAACATTTAGGTACACATCAACACAACCCCTTTAAACCGCTATCTATCTGTCTGTCTGCCACATTTTCATCCGCAAAACATTAAATATGGCATCTAGCATGACTTAAGTATAAGTATAAGTAATGGGTGGGCGCACTAACTGCACTAACAAAATGACTTGGAAGAAATCAGACAAATCATAAAGGCTATCACAATCATGTTTTCATTTTATCTGTCAGTACGTCTCGTCTCTTACCGGACTGTCTGATATCCATATTTAGCTTTGCAAAGCCTATCATAAAATAAAGCAACTTTTTTTTCGTGAGCTTCCTCTGTTTCTCTGACTGAAAATATAACTGTATTGTGCTAAAGCTCCTCAGGTCATATTTTTGGTGGCATATTTGTAGAAATGATCATTTTTTCTAAATGTGATATAAATATGTCCTGTAACAAATAAACAGATGCAACTGAATACGTGGCCTAAGAGTGTCCTCTTTCTTTTGTGAAATAATGGTAAACCACTTTATTTCTGTCTGACTAATGTGCAATTTTGACACAAATTAATTCACTATGATCAATGTATTACTTTTTATTGTAAACCAGTGGTAAAACATTGATGCTTGGGTTTTACAAGTAAACAACAAAAATGCCAGCAAACGGTCGCTTTTATCATATTCGTTTTGCGATCTCGCTGTTTCCAGTGATTTCTTTCTGATTCGTTTTCTGATAAAACTTCCATTTGTTGGTGAAATGATGGATTTGTGTAGCCTGGCAAGCCAGACCTACATCAAGATGTTAGGTCTGGGAACTCACAATTGGCATACCTCAATCCGAGGGGCGTGATAAACGGTTGTCTTTTAAATTCCCTCGCACGCAATCCTATTGGACAGCGCTACAACCAACCAGAGCAACGAACGGCTGTGGCTGAGTGAGTCCCATGCGTTTTTCCACCAGCGGAGCTAGTTGATATATTAAAACTTTTGCCGTATCCGGTCGTCAAAACTCCGAACACATCTTCCTTTTTTAAGAATGACTTAAGCGACGTTCTCTTAACTCCATGTCATCCAGAGTCGCGGCCAAAGCCGATTCGAAAGACCGCTGTTCGCCAGCAGCATCTTCTTTGTTTTCAAGTAGCAGGGAAATCACCTATGGAAATCACACGGAACCGTCACAAGTCTGCCGTCATTATGTTAAGCCCGCCCATCAACTCTATACACGATGTGATTGGCCTGACCAGAGTTTGGTTTTTCCAGCTGGAAAGCCAACGGAGAGTTGCTAGACCACACTGGCTGCAAAATAATTTTTGCTGCCGCTAGGGTGCGTCTAGATTTCTAGGCTAGGATTTGTGTGTTTTAGTAAAGCACTGTGGAGCACTGTTGGAAACGCAGCATGGTTTTGGGCTCGGTGCTCCAGGCCCGAGGTTTTTAGCCCGGCACGACCCGTTTGAAGCCCTGGCTCGCACTGGCCCGACAGTGGAAACGTGGCTAGTGATAATATACAAATTTTTATATATACATTTGATATATATACGATTTATTGATTAATCGTGCAACTCTACATACAACTTAAAAGCAAAAAAGAATGATAGACCATTTAGGGCAAAGTAGAGGTGGGTGATTCGACCAAAATTTTATGTCTAGGGATGCACCGAAATTTCGCTGAAAATGATTGGCTGGAAATGGATTTTTGGTTTTTGGTCTAAAGAGAAAAAAGGTCGAAAATATTTAGTTTTAACTATCTGGCGCAGCATGTTTTGTAAGTTTGTGAGCGCCTCAACTTCCGAAGATGCATGGTTTCAAAGCGTCTGCACAGTGTTTCCCTACGTGTGTGTGCACTGCGTGCTCTGCTCAAAAAGTTCCGCTACGTGTGTGTGCAAGCCATAGCATATGTAAGCAGATGTATATGTAAAATAACACGATCATCAACATTAAACAGCATATAAATCAAAACTGCCTGATGTAACTCAATGAAATGTCGACCCAGTATGAGGTATACGACTGTGAAGCTTTGGGTGCTGATGAACTCCATCTAGGTTTCAATCATAATTCTGAATCCAACTTGGATGTGATCTTTTATAAAAACGCAATTTTCTCAGCTTTCCGCTCAAAATGTTGCTTTTTTATGAAACTTGCCCACATTCAAGTTTTGATAATTTGAATTCTGAAATCTGAATCCTCTTAAACCCACCCGGATAAACTAAAAAATTAAGGTTGTTTAAAGGCATTGATGAAGAACCATTTTCCATAGTAAGGTTATTTAAGGTGGAAAAAGGTTCTTTAGATTATTAAAATGTTCTTCACACAAAGAAAAATGGTTCTTTTAGGAATTGTTGACTGAAATTCTCTTTAGGGAACCAAAAATGGTTCTTCTATGGCATCACTGTGAAAACCCCCTATTGGTAAACTTTCTTTCTATAAGTGTAATTGAGTTATTAACAAGATCTAACAAGATCTCCACACACCTTCACTAATCAAAGAACAGGACACTTCTACCTTTAGCATTTCAAACTAAACCTTAATCCAATATTACGAGACAAATCCACTGGCCTAAAGCATTCGTATTGGGAAGGCAGCAGGCAGAGAGAAAGAGAGCGAGAGAGCTTGAGAACAGACAGTAGCTATTGTTCAGTGATTAGCACAAGCCGTGACTCCACATGGCAGTTGTACTCATGGCTTACTCACACTCACAGGATGAGCGCACTGTTTTATTCTACAGAACCAACTCACTCAAGGCTGCAGGGCCGCTTGCTGACATCACAAGGCCGGAGTACGCAGGACAGTAACCTTGCTCTGAGGCGATCGAATCACAGCGCAAATTTACAGTTCAGATTTATCCTCAGGTGCTCGGCCGGTGGTAATCAAACAGACAACTAAATAGCATGTGCTGATGAAAGAGGGAAGAGGGCGATGTCTGCTGTGCAGATATAGAGATGATCACATCCTGCACAAGGTCAGCACAACAGTACTTCAATTGACGAGGACGGGTTATTCATTAACCTGCACTGATCTCATCAACGCAACATCATCTAATAATGCAGCAAGAAAAAAAAGGCTTATTTTCTTTAGATGGACAAGCCAAGTAGGCTACTTGCATGCATTTAGGCTGCTTAAACACATTTAGCGGGCTTGTTTTGAATTCAGTGGGTGTTCGTTTCAGTGCTGGGGGTAAAAACATGTGGCCTATAATTCATATACACATGTACGTGAGCAGAAACACCAGGTAACGTGTGATGTTTATAGGTTCACGTACTAGAGCCATAACAGCAGACAGTTGTCTCCTCGCTTGCAAACAACTTTCTATTTTTACATCAGTGGCCAATTTGTCGGTTAATGCGCTGATTGAGTTTATTTATGGAGGTATTTCCAGCCTAAATCAATCCATTTAGGTTCGCTACACTGCAGCTTCATCTATCCTAAGGAAAATGTAATTTCACAGAGGAGCCAATCGAGCAAAACACTGAATGAATATGGAAACTTTAATATTGTTCAGTCTCCAATTAAACCAGATTACAAAATAAAATGCAAGACTATTGGAAATACATATGCATCGATTATGTGCATCTGTATCTATATAAAATATTTATAGCGATATAATAGCGAGGGAGAGAAATTAATAGATATAGAGGATAGTTGTACAGGCAGTATGTATACATAATACATACTGAATACACACATATACACACACACACACACACACACATATAAATATATATATATATATATATATATATATATATATATATATATATATATATATATATATATATATATATATATATATATATACACATATACATACAAAAAAACATACATACATACACACAAACATATATATAATTGTACATATACATACATTATATAGTACATATACATATATATATATATATATATATATATATATATATATATACATGTATATATATATATATATATATATATATATATATATATATATAATTGTAAAAATACATACATTATACATATATACAGTCACACACAATTAAAAAATACAAATGTTGATTGTTTATGTTATATATAATATTGTATATCAACTAAAAATATGTATATAAATAATGTTAATATTTACGTAAATAATAAATACTTTATTATTACCTATGATGTTCCAACTTTTATTCCATTTTGTTTAATGCTTTAAAGATAATGTACCTATATTTTCATTTTCCCATGCAGATCATCCATTATTTCCCCAAAGCATATATTCCGATGTAAAGATCGGAGATTCGACATCGTTTTCGGCGATGTGTTAAAACAGCGTTTTGCTCGGTCCCCTCCTCCACAGCACCAAACATTCTCCAGCGGAGCTCAACCTAATCTCACACCGGGAGAGAGCATCCCTGATCCGGCTACTGCAGGCAGCCACAGCCCCTCTCCTCTCCACCCAGACGTGGATCAAACTGCCACCAAAGGCTTTGAATGATCAGATTTGGTACAGACACATCAACTGCATCTTATTGAGACTATGTCTTAATGCATCAATTACCCATGCAAGGAAATAAACGAAATCAATGCGCAAACTAAGCAATACATTTGATTTTAGTTTAGGCTTTAATAGGAGGAACAACATTTGGGTCATTTGCCTAGAGGAAAACAATATTTCAGTCATGTGACTGTTACAGATGTGACAGACAAACAGATTGAGTGCAAGATAACACCTTTTTCCATTCAATCTGCCTACCTTAAAGAACTAAAACAACGCGATTTCCTTTAACTGTAAGCCCTGATTGTGGTGTGTACTATTTATCTAAAGCAACTTTCCATCTGAAATGTCAATATGCATGTGTTAGATCCATGCACAACCACCAACAGGCAAGACTGGAATAATTATTCTTTGTGAATTGGCTTCTAGAAACAGTCAAGTCATTTTAATGCATTTCTAAATGCACAGCATAAATGCACGGGTATTTTACTTTCTTTTAGCTAAACACTGGTTTTAATGCCCCCTTTGTTCTTGCTGGCTTTATTGACCACATCCATCAGGATCCTTTCCACACAGCAGTTTAACCATCTATTCTCTCATCCACGAGATAGCATTATTTTTTGTAGTAAAAGAAGCATGCGTTACATCTCCAGATCCTGCATTCGCGATTTCAGTACAATAAAGCCACGCATCAGAATGAATCATTCGCGCGAATGTTTGTGTATCACTCGTACCTGTGTTCAAAGTGCAACAGTTACATCCACGGTTGGGTTTTGTAGAGCCTCTCGGTTCTTAACGCAAGCGGATTCGGAGATATCGCGTTATTTTCCAGTGCAAAACGCCCGTGTGAAACCGTAAATAAGCTCAACGCGTCGATGGCATGGTATTCTCCAGTCCGTACCTCAAGAAAGCGTCGCGCTTTACTTTACAAGCGTGGAGTCGCAGCTATCGCTTTAAAATGGAGCGTACCACTCGGACACTAGGGGTGCGCCTAGACACGTTTGTAAAGCATTTGTGTTTTTCAGGGGACTTAGTATAACCCAGACAGACATTGATTGAGTTTAATTTATATTTCAATTCTAAGACACAGCGGAATATCATCTCATTATTTAAGAAATGCGTAAATATTTTTACAGTATTGTCGTCAATCATCCCTGTCATAATGAATGGCATCATCCCGCCCTTCATCCAGGATTCTCTAACAACCCAGATGTTGAGTAGACTGTAAAAACAGACGGATATGTCTGGATTACAACAATTAAGGTCATGATGCGGGGAGATGAAAAATTGGTTGCATCTTTTTGCTAATAAATGCACACTAATCGTTTAATCTTCCAGTCAACAAAAGCAAAAATAATAATAATAATAATAATAATATATCACCTAAAAAAGGAATATTCAACACATTCCCCGTTCTGGTCTCACTAAATCAAATTTGGACTTTTGTGTCTTTTAGTCAATATTTATTAGATTTAAGACCATATATATGCTAGAGTTCTTCTAAAAGTTGTATAAATTTTTCTCTTATGGGAAAATAAACCAAAAAGATTGATAAAAAGGGTTAGTTCACCCGGAAATGAACATTCTGTCATTAATTACAAACCATCATGTCCTTTCAAAACACAAATGAAGATCTTTTTGATGAAATCTGAGACCTTTCTGTCCCTCCATTGATAGCTACGCAACTGACACTTTGACGCTTTAAAAAGTTCATAAAGAGATTGTAAAACTAACCCAAATTAATGGAGTTGTTTAGTCCAAATTTCTCTGAAGAAAGTCGATCACTTTACATGATGAACAGTTTGAATTTAGGCTTTTATTCACATATAAATGTTGATTAGTGAAAATAAACAGAAGCTCAACTGAACCTGCTTGACGCGCCTCATTGGTTCTTGCAGAAGCTCAAACATGCTTCGTAACAAGAAAATAAAACTCATTGGTTCTTGTGGAAGCTCATACATGCTGCGTAACATAAGAATGAACCTCATTGGTTCACACACCTCAAGCAAACATGCTTGAGCTTCCATTTACCACAACTGGGGCCTCATGTACAAAGACTTGCGTTGAATTCATACTTAAACATTGCGTACGGACAAAGCTGTAAATGTGCATACGCACAAAAAAAAAACAGATGTATGAATCTCTGTGTACGAAGGATCCCACGCGAATTCTCTTTGTACATCCCAATTAATGTAAAAATGAGCGCACATGCACGAGCACAACGCCCCACCCAGTCTCCTCCCTTAATTGAATACATTTAAATATGGTAATGAGTCCACTTTGGCAAAAGAAAGGAGTAAGAAAATGGCTAAAGCAAGCGGCAAGAAGCGAAACTTTACAGAAAGTGAATCGGAGGTGCTACTATCGGAGGTAGAAACGAGAAAAAAAATATTTGGAACTTTGTCCTCCGGATTTAATAACAAAAGGAAAAAATATGAGTGGGAGAGTTTTGCTGATGCCGTCAATGCGGTGGGATCTGAAAGTCGCACTGTAAATGACCTTAAAAAAAATGGTCTGATATAAAGGTGGAAGTTAAATGGAGAACTGCTGCGCACCGACAAAGTGTGGGCAGAACAAGCAGTGGTAAAGGGGTCAGAGAATTGCCTCAATTATGGGTGACACTTTACTCTCTGGAGTAGTATCCGCTGCTGTGGGAGACTCGGATTTACTACAGGACTGCCACGAAGGTAACCAATATTATCTGCACATTTATTGAATGGAAATGATTTCGATTCACATATGCAAATTCTTCTTCAGATGGCGCCTTTATAGCAATGCGTGTGCAGTCGATCGCTCCGATTACATTAGGAAAACCGGCTATCGCTGCAAATTGCGTTTTAATGTTTGGCTGGTCAACTGCATCATATGGGAATATCATATGCTTTTATATGTTCTTACTTAATTGCATAATTGATAGAATATTCCCATAAGGCTCGTGTGACAATATATGTAAATTATTTTATAAATTGCAAATTAATAGCAATGCATCCCACAGGTAGTAGTGCGATAGACTTGTAGAACAATTCGTTGTGTAATGTTTGCAACTTAACTTCATTGCCTGTAAGAGTCGCCAACGAACAAAAACTATGAGAAATGTATGTACGCCAGACATGAAATTGGCGTGGAGAAACGCACATTCTCACGTTAATTTCACTGTTAGTACATCCGACCGTGAGCGTGAAAGCTGGCGTACGCAAAGTTTTTGTGCATACGCAAGATTGATACATGAGGCCCCTGATGTGTGAGTTTATTAATGTTTATATGTGAATAAAAGCCTATTCAATCTGTTTATCACATAAAGCATTCATGTCTCTTCAGAAATTTTTTGGATTAAACCGCTCAATTTATGGATTAGTTTTATGATTTCTTTATGAACTTTTTGAAGTGTCAAAGTGGTAGTTGTGTAGCTGTCAATGGAGGGACAGAAAGCTCTCAGATTTCATCAAAAAGATCTTCAATTGTGTTCCGAAGATGAACAAAAGTCTTACAGGTTTGGAGGACCTTGAGGGTGAGTAACTAATGACAGAATTTTTATTTTTGGGAGAACTATCCCTTTAATATCACACTTACCAGCTTACACAAAATTTGAAAACTGTACTGAGAAAAAGACCCCAGCAATCTCACAGGTGTCTTCTAGAGTTTCAAAAGAGCTTAACAATATCTCAAAGTGTGTTCACATGTTCACACAAGATACCAGTCTGTGTTCAGAAGTTCAAGAAGTGATAAACAATATGATCCTAAATCCATGACCCGAGTGTGAAAATTTGTTTTTTAAGAGATGCATCTGAGACAAAGCTGATACCTCAATGAAGCGTAACAGAGATCTCCAATAAGCCTCCTGAGCCAGGTCAAAAGTTTTCTAGCATCATATTTGCTCTTTGATCTTTTACAACTCTTTGATTTTGCCAGTAAAATGTTTCACAGAGGTCACGTGCCAGCGGTCAGATCAGATTTACGCTTAGCAAATGCATGCTGGGTGTCTTATGATGTGGTTTAGAGTGTTTGCACTGTTTCATTTATTTTTTTACTTATTTGCTCAGGAGAGACTAGCAGGCAGCAGATCTGTCCTTTGCTAATTTGCCTTTAATGAAGTTTGATGTAATCTGCGAGCAAATGGCGACGCATCAGTTATTCAAATCATGTGGCCCAGTAAATGGCTGTTTAGAGAAAATGACACTGCACTGTAAACAAACACCAAAATCGCCTGATGTAAACACAGCAAATCTGCAACTCCGTGCCTATGGCACTTCAATTGTAAGAGCTAATAGTCTTTAGAATGACTTCACTAATATACGTTTTACAACCTCTGACTCCGGAGGGGGAAATTTCCAGTCGTTTTTAGATGGAAGGACGGTAAAAAATAATTTTCAGATCTCCGATGTGAAGACAAAGTTAAAATCTAATTCTAACCAATGAGTACAGTGACTAAAATCCAGTTAGTATCTCAAGGCTGAAACTACCAAGGTCCCAAAATAACCCAACGGCGGTTTGGTGGGATGGTAACGTTTGAGTTCCCTGCTCACCCCCTCCTTCTCCTCCTGTGATCCAGGCAGTGTTTGTGCTTGGCACGTTCTGCCCAGCCCTGTTCCCTTCCTCTGTAATTGAAGCCACTTGAGCAGCAGCCCATAGTCTTTGGTTCCTCAACCACATTGGGCTTTTGGAGGATGGTGCTGCCCGGTGTCGCTGTGCACATGCTGCGGCCCAACAAGACGGGTTGGAAAATGGAGAAGAACGTGGGAGGAAACTTCCGTGGCTGATGAAAGAGTGTGGTGTGTCCTTGCAAACATAAACCTCATCAGAGCATAACACTGTCGCATCCCAAAAACTTGCAATTCCAAAAGTCTCACATTTAGATGGTGGGTTGTTCATTTCATTGTGAAATCAGATTTATAAACAAGTTTTTATCAACTAAGATCATCAGTCATGTGATTCAGGTTCCCAAGTTCTATCATGTTGGTTTTGCTTAGAAAAAAATGAGTGTTTGTCATACAAAAGTACACAAAAATGCTTAAAATCAAACTCTGAGATATATTAATCATGTGATTCAAGTTTCCAAGTTCCATCATGTTGAGTTGCAGCTGGTTTTGCTTAGTAAAAAGAAGTGTTTGTCATAGAAAAGTACACAAAATACTAGTCATAAAATCAAACTCTGAAATGTATTAAACATGATTTAGGTTTCTAAGTTCAATCATGTTGAGTTGCGACTGGTTTTGCTTAGAAAAATTAATGTTTGTCATAAAAGTACTTTGAAAAGCTCTGAAAAGCAGTTATATCACAGTTTTTAAGCTTGAGAAAGAAATGATTTTGAGCCGAAATACAGTAGAGTTTGTTTTGACACACAGCTTTTGACATCAACAGCAAAAAATAAGCATCTACCTCTTATTTAAAAGGTAATATTCCTGTTTTTATCATATAGTAATATTTTATTATTTGCATTTAACATTGATTTAGCACATTCCACCACCCACATACTAAACATACTGAACATCATTTATGCATTTAGCAGACGCTTTTATCCAAAGTGATAAAGCGATCACAACAAATCAATGCATTTATACACTTAAACGCCATCTAATGATGATGGTCTTAAAAAAAAATCACACTTGTGGTCTTCGGGGTCTATTGGACCCCAGACAATAAAATTTAATTTTGTAACAGAACAATATTTTTTTTTCTAACAAATATAATTTTTCTCTGTTTATTAATGTTTTTACTCAACATTTGTCAAGTTTTTGGAGGATTTATGATTTATTTTTAATTTCTCTAAATAAATAAATAAACATTTATTTAAATAGGATTTTTACAAAAAAACAGCATTTTACGTTAAATTAAATTTATTAAAAACCCAGATTTCAAAATTTCATTCCTGGGGATACCATGGATAATTTTACAAGGTTTAATGCAAGATTTTTGCCCATTTTTTTTGAAAATACAGGTTAAAATTTGTAATAAATCACTTTAACCACTAGATGGCTATAGAGCTCCATAAGGCCTATATGCTATTTGAATTACTGAAAGATTCTAAAGTTTCTAAAGTTGGATTCAGTTGGATTCAGTTGGATTCATATATAAAAATTTTAAAACACAATTATAACAAAAATAAAATACTTTTTGTCAAAGTTTAGCATTTTTTTTGTACTGAAAAAAACAACAGTTTTTCAATAATGTTACAGTATGATTATAATCAAACCTGAACAACATGTTACAAAAATAAATGTTGGAGTCTTAAGATTGTATCATTTATTTCAACTGAACTACAATAACAAATTAGCAAATAAAGCAGTAAAAAAAAAATTGTAAAAAAAAAAAGATTTGCGTTATGTTCTGCGTTGTTTCTGATTTTGATGATGAATTTTGTCTATTTTGAGTCCAATGATAAATAAATATGTATTTATTTATAGATATTTAAAATATATAATAAATCCTCCAAAAACTGCACAAATGTTGAGTAAAAACATTAATAAATAAAGTAAATTTATATTTGTAAAAAAAAAAAATATTGTTCTGTTACAAAATTAAATTGCATTTTTTGGGGTCCAATGGACCCCGAAGACCACAAGTGTGACTATTTTTGTCACGCCTACATAAAAACAGATAACGTTCCATTTTAATTTTTTTTTGTAGATCTAGGAAGTGTTGAGAGCCGTAGGAAGTTTCATACCATTTGGAAAAAGAGAAAATTTTTATTAATTCAAGCAAAAGTCATTTGGGGTCCAATGGACCCCACCGTACATCAGAGGGTTAATGCAACTAGTTAGTAATCTTAAACACGGCTGCTTAGCTCATCCGAAAAATATCATTTGAGTAATAACTTCTCATTTCATGCTACACCATGTGGTATCAGGGGGAATAAAACAACCTTTTCATCAAATGTGATGTCTGCTCGTTTTTATTATGTCATACAGTTCCACAGTGAATCATGATTTATTGCAACTCTTGAATTATTTGATTTTGTCAGTGCAACATTTTGCGAAGGTCATGTGATGTCTCATCTGAAGGTCATAGTGAGACTAGTAAAGCATATTCATGAGATGATGCCATATGTACAGTCTATTTAGGGCCTCATTGAAACTTTATTAACCTTGAGAAGGATTCATAATGTTTACCACCAATTACCCTGATTTTTTTTTGCATACTCATTTGCAAGTGTTAATTTATGTGATGTATTTTCAGCGCTGAAAAAATATTAGATGCCACCATGACTTTTGCATTCACCATTTTTCATTTTTTATATGTTTTTTGAATGTTACCAAGTTGGGCATGATGAGAATCCCATGATATCCTTTGAGTATACACTAACGGTAAAAAGTTTGGGAAAATTATGATTGAAAGAAGTATTGTATCTTATCTTACCAAAAACAGTAAAAACAGTAATATTGTGAATTGTTACAATTTAAAATAACAGTATTGTATTTTAAAATGAAATTTAGATTATTTGAGCAGCAAGTCAGCATATTTCTGAAAGATCATGTGACAGTGAAAACTGGAGTAATGATGCTGAAAATTCAGCTTTGCATCACAGGAATAAATTACATTTAAAAATATATTATTAAATAACAGTTCTTTTAAATTGTAATAATATTTCACAATATTACTGTTTTTACAGCCTATTACGAACTGCTCTGAGACAAGAAGGTTGAGATCCAAATGCAGCTTTTAATAATGGGGCAATCCAGACACGTAATCCAATGTACAGGCAACAGGTCAAAACACAGGTAGACAGTCCAAACACACAAAACACACAAGGTTGGGAACAAGGCAAACGGATAATCCAAAGGCAGGCAGAGAGTCCAAAAAACAAAATACATGGAACCAGAGAAATGCTCAGAAATGCAGCGCAACATACAAGACTTCGCAGGGAATTAATGTGTGTACATGGTTTAAATAGGCTGAGACTGACAAGGTAATGAGACACAGGTGGATGCAATCAGGGATGATGAGTCCTGGCAGTGAGTTATGGGAAATGTAGTTTGTGAGGGAATGACAATAGTCTGATGTGGAGTGCCCTCTGGTGGCTCTCAAGGACACTCCAACTGGTGACCGTTACATAGCCCCCCCTCAAAGGAGCGGCTTCCAGACTCTCCTAAAATTGTCCAGGAGGGAGGTGGAGCGGAGGCTGACCCGGGGACGGGATGGAGGACCAGGCCTGTGGAGCGGAGCACACCGAGCAGGCGTCCGGGGCGGATACGACGCTTCAGGGGGCAAGGGCGCCCATGACGGGACGAGACTCTGGAAGGGCGGCCATGACGGGAAAAGACTCTGGAAGGGCGGCCATGATGGCATGAGACTCTGGAAGGGCGGCCACGACGGGACGAGACTCTGGAAGGATGGCGGCCATCTTGGTAGGTCACATGATAATGACAACATTGCGGATGTAGTACGTCCAGATTACATTCTACATTCATACTATAGAACATACTTTTTTAGCGGTCGTGAAGTATTTACTTATTCAAAATAACTATTCAAGAGAGTAAGCGATTTCGGATACATGCCTAAGGCTACAGGCAGGTGAGATTTTTATCAGGGTAGGAGCTAAACTCTGCAGCCCTTCAGTCCAGGAGTTGCCGAAGTTGCTCATCCCTGCATTAGTGCAACCATAGACATAATAAATACATAGACGCTCTATTGGCCGCTTTGGAACGTTGCTGCGATACGTCAATGCGTCCGCCATATTACTGAGGGCAAGACTGCACTGTAAACAAATGCAGATAAACGGGTGAACTGCCGTTTTTCTGGATAAAAACAAAATTAACGTTTACATTTATCAACCGATTTCAGTGGTTTGTACGTGGTGTACAAAAAGTTCCATCTCTAGTTATTTAAAATCTCGCGAAAATATATTTTTAATAAGGAATTGTCAAAGCTAAGGCTTGTCATTTGGCTTTTTATTCTTGGATAAGAATTGTGAAGACCCCCATACTGAGATATAATTTAATTTTCACATTAAATAAAATAAAGTTTTCTTATTGTGGAAAAAGCATTTTCTGTCTTTAACCCGATTTTAACTTTTCTTGTACTTATGACCGCCATTGAGAAAATGAACCAAATCGGCAAATACAAATCACACCGACAGGCCGCTTTCTGTATTTTTATAGCACTAAAATGATAGATATTTACAGACAGATGGATGGATGGATGCAATGCAAATAGTAAATATAAGATAAAGTGAGAAGTAATAGTAAATAGTTTTGTGTATAGTAAATAAATAAACAAACATTATACAGCACATAAAATAGTAATGAATAGTATAATTATATATTATCATAAGTACAATAATATAATAATAATATATTGATAATAGCATATAGTTTATGTAGCCTATAATACTATAATAATAGCAATAGAATATGAAATATCAATTACAGAAGATAGACAATAAAAAATAATAAGTTAAATATAGTGACTAGTGAATAGTACAATAATTTAACAGCATAACTATAATAGATTGATAATCACAAGTGGTATAATAATAATAACAATGATAATAATAGCAAATATAATGTAATATCAATTGTAGAATAATATAGACAATAATAAAATTAGTAAATGAAATAGTGACTAGTATCTACCCGATATGAGTACTTGTCATTAAAGACGTTTTTAAGAAAATATAGATGAATATTTAGATTTTAGCTAATTTACTTAATAATATAAAATATAATATAAGCTAAAACTATAATATAAATCATGTCTGACTGACTCCGGTGGCAACTAACGTTACTAATAGGCCTACTAATTATATAATGACCAAATACAACTAGAAACAAATGTTCAGTCTTGCTTGTGAAAGGTAATTCCTCGAGACCTGTATTCAATTGTGCGGCAATTTGTACAGCCCCAAACAGCACACGAAGAAGGCATCTTTCTCAATTCCCGTTATGAGAGTTATGGGAAAGTTGCCCTCAGCAATATGGCGGCGCCGTTGACGTACAATCCAGCGGCCAATGGGCTTCTATGTGTTTATTATGTCTATGAGTGCAACAACAGCCCTGACTGACACAGGATCTTTAACCTCTTGTACCTCTCGCTGCCCCCTGGTGGTTGGAGGAGCAAATCTTAAGGTTACTTTATAAGCTGTCAATTAGAAACATGAAAAACATATGAAAAACAGAGGCTCTTGTGATTGTCATGGTAACAAATTTAGATATAGATCACAAATTAAGTTGCGATGCAAGAAAGGTGTTGCAGACACCTTTGTCAGTTCCATAAACAGCACATGTGGCATATTGCCAATTACCATTTTTTAACCCAAAATTGTATGAAAAAAGTAAACAGGCCCAGGCAACCAAGCACTTAAAAGCACAAATATTAGGTTCATATAGCCTATTGACAAGTCTCATGTTAGAATACACTTACTCTTACTCTAATGGCTTATAATTCTGGCTGACATCATTTGGATTGGATAATGCTAACTATTTGACAAATAGCTAGTAAAATTAAATAAAAATAAATAAAATCATGTCTTGTACTGCATTTTTGTTCATTGAATACAGGGTTATGTAGTTAACTCAAACTAAAACCATAAAAAGCATTTTTGAAACATCATGAAATAAAATGGTTCAAATGTGTCTTTTTGAAGTGAGGTTGTTCCTTTTCTATGTGATCTGACTGATGCTTTTCATCTGGTGGATGATAAAATGGACAAAGTCATTTTTTGACCAGAAAACAGTTTGATTTTTTATTTAAAGGGATAGTTCAACTTAAAATGAAAATTATGTCATAAATTACTCACCCTGGTGTTGTTCTAATGCTGTATGCCCTTATTTCTTTTATGAACCACAAAAGGGGAATTTTAAACAAAATGTCCTGCTCACTCTCGTCCATTTAATGGCAGTGAATAGTGGCCAGCATCAAGCTTTTTAAAAAATGATGCAAAAGTATCAAAGAATGATCCCATGCAACACGTGACATGTTCTGGGGGTATTGTTTGGTGAAAAACAAACTGAAATGTAATGTATTATTTAATGAAAATCCTTCAGTGCTTTACTGCATATTCATGAGACTGCTGCTGTTCACTCCATCTCGCCCAGAAAAAGCACACAAGTTTTGAGAAATCTATAGATTTTTAGGGGGCTTTCACGGGGCTTTCACACTAGCACTTTTGGTGCGCACCCGGGTTCGAATGACGTCAGAGTTCGGTTCGTTTGGATGATGTGAACGCTGTCTTCCGAACTCGGGTGCGCACCCGCGAACCGTACTCGGGTCCGCTTAAGGGGGCTTTTACACTGGGCTCGTTTGCTGCAGTCCGAGCCCGGGCGCGATTGTCCTCGGCGCCCCCCGCAGCGTTGGTCTGGTTTCACACTCAACTTGATTCTATCGAACTCTGGTGAGTTTGCGTGCATCTTACGTCATTGCAAACGTGAACGGCGCATGATAGAAAACACGACGCAGGTCAATATATTGTGTTTTTTTTATTAATTTGGTGCTATTATTCATAGCTGAGTAAACAACGCAGGTTAACTGTGTGTGTGTTTCGCATAAGCTGTCTTTCCGCTGCTTGCAAATGGACTCTTTTGAGGAGACAGTGGATTTCCATTAATTTGTTGCCCTGATTGCACGCACTATGCGCGAATACACTGCAGACTCACTCTTGCTCGTATCCAGGGTAAATCTTCATCCCATACGTGTGTTTTATTTAACTTAATACATCATAATGGGCTAAAACGCATGCGCAGGATACTTTACTTCCTGAACAAGTGCGCACCCGAGTCCGTGTTGTTTTCACATACACGCGAACCGCAGCACGGTTCGGCAGCAACCGAACTCAGACCACCTCCTCCAGGTAGTCTCGGGTTCGGTACCCCAGTGCGCACCCGGGTCCCATGACAGCGTTCACATTAGCGATTTTTCATGCGAACCGTGCCCCGTTCCGAACTAAACTGCCAGTGTGAAAGCTGAAAAGTTGGAAGTTGGTCTGGGGTACGGTTCATGTGAACTCCAGTAAGGTTCGCTGCTGATATGAACGCAATCGAACCAAACCGCGGAAGTGAACCGCTATTGATGACGTGGGCTGGGTAAGTTAACGCGTTATTATCGCGTTAAGGCATTTATTAATTAATGCCGACAATTTTTTTATCGCACGTTAACGCATTTTTTTTTAAGTCCGTTGCTCACTGGCTCTGAATACACATAGGCCTACAGTCAAACCATGATCACAGGAGGGGTGGGATGTTGGTCAGCCAGCAAATAACCCACCCAAACAAGCAGTGGAGAGAGGCAGGTTCTCTCTGGTGAACAGTTAAAGAGTTGCGCTCCGCCAGTGAATGACAGGCGCTCTATGGATAGTAGCCTACCTATAAACCCTATAGATAATAACTATTTAGATTCTGGAAACTCACTAACAGCGAGCCGAGGATCAGTCTCTCTTCTAATGATTTGTGCTGCGCGTCCTTTATAAAAAGTTATAGACAATTCAACTTCGGCAACGAGCGGGCGCGGGCGCGTGCATGAGGCGAGCATGACCACAACAGTTTCACAGGAACGCACCCGCTTGTCGCTGCACCTTGTGCTCGACCACTTCACCTCACTCTTGGCTGATTTATACTTCTGCGTCGGACTTACGTCGAAGACTATACGCTGTAGACTACGCGTTGGTTTTCATTTATATCTCTGCGTCGTTGTCCGCGTTGACGCGCAAACACATGCAGAGGGAGCATGTGAAACCCGGGGAGCGGTTGTAGCAATCACAGCGCTTGCGGTACGCGTAGAATTGACGTTACATTTTTGGAGAGGTGCACGTCAGGGTACACCGAAGTGTACGCGCGCTACACAGCTACGGCGTGAGTATATTGTTTTTTTACTCTGTTTAATGTAATCTTACGTGGGAAACCATGGCATGACCAAACCTAAGCTACTATAAGTAACGTTGGTCGACTTATATCTGTAGTAGTGATCATGACCTCTGACTACTACATAGACTGTTTCTGCTGCTCCCTGATAAAAGATACCTGTTGATACCTGTTCAGAAAAAAGGGGAAAAAGGGGCAGGGGCAGGGGAAGGGGGCAGGGGGAGCAATCGAACTCGGGTTCGGAACAGTCAATCGAACCAAGTGTTAAAGCACCCTAACAAAAACACAACATAAAAAACAACCCATGTACCTTCTTCTCTGAGGTGAATATATCCGTTGTGTTTGTCATAACGAGAAGTCATGGCATTCACATCTGTCAAATGTCATTCTAACTGTCTTCATACAAACTATTAAACTCAGTGAAGAAAGTACACGGATACTTTCTTGGAGATTTCTAGGCGTTGCATTTCATGTGGTGTATTTATTTATCTTGATTTCACACAACTTGTGTGCACGTCACGTGTCGCATGGGATCATTCTGTGATACTTTTGCTTTTTTTATCAAAAAGCTTGATGCTGGTCGCTATTCACTACCATTATAGGGACAAGCGAGTGGGACTTTTTTTTGTGGAAAGAAAGAAGGCCGTATGGCATTAGAACAACACCAGGGTGAGTAAATAACTTAATTTTCATTTGAGGTCGAACTATCCATTTAAATCAAAGTAAAAATCTCATTTCCACTGTAAAAGTCTCACTTTAATTATCTGTGGCTGGCTGTCTTCTGTTTACACACATGGCACGAGGAAATAACTTTCAAGTGAGTGTGCAGCGGTAGATGAAAAGAGTGAAATAAAATGCTTTACAGCGACAGGGGTAAATGAAGGACTACTGCTGGTGCTTTAATAAGATCCCTCATCACCAGAATCGAGCGGATTCCTTCAGCCTCTCGGGGAGGGGTGCCTTCTGTGGTTCAGACCCTCCAAAGTGCACACGTAATTTGACTAACAGCTGCAGTGGCTTATAGGGGCCAGATGTGCAGCGTAAGAGAGGCGAGAGAAGCTGAACGGAGCAGTTTTGGGGTGTAAAAGCAGGCCCTGTCAGGGGGCCGGAGTGCCCAGCAGTGAAATGAGAAAAAGAGCTATTGTCATGCATGCTGCTCGCTTTTTATGGTGACTTCTGCAAATTACAAGGATGTAGGCATCAATTTACACTTGGGGGTTCACTGCGCCCGGGTGTGTGTTCCAAAAATGTCCTGCCATTTACACTTGTTTTATGAGCTCCTGCAAAACTTTCTACTGCGGAGTTTTGTGCTTTTTTCCAGCAATTTAGTATGTCAACGTAAGTGGTAATGTGGAAAGCACTTAACCATCCAATATATATATATAGTAATATTGTAAAATACGTTTTATTTTAGTATCAGTGATACACTGTAACTCCCCCCCCAAACTTAGCTTAAAAATATATTTCTTTACAGTGTAGTTTTTGTTCATATTTTGAATTACATTTTGTTTGTTTTTTCACTTTAATTTTAGTTAAAGTTTAAGTAATTTTTTTGTGCTTTAATCAGGTTTTTATTAGTTCTATATATTTTTTTAAATATGTCATTTTTATTAATTTTGTTTTAGTTTTTGTTATTTTAGTATGTTGCTGAAACTACAGCCTATAGGTGAAATTAAATAAGTGTACGTTTTTTCATATCTTATTTTATTTCACTTAATGTTTATTTTATTTCAAAGAATGAAAATAATTTTGTGTGGTTTTATTTTTAGTTAACGGTAAGAACACTGATATGCAGTCAGACTTTTTGTTGGATGGCGTGTTTTTGCTGTTTTATTATGCTGTAGTTTTCATGTGGCATTTCATGGCTTTTTGCCATCCTGCGGAAAACATTTGTAAAACTTCAAAGTGGAGCTCAAACAGTTGCCAAGCAACAATTCTTTTTGTACAGTACCCCAACAGCAGGTTGCACAGCATTGTTGTCAGTGGGGTAGTCCTTTGGGAATTACTTGAGCTCAGTATTCAACAGAATATTGGGAAAAGGAAATCTCAAATCCATGTTTCAGTAGTGATCATGATCATCGGGCTCCACATTACATTTAACCACACATTGCAATGGATTTTCGACAAATTATTATTGTAATAACATGCTTGTTCGACACTACTATCTCAATATTCTTTAAAGCTCCCTGGAGTGTGCAGTTTAAATATATAATATTGATAACTGAAAAAGAAAACATTAAAGCATTTTTTTATTAATTCATTAACACATTTTAAAGTGACCCTATTCTATTTTAAATGTTCCTTATTTTCTTTTGGAGGTCTCCTACAGTAGGTTTATATGAATCCAATGTCAAAAAACACAATTTTCTCATAATATACACTCCAGCATCATCTCATTTCTCAAAGAGTCTAAGCGGTTTGTTCGAAGATTTAGGCCCTGTCCCAAATGGCACACTCCGGACTTGTCCACACTTTGGTGACGTCATGTAGTGCAGCCCTATAGGGCCCTTGGCGCGAGTCCATTAGGGCGCATTGAGAGGTATTTTTGGGACAGACTCGATCGGAAATAGGAAGACGGTCTGGTTGTTGTTATGGACAGGAGCAGCAGGTTCCGGCAAATATGCTGCCTATTGTTGTTGTTGTTACATATGACTCGGTAAAGCCCTGACATTCGGTTCTATTTATTTAATGAAGAATAATGCGATTGTATTATCTATTATGCGCTATTATTAGCCTATGTTTGAGACATCAACCATTGGTCGATGACCATAATGTTTGTATAAACCGTAATGATACTTACACTTAAATATTTTCTTCTCAGCCATGTTAACAATTGTCCGTGAGTGAAATCTCCTCCCATCCGTTGTCTGATTGGCCTTTGAAAGGTTTCCTGGGTAGTTAAAGTGTGTGGAGCATCCATGCGCGCGGAAGACCGCTTCAAGGGTACAAAGGGGGCGCTGCTGAGCACACTTCAGAGCATTAAAATGATAAATGGGACGGCCTACGGACTCGTAGACTCAGCGAGCACTCGCAATTTAAATCCACGAGACCGAAAGTCCACATGAAGTGCGCCATTTGGAACAGGGCCTCAGTCTCTCTAAACTCCTCCTTTTAGAGAGCCCAGTGTGTTGTGATTGGTCAACCGGAACCATTAGCATATCTGAATTTCAGCTCCGGATCTTCCTCAGCTCATGATACACAGTCATAGATATATACACTAGATGTCGCCTTGGCTACGGCAGTTCATTGGAACGAATGCGTCAATAGAGCCGCCATCATGGAACAGGGGACCATGTCTCTCTTTAATGCATCAGCATCAATGTAGGAAAAGGTCTAACGGAAATAAAATCACCATAAATCGTCATGAATGCGATTTTCTAGTTGTTTTGGTTCGTTCCAACGGTCAGACATGTATTTATCATTGAGTCCAGAGACATTTAAAAAAATTAAAAAAATTTCACATTCTTGTGAAATGTAATCCCTTGCTGTCTGGTTTTTAGATTTTGTTCGTGTGAACATCCATATGCAGCACAAAAGTCCGGCATCATCCATGAATTCAGCGTTACCTAGCTACTTCCTATGACAAGACCCCTGTTCCAAGATGGCGGCGGTTTTGACGCATGCTTAGAACCCCAAGCCGACATCTCCTGTATATATCTATGATACACAGTGATGCGAACAGAAATTATGGATTCAGCTTTTCCAAATCGATCTTTTTTCAATTCTTCTCGACATGTCGACAACACCAAACTCTTCCAGTGAATATAGTTTATAAAGTTTAAATATGAATATTTTTCACTTCACTTCAGAAGGCATTTATTACTGGAGCTGTATGGATTACTTTTTATGATGGATGGATGCTCTTTTTGGAGCTTCAAAAACGCACTGTTCAATGCCTTTACAAAGATTTACCAGGATTTGTTTTAATACAACTACGGTTGTGTTCAGCTGAAAGAAGAAAGTCATATACACCTAGGATGGCTTGAGGGTGAGTAAATTTTGGGATAATTTTCATTTTTGGGTGAAGATACATATAAGTATGTATGTAACAGGAAGTGAGATTGGAATCGCTGACGACTCGTTTCGTCAGTTCATAATCAATTCCTTATTTTAGGAGACAATAACTTTATTTGTCGTGCACTTTGATCTTTAAAACTTTGCAGACCTTTTATATTCACAAACAGAAGGGTAATATTCGAAAAAGCATAATAGGGCACTTTAATAATAAATTATATATTTTTTATATAATCAATAATTATTAATATTAATAATAATATATATATTTTAAAATAATTATATTAAATAAATTCCATGTTTTTAGTCATGTTTTTCATGATCAAGATTTTAGGTTACAATTCATAGGATGTTAGTGCATATTCTATAATAGTTCTTTTTAACATTTTAATCAGCTTTTTGCTTTTTTGTGGTTCCCTCAAATAGCCTGTGGAGTGACAAATGAATTTTTAAAAAGAACAATTATTTCATGTGGTCGCTTAATTAATTAACATAAGCTCATAAAACCTGCAGCCATAACTGTAGACAAAATATAAAAATGTTTTAGATGGAGTTTGAAATGTCATGACAAATAATACCCATGTATAAAACCATCATAATATGACCATCTATACAAATTTACAGAACATTTTTTGTAAAGGTTGGAAAGATTTCATTTGGAAAATCACCTGGAAGAAAACTGCTTACGTATTTGTTGGCAAGACAATTTTGACACAAAAAAGTGCATTTGTGAGGGATTTTCACCCTGGAAACTAGAACACCGCGCTCCTTGAATTCTGCTCACGTCACACGTCTGCTCTTCTATAACTTGCCCACATGCTACTACGAGCCAGATATTAGCTGAAAGCAGAGACATAATATCCTTCTTGTCAAAGAATTGGAACAACTGTTTTATGTAGGCTTTCCTGTGCCCTTGTTAATTAAAACACATGCTGGAAATTACCTGTCACCTAGCAACAATGTGGAAGTCTATATTCAACAGAGCGAAAATGAATAATCACAGTTAAGAGGGCCGTCGTGGGAGAGTATGGGAAATCAGCCCATGTGATGGAGAGAAATGATACGTCAGCCACCATCACTAAATCTAACAAAATGTCACAGGTGGTGTGTGCAACAGCCAGAGTGCCAAATAAATATTGGGAACTGCAGCACAGCGAAAATCAGTGGAACACGCCGCACAGTGTACACACTGTCAGCAGAACGCACTTCAGGTATTGATTCCAACAGTTACAGCAAAATAAGAACAGACACACACGACTGACAAAAAGCAGACGCAAACTTAGTCTTATAAATAAATCTTTTTCGATTATCTTATTCTCAATAATAAAGAAAAGTTATTTAAATAAGTTATAAGTTATATATATGACTACACACACACACACACACACACACACACACACACACACACACACACACACATATATATATATATATATATATATATATATATATATATATATATATATATATATATATATATATAATTTTAATATATGTAATTACATATAAATATATATATAGCATTTAGTATTCACATTATATATATTATGTATATATGTGTGTGTGGTCCTGGTAAACCCAATGTAATGGGTCCCCACAAAGATGACAAGATCCGAAATCCTTGTAAAAAAAATAAAATAAAAAATGTTGGTCCCCATGAGGACAACAGCTTATAAATCACACTAATTGATGATTTTTTGAAAATGTAAGAATGCAGAAAGTGTTCTGTGATGGCTAGGTTTAGAATGTTTGTACAGTATAAACATCCTTATGTCTCTGGAATGTCCCCATAAAACATGAAAACACAACATGTGTTTGTGTGTAAAATGCATCAGAGAAGGTCATGGCTCTGAAAGGATGCATTTGTTCTTCTTTTTATTTTAAACTCAACATTTCTATCCTCCAAAGCAGCCTGTTCCAGTCACATGTTGTCACATAACCAGGAGACTGTGTGAGTGTGAAAGTGAATACACAAATCGTTTGCACTTTTGTCCGTGTGGATGAGTACAGATGCCTGTTCCTGGAGACGTGGACATCTGTAACGGAGAGAGCGAGAGTTGGCAGTGCCAGGTCCTGGCATCCGTTCCCTTGAGTCTGGACCGGTGCTGGTGCTTTACAGAGAACGTCTCAATAGGAACAAGCAGCTGCTGCATGGAGATGACTGAAGTATCGCCTAAAGGGCTGCGAATTGAAAGATTTTTTTTTACCGTCCTCATATTTAGGGTTAGTGATATGAACAAATCCCTAACTCGAATTATTAAACTTTAATGTGTAACATTGTTTGTGCTACAGACATGAATGAAACCTCAAATCATGATGCTTATCGATGAGATAAGAGGAGATACAGACTTACATGGAGGAAACCTAAGCCATATAGAGACCAAAGTAATACATAATATCATGATGAATAAAAATCAGTGACATTGATTTTTACACTTTTAAGATTAATTCAAAATATATATGGTCATATCAGCTCACACAGTTTTGCTTATCAGGTGAATTTATACTGTTTAAAAGATGAATATAGAATTATTATTTTTTTGCTGCAAAGGGGTGTGCTATTTTGACTTGGGGCATACGCAACCCAAAACATAGTAACCACTAGCAATGCCCTAGCAACCACCCAGAACACCATAGCGACTACCTAGAAATGCTCTGTAGCAACCACCCAGAACACCTTACAAACCATACAGCAATGCCCTAGCAACCACTCAAAAACACATTAGTGATCAGGAAGCAATTCCCTAGCAACTACCCAGAAACAACCTAGCAAGAACAGCATTGCCCTAGCAACTACCCATAAAAACCATGAAACCACCCATAACACCTTAGCAACTACCTAGCAATGCCCTAGCAATCATCTGAACACCTTAGCAATCACTCCAGAAACCCTTAACACCTCAACAACCATAGACATAATAAATACATAGACGCCCTATTGGCCGCTTTGGAACGTTGCTGCGATACGTCAACGCGTCCGCCATTTTGCGGAGGGCAAGACTGCACTGTAATCAAATGCAAGTAAACGGTGAGCTGCGGTTTTTCTGGATAAAAAAACTACATTTATCAACTGATTTCAGTGGTTTGTACGTGGTGTACAAAAAGTTCCATCTCTAGTTATTTAAAATCTCGATAGTTAGACTTATAAAACATTTTTTTAATTGTCAAAGCTCAGGCTTGTCATGCAGGCTATCTGGCTTTTTATTCGTGGATAAGAATTGTGAAGGTATAATTAAATTTTTACATTAAATTAAATTAAGTTTTCTTATTGTGGAAAAAGCATTTTCTGTGATCTACCCGATTTTAACAATAACAAAGATAACGGATGGATCCTTTATGGTAATACATATGATTTGGTACAACTACAGTGCAATGCAAATAGTAAATATAAGATAAAGTGAGAAGTAATAGTAAATAGTTTAGTCAATAAAATAAACAAACAGTATACGGCAAATAAAATAGTAATGAATAGTATAATTATATAATATCATAAGTACATAATATAATAATACAAATATTGATAATAGCATATAATTTATGTATAAAACTATAATAATAGCAATGGAATAAGAAATATCAATTAGAGTATATAGACAATAAAAATAATAAGTTAAATAGTGACTATGAATAGTACAATCATTTAACAGCATAGCTGTAATTTGTGTAATTTTAATTTAATTTTATTTTATATAGGCCTACAGTAAAGAGAATGTATATATAAAATAATTTATATATTTTAAAATATTCCTACATAGGCTATATAAAATAAAATGTCACAACCCTGTCTATTTTTGTGAGACCAAAGATCGCCCGTTAGATTTACACAAGATGAATTATATCTCATGTTTAACCACTACTAGACTAAAGACATCAGAGCCAGCGGCAAACGTCAGAAGCACTAGCCGAGGTAAGGCTGTTCCAGGCGGGTTACATGAGCGCTGAACGCCCGGTGAACGCCTGGATATCACAACTCCGAGACCGTCAGATCAAATTTTTAAATAGGCGCTATCTTTATAAATAAACCACAGATTTGAGCTTTAAACAACTACATTGTCGACTGAAAAACTATTAAAACTACATTTCCTGACACAATAACAGTAGTATTTTTAAATTTCGCGGCTTTTCTCCTCTGGACGTTACTATTACTAATTATATCATGACCAAATACAACCAGAAACAAATGTTCAGTCTTGCTTGTGAAAGATAATTCCTCGAGACCTGTTTTCAATTGTGTGGCGATTTGTACAGCCCCAAGCAGCACACGAAGAAGGGATTTTTCTCAATTCTCGCAATGAGAAGTATGAGAAAGTTGCCCTCCGCAATATGGCGGCGCCGTTGACGTGCGCTCCAGCAGCCAATAGGGCGTCTATGTATTTATTATGTCTATGTCAACAACTACCTAGAGATGCCCTAGTCCCCCAGAACACCATAGGAACTACCCAGAATGCATTACAAACCACAAAGAATGTCCTGACCACCTACAACACCCTAGCAATTGCCTAGCAATGACTAAGAAACTACCCAGAAAAACCCAAGCAATCACCCAGAACACCTTACAAACCACATAGCAATGCCCAAGCAACCACACAGAATATCTTAGCAACTACCTAGAAAGATCAGAGCAACCACCAAGAATATCTCAGCAATCACCTAAAAAATACACCCTTGCAACCACTTAGAACAGCATAGCAACACCCTGGCAACCCCTCACAACACCCTAGCATTCTGGCTGTGACTTTTCTTTTCCCTCCCTTCAGAGCAGATCCCACCCTCCCTTCAGAGCATCTCCAAAGCCACGCCTCCTTCAAAACACACGTACAGCAGGGAGCAAACAAAAGCGTCACGGGAGACGGAGTTAAACTACCTCATGTCTCAAAGCACATAACATTACAATAATAATGAACGTAAACAACTTACAGAGTTCTTACTTGTTCCACCTGACTGCTGCAGATTCATTCCGGCATTGATAGTGTTGCCATTGAAACGCATAAATTGGAGTCATGAACCACTCTGAGTATAACGTCACTGGATTCCATCTATTCCAAATTACAGTATATGGTGTGAACTGTGAATGCAGCAAAAGCTTGTTGTTTTAGTTCAGGAGGAACTGTAAAAAGCAGCTGCTGTTGCGACGCTCCGTGACTGACGCCAGTCTAACTCTGCATAGCATGAAACGTGCTGATGACGTGTGATGTCTGCGTGAGATCGGAGATACATATGTTGACAGGCAGGTACAGTAGGACATCGTATCATTGTATTCAGACCGAATGCAATGATTGGACGAGCATTTTATGGTCCTACGCCTTCCACAGATCCCGCCCCCAAACTCACATTGGTCGATTCGATGTCGAGTTGTCACATGTTTTACATATTGCCGTCTCTGCATATTCTAAATAACTGTGATAGGAGAAAGCATTTTAACATATCAAATTAGACACATCACCTTTCAGTTCATTTCGTGCGGCAACACACAATTCGTGCTCAAACACAGAAGTAACGATATTGATGGTTGATGGTGTGTGATTTTGTCGCGTGTGTTGCCAGTGTACATCACACTGCTTTCCCCCGGGCCCTGAACAGTAAGACAAGAACTGAACGAGTTTAGAGATCTCAGCATCAACACCAGCTGCTGTTCCCAGAAACCCCCCCACATACACACACACACACACACTCTCATGCCTGTGGTCTCTCTTCCACCCATTCAGCCAACACCCATAGCTCAGCCCACGCCGAGCAGCGCTCACACTCACCAGCGAGCGCCCTCCCTCTGAGCCAGCGAGAGACAGACGGGTAGGTTGGCTACGCAGTGTGCAGCTCACTGTCCCTGGGGGAGTATAATCTGTAGTTAACCACAGGTCTGAATACTCTCCCTGCATCCCCTCATAGAAGCGCAACTCTGGCTCGGAGCAGACACACTTTCAGCTCTGCATGAGGAAACAGCATGAGACATGCATTTTATTTTAAAGATGTTGAAAATATGACATTTTAATAAACCATTATTAGCACAGATTTCCATTAATGAGCCTTAGAAAAACAAACTGAACATGCAGAATGCCTCTCAGAGGAAAATGTTATTGCTTTGAGGTTGAGCTTTCTTACCTAAGGAGACTCAAGGGAGTTCTCAACTATGTATCTTTTTTAAGTAATTTGTATTAGATGGTTATCCTAAAATTCAATGGGAGAAATAAAAATAGACAGGATGATTAAGATGAATATCGATACAACTATTTAAGCAATATCACATGTACAGGAACTAAACGTTAAATTAATTATAAAATTATTTATTATAATCTTTTAATGTATATTTTAATATTTTATTTAGATTATATTTTATTTTGCATATATATATATATATATATATATATATATATATATATATATATATATATATATATATATACACACAAATTAAAACTATATTTACAGTCGGCATTAAACTGAAGTTGCAATGGTCTTCCCTGTTGTAATGCATAAGGTGGATCTCATGTGAGTGACAGGTTGTCCCTCCCTCACGCTAGTAAACACGTCATCAGAGAAGAGAAGTCACTGCAAGAGGGAAGGGACAATATTTTGATTAAAGTTTACAAGGGCATATGAATTTAAAAAATAATGATGTGCATGTATGAATCAGTTATATTGCAATACTGCAATATTCCATTAAAAAATAATAATGGATGATTTTGATTTCATGGTGACTTAAAGCAATATCACATGGACAGGAACTAATGGTTAAAATTTTTTCCATCATTATGATCACAGCTCTAACATTCTCAGTATTCCTGCTTAAATGAATACAGGATTTTAGCTAACTGCATGATTTATCTTTGAATTGTACATTTCTGCTATATGTACATAGTCACCTCTGACAACAAATTACTCTTAAACTGCTGCTTTGAAACTAAATGTATTGTGAAAACGCTGCAAGGAGATTATTGATGTCTTTTGCTGGAGAAAAATCATGATAGCAGTTTTCTCAATTTATCTCATTGCCTACTAGGAGAAACAATTCAGATATTAAAGAGATGTGTTCAGCAACTTGGCCGGCCCTGATGAAGGGAAGTGTAAGTTAGCCAATCATAAGTGAGTTTATTTAAGCTACTTTAGAAGTCATAAATGTACTTAGGCTGCGTCCGAAATGTCTTGTATTTATTTTGAATATTTAGCCTAATTCGCGACCGCTAAAAAAGTACATTCTATATAGTATGAATGCGTGCATTAATATAATCTGGACGTACTAAATTCGCCATGTTGTTTTTATCATGTGACCTACCAGTGTCAGTTGTGTTCAATGTCATTCACAAATCTTCTCCTGTGGCCTCATGGGATAGTAAAGTGTCCATCGTATGCACAATTCAGAATCTCACCGGAATAAGTAGGTCATCCAGGTACTTTTTGCCAACTCTTTTATGAGTACTGTAAATTCAGACATACTTCATTTGTCATATACTGTTTTTTGCCTATATAGTAGGGAAGTATATGCGATTTCAGATGCAGCCTTAGTCTACAAAGATCTACAAGGATGATAAAGAGATCTCATTTGTAATTTATCTTTCTTTCGTTCCAGTTTCTTTATGCACTATAAGCATTCATGAGTGATATGATGCAGTCCGTAGCATCAAATTAGATTTGATTCATTCTAGAACAGTTTTCATGCTCCGAACGTTACAAAAGGATATGAACACTAATGAATATGTAGACAGTAAAACACATCCCGACCTGTGGTAAATGAAGCAATATTCTGGCCCGAGTGAGCGGAAATTTGAGTGAGTCAGACACAAAAGCAAATGATGTCAGAGAAATCTGACAAGGCAATTAAGACAAAGGCAACCATAATTAAATAGGAAGGGCTTGCACGGGATTCTCCTGCGCTGCCGTAAAGGCTTATTCTTAGTCCTGGAATACATCAGGAAACTTAAAAAAGTGTGCGGAGCGATGAGATTGTCATGTGTAGCTTTGCAGCGCTGGAGCTTTATGACAGATGCCTGCGAGTCCATTCATTATCTGGGTTTCATTACAGTTATTGAACTTTCGCTTCCATGCGTCAGAGCCAAACTACTGGGCCTTAAATCCTGCACGGTTCTTAATCAAAAGCAGGCCGAACCTCCTCTCTGCCTGTCTTACAGCAAAAATGTCATCTCTTCTCCAAACGTGCACCCTTCAGCTCTGTCTCTCTCTCTCTCCCTCGCTTCGGTTCTGCTACTCTCTCTCTCTCTAATGCGCTCCCTCTTTCAGTCTTGGCCCTCGAACTTCTGGAAAAATGCACCCCCTTGAAGCGGCGCTCTCTTATCCGAGTCCAGAAGAAGTCATCAAAAAGCCCGTGGTTGACCCGCTTCCCTCCCTCTCACAAAACTCTCTGGTACCTCAGCGAGCACATTCACTAGGAATGAAGCGAATATGCACAATATATAGAGCCAAATTTGACTTATAAAGGTAATGCTCAACTCCGTTTATCAACATTTATTGAAGGGGACATATAATAGAAAACATGATTTCTCTTGCTGTGGTGAAATAAAGGCTATTTTACACAGTGCATGATTGCTTTGCCAAGTGCACTAGCTAATGAATTGAACTGAATAAAATGGAGAATTCAGCTTTGCCATCGCAGGAATAAATTACATTTTTTAAATTATATTCAAATAGAAAACATTTTCTTAAATATCGATCAAATAACAGTCTTGGTGAGCAATGCATACTTCTTTAAAAAACGTAAAAAAATAATTAATTATTCCAAAATTTTGATCAGGAGTGTGTGTGTGTGTGTGTGTGATTTCACCAAGTGCAACATGTTCCTGAGTCAACATATCTGTTGATCCTGGAACAACATCCCAATCAACCAATCAGATTTGAAGGACAAGTTTGAAGTTTATGTCAAGTTTAGGCCCTCAACCAGGGTTAGTTGCTTCTACATCAGTGTTTTTTCAACCTATAATTTCTCTCTGATTTTAGGGATAAGTTATGGACAGTGTTAAGTTTAGGGGTAGGGGCAAGGTTAGGTCTACATTCTTGGATAAGAATGTAGTTCCAGGATCAAAAAAACATGGTGATCCAGGAACATGTCTTACTTGACAGAATCTGGTTGTAATCTTACAGTTTCACTATTAGTAGAGAGTAGAGACGCTTCTGGTGAACACTGCTGAGAGACGCACAGATAATTCATACATGCATAATCTCTCTCTCTCTCTCTCTCCCTAATATCTGCACTGTTACTCTGCCATCAATGGCTCAAGCCACCATTAAAATTACGTTTTGGAATTAGCAACGGAGGCTTGGGATGAGATGTGTAAGACATTAGTCCTACGCACAAGTGCGTTTTAACGACAAAAACCTGACAAACTCCTTGAAACACATCATCTGAACAATGTCTTGAGGTTTGGTAACCGTTAGATGTAACTCCACTTCGTGGCAGCATTACAACCTCGTGTGTGCATTATTTTTCAAATAATTCAACGACCCGTCGTCAATTATTCTTTACGTATAATATACGTAAGTATACCATTTGGGAAGATGCCTATTACATTGCCCAATGAAATTTAGCAAATTTCCACATTTAGCATGAATTAAATATGCACAACATTTCCAAAATCTCATGCAAACATGTTTTTTTCTTGCAGTGCGGGTTGTTTTATAATGAGCTGATTGTGTTGATTTTTAAATGCACATGTATATTGTTGGTGTACTACCGAAGTCACTTTTGATAAAAAAAAAAACATTTGTAAATGTATGTGACCATGGACTAATCAATAAAAGTCAAAGTTAAAAACCACACTGACAATCACAAAATGGCCACCAAGTAGAAAAAAATAGTTGTCCGATACTGTAATTCAGTGGGATAAATGGATTAGTCTCCATGGAGACGGCAGGCGGGAGTTGTAGTATGGAGGTATTGCAGTCTTCACCCAAACAGATGGGCAGTGAGACGGCAGGGAGCAGATCAATATCCATGTGCTCTAGTGAACACAGGCCTCCCTTGTCTGCTGGATCCAAACCAGCCTGAGGGCCGCCACGGCCTCTCTTCTCTCTCGCTCATTCACTGTCTTTGTCTTCCTTCAGAATTGACTGTTTTCTCACTGTGGACACTGGCTGAAAGGGATGCTTCTGATCCCAGGGTCATAAAGAGACTTGCGGCGGTCTTTGGAGGACACTGAACGCTTTTTAAAGTCACACTTCGATTAATAACCTAACAGATGACTGTGAATCCATCTTGAAACAACAACGAAAGAACCTCACAGAGTGTTAACTGACTTGCCTTCATGGGAGCTGGTAAATGTACCAACTGTTCTGGATGAGCCAAGCATCCTATATAGCTGTATGAGTAAAACTTCAACAATAAACAGGAATAAACTGGGGTTAAGTGCTTAATGAGTGCATTTTAATGTAGAACAAAACACTGGAAACTATCAAAAAGCACATTATATTAATCAAACTGTAAGTGGACATGCACCGAATACACACAGCAGCTGCCAGAAGGTGTTTACATGCACAGTAAAAAGGGGCAAAAATCTACACACGATGTTTCCCTGATTTTATATACAGTATTTGTTTTTTAACTTAACAATCTGGTCTGTAATGATGATCTGAAGTTCAAACTGAGCATCAAAATGGAGAAGAAAGCTGATTTAAGTGACTTTGAAAGCGGCATGGTTGTTGGTGCCAGATGGGCTGGTCTGAGTTTTTCAGAAACTGCTGATCTGGGATTTTCATGCACAACCATCTCTAGGGTTTAGAGAGAATGGTCAGAAAAAGAGAAAATATCCAGTGAGTGGCAGTTCTGTGGACAAAAATGTCTTGATGCCAGAGGTCAGAGGAGAATGGCCAGACTAGTTCGAGCTGATAGAAAGGCAACAGTAGCTCACGTCACACTTGTTACAACCGAGGTCTGCAGAAGAGCAGATCTTCTGATGGCTATACCTCCAGCAGGATAACACACCATCTCACAAAGCTCATCTCAAACTTGTTTTTTTGAGCATGACAATGAGTTCGAATACTCAAATGGCCTCCACAGTCACCAGATCTCAATCCAATAGAGCAGCTTTGGGATGTGGTGGAACGGGAGATTCGCATCATGGATGTGCAGCCGACAAATCTGCAGCAACTGCGTGATGCTATCATGACAATATGGACCAAAATCTCAGAAGAATATTTCCAGCATTTTGTTTAATCTATACCATGAAGAATTAAGGCAGTTCTGAAGGCAAAAAGGGGGTCCAACCAGGTACTAGCAAGGTGTACCTAATGAAGTGGCCATTATTTTAGTCATCAGTTATTTTAAATTGTAATATTTCACAATATTACTGTTTTTACTTTATTTTTGTTCAAATAAGCCTTGGTGAGCAAGAGACTTCGTTTAAAAATATTTTAAACGTTTTACCGACCCCAAACTTGTGAACGCTAGTGTATATACATTATGACTGGACAAAAAGTTAGCTTTAAAAAAAGTTGGGCCTAAAAGTAGTCTCTAATTCTAATCTTACATGCTAGATTTAAGTTCAAACTAACTTTATTGGCATGACTGTGGTACACAATATAGAACTGATACTATGCAAACTGGGATATTGCCAGTAACTGTGACTGTGCTGTAAAATTACAATAATAATTCACTTAAACCATAACGCCTGACCTGCTCTGCAGCGATGTTGTGGATAAGAGAGATTTTATGGTAAGATGGTTTGTTCACTGGGATGCTTGTGTGTGTGGGGGTGTTCTTGGAGAGAGCATCTATGAGATGTTGCTGTGAGACTGCTCCAGGCCTGGGTTGAAAAGCCATGGCAGAAGGTCATTAGATTCTGGTTTCACATTAGCATGTGCTGAATGGGATTACCCGGCCAGAGGAGCTCAGAGGAGACCAACACACACACAAACACCCTACAGGCTTTACTGCTAACAGAGCAGCCATTAGCAGAACACTAGCAAACATCATCTCTTATTTGTCTGTCTGTTGATGTTTCATTGTTATTTTTTTCCCTAGGAGTAACCATCCGTCAGTGTGTCCTCAAACTCCTCTATTGAGCTATTTTGGTCTCCTCACACTCTCACACACATACACACACACACAGCGAAAGAGTTAGTTGGAGCAGGGCTGGAGTCAAAATATTCACTGCATGACTAAAAATGGAGTCTCTGTTGACTGCAACACCTTCAGAGAAATCTCCCTCAGGCTAAAACACATCTTCAGAGACTTTTTGATATAATAATCATTGTTTTTGTTTTGGACAGCTCTTGTACAGCAACACGAATGATCAAAGGTGTATTACAGTAAGCAGTACACCATTTATTAGTCAAAATAAAAATCGAAAATAATTTCCCATATATTTCTATTTTTCCCTATTAAATTGTGTACTACTTAATACACCTTTGATGTGTGTGTGTGTGTGTGTGTGTGTGTGTGTGTGTGTGTGTGAAAAATATACATCATAATATAATACACACACTAAACAAAAAGCCAGTTCCTTTTATATATATATATATATATATATATATATATATATATATATATATATATATATATATATAAAAAAAAACAATTACATTAATATATTGAAGAAAATAATAACAACATACTTACAGTACACACACACAAATCATGTTAGTCTTTTAAAAATAACACCTGACGACAATGACATTCTACATGTTCTACATGAAAAAAAATATGCCACTGAAACTTTATTTGGAAAAATCATAATGTTATCTTGATAATGTCAGCACAAGTCATGCTTATATTCATTCATTATATTCTTGAAAAGTAGCATCTTCATTCACATTTGCAAAAATGCCATACAAGTCAACCTATATCACATTTCACAAACGGTATATTGACCAATCAGCATCCAGGACCAGATCTAACTGTTTTATAAGAAGTCTTCAGACACTTCAGTCATCAGACAGGATATGATTTCAAGTCTTTATGCTGCGGCCACATTAAAGCAGTCCGTCTTAACCAGACGATGCATGTTTGATATGGTGTAAAGAGCATCTCACAGCATTTCTGCATGATATTGCTGTTACCATACTGCAAGAATGATTCATCATCAAAAACACGCATCCAGGAACGCTGCCAATAGGCCGAGCATCTGGGAAAACGTGCTCTCTGCTTTAAGCACAACTTAAGATTCCATTGATTTTCATGACGGAAATAAAATCGCACCGGAGTTTAGAGGGCAAGTTTTATGGTTCTATCTCCGGAATGAGTGCTCAGATTGGACAGATAGTCAGCACAGGATTTAGAACTGAATTTAAAACATCTATACACAGCACACAACGTCATGCATTAAGATGTTCTTGTGGAAAACTATCAAAAGGGTAGATTCATAGATACGATGTGGCATCAATAATTATGCACATGTTATATTGTCTGTAAATGACTTTATTTTTATGACCTGATTGATGTGTCTTTCTGGGGAGTGCCATGAAGAGAAACTACACCTCAACGCTGCCCTCTACTGACAAACGCATCATATCGCAACAACAACAAACAAGCTGTTGACTTGTCAGGGATGTCAAACTCAGTTCCTGGAGGGCCACAGCCCTGTAGAGTTTAGCTTCAACATTAATTAAACACGCCTGATCCAGCTAGTCAAGTCCTTCAGGTTTATCTGAAAACCACAGGTATGAGCAAATCCAATCGGAAGCGAGCATCCCTATGCCCTACTCACTTTGAAGTGGGGGCTTTGGAGGGAGCAGGGTGCGTGTGTGTCATAATGAAACTGCCTAGAACTCACTTGGCAAAGGGAGTAATGAAAGACCAAGTAATTTCCTCATTAGCTTCACATGAAATGTTACCACAACAAAGGAATATCTTATTATTGCAGTTAATATGATACAAATTAATGAACATTTATAATGAAGTTTTTAAAATATGCTTTATATGTGTGTGTGTGTTCCAAATCTGCTCTTCTATGAAAAAGTTAAGCATTAAACGCACAAAGCATTAAACATTTCTTACCTATGAAACTTTTTTAAACTTAATATGAAATGCATGACGAAAATATGCGTAATATATCACAAAACAAAACGACTTGAATTATTACTATACATTAACTCCAACTCTCCTGCCATTTCTAGATTTAAAATCAATGGTGAGGACTTGTCATCCTGGGTCACATGACCATAAACGATTGAATTACTTCTTTGACGTGACCATCGCATGTTCCCTTCGCTAACGGACTTGTGGAAGGGCCCTTCGTGAAGGGATTGATTCTTTTGGAACGCCCCTACAATTAGTGTCTCCTTCCCGAAAGGGTGCAAAAACGCAGTTTGGAATTGGAACTAAACTCTGTAGGACTGTGGTTTGACACCCCTGCTAAAGGGTGTCATATATCAAATTTTCCTTGATTTATTGAGATAAAAAGGTTTGATGTACTTTGAAAACATATCGAAAACCATCCAATAAGAACATTTACTGAAACTAAACAGCATACTAAATAACAACTTACTGATGTCAGAATATATTACCATTCCATATACAGATTACCACCAACATTTACCATTATGGCACATAAAAATGTGAATAACGCAAGTGGACTAAAACTTAAAAAAAATAAAATGGCCCCTTTTACTGTACATCACACATGAGTTCTAAAATCAGCACTCAAATTTTCAATTTCTTAAAGTTGCCACACAAATACATGAATAAACTAAACAACATAATCATAAATTGCTACAATAATTAAAACTGTAATACAAACAAAACTAGAATACGAAACGTCTTAAGTACATAAATAGATGCTCTATTACCCAGTGTAAAAATAGCTGTGCATCTTAAAACCTAAAACCTGTTGCGGTTTCAACTTTCTGCACGACTCCATTCGGCCGGTGGATCTCGTGGGCCTTTGGGTTTCTTTAAGCGACAGTTGAAACCTGAAGCACAAGACAAACAAAGACAAAGTTTAAAATCACCATGTGCCCTGAGAAACATAAGATAACAAAGCACAGGTCAATAATGAAGTAATATTTTAAATGGATCTTGGATCAGGATCAAATCTAGGTCAGTTAGATTTTTACATGTTCTGAAGAACACAACATCATCGAAAGGGCTTGCCAAGCCTTCAGCTAATTCTAAAGATTAGCCAAGTGGGAAAACCTACTAGATACATACATGAGGAAAAATGTATTCTCGTTTAGCGCCACCTATCGTGCAGCCGTGAATTAGCTAAAGGCATTCAATCGTTTCACATTCGGTGTGAAAGCTCCATTCGTCGGCAATTCGCTTAGCTTTACTATGTCAACGGAACAAAGACTTTTGAAGAATCTTCACACAGCTAGTTTCGAACCAATTTTCTTTCAAAGTGTCATTTTTGCTCCACAGAAGAAAAAGTCATACAGGTTTTGAATGACATTAGCCATGTTTCCATCCACCTAGATGGATGGAGACATATGCGCTCAATTGAGTCGAAAAATGTTTTTATCCGATAAGACGACGTGCATTAAACTCATTTACTGAAGGAATCCCTCGATGCGCAACAAAAAACTCGCATGACTTTGCCTCAACAGAGGATGTGATTGGATAACTGGACTAACCAGCGGAACAGTTTCATTCATCTGAACGTCTCAATGTTTATCGTGTTCCGTCTGCACACTCTGAGGTGCAAGTCATTTAAGATGTACTGTAGGACAAAAGAGCCACAGTTGCCTCATCTGATTGCAAACTTCTATTTTTATTACAGATATTTTGCCACTTTTGTTTTGTGAGTGTGAGTGTGAGTGTGTGTGTGTGTGTGTTTTGGTTGGTTGGTCTTGGTCTCTTCTGAGCTCCTCTGGCTGGGTAATAGAGATGCGCGGATGGGCTATTATTTCATCCGCAACCGCATCACAAAACTCATCATCCGTCCGCCATCCATCCGCACCAACGTTTTTGACCAATTTTCAAAACCGCACCCGCCCGCCATCCGCTGATACAAGGCGCTGCTGATGACAGCCGCGAGACTAGAAACCGCCCGCCACCCGCCCGAATTTAATTAAAATATTTTTTTGCATCACGTCATCCGCCCGATCCGCAGTTTATCCGCGGAGTCCGCGGCTATAACCGCCAACCGCGCATCTCTACTGGGTAATCCCATTCAGCACATGCTAATGTGAACAAGTTTGTTCTCTTGAACAAGGGATAGAAACTGTGCTTTATATATTCCAATTTTGCACACAACTTACATTTGCACCTTTAGATGGAAACATATTGTTGAGTGAACAATTGCTTAAACCCCTAATCCTTGTTATTAGTTTACACATCTAACCCTAAATTCGAGCAACAGTAAAAGTGATGTTTGCATTTCCCAGATATGAACACGGTTGCTTTAAGGCCTGGAAACCACCCCATGATGTCACTTTGTGGTTGTAAGTGCGTGTGTGGTCTGGAAAGCCACTGCCCACAATCTATCAGTTTACCTATTGAAAAACAGCAATTTATTTATTTTTATTTACTAAACGACAAGTTAGCCATTTACATGAGTACAATAAGATTGTTTTTGAAGATTGAGAAATAGAAACTAGCAGATTTGTCCAAAAACCCATCCAAACCTAAATATTTATCTTCTTATGTTCAGAATGAAGATTTAGTGTGTGGATATGGTGTAACTCACCCAGGCCGCCCGGGGCAAATGGGCTGTTGGTGTCCTTGACAACGCTAGACACATATTCATAATCATCATCTGTAGAAGATTGGCTCTCAGCTGAGAAAAACATGTTTAACTGTTTAATAACTTAAAAACAAACCTCAGAGCATTAGATTGAAACCGACACTGATCTAACACTTCTTCCTGTTTACTGCTAGATAGCGTTTCACTCATTTGGTTGATAAGGAGTCTCAGAGGAACTGAAACGACACACCTTACTCTTTATAGTCTGTATTTGACAGTATTCAAAAGTGGATTGTTGACATGTAATATGAGGTCATTCAACATCAAAGTTGTAAAATCTTAAAATGCGGTGTGACCAACGCTGCATCCCAATTCGTCTACTGATTTGTGAAGAAAAAGTACATACTTTTATGTGTGTATCAGAAGATTAGGCAAGTTTTGAGACATAATACTACTTTACAGGACAGCTCTGTCGCTTAGTTACGTGCATCCTGTCACCATTTAAAGTGCCCTGACAATCATCTTGTCACAGTTAAAATCAGCCACATTCAATTTAATGTAATGTCCTACTTTTTTTTTTTAGAGAGAAATATAGTAAATAACTCGTTGATCTGCCAATCGTGGGTCTTTCATGCAGAGACTCTATTTGCAATTTGCATAATGATGCATTTAAAAGATAATGACCAAACATATCTGTACAGATGTTCACAATGCTGTTGCAGATGAAATATAATATGGATAACATTGAATAAATATCTTTTTGTCAGGTTAGATAATGATTACTCAAACCCCTTTATCTAAACCTCTCTACTTTCCCTAATACCGTTGGTCTCGCACATACGTCACATTTGTAGATTTTTTTACACTTTTTTTGTAGTTCTAATCAAATCCTCGCCCCATGTGCAGTGGGTTGCGCGCAATATTAGCTGTTAGAGTGTTCACGGATCTGCACTTCGAATTCTAACAGGAAAAAGTAGACCATTCGGAATACTCATTTCAACAAAGTACTATGATTTAGGATACACTAATTCTAATTTCAAATACTATTTAGGATGGATAGTATGTGAATTGGGATGCAGCACAATACTTTTTTTTTTTAAACTACAACAAATCCATGTAGACTCAGTTAACGGACCACAAATCATGTATCAGAATTATAAAAAAGAGATACAATTAATCAACACCCCATTTAGCATAAGCATTTTTTTTGTTGAATAAATTATTTGAAAATCTTTTAATTGTATAAATAATAAACAATACTGATAAATAATGTGTAAATGTCACTTCATTGTTTTCCAGACCAACTTGCATAAACATTAAACATGTAACAACACACTTACTTGCACTTGGGGTTCGTGAAAGAGGAACTTGTGGCTGAGGAACACAAATTTCATTTAATTAGATTTAATTATATTGATTGCAGATTTTATCTCTGATTATCAGGGTTACAAAGACTATGATCATCAGTCAAATATATATTAGAATCATATTCAGTGGAAATATTCAATTTGTCAGGTTATTTTTTACTAAATGTACTGCCTGTAAGTGTCTGCTAAAGCTTGTTAACTTGTGAGTGTGATCGCAGCTAGAAGCCTCATATCACAGGAAGAGGCTGAATGTGCATCTAATGTGAAATACAAACAAAGGAGAAATTTGACACATCTACAAGTGTGCAGAGAGGAAATATGGGCCAATAGCTGCATATAAATGAGTCATATAACATTAATATGTACTTAGCACTTTAATTTGACATCTAATATGCTGACATGAAAACCAAACAAACCCATCTGCCAAGCATAAATGACTGCAGAATCTAAATACCAATCAGATCATTTACCTGCGCATCTCTATTCATGGACCTCAACTCCCCTGAGAAAAAAACAAAAGGTTTATTCAGAAATCATGAATAAAAGAACTGTAACATTTATTTATTTTATCTTAGTAAAAAGTATATAATCAGACCACCGCCACTATTAATACTACAAAAACAAAAAGTATTGTAAATGATTATTTTTCCTCTAAAACAATTTTAAAAAGGCGAAATATAGGTTTTTTAGGCTTAATACCATCTACATATTAAAGCATACAGTAAGCCATTGGTAGGTTGATATGTAACTAGTATGTAAACACTGGTGCTATTCAAACATCAGACGTGTTACCTTTTGGCTCAGCAAATGCTGTGAATTTGGAGGCGGGACTATCTGCTTGGTTGACCAATGGCAGACAGGGGAGAGTTTATGAAACATGCTTGAAAACAATGGCTATGTTTAAAAAGTATAACTAGCTTACTACTTGAATACTGTTCAGTATGCACTGTATGCTGCTGATTATTTCTGTTTTGTGACACAGAAATTACACACTTCACCTGTTAGGACTCTGCCGAAACCAATACTTAAAAAGTTCAATAATAGATTAAACAAAAAGGCATTTTAATTCCCTGAGAGATATGGAAATATGAGCTTCAAATAACTGAACTTTTAATAGATAAACACCAAATGAGAGGGCTCTGAATACCCTGGTGATCACATGAAAGAGAAGAACTCAAATAGAACAGAGTCATGAGAGGACAGTGAAAGCTGTAAGCAGAAGTTTCCAAACTTTACTCTCTTAAAACAAACAAGTTCCCTCTGTCTGAAATGATCTTCCTTTTAGTGTTCAGCTGAGTTTGCAGTTTTTTTTGTCTACTTTAATTCATTTTCAATTCAGCAAGATTCTCAGAATATAAGAAAATGTGTTTGGTCTGTGCTAAACTTGTGTTGTGCCTAGTTGCCAGGGTGTTGCTATGCAGTTTCTAAGCTGTTTTGAGAGCCATTCAAATAGCCACTTACCTGGCAATAGCTCATAACCCTCATGGTCCATTACTTTAGGTGACAGTCCTCCTCTCTGATTGGCCGTCGTTGATCTGTCATAATCCGGTGAGGTGGGAGGAGGCAGGAGTGATCCAGGTCTGTTTTTAGGTTTAACTGCACTGTAGACAGCATTCTTATTGCTTTTCTCTGAATTAGCATTGTCATAGTAATGGACAGTGATCGAATGGGGGGCAGAGCTGGGGGGCTGCAGTTTTGGCTTGTTGACGACCGCATAAGTGTCGTTCATCCTGGTCTGAGGAAGAGGATGAGAAAGCCTGGGCTTGAGAGGAGGATTTCTGAAACCACAGACAGACAAGTACACCTTTAAAGTCGGTACACACCTCACTCCCCTGGCCTCAAGAGGCGCTCTAGCGACTGAAGATAGAGGCTGCAGTCTTCAGCGTCATTGTTAGCGTGTCAGCCTCCCAAAGCAGAAACGCCAGTTCAAATCCCGCTCTGAGCGATGCGAGTAGAACCAAAGGGGTTACTGGTGCCGTGACCCGGATGGGAGTGAGGATTAGGGGGATTGAGTGTAATGGAGGCCAGGTAGTTAGAGCTGTGTGAGTGAACCTCACTCCCCAGGCCCTTAAGAGCCGCACTAGTGACTGATGCTAGAGGCTGCGGTCTCTAGAATCTTTGTTAGCGCGCCCGCCTCTCATCCCATAAAGTACACTTATTAAAAAAAAGACATATCTACAGTCAGAATATTAGAGACGTGCAGTTGAACTTCTTTGACCTGAGTAACAACCATTAGCAACTAGCTAGCAACCCAGCAGACAGTTTTGCGCAGACAAGCATCCACAAAAAAAGCAAGAATCTAGTCATAATATAAGCCTCACTATAGTGAAGAGGTCACTAGCATGTCAATTACATTGCTAGTTTATAAGTCAATGGGTATTTGTGACAATGTAGATTGCATTAGATTATACAGTGACGTAAGACTTGTACCTCACTCATACAGTGATGTAAGACTTGTACCTCACTCACATTTCGCTCTGGGTGTCAAGTCACCTTCATTTATATAGCGCTTTTAACAATATGGACTGTTTCAAAGCAGCTTTACAGTGATAATAGGAAATTAAGGTAACAGAGATCGTTTTGGCTTTACAGCAGCTCTAGAATAAAGTTATTGTCAAACTAAAGTTAGTTTTGATTGATTTACTTCCGTCGGAACGATCATTAGTTATTAACTTAGGGGCTGCTAACACGACACTGTTCTAACAGTAAATTCTTTAATGCGATCCGGCCGCTCATTCGCATAGTGCCTGGTGGCTCTGAGAATTTTTTATCGCTTCCAAGTAGCCACGTGAATCGGAATTATCCCGACAACATTTTATCTGTAGAGGTAAGAGACCAGTTGACACTTCAGGACTGCATTGTCGTCGTGTCCAGGCGCAGGTCCTTCATCAGATCCGGACACGGCCTGGATCCGGCAGACTGCGGTAAACCCCGGAATAAACAGAGAAACTAATATTAGCGTAGACGCCATCCTTCTTATGATGTACAAAGTACATCAGGATTTATGGGAGGTGTTCCCGGTTCTGGCTGATCTAAACTATGCAGCCTAACATTGAATTATAGAAGTCTATAATGTGTTATGTGTATGCTAAGAGATTTGTTTTTAGTCTAGATTTGAACTGACAGAGTGTGTCTGCTTCCCGAACAATGTTAGGAAGAGTGTTCAAAAGTTTTGCTGCTAAATAGGAAAAGGATCTACCGCCAGCAGTCGATTTTGACATTCTAGGTATTATCAACTGGCAGAAATTGAGATCGCAATAGACGTGACGGATTATAATGCGTTAAGAGCTCGCTCAAGTACTGGGGAGCTAAACCATTTAGTGCTTTGTAAGTAATCAGCAATATTTTAAAATTGATATGATGTTTAATAGGGAGCCAATGCAGTGTTGACAGAACCAGCCTAATATGGTCATACTTCCTGGTTCTGGTAAGAGCTCTAGCTGCTGAGTTTTGGACCAGCTGTAATTTGTTTAAGCGTGCAGGGCAACCACCCATAATAGCATTACAATAATCTAGCCTTGATGTCATGAACGCATGAACTAATTGTTCTGCATTTGTTATTGAGAGCATATGACGTAATTTAGATATATTTTTAAGATGGAAAAATGCGGTTTTACAGATACTATTCAGGTGACTTTCAAATGAAAGATTGCTATCAAAGTGCACACCCAGTTTCCTAACCGACGACGAGGACTTGACAGAGCAGCCATCAAGTGTTAGACAGTATTCTAGTATTCTAGGGTGTCTTGAATACATTGGTGCATTGTGGGACCCCATATACAGAAATGTATAATGACCAACTGTCACATTTGCATTCAATATATCTTAAGAAATATGTTATTGACACAAGGGGAACTGCAATAACAGAACACATTGACTTAAAAATGAATAAATGCTCCGTATAATCTAAGGATGCAGTCATGCAAAATATTCACATAATCATTACAAAAGTTATATTCATCTGCATGCAAAGCAGAAACGTCACCATGAATCCCCCAATGTGCGAAGAAATATATATCCCGCTATACATCGATGACTCAGGAGATTAACTCACATTAACTCTGATAAAGTTAAGTGTTAGACAAGAAAAGTGTGGTATGCAAAACCGAACCGACAATAACAGCTTGCATCTTGGCCACCTGTGTGACGCACGGCGCTGTAGTTGCACGGCCTCTGGCTGTGTGGCCACCACTGATTTTAATCACAGACGTCCGTAAACAGTCAAACGAGGTTAGAAATTTGGAAATGAGGGTAATTTGTGGTCTTACCGTGTTTTAGAAGGTACGTTGAAGCTGCCTAATTTCAATGAAGCCTTCGGCGAAACCGCATTGATGTACAGAGAGGTCGAAGTCTCGTGTTTCCAATATAAAAAAAGAAGAAAAAAAGACAAACAAACAGTGAAATACGTACTCAGTGTGGGAGAGCAGCTACACAGAGCGTCTGTGTTCAACTGTTGAAGGATGCCTGAGCATTTGCATAGAGGAAGCACACAGAAAGCGTGTTTCCTGATAAACTGCCTTTTTAAAGTTCAGGTCTTAAGGAAGTAAAACAAGATGTGATGTAAAAATGTGAGATGCAATGACAGAGAGATTTTATTTTAAACAACATGGTTGTAAATGTACCTTTTAATTTATTACTTAATACACACTTTAAGTACTTTGATACCACAGCAAAAACTACTAGCCCAACCAATACAGTTCAAACATGATTGGAGGCAAGTGAACAGTCAGTCAAAAATAAGATAAAATACACGAATTACAAGCATAGATTAATACAGTATAACAAAGTTACAAATAAAGTAAGGTCTAACTGTAGTGTATTCAGGTACAGAAATGTAATTAGGCCTAAATGTTAAATAACACTGTGGTATAATACACACTGTTGTTGTTTGATTAAATGGTTAGTTCACCCAAAAATTAAATTGTCATTAATTACTCGCCCTCATGTCATTCCAAAACCATAAGACTTTCGTTGAAGTCACAAATGAAGATATTTGATGAAATCTGAGAGCTTTCTGTCTCTCCAATGACAGTTACGCAACTGACACTTTGACGCTTCAAAAAGTTCTTAAAGAGATCATAAAACTAATCCATATGAATTGAGTGGTTTAGTCCAAATATTTCTGAAGAGACTCGATCGCTTTATATGATGAACAGATTGAATTTAGGCTTTTATTCACATATAAACATTAATCAAATCACACATCAGATCTGGTAAACAGAAGCTCAAGCAGGTTCATTCTCATGTTATGCAGCACGTTTGAGCTTCCACAAGAACCAATGAGGTTCATTCTCGTGTGTGAACGAAAGTCTTATGGGTTTGGAACGACATGAGGACGAGTAATTAATGACAGAAATTCTTTCATTAATAGGATAGTTCACCCAAAAATGAAAATTACCCCATGATTTACTCACCCTCAAGCCATCCTAGGTGTATATGACATTCTTCTTTCAGATGAATACAATCAGAGTTATATTAAAAAATGTCCTGACTAAACCAAGCTTTATAATGGCAGTGAATGGCCGTCAAAGTCCATCAAAATGCATCCATCCGTGATAAAAGTGCTCCACACGGCTCCGGGGGGTTAATAAAGGCCTTCTGAAGCGAAGCGTTGCGTTTGTGTAAAAAAAAAAATCCATATTTAAAACTTTATCGACTAAAATAACTAGCTTCCGGCAGACGGCCAACGCAAGTCGACTTACGCCAAAAGAGTAACACTTGATGTATGACGTAGGATCAGAGATGTATAGTAACGAAGTAGAACTACTTCACTACTGTACTTAAGTATTAAAGGCTGTATCTGTACTCTACTAGAGTATTTTTTTTTTCTCCTACTTCCACTTTTACTTCAGTAAATTTTTTTTGATGAGTTTAATACTTTTACTCCGATACATTTTTTATGTGCTGCATCGTTACTCGTTACAATAATAAAAATGTTACGAATCATTCCAAACCCACATAATCACTGCCAGAGCGGTAGATGGCTCTGTCACCAGGTTTGATGAAGCTGGCTCATCATTGAGCGAGTCAAGCGATCAGGAAGACCGCGCGTGCTCCCGTTCTGCCTCTCGCTCTGCTGCCTGCCTCCATTGAGAACACCTGACATTTGTTAGTTTGTTTCGAGATGGAAGAACCAGAAACACCATTCAACTTCGAGTGATCGTGGCGGTGAGGAAGGAGACCCATTAGAGTGCATTTGTCAGAGTGAAAGACAATTCATATAGAATGTGCGAGGACGCCGACGCACTGAATCATTCTTTGTTTTTAATAGTTACTATTAGATTTAATGTTATTATCTTGACAATACATCATTAAAAAAATATTAGACTCAAGTTTCAGTATTTGACCACTATTTTATTCTGAGAAACTTATAGTGACAGTTATTTCTTAATTTGTGTCAGGTGTTATATAATGACAAAATGAGTCGATATCTTTAATATGAATTATGAGCGTCAGCCGCTCCCATTAAAAAACAAAAACAAAACTCCTGTGAGGTCGTCATGAAAGCGCTTGACCAAACAACGTCCCTCAGGCTTTTAGCTCGTGCAGTTTTTGACAAATACTGATAGATTTTCATAGGTTTACGCCAGATTTCTATAGAGAGGAAAAATATTTATTGAATTTATATCCAAAATGGGCCGATGTAATCATTATGAGCGCTGGATACTCTGATATACTGTGTTTTCAATCCATACTGGCAGCCTGAGGGCATCCTGTGCACATTTAGTCCATATATGGAACACATGAAGAAGAGCCATATCATGTGACATTCCAGGAACTCCCTGACATAAACAAAGCTTTCAGATATGGCTGTAACATGCAGATAAATACCCAATAAGCTATGGAGAAAAAAGGCACAAGCAGTGAAGAGAAGGGTGAGATGCTTTACTACATAATACAATACTTTTACTTTCAGTACTTGAGTAGTAAATTAAAAAGAAAACTACTTGCAATACTTAAGTAAAATCTTTTTTGAATACTTTAGTACTTCCACTTAAGTATGGTGTTTAAAGAGCACTTCAACTTCTACTCAAGTCACTTTTTGGATAGAGCACTTGTACTTTTACTCAAGTCTGCATCTCTAGTACTTTATACATCTCTGCGTAGGATGTAGGAGTAGCGTAAGCTTTGACGCCTCTGGCGGTTTAAACAAACAGGGCTGGACAACAAACTCAAGCTCCTCCGACATTTCTCTTTAAAAATTGTCGTTTTAGACTTCTAATTCGTGACTGGCGTTTTGTTTTGCTCTATCCTCTGCGCTTCCGCGTTCGTCATTACGTTGTGTTTCAAGTGTTACTCTTTTGCCGTAAATCGACTTGTGGCTGAGTAAATCATGGGGTAATTTTAATTTTTGGGTGAACTATCCCTTTAACATAACTGACTTAGTTAGCAGCAGGTATTTATAGGCTGCTGTCACTTTAAGACCGAATGCACGGATCCAATATAATGATACACATATAATTTCTGTCTCAACTGTTTACATTCATTTAAGATGCAACTGGCTGTGTTTACGAGAATACTTGCAGAGACTGGTATTTTGACATAATTAGGGCCCAAGCCTTGAAAAGGCGAAGGCCCTATTGTTTTCCTAAGGATTATTAGGGCCCAAGCCTTGAAAAGGCGAAGGCCCTATTGTTTTCCTAAGGATTATTATTATTCTTATTAGGGCCCAAGCCCTGAAAGGGCGCAGAGCCCTATTGTTTTCCTTAGGATTATTTATTTATTTTTCTCTTTTATTTTTCTTACGACTATTCGGGCACTTTTGGGGCCCTTAACGTGCCCGAAAACTCTTGAAACTTTGCACACGGGTCAGAACCCGCGGCCATCAGGGTCGGGCTGAAGATGGTACCCGGGCGTGGCAGGGGGGCTCGACAGCGCCCCCTGGAACAGCGTCCGAAAACTTGGTCCATAAATCAAACACGCTTGCATGTGAGAATATGAAACTCGGTACACATATAGATCTCATCGGTTCATATATACTTCATACTCTTACTTTTTACCCCAGCCCAACAGGAAGTCGGCTATTTAGGGTTGTTTGTAAAACGCATGCAATGGAATTTAAAGTACTTCTCCTAGAGCAGTGGTCTCAAACTCAATTCCTGGAGGGCCAGAGCTCTGCACAGTTTTGCTCCAACCCTAATCAAACACACCTGATCCAGCTAATCAAGGTCTTCAGGATTGCTAGAAACTTCCTTGCAGGTGTGAGTTTGAGCTGGTTGGACCTAAACTGTGCAGAGCTGTGGCCCTCCAGGAATTGGGTTTGAGACCACTGCCCTAGAGAATTCAAAGAAATGGCACAAAACTCGGTCAGCATGAAGACAATACATTGAGGATGAAAAATTGCCAGGGGATTTTTGATATCTCGAACGGTTTGGCCGTGGCAAGGAAACTAAATTATGGCGAGAAACGTGAAACAGGAAGTGTGTTATAACTTCTCCATGCATTAACTGATCTTAATGAAACTTCAGCAGTGTGTTCGCTGTAAGAGGCCGATCACATGGATGTGACTATTGTGAGTCAAAGTTATAGCGCCACCAACTGGCAGCAGGAAGTGTGTCACTTTCAAAATGCTTTGAAATCACCCTCTTATTTTAACCCAATTTGCTTCAAACTTCATCTGTATAATGTAAACATACGGCAGATGTAGACCTGTGAATGGATTCTTGATATCTTTGATACTGTTGCCGTGGCAACGCATCAAACTTTAAAATTCTTTTAGGATGCTTTTGAGACTCTTAGCATGCTTGAAATTGCATGAAACTCAAAAGACATGTCACATTTATTAGCCAGTAGACATGTGCAAAGTTTCAGAAACGGACGTGGTGCAGGGGCTAAGTAGCGCCACCTTTTGACAAAAGTGAGAGGGTTAGTTTCATAGTTTTACCTGCAATCATAAAACTCGGTAGGCATATTGTTCAGATCAAGCTGGACAACTTTCTAATTTACAGATTTTGGCTCCGAACAACAGGAAGTCAGATATTTCGGTTTGAATGTGGATGTTTGGAGTAATCTCTCTCCCTCTCTCTGTGTACCTCTGTGTCTGTGGGGGAGGGGGATGTGTCTGTTTGAGTGAGAATGCTTTTAATTATTGTTGTTCAAGGTTTCGGGGGCTTTTGGGGCCCTTAACATCCTCTAAAACTCTTGAAACTTTGCACACGGGTCAGAACCCGCGGCCATCAGGGCCGGGCTGAAGCTGGTACCCGGGCGTGTCAGGGCGGCCTGACAGCGCCCCCTGGACTGGGATTCGAACACTTTTCCATAAGTCAAACACACTTGCATGTAATAATATGAAACTCGGTACACTTATAGATCTCATTGGGTTGAACAACTTTCGTGCTCTAAGTTTTACGACAGCCCAACAGGAAGCCGGCTATTATGGTTTGTTTGGAAACGCATACCCCTGAAATTCGATTTAATTCTCCTTGGGAATTGATCGGATTCCAACCAATCTCGGTCAGCATGAAGTCAAGACATTGAGGATGCTAAATTCCGGACGGATTTTTGATATCTCGAACGGTTTGGCCGTGGCTATGAAATGAATTTTATGACTAAAAAAGGACACAAAGTGTGTTATCGTTTTACCTACAGTTACAAAACTTGCCACGCATATTGTTCTCATCAAGCCGATCAATTTTCTAATTTAAAGTCATTAGCTCTGAGCAATAGAAAGTCAGATATTGTAGTTTGAATGGATTTCTTGTGCCCCCTGCCATTCTCTGTGTGTGTGTGTGTCTGTGTGGGGAGGGGAGGGGAGGGGAGGGGAGGGAGGGTTGGTGTCTGTGTTTATGTGTGTGTGTGTGGCTGGCTGTATGATTTTTCCTGCATTAAAGGATAAAGAAATCTCTAAGTCCATGTCTTTTTGCATAACAATTTTGTATTTTTTTTAAATGACAAAATATGCATATAACCCCCATCTTTTAAATGTATAGTTTGCTTTAAATAAAAGTAAGATTGTATTGGTAATTGAAGCTGAATGAATTTAAAATTCATGTGCTGTATTTCAATATATTTGTTTTCCTTTTGTAATTTTAAAACACTAACCTCATCCTCATCTGAATTACAAATATTTTTTTTTCTGTATAAAATAATACTCTGACTAAAAACACTTTTGATGTTTCTTTTTTAATCAATGTAGAATGTGTAACTTAAAAATAAACAGATTAGTGCTCTGTTTGAGGACAATCCTGTGTGGGGAGGTGGCAGGGGGATTTCTCTTTTGGGTGAGATTTAATTTAAAGTATTGTTTTTCAAGGTAGCATTCTAATCAGGTAAAGCAAGTAATATTCTCTGTATCTTTATATAAATATACACACATATATATATATATATACATATATATATGTGTGTGTGTGTGTGTATAGATATATATATATATATATATATATATATATATATATTTATAGCTACGAGCAGCGATTACGGGCCCAAGCCGGTGGCACCTCAACCCCGGTTATAGCGCCACCAACTGGCAGCAGTAAGTGTGTCACTTTCAAAATGATTTGAAATCACCCTATTATTTTTACCTGATTTGCTTCAAACTTCACTACTATAATGTAAACACACGGCAGATGTAGACCTGACCTTTCAGAAGGTTGCTCACACATACTTTGTGATTGATATGTGCCCTCGATGCGCACTTTTGCAGAGCCCACACCAATGCAAGCTCTACAGCACACTTCTTTTCGACAGTCAAAGCAGGGTTACGTTTTTTTGCACGTCGTGCACAATAACCCTAAAGGCACCAGGGTGGCGGTGCCACCGGCTTCATATATATATATATATATATATATATATATATATATATATATATATATATATATAAATATAGCTGCGAGCTATAGGTAACTAAAGGCACCGGGGTTGCGGTGCCACCGGCTTGGGCCCGTAATCGCTGCTCGCAGCTATATTTAATATTATTTTACTACCTTTTGGGCACTTTTGGGGCCCTTAACGTGCTCGAAAACTCTTGAAACTTTGCACACAGGTCAGAACCTGCGGCCATCAGGGCCGGGCTGAAGATGGTACCCGGGCGTGGCAGGGGGGCTCGACAGCGCCCCCTGGAACGGGATTCGAAAACATGTCCATATATCAAACACGCTTGCATGAATTAATATGAAAATCGGTACACATGTAGATCTCATCATTTCATATATCCTTCGTACTCTTACTTTTTACGCCAGCCCAACAGGAAGTCGGCTATTATGGGTTGTTTGGAAACTCATGCTCAGGAATTTGAAACACTTCTCCTAGGGAATTCACCCGATCGTCACCAAACTCGCTGTGCATGAAGTCAAGACATTGAGGATGAAAAATTGCCAGGGGATTTTTGATATCTCGAACGGTTTGGCCGTGGCGAGGAAACGAATTTATGGCGAATAATGGAAACAGGAAGTGTGTTATAACTTCTGCATACATTGACTGATCTTGATGAAACTTCAGCAGTGTGTTCGCTGTAAGAGGCCGATCACATGGATGTGACTATTGTGAGTCAAAGTTATAGCGCCACCAACTGGCAGCAGGAAGTGTGTCACTTTCAAAATGCTTTTAAATCACCCTCTTATTTTTACCCGATTTGCTTAAAACTTTATGTGTATAATGTAAACACATGGCAGATGTAGACCTGTGAAAGGATTATTGATATCTTAGATACTGTTGCCGTGGTAACGCATCAAACTTTAAGATTATTTTTTGATGCTTTTGAGACTCTTAGCATACTTGAAATTGCATGAAACTCGACAGACACATCACATTTATTAGCCAGTAGACATGTGCAAAGTTTCAGAAACGGGCGTGGTGCAGGGGCTCAGTAGCGCCACCTTTTGACAAAAGAGGGGGAGTTAGGTCTATACTTTTATCTACAATCTTAAAACTCAGTATGTATATTGTTCATATCGAGCTGGACAACTTTCTAATTCACAGTTATTAGCTCAGACCAACAGGAAGTCAGATATTTTGGTTTGAATGTGGATGTTTTGGAGAATTTTCTCTTCCTCTCGCTCTGACCCTACGTCTCTCCATGTGTTTGGGGGGAGGGGGATTTGTCTGCTGAGTGAGAATGCTTTTATTTTTTTTTTTCAAGGTTTTGGGGCCCTTAACGTGCTCGAAAACTCTTGAAACTTTGCACACAGGTCAGAACCCGCGGCCATCAGGGCCGGGCTGAAGCTGGTACCCGGGCGTGGCAGGGGGGCTCGACAGTGCCCCCTGGAATGCGATTCGAACACTTGTCCATATATCAAACATGCTTGCATGTAATAATATGAAACTCGGTACATATTTAGATCTCATCGGGCCGAACAACTTTCGTGCTCTAAGTTTAACGACAGCTCAACAGGAAGTCAGCTATTATGGGTTGTTTGGAAAATGCATGCTTTTATTTTTTATATACTTCTCCTAGAGAATTAATCCAAACACCACGAAACTCAGTCAGCATGAAGTCAAGACATTGAGGATGCTAAATTGCGGACGGATTTTTGATATCTCGAACGGTTTGGCTGTGGCGAGGAAATGAATTTATGACTAAAAAAGGACACAAAGTGTGTTATAACTTAGTTAGTTTTACCTACAGTTACAAAACTTGGCTTGTATATTGTTCTCGTCAAGCCGAACAACTTTCTAATTTACAGTCATTATCTCCGACCAACAGAAAGTCAGATATTGTGGTTTGAATGTGGATTCTGAGAATTTTCTCTCCCTCTCTCTGACAGAGAGAGTGTCCCCTGCCATTCTGTCTGTGTGTGTGTGTGTGTGTGTGTCTGTGTGGGGAGGGGGAGAAGGAGGGGAAGGGGGTCTCTTTGGGTGATAGTTTAAACACAAAATCATAAATAGGGCTATACTGCCCTCTTGTGTCAAATTATATTTATATATAAATATATTACGTATGTGACTGAGGATGTTGTGTTTTATTGTGAGTGTACACAAATATAAGTAAACAGTTTGCAGTCTGAATGATGTCCTGTATGAAAAAAATGACAGAGTATGTTTCCACTGTTCACACACACACAGTTCGATCGCGCCCGCGCCTCTCTCTCTCTCACACACACGCGCACACACACACACACACACACACAGTTCGATCGCGCCCCTCTCTCTCTCACACACACACACACACACAGTTCGAACGTGCGCGCCTCTCTCTCTCAAGCTGGAGTGTGTGTGTGCGTGCGAGAGAGACGCGCTGGCGCGGGCGACCTGTGTGTGTGTGCGTGATCGCGCTGGCGCGATCGAACTGTGAGAGAGAGAGAGAGAGAGAGAGAGAGAGATAGAGAGAGAGGGCGTGATCGAACTGTATGTGTGTGTGAGTGAGTGAGAGAGAGAGAAGCGCGGACGCGATCGAACTGTGTGTGAGAGAGAGAGAGAGAGAGAGAGAGAGAGAGGCGCGGGCGCGATCAAACTGTGTGTGTGTGAGAGAGAGAGAGAGGCGCGGGCGCGATCGAACTGTGTGTGAGAGAGAGAGAGAGAGAGAGAGGCGCAGAAATCATTTTTTAGGGAAATCAATTATTTATAATTCAGATGAGAATCAAGTTTGTGTTAATTAAAATTAAGGAACATTTAGTTTTTCTGTTCTGAATATAATTAAAACAGAAAAGGCAGAGACAACATAATGATGAATAAGCTTAAGATATTATATCGTATGCTATGTGTTGTGAATACACCGATGTTAAACATTAAAATTTACTTCCATTGCATATCATAGAACACATAAGCGTAAATTATAATTACATTAATAAACCTGTACAAAGACCTCCAGATAAATACTGGGCTTCTATATTTACACATTTAAGTGCTGAAAAACATATTGAGCTATGACATCCTATGACATTAAAAATGATTCTATATTTAAATTATCTCATATTTGTGGCTTTTGTGGTTCACGATCATAGGCCCTGTCCCAAATGGCACACTTCATATGAATACTCGGTCTTGTGTACTTATTTCATGTGTCTGTTAAATCCATGAGACCCATGGATGAGGTGTCTCATTTTTCATTTTAGGTTTCAGAAGGTTGCTCAAACATACTTTGTGGTTGATATGTGCCCTTGATGCGCACTTGATGCACCCAAACTGATGCAAGCTCTACAGCACACTTCTTTTCGACAGTCAAAGCAGGGTTACGTTTTTGCACGTCGTGCACAATAACCCTAAAGGCACCAGGGTGGCGGTGCCACCGGCTTCTTATATATATATATAAATAAATATAGCTGCGAGCAGCGATGAAGGGCCAAAGCCGGCGGCACCGCCACCCCGGTGCCTTTAGGTAACTAAAGGAACCGGGGTTGCGGTGCCACCAGCATGGGCCCGTAATCGCTGCTCGCAGCTATATTTTTGGTTGAGTTTGTCTGATAGCTTAGTATGAAGACAAGGCTGACAGTTTGACATTATTCAAATGCCATATTTTAATGTATTTAAAAGTGAATTTCAGCACTATGGCAGAGGGGACAATTATCAATCAATAGCAACTTAAATTTCATTGTGTTCTTCACTAAAAGCGGTCATGAATTTAGATGGCTTGAATATAGTGCACAAGTCACATGGACTACTTTTATTGTATGAAAGATAGTATGAAAGTATAAAAGAAAATCATCCATGTTTGGAACGACATGTGAGTAAAATGATGATAGAAATGTATTTTATTTGGGTGAACTATCCCTTTAAATTGGACTAATTACACTACCGTTCAAACGTCTCTTCTGCTCACCAAAGCGGCATTTATTTGATCAAACATACAATAAAAACAGTAATATCTTGAAACATAATTAAAACTTAAAATATGTTTTCTATTTGAATATATTTTAAAATGTAATTTATTCCTGTGATGACAAAGCTGAATTTTCAACATTATTACACCAGTCTTCAGTGTCACATGATCCTTCAGAAATCTTTCTAATATGCTGATTTGCTGCTCAAGAAGCATTTATTTTTGATAATGACAATATTTTTGTATCTTGATTTTTTTTAGGATTCTTTGATAAATAGAAAGTTCAAAAGTACAGCATTTATTTCAAATAGAAATATTTTATTACATTATATATGTCTGTCACTGTTACTGTCACTTTTGATCAATTTAATGCATCCTTGCCAAAATAGAAATATTATTTTTTTTTCCGATTAAAAAAAAATTCTTTTGAGCAGCAGTGTGCGTCTTACCTCGGTATTCTTATTTTTCACCTGCAAGACCTTCTGAAACATCTGAGCAACCGTATGAAAGACAAATCCATACTGCTCCTGAGGAGATTCACATAAACATGACGTAAGGAATTCACATGGTGTTGTGGAATATGGGCTGAATGGGCCTACTGTATCTATGTGCTCGGATTAGATAAAAACATATCTTAAGCATCAAGGCTTTGATATTTTACTTAAATGGGCAGAAGATTCAATTACAGTTGAAGAACTTAATCTGTAGATGCTTTCTATTATCTGTGCCATGCAAAAAATGAAAAAAAGTGTAATGTCACCTTGGTCTGCACAGCTGAAGGTCTCTGTCTTCTGAGCTCTAATATCAGGTCAAATATATTAAAATCCTCTTGTATTTGCTGAAAATAACATAATGCATATGCATGTAATGTTTTTTTAGTCAGATCAAATCACATTAATAGTACTGATTTCTAGCATGTGTTCTTTCAATGGCATTTCTATCGATCCTCTTGTATTTTTATGTTGCTACAGTACATACATATATACACACTCTATGTTTCACCTTCAAGCACTGCATATACATTTTGGGTTACACTTTATTTTAAGGTGTCATTGTTAGTACAGTGTAATTATATACATAAGTACTGAGTAACACTAAGCAACTCCATGTACTTACTATAGGGTTAGGGTAAGGCAAGGCAAGGCAAGGCAAGGCAAGTTTATTTATATAGCACATTTCATACACAATGGTAATTCAAAGTGATTTACATAGAAGAAATTAAAATAATCAAAAGAAATCAGAATAATTAAAAATTATTCTGATTTCTTTTCTGGTTCTGCTCAGAATCCTGGTGGCAGCATTCTGTATGAGCTGCAACTGTCTTATGGTCTTTTTGGGAAGGCCAGTGAGAAGTCCATTACAATAATCCACCCTGCTGGTGATGAAAGCATGCACACATTTCTCTAAGTCTTGACTGGAAACAAAACATCTAATTCTTGCAATATTTTTCAGGTGATATTATGCTGATTTAGTTATTGCTTTGACATGACTACTGAAACTAAGGTCTGACTCCAGAGACACACCAAGGTTCCTGCAGGGCCGGCGATTGCTATAGGCGAACTAGGCGGTTGCCTAGGGCGACAAATGTGTTGGGGGCGCAGCGCGCGGGCGCCCTCTAATGTCGCCCTACTTCCCATTAATCATAGAATTAGAATGACAAACGAAACAAAAACATGTTTATTAAACATGATCATCCGGCGCCCCCTCAGCCACACGTTTAATTACTTGTCAACCTGATTATTAGATTGAATTGATGATTATTGTCGATCATTTCCTAATGGTGGGGTGGGGGGTTACGTTACGTTACGTTACGTTATGTTAGGCAAGTGCTCGGCTGCTGGCGTGTTGATCGAAACCCTCTGGTGCACAGGGACGAAAACGGAGAAAGCAACCAGATAAAAAGAAAGCCCAGTATAGAGGTAAGTATTCTCATCTCAGCCATTAAGGTGTCAAACGAAATAAATTTACTTCGTATTGTGCACAGGCATGCTGGCCATCGGAACTACCGAGAGCGAATTCTTTTCCCCCAGGATGGTAGAGATTCCCGGTGGGCCGACGTGCTTTTTGGGCCGATACATAATACTTTTATTTATTTATTTTTTTGTCTTAGTGGCCCAAAAAACTCGTACATCGGCCCATTCGTTTTGTTTTGTTTTGTTTAATTGGCGGCGCTGGGTTACTTCCAAGTAACAAAATTAATTATGAAAGTTTCCTTTATTTTTCAGTGCATTTGTTTTACAATATAGCCTATGGCTATTACTGTCATGGGGTTAATATTATAACTATTATTATGTAGTAGTGTCATGTAGACAGACACTGTAACTAAAAGAGGTTTGAGTTTTTCTTTGTTCAATTTGCACACTCAATATGGGTTGGAGCTTTTAATTTTGAACTCTCAAAGTGCACCAGATTGATGAATTTACCATTAAAATGCACAAAATTGTCTTAGGGGGGGCATACCCCCGAAACCCCCTTAGCCTTGTAGCAACCTAATAGATTAGTAATAATAGTAGTGATGGTAGTAATTGTAATTTAAATACTACAAGTTACATGGTCAGACAAAATGTATTTGTACAATGCAGGATGATAGAAATATCATTGAACGTTCTTTGTAGCATTTGTATGAACAATTTATTATACAGTTGAAGTCATAATTTGCTTGTTTAAGTATTTTTAATAAGGGGTTGGGGGGGGGGGGGAGGGGGGCGCAAAACTCAATCTCGCCTAGGGCAACCAAAGGGCTAGAGCCGGCCCTGGGTTCCTGACTTGATTTTTAGTTGTTTGACCCCTAGACAGAAGGTATGCGTTCACCTTGAGAACTTCATCTTTGTTTCTGTCACAGTGTCTGGTTGTGTTCCCTTGTTTGTCACTAGAGGTCCTCGTTATCACGGTGTCCTTCACTATTGACTTCATTTCCCAGCATTCTGTCTGTCACTGTCACTCATCAGTTCATTGCACTCAGCTGTTCCCCGTCATCATTGTTCCCAGCTGTTCATTGTTAGTCTTGTTAGATCTGTGTATATATTCCCTGTCTGTGTTAGTATGTGTACGGATTCATTGTATATTGTCACACCACTTCTGGTAGCCTGTTTTTTGCCTGTTCGTGTTTGTTTTTGGATTGCCTTTTGGATTTTGACCCTTGCCTGGACTGATTGTGATTTGGATTACCCTTTTATTAATAAACTGCTGCAAATTGGATCTTCTGTCCCGTGTGTGTCGTGACAGAACGAATCCGTCAACTCAAGATCCAGCGGTATGTTTTTTAATACCTCTTCCCCAGCCACTGAGCGGGAGAGAAGGGAATTTTTTAAGGGGACCCGGTTGGTCAAGTTTCGCGGGACACGTGGAGGTCACAGAGGAGGATGTAGTCGGGAGATGATCCCGTTTCCGGTGGTCACTGTTCCGGTGGTCCCGAGTCCAGTGGTCCGGAGAAGGAGGAGACACAGCCCGTCTGCCCAGTCAGAGACTGTTCACGTCCCGTCTGCGCAGTCAGAGACTGTTTACGTCGCGTCTGCCCAGTCAGAGACTGTTCACGTTCCGTCTGCCCAGCGAGAGACTGTTCACGTCACGTCTGCCCAGCGAGAGACTGCCCAGCGAGAGACTGTTCACGTCACGTCTGCCCAGCGAGAGACTGTTCACGTCACGTCTGCCCAGCGAGAGACTGTTCACGTCACGTCTGCCCAGCGAGAGACTGTTCACGTCACGTCTGCCCAGCGAGAGACTGTTCACGTCACGTCTGCCCAGCGAGAGACTGTTCACGTTCCGTCTGCCCAGCGAGAGACTGTTCATTTATTCATTTAGCTGACGCTTTTATCCAAAGCGACTTACAATTGCTATATGTCAGAGGTCGCACGCCTCTGGAGCAACTAGGGGTTAAGTGTCTTGCTCAGGGACACATAGGTGTCTCACAGTGGATTCGAACCCAGGTCTCTCACACCAAAGGCATGCGTCTTATCCACTGCGCCATCACCACCCCCACGTTCACGTTCACGTTCCGTCTGCCCAGCGAGAGACTGTTCACGTCCCGTCTGCCCAGCGAGAGACTGTTCACGTCCCGTCTGCCCAGCGAGAGACTGTTCACGTCCCGTCTGCCCAGCGAGAGACTGTTCACGTCCCGTCTGCCCAGTCAGAGACTGTTCACGTTCCGTCTGACTTCATGGACCTGGACTATCTGGAGCGTCTGGCTCGGATCCTGGACATGTCTGTGTCTGCTGTTCCAGAGCCGGAGCCAGTGTCTGCTGTTCCAGAGCCGGAGGCAGAGCCAGTGCCCGTTCCAGAGCCGGAGGCAGAGCCAATGCCCGTTCCAGAGCCGGAGGCAGAGCCAGTACCCATTCCAGAGCCGAAGGCAGAGCCAGTACCCGTTCCAGAGCCGGAGGCAGAGCCAGTGCCGTCTGCCTTCCTGGACCTGGACTATCTGGAGCGTCTGGCTCGGATCTTGGACATACCCGTGTCTGCTGTTCCAGAGCCGGAGCCAGTGTCTGCTGTTTCAGTGCCGGAGGCAGAGCCAATGCCTGTTCCAGAGCCGGAGGCAGAGCCAATGCCTGTTCCAGAGCCGGAGCCGGAGGCAGAGCCAATGCCTGTTCCAGAGCCGGAGGCAGAGCCAGTGCCTGTTCCAGAGCTGGAGCCAATGTCTGTTCCAGAGCCAGTGCCTGTTCCAGCGCCAGAGCCAGTGTTTGTTTCTGTGTTTGTGTCTGTTCTTGTGGCTGTTACAGTTTTGGTGTCTGTTCCTGAGCCGGTGTCTGTTCTTGAGCTAATGCCTGTTCCTGAGCCAGAGCCCGTGTCTGTTCCAGAGCTGGAGCCAGTGGCTATTCTAGAGCCAGAGCCGGAGCCAGTGTCTGTTCCAGAGCCTCTGCCCTGGCCGCCCGAGGGGTCGTCTGCTTCGCCCTGGCCGCCCGAGGGGTCGTCTGCTTCGCCCTGGCCGCCCGAGGGGTCGTCTGCTTCGCCCTGGCCGCCCGAGGGGTCGTCTGCTTCGCCCTGGCCGCCCGAGGGGTCGTCTGCTTCGCCCTGGCCGCCCGATGGGTCGTCTGCTTCGCCCTGGCCGCCCGATGGGTCGTCTGCTTCGCCCTGGCCGCCCGATGGGTCGTCTGCTTCGCCCTGGCCGCCCGCTTCGCCCTGGCCACCCGATGGTTCGTCTGCTTCGCCCTGGCCGCCCGATGGTTCGTCTGCTTCGCCCTGGCCGCCCGATGGGTCGTCTGCCTCGCCCTGGCCGCCCGATGGGTCGTCTGCTTCGCCCTGGCCGCCCGATGGACTGTCTGCATCGCCCTGGCCGCCCGATGGACTGTCTGCATCGCCCTGGCCGCCCGATGGACTGTCTGCATCGCCCTGGCCGCCCGATGGACTGTCTGCATCGCCCTGGTCGCCGGCTAAGTCGTTATTTCCCGTTTTTGTTCCCCTTCATGGACCTGGCCCACCATCCCTCCCCCTGATCCTCCACCATTCCACCTCCCTCCTGAACTCTTGTGTTGTGTTTTAGTGTTGTCGTGGAGCGTCTGGTAGCCGCTCCGTAGAGGGGGGGTTATGTCACAGTGTCTGGTTGTGTTCCCTTGTTTGTCACTAGAGGTCCTCGTTATCACGGTGTCCTTCACTATTGACTTCATTTCCCAGCATTCTGTCTGTCACTCATCAGTTCATTGCACTCAGCTGTTCCCCGTTATCATTGTTCCCAGCTGTTCATTGTTAGTCTTGTTAGATCTGTGTATATATTCCCTGTCTGTGTTAGTATGTGTACGGATTCGTTGTATATTGTCACACCACTTCTGGTAGCCTGTTTTTTGCCTGTTCGTGTTTGTTTTTGGATTGCCTTTTGGATTTTGACCCTTGCCTGGACTGATTGTGATTTGGATTACCCTTTTATTAATAAACTGCTGCAAATTGGATCTTCTGTCCCGTGTGTGTCGTGACAGTTTCCAAACGCAATGACTTCAGTTTTGTCTTTGTTTAACTGAAGAAAATTGGCACATCCAATTGTTTACTTCATCAATGCATTGGAACAGAGAGTCAATGGGGCTGTAATCGTTAGGCAATAGGGCTAAGTAGAGCTGTGTATCGTCTGCATAGCTGTGGTAAGCGATTTGGTTATTTCTCATTATTTGGCTCATTGGGAGCATGTACAGGTTGAATAGGAGTGGCACAAGAATTGAGCCTTGAGGGACTCCACATGTCATCGATGTTCACTCAGACTTATGGTCTCCTATACTCACATAATAACCTCTCCCTACCAAGTATGACCAGAACCATTTTAGGACTATCCCAGAAAACCCGACCCAGTTTTCCAGCCTGTCAAGAAGTATGTTGTGATCGACAGTGTCAAATGCAGCACTGAGGTCTAGTAGTACCAGCACTGATAATTTGCTTGTATCAGTATTTAAGCGAATATCGTTTATTATCTTTATGAGCACTGTCTCTGTGCTGTGGTGCGGTCGGAAACCAGATTGAAAATTGTCAAAGTGTCCATTTGAGCTTAAGAATTTGTTCAGCTGATTGAAGACCACTTTTTCAATGATCTTGCCTATGAAAGGAAGATTTGAGATAGCAGCTAAACCCCCACCTCTTCTGACAGCTCTGCAGACACTCATAAAAGTAAAGTTAGGAGGGGCTGTTTCATTGAGGACTGTTGCACTGCAGCTGTCTTCAAGCCAAGTTTCATTTAGCAACATAAAATCCAGGTTGTAGGTGGAATAAATCACTTCTAGTCAACGACTTAATAACCAGTGGTTATTAAGTCGTTGACTAGAAGTGATTTATTTTTAAGTGAGCGGATGTTTAAAAGTGCTAACTTAACAGTCTTACTTTTTCTCCCCACAGCAATCTTAGTTTGTCGTGTAATAGGCACCAGATTAGATGGGTTTGCTGTACGGCTTTTGAAGGCCTTAGACTTTCTATCATGTAATCGAACCGCAATAGCGAAAGATACAGGCACACTGGGTTCCCGCTTGTTCTGTAAACATTTGAAAAAGTTATTGTTATCATAGCGGGGACCCGACCCATATCACTGAGAGCTGGTATCAATTGTTTTTGGTTCACCTCGAGCAGATGGAGGGGGGTATGGGCCCTGGCGCTGTGGCAGAGGCCGAAGAGCTCTCACAGGAGGAGGGGGAGGGCGAGCTGGGCCCGCAGGCTTTGGTGGTTGTGGGGCCTGCTGTTTTTTGGTTGGTATCTGGGGGCTTGCAGCAAAAGAGTGGGATAGTCTGGTTCCAGCATACACCAGTTGTTCCATTTTCTCTGAGAAGCACAGAAGTGGAGATGCTGGAGAGAGAGATAACGTGTCTGGTGAGAGGGGCTGTTGCTCTGGTGTTATCGGAGGCTGTGATATGCTGTCCTGGTTTCCTTGGCTGTTTTCCAAGTCAGTCATCCTTGGGTGCTGAATCTTAGAGCAGTGCTAGTAAGTCACAGTCTGTCTGTGGTGAGCTCTGTGGGCAGGGCTCAGCTGAGATTGTGTCCGTGAGCAGAGGTTGTTGTGGCTGAGTTATCATTGTCCTTGTGTGATGTGCCAACCGCATGTCCATTCAGGTGCTGAAGTGAAGTCCTGTGGTCATTCATACTGTATCCAGGTGTGTGTGTGCCATTCAGGTTGAGTGGATTGGCACACATTGCAGAAGGATGACGGAGGGAGAAGTAGATATTGTCCTTTAGCACTCTTGAACCAAGTTTGTTTGGGTGGTGGCCATTCTGTTGAAACAGTTGCCTCTGACTCCAGAAAAGATTGAAGTTGTCAATGAAGTTCACTCCTTTTATATTGCAGGTTTTTTGCAGCCATGTATTAAGCCCAAGCAACCGTGAAAACCTGTTTGTTCCTCCTGCTGGGAGTGGTCCACTGATGAATGTTTGAACTTTCAGTCTTTTAAGTGTTTCAAAAAGTTCATTGAAATCCTTCTTAAGGAGTTCCGACTGCTCTTTATGAATATCATTCTTTCCCACATGAATGATGAGTCGATTTGCAGTCTTATGTTTCATAAGAATGTTCTGAAGTTCCCTGTTTACATCAGAAGTTGTTGCTTGTGGAAGGCAGCATGTAGTTGTATCCCTTGCTGCTAATGTTTCTGATTATGGAGTCGCCCACTATCAGAGTCCTGGGCTCGGCTGCGCTCTGAGCTGAGTGCCGCTGTCTGCTCGACCTTGAGCCCCAGTTAGCATCAGTGTTAGCTACTGGCTGATTCAGTCTGTGTTCATTCATCAAATTTGGGGATTCCTCATTCATTAATACTTCAAATCTGTTCTCAAGATGTATAGGGATCTCCCAGTCACGTGACCCCTAGCCGTGTGTCAGCCATTTTGACGGAATACATCCGTCAGCTACTCAGTGGCAATGGATCTATTATTAGGGGTGGGCCACCCCTAATAATAGATCCATTGCCGTGGGTAATATATATTATTAGTATATTATTATACTAATAATACAATAACATAAAAACGTTTTGACATTGGGCTACAGTGTGTTAGGTAAATGCATTTACCAGTAACGTTACAGACTCTGAAGCTGAGCAGTTCCACGGCTCTCTTCTCTACTCTTTACTACTACTTTAATACGGTTTCTAGCTAATGTTGGTAGTTTTTTTTTTCACTGCTACAAAAAAAACGTAGAAAAATGTAGTCAACCCATACACCGTTAGAACCGTGAAAAAAATGCACAATAGTTTTATCATAAAGGGCGACAGCTAAACGTTTGATTAACAAATGATTTTCTGTTTAAAGGAAAAAAAAAAAAAAAATTATATATATATATATATATATATATGGGAGCCTGATGTGTCCGGCTAAGACAAGCTTATGTTATGCTGAATGGTAGTGCACACACACATTGTGGATTTCTATGGCAACAGTGGATTTATAACATTTGATCCCGAACTCCGAGAAATCATTCATTAGCCTTCGAGGGGACAACTTACCTGATGCAAAATGAAGACTGCAAAGCTGTGTTGAGTTGGACTGTGTTGAGTTGTAAGCCAAACAGTAAGACCGTCATCAGCGTTTTGCCTGTTTATTGCCACCAACCACTTGTTTCTCCGTTTTGTTTCTTTTGGGATACGGTATAAAGATATTCCTTTTGTATGATCACGTATCTGATCGCATCCAACTGCACAGCATCGCTCGGGCATGATAGAAATATTCCGCGACGAGCTGTATTATCACCGGCAGTATAGCATTTTCTATTTCGTCAAAATGGCTGCTCCAAATGGCGTGACGTCACGTGGGACGTCCCTATAGGCGGTGGTAGGAGACCAGTGTTTGCAATCCTTGTCATAGCCATATCTGGGGTAGAGGATGCTACTGCGGCAATATGTGATGCTCATGACAATCTGATGTCTCGAGTGCCTTTGGGTCTCGCTCCCTGTTTGTGCCATCGATTTGTAAGTCGATCGGCTTGTTTCTCTACACTCAGTATAGCCTGTCGAGGAGCACTAGATTCATGGGACTCACCGGCTGTATGGTGAGGGCGGCCATGACGAAGCTCTGTTGTGTGTTCCATCTGGTTTGGTGGTCTTGCAATTAACTTTGTTTCAAGAACTGCAATCCTTTGTAAAAGTCTGTGGCAGTTAGAGCAGCAAGTAGATTCCAGAGGAGGCATTTTCTTATCCTTATGAATGTCCTAATGGCAGTTGTGTTTTCTCTTCCCCGGAATGTAAACTTTCAGTGGGAGGCTGGTCGAATAAAATAATTCTGCTTTTTCTTTTTTTGTAGTAATCCAAGCGTTTGAGCACGGTCTGATTTGCTGAAGTTAAAATTAGGTGATAAAAGGAGGTAAAATATAAAAATATAAAAGCGATAGAGCAAAGCGAGGAGCAGTAAGCAAGAGCGTCCGAACAGTAGCTGAGCAGGAAGTCAACCCTAGGGTAGGGTTAGGATTTGGTTGAGGGTTAGTTGCATGTAATTATGCATAATTTACTGTTATTACTATGGTAATTACATGTAACATATGTAACAAGAACACTGTAAAATAAAGTGTTACCACATTTTGTATTGGTTATGATGTTAATACCTCTCCCAGTAGTAGATCATTGACATAGTCAACAGCACAAATGACCCCGGTTCTACCGCACCCGGCACTGTAAAGCAAGAGAATCTGTCACATTTCCATATCATATGATAAGATCCATTCTCCCCCGAGTCTCGGTTCAGAGGGTCACGGGGGGAATTATGAGCCATATTGTTGGACAGAGTCTCTCTCATGTATATAGAGAGGGTAATGAGTGAATCTGTGCTGAAGTCTGGAAGTTACAGGCTTTTCCAGCGCCACATCAGGTGCTGAATATTTAACATTTCTCACTTCATTTAAATGGTGCCATTAAAATGCATGGAACCAGAGGAACACAGGCCAGCCCCTGCTGCACCCTAACAACATGGACGGACACGACCTGATGAATTTTCATGGGCAGATGGGTCATTTGTCAGAGGCACAGAAAAAAACACAGAGACGGCTGTGTGTGTGATACAGACCTGCAGTGGATCACTATAGGGTCCGTCTGGTTGCTGTGTTTTTGGCGAGCCAACTCCATCATACCCAGAATGCCATCCGGCATGTCTGGAATTCCATGGTCCGGCCAGGCAGTATACTGGAAATGAAACACTTTACGAGCTTCCTGTGTGGAAAAGATGGCGAATTTTGACCTATCAATGGATTATGGTTTCTACACCAAATTACAATGTTTGAAATGAGCTAAAATGTGAAACATCACAAACTGAGATGGTTATAGCGTTTCCTTGTTTGGAACCGTTTCAGAGTAAACAGTGTTTTACAAGACACTCAAAATGAAGTACACTGCAATTTTGTGGTTTGACAGATTTTCTTTAAATAGATATTTATAATATAATCATATATATACAGTATATAAACAATTCCATTACATGAATATATATATATATATATATATATTCATGTAATGGAATTGTTTATATAAATATATATATATATATATATATATAAACAATTCCATTACATCAGGTCTATATCACATCTACTAATAACACACTGGAGACATCACTCACTTACATCATAATATTTTACCACCAACGTCCGAACAACGACTTCCTCATTTGGTCGCAACTCCTCAAACTAAAGACAAAAAAAAATGACAGTAATCAGGAGAACTTCATCTAGTGGGGCCTTGCAACTGCATGAACTACATGTTGCATCAAACTGCAGACAAAAAAAAACTGACAAAACTTTCATTAAGCGTGGAGATAACATCAAAAGGAACTGTTGTGAAAGATTAATATCCTGTCTCTTAGACCCAACTGTTGAATTACACACATTGTTCATTGTTGAGAAGCACAGAAAACACTTACAGTTGAGACAGTAAAGGGACCAAAAGTGGATATGTTTGTGGTTGATGCCCAGTAGACTTCACATTTTTTCTAAACAACAGAGGTTGTTAAAACAGTAAATGGCAAGAAAATGACAGGCGTATGACACAGAACAACAAAGGAAATATTAAGATTACCTTTCCCATCTCAATCTCGCGACAAGCCATGATTATGACCTAACAAATAAAGAACCGACCAGGCTTTAAAAAGTGGAAATAGTTCAAAAGCAATACAATTGTGTATTGAAGCTATAATGCATAATTATAGAAAAAAATTACCTTTACATTGTGTTGCCAAATCATACGCCAGAAATCAACCACAGTGCTGCTCACAGGGCCTTGAGTGGCAATATACATCTTGTTCTTAGCAGCTCCCTAGTGGCGAACAATATAGAAAATGATAATAATACAACAAAAAGAATTTCTATCTATCAACGATTCAAAAACTATATGGACAAAACTACCTCTACACCAATGTGTCTTACACATACTGTACAAAACTACTACGTTCTATCACAAAAAAAGTACAGGATGCTCCAGATAAGAAGTGTTGAAGTTAAAACACTGCAGTACCTTGATGAAGCTGGCATTAATATAATCAGACTCATATTCAGATGTGGTTGGAGTTAAACATACTCTGGTCTGATCATCTGGAATACAAAAAAAAAAAAAAAAAAAAGAAGAGGATAACAAGGATTTGCATATTTTTCCTCTCAGTGTGTAACTCATAATAATTTATCAGGAAACACATTGTGGAGACTCAGTTATGAAATATTATGACATGCTTTTGGCCTTGCAATATTATAAAAAAACAGTACTGTAACTATAGGAGGCATGTTTTGACAGATGTGAGATAATCATGTAAAATAACTTCGGTGCATTATTCTGTGTCACACTGAGAGGAACTGTGAGTCACATATATTTCAGAGCTGATGAGATCTGAGCTCACTGTCAGATGTGAAAATCCTGATAGGATATTAAAGTATGTAATATACTAACACACAAAAAGTGTTAGTCTTAGCATCAGTTAAATGGGTTGTAAATAATAATAAAAAACATCATATATGCCATTGTTTTTCTGTAAAAGCGTGTTTGTGAATTTATATGTCATGAGATATAATGTAGTTGTAAAATGTATTATTAGTTATTATATAAACGATACACTATTGCAAACGGTTTAAAAAGTAATGTTTAATGAAAAATATAAATATTTATTTTTGACACGAAAAAAAGCTACTTAAAATAAATGTAATATACTTTGTGGAGGGACCAGTGAAAATATTAGTCTGACTGGGCATCAACAAATTAACTTTATTAAATATATATTTTTAAAGTCTCACTGCAGGACTAATTGAATTGCATTGTATTTAACTGAACTTTTAACCTAAAACGTTGATGTTGGAAAAACAATAAAGGTCATGTCCATGTTATCAGTGAACGCATATTTCTTATAACAACTGCATGGTGTGAATTGCATTGAATTTAATTACAGAAACTGTTTCACCTAGAAAAAGCCTTAAGAACCTTTAATAGAATTAAAATAAACCTTCTCTGATAAGACTACGTACAGGGTAGAATATCCCTATAGCGGTTTTTCTTCACATTTTTTTTTATTTCTCCTGCCGCAGTGGTCAGGCCATAGTCCTCTTTCAATGAGGCACTTTTCTGTCGTATCAACTGAAAAAGGAAAGAGAAAACACAGGTATGAGATCAAAAATATATGTTTTATTAGTTTTTTTTTAATACATCACGGTTGCAACATCTGACCACAAGGTGGCATCCTGTTGCTTGTTATGCTATGGTGAATTCCTTTTTAATAGCTCATAAAAGCCCTGAAAGGGTCTTTTTTGAGGGTGGATGTGGTTTTGAAATATTCCAAATCAAACCCAAATTAATGCTATTAAGCTACTATGACCAAACATACTGAAAGTATAACATTAACTTAAACATTTACAGTGCATTCATGCATTTGGCAGATGCGTTTTTATGCAAAGGGCTTGCATTGCATTCAAGGTATAGTTTTGATCCATTCATGCATTGCACATTCACACATGATCCGTTTGCAGCGCATATCCAGTTTGTATTCGGTGTGGAAGCAGCGAGTGGCCATTGTCCACTGCTTCACCCAGCATGTGCAGTGTGAATGCTCTAATAAAAGCTGAAAAAATATGCATCCGTTTATGAACTGGAGTATGTGTGAAACGGACCTAAGAGTTGCTAGCGAAAAGCCTTCAACTCATCTCAGACAAACAAACAGGTAATGACTGTCTGTATATAGAGGCAGCCACATACTAAAACTGCTCTCTGTTTTACTTCCACTTCTTAAAAACAGAAGCGATCATATCACATGCGTTATTTTCAACACAATGCTCTAGGTTGGGTTTCAGTAAAAGAAGCCACAGAGCATCACAAACAATTTCTGTCCCCTTTACCACAAGCACTAGAGTCTCAAGTGTTTTTTGCCACAGGCGCTTCATCTTCTGAATGCTGCCAGTAGTTAAAACCCGAGAAACTTAATGAGGAACTACAGTAGATTGTGCTTCTTACAAATGCCCTCTTACTTTCACTAATGCAGGCAAATGAGTCAAAAAGCAACAGATACTTCTGTAAAACGTTGGTCTCATTGTAACCACAGTAGAATGTAATAACAAACAGTTAAAGGGATAGTTCATCCAAAAATGAAAATTCTATCATCATTTACTTACCCTCAAGTTGTTCCAAACCTGTATGAGTTTCTTTCTACTGCTGAACATAAAAGATGAAATTTTGAAGAATGTCGGTAACCAGACAGTTGATGGACCCCATTGACTTCCATAGTATTTTAGTCCATACTATGGAAAAAAAGTCATTGGTGCCCGTCAACTGTTTGGTTACCCTTATTCTTCAAATAACTTCTTTTATGTTTAACAGAAGAAAGTAACTCATTTAGATTTGGAACAACTTCGGTGAGTAAATGATGACAGAATTTTCATTTTTTGGGTGCACTATCCCTTTAAATCTAAGATAATTATGATTTTAGATTAATACATTATATATATATATATATATAAAATATATGATGTAGGCTATGGTATAATATGTCCTGGCTCTCACATCTAAACAGGACAGTTAATTGTCCAGTGTATGTAAAGTGCACTCAATATAAGCACAATCCTCTTCCCAGCTAACGGAAATATACTCTAGAACGGTTTGCTAATGTTCCTATTAAGTTATGAAAACATTATTTCTGAATGTCCTCTGAAAGTTTAAACCATTAAAAAAACCTGACGTTTTGAAAACCTTTTTTTCTTGGTTATAAGAACGTTAGAGACAACATTAAGGGAAAGTTACATTTGATAATTTTGCAAATATAATGGGAATGTTGCTTTTGAATGTACTCTAAACTTCCGAAAGTAGCAATGTTTAAAAATGTTAGAAAGATGTTCTATGAACAATGTGTAAAAAGAGGGGGGTTTTTTTTGTGTGTGTGTGTGCCAATGTTTTGAGAACGTTATTAAAGACCATATCTTTGAATGAACATTCTATTAACATTACTGGAAGAACGTTTGTTCATAACTTTGAGAGAATCTTTCCAGAAGGTTTCGTCAGCCGGGTTTAAGTGAAATAAATGAAAAAAGCTTGAGTGGAGTGAGCAGGAAGATCTTTCAGCTGTTTACTGTTGCTCATGCAAATGTTGTGTGCATTGTTTTTTTAGCATGAAGCCATCAACTCATTTGCAAAGAAACATGCAAATAAACAGTTGTTTAAAAGATATTTAACACTAAGGTAAAACTAACTCTCACTCATAAAATTAGTTACAAAATGAAAAACTAAAGCACGTTCATGTAGTTAGAAATGTCCATAAATTTATCATACATTTACACAAAAACATACTCTAATCGTACCACGGTATAGTGATGACTCAGTATATGATGTAATTCCATGGAACTTTGATTACCATAATCATATACCATGGTATTTACACAAGGTACTTCAAATACTGCTATCATGCCTAAAAAACATGGTAATGCAATGATACAGTGGTGGTCCTTTGATACAATGGAACTGAATGATTTCCAAATCCATTTACCATAGTCTCTACACTACTCCAAGGCACTTCATTTACAAATAATTACTCAAAAGTACTATGGTACAATTATTTTTAAATGTACCATGGTAAAACCATGGTATTCTTAGAAGTAGCCTGCCTGAGAGTGCCATGTGGTCCATGTGTATTTCCCAAAGTATTACCAGCACTGTACCATCATATCACCACAGTATTTCCATAAGGGTTCACAAACATACCAATAAAAATAACACAATAACACTTTTCAAGCAAAACGTTTGCAGTAATGACATTTTGACTATTGTAGCCTACATATCATGACAATATCCAAATTAAAAACATAGTAATAGCATCGTGTGTCAACTTATTTATACTTGTATGATCTTATATATTTAACTAAAAAGGAGGTATAAAAGTTTAGGACTCACGCTGAACTCGGTGGAGATGTCATGGTCGGACAAACTGCGTACCCGCTCCACGAACCTCAACAGGTGCGCTTCCATCACCATATAATCACTCTCATCACCAGCATCTTACTGTGTCATTTTTTGATACTGGACTCTTTGAACTTTCTTCACCACAAATATATGATCATTTAGCAGCTAATATGCCCTGTTTCCGTCTTGGTAAAGTTATCCAGGCAGCAAAACTGACACAGGGAAGTTTCTCCTGCTGATTGCTGTTGGTCACTTCATGGTACGGCGTTGTCAATCATCAGCCGTCGCCACACCCACTTTATCCTTCCAGCCAATCCGCGGTCGGAACCTCACCTGAAGCGGTAAAGGGAGAAACCACTACAACTCCCTCATTCAGCTTGTGAAAATAAACCAGCCTACATTTCCCATCATCCTTTGTGACAGCACGAGAACGCTATAATAACACTATAAATAATAAAACAGATAAATCGTCGATTACAGAGTACAGACACCTTTGCTCTTCACTATATTACAGTAGTGCTAAAAAATACAGTCTATTGTGAAAGTGAAAAAGAAAATAACTTGTCCAGCGACCACAATCACTAATGTCACAATTGCTATTTCCAAACTTGTAAGTAAGAACTTCCACATAGTGAACTGATCTGCCCCGTAGCTAGTCATTTTGGGACAAACCCAAAACCAGCTTATATTGAACAGTTTTCGCCAAAATAATAGGCTGCTACACACACAAAAAAGCGCATATTGTGTTATAATGGAATATCAGTCACCATTGTCTGTCATTATGAATTTTTTTTTTTTTTTTTAGTTTTGATGTTAATTGTGATGCTATGTGGTAGCATTCAACTTTTAATTTGTATGGACTGTATTTTTTACTAATTATTTTGATAAATATTTATCATATTTTACATTTATATATCATAACATATTTTTTTTTCCTTTTCTTACTTGTTTTCGAGGTCTAAATCCTAAATCAATAGGTAGCCTAGGTGTGATGGTTTCATCAACTCGTCCAAAACATTGTCAAAATACTCCTAATTGATACCTGGATGCAACATTTCCACGCCATTTTGACAGTGCTTTAGCATTCAATCAGTTTTATGTCCCACTTTAATATAATCTAAGTCAGCATTGCCACAGTCCAGTTCTTTCAGCAAGAAACGAAGCATCATGTTCATCCTATTACACAGTTTTAACCGTTCTCTGATCCCCAGGCATCATGTGATACCTCTGGGATTCCAGAATGAGTAATGGAGAGCCACAGAGATCCATTGTGTGACATCAATAGAACAAGTGTTTATACCCTTAAAAGAACACCAAGTCCAGACACTGAAGATTTTCATTTTGAGGGAAATGAGAAATAGACGACATGCACAGGAGCGAGAATAGAGGAAGCTGGGAGTTTCAACCTGAGGAGACACTAATAGAGGATTCTGGTGAGTTTCCATCTTGCTTGGCCCAGGCGAACCTCAACGGGCAGAAAAAGGACCCCTCTGGAGGTTGTGCTGTGGATGTCCCAGGTCCATCTTATCAGAATGAAGATATAATTTCAGAGAGTTGGAGGCAACACAGGAAGCATGTGTTTGTGCTGAGCGAGGCAGGTAAACCTATCTACTCGCGCTATGGCAACGAGGAGGCCCTGTCCTCCACCATGGGCGTTATGATGGCGCTGGTCTCCTTCGTCCAGGCTGGAGGCAACACAATTCAATCTATTTTTTCAGGTGAGATCCACCATCTTCATTTAGGTTTTAAGTCTTACCATTGTCTTTGAAAAAAAAAAGTGGTTCTTTGCATCACCTTAAGTTTAGCAACAAATCAAAAGACTACAGGTTCAGGTTGTAGATTTCTTTGGAATGGTAAAGTAATAAAGAATGGCGTCTGTTTGTTTGAATATATGTTGAATGTTAAAGTTTATATATATATATATATATTTAAATTTAAATTAAAGCCCCCTTAAAACAAAGTTTAGAGGTCACCATCAATATGTTAGTGAATAAACAAGTTGACACAATGTACTGTTATCACATTTACAATTAATATTTACAGTATTTCTTTTCTGGGACAGCATAACAAAAAGATTTTAAATTATTTAATATTATATACTGTAAATTATATAACATATTTAATTGATTAAAATTAATTTCGTAAATATACTGCAAACACTACATTTGTGAGGAGTCCATTACAATAATCCACCCTGCTGGTGATGAAAGCATGCACAAGTTTCTCTAAGTCTTGACTGGAAACAAAGCATCTAATTGTGTTTCAAATAAATGCACCAAATCAGTGTATTAGAATGATTTCTGAAGGATCATTTGACACTGAAGAATGGAGGAATGATGCTGAAAATTCAGCTTTGTATCACAGGAATAAATTACATTTTACAACATGATAAAATAGAAAATAGTTATTCTAAATTGAAATAATATTTCACAATATTACTGATTTTTTTATCAAATAATTGCAGCCATTGTGAACATAAGAGTGTTGAAAAAAAAATCTTATCAATCCAAGATATATTCTTATTCTCAGCATTTGGTTGCAAACAAAAAATAAAAGAGCTGGGTCAATTTGCAAGCAGTAACTTTAATCAGAATAAACTCAAAATTACACTTCCTCAGGAAATCTAGAAACAGAACAACCAACATAACACTTAACACTTAACACTTACAAGCACATAGACGTTATCTTATGAGGGAAATCATGTTCATAACAACAAACGAAAGGCTACTTAAAAAAGAATGAGCCTTTCAATATGTCCTGTCAAAACTTCCAAAAACCTATATCACCAAACAAAAAATTGAACATGCTGTTACATGGGATCTTTAAATTGTGCATGTAGGTTCTATATGTATATAAATCATTTAAGATTTATTACAACACACAACAGCTAATATTACTTTTATCTTTCCCTCTGTTTCTCTCAGATAATCGCAAAGTGGTATTTTTGCAGAAGGGGCCGCTGGTGTTTGTATCCGTTTCTGCCACTCGCCAGTCTGAGCAGCAGCTCCGCGGTGAGCTTCTCCATGTTTATCATCAGATAGTCAGCCTGCTCACGCAGGCCAGCATAAATCATATCTTTGAGCGGCGGAAGAACTATGACCTACGGTGTCTGCTGTTTGGCTCAGAGAAGATTGTGGACAGCCTTCTTGATGTCATGGATTCTGATCCCGGGTTCATGCTCTCGGCGGTCCAGTGCCTGCCTCTGCCATCCTCTTCCAGAGACGTTCTCAGTCAAATCCTACAGAAAGCCATCACCCCGAATCTAGTCTTTTCCTTTCTCATTGCCAATAACCGACTTGTCTCCATCGTTCAGGAGAAGACGGTCCTGGAGGATGCTAGGCTAAAACCCAATGACCTTCATCTCCTCTTCAACCTCATCAGAGCCTCTGCTTTTCAGGCTGGAGAGATATGGACGCCCATCTGCCTGCCTCTGTTCAATCATGACTGCTACTTTTATGCTTATGTGGCATATCTAAACCCTCCCGAATGTACTGTATGCCTTGTTCTTCTGTCTACAGATAAAGAAGCTTTTTATGCCATGGCAGAGTGCAAAAGGAAAATTGAAGAAGATTTCGCATCCCAGAATGCCTTGCAGTGTGTGTCAAACACTGAGATGAGCTGTTTTGAAGATATTGGTGTAGCTAATCTCAGGCACTTCCTGTACAAGCCCTCAAATGTGCAAGACCACCATCGCCAGCTCCCACAGTTCACATGGTGAGTAGCTTGTAGTGCTTCATTGTAATGTACAGATGAAATTAAAATAGACCCTATTAACTTTTAAAAAAATGTTATGCCCTTTTATAGAGTCTAGATTTTGTTTTTGGGGTCTACTAAACAGGTTTTCATGCTTAAAAAAAAAAAAGATCTCTCTTCCCAGTCTGTCAGTAACGCTCTGTTTAGTTCCTGTCTCTATGAAGTCCCTCCTTCCAAAAAGTGCAATGTGCTCTGATTGTGTCAACTGGATCAGTGTGTTGTGATTAGTCAAATGCTTGTTTCAAGCCTGTTTCAGATATGTCATGCCCCCTTACCATAATTGTGCTAGATTCAGGGTGTAAAAACAGCGTCTCTTAGACATGGTGACAACACTAACGCAACTCATCCAGGCCTCGCCTCCTTTATTTACTTATGCCTTGTGTGGGAATTATTTAAATGAGGAATATTGTGATGTGTTCGTTCCTGGAAGAAAACTCAAGACTACAATAGTGGCATTTTAGGGAATTTAGAAACAGTGCTATAGTGATATAGAGAATAACTTCCTCTGGAGTGACTTTGTAAGACCTTTGCAGACCTTTTTCATGCTGAAACAGCAACATTACACACTTAAGAAAGTTGAAAATATAAAGCATAATAGGTCCTCTTCGGGGTCGCCGATCACGCCGGCGTGATCAAGTTACATGACCAGTTTAAGACGTCGAAGCATAAAAACAAAGTCACGTTGAGCGCTGCCGTCCACTTCTGTCGAAAGTGCTGGCTTGAAATTCTATTTTACTTTTTGTTTTGTGTTGATAGACCAAGTAAAAACGGAGATATGATCATTTAAACTTTATATAAGAAATACTGACGCGTTCGTAAAAGAACGCCAGATGGGATGCGACAGGCGTTGCATTTATTCTAATAACTTCGTCGGTTTTTGTCATAAAACAAAACGGAGAAAAATGTGTGAATCTGCTGACTCTGTTCTTCAGGCTGCACATTTTAGGGAATGGAGGAGGAGCCAACTGAGCAAAGACGCGAAATTGAAAGGCAGAGGATTTATGGAGTTGACAAAGAGAGACATACAGGTCCTTCTCAAAAAATTAGCATATTGTGATAAAGTTAATTATTTTCCATAATGTAATGATAAAAATTAAACTTTCATATATTTTAGATACATTGCAAACCAACTGAAATATTTCAGGTCTTTTGTTTTAATACTGATGATTTTGGCATACAGCTCATGAAAACCCAAAATTCCTATCTCAAAAAATTAGCATATCATGAAAAGGTTCTCTAAACGAGCTATTAACCTAATCATCTGAATCAACTAACTCTAAACACCTGCAAAAGATTCCTGAGGCTTTTAAAAACTCCCAGCCTGTTTCATTACTCAAAACCGCAATCATGGGTAAGACTGCCGACCTGACTGCTGTCCAGAAGGCCATCATTGACACCCTCAAGCAAGAGGGTAAGACACAGAAAGAAATTGCGGCGTGGCATGGAGGCAATCAGCCTGTGGCACTGCTGAGGTGTTATGGAGGCCCAGGATGCTTCGATAGCGGCCTTAAGCTCATCCAGAGTGTTGGGTCTTGCGTCTCTCAACTTTCTCTTCACAATATCCCACAGATTCTCTATGGGGTTCAGGTCAGGAGAGTTGGCAGGCCAATTGAGCACAGTAATACCATGGTCAGTAAACCATTTACCAGTGGTTTTGGCACTGTGAGCAGTTGCCAGGTCGTGCTGAAAAATGAAATCTTCATCTCCATAAAGCTTTTCAGCAGATGGAAGCATGAAGTGCTCCAAAATCTCCTGATAGCTAGCTGCATTGACCCTGCCCTTGATAAAACACAGTGGACCAACACCAGCAGCTGACATGGCACCCCAGACCATCACTGACTGTGGATACTCCAGTGCTGCTTATCTGTAGCCCAGGTCAGGTGCTTCTGCCGCTGTTTCTGGTTCAAAAGTGGCTTGACCTGGGGAATGCGGCACCTGTAGCCCATTTCCTGCACACGCCTGTGCACGGTGGCTCTGGATGTTTCTACTCCAGACTCAGTCCACTGCTTCCGCAGGTCCCCCAAGGTCTGGAATCGGTCCTTCTCCACAATCTTCCTCAGGGTCCGGTCACCTCTTCTCGTTCTGCAGCGTTTTTTGCCACACTTTTTCCTTCCCACAGACTTCCCACTGAGGTGCCTTGATACAGCACTCTGGGAGCCTATTTGTTCAGAAATTTCTTTCTGTGTCTTACCCTCTTGCTTGAGGGTGTCAATGATGGCCTTCTGGACAGCAGTCAGGTCGGCAGTCTTACCCATGATTGCGGTTTTGAGTAATGAAACAGGCTGGGAGTTTTTAAAAGCCTCAGGAATCTTTTGCAGGTGTTTAGAGTTAATTAGTTGATTCAGATGATTAGGTTAATAGCTCGTTCAGAGAACCTTTTCATGATATGCTAATTTTTTGAGACAGGAATTTTGGGTTTTCATGAGCTGTATGCCAAAATCATCCGTATTAAAACAATAAAAGACCTGAAATATTTCAGTTGGTGTGCAATGAATCTAAAATATATGAAAGTTTAATTTTTATCATTACATTATGGAAAATAATTAACTTTTATCACAATATGCTAATTTTTTTAGAAGGACCTGTATAGAGAGAGAGAGATTATTGCTAGTTTTTGGAAAAGTTTGAGTAGATTTTGATAGTAGTTTAGGAGTAGTGTAGATAGTTTAGGTAGTTTAGGAGTAGTTTAGGTAGTTTAGGAGTAGATTTAGATTAACTGTTTTGGGGAGTGGCACAGATAAAAAATAAAAACCTGATATTTGTTGTAAATAGTTGTATGTATAGTTTGATTTTGTGTTCATTTTACCTTTTGTATGGTATATTTGCACTATTGAGGAACCCCTCTTACTCAAGGAATGAAAGCCCTGTAATGTGTAATCTGTGTAATTGTACATGAAGTGTTTTGTAGAGTTTCTAAGCAAAAAAGAAAAGAAAAAACGCCTATTGCCACACCTGCTTTTTGCTGCATATCCACCTTATTCTGCTCTAAACAATGCGCGACGCCATGACGACGACTCCGGTTGCCTACTTCCGGTTCGTACTATATTAGCAGTGAGAGAATGAGTTCAGGCTCTACGTGTGCTGTTGTTGGTTGTTTTAACAATTCAAAGTAGATAAAAAAAAAATTTTTAGAAACTGGGAGCTTTGAGCATACGATAAAAAGGAGAGAATGCCTATGTCAGGTTCGTATCAGCTACATTCAATGCCAGAGTAGACGTTTTTGGTTAGCTGCGCTAAAACTGAAGCATCCAACGAAAAAGGTGTAATACGTTACCAGTAGGGATGGGCATTTCAAGCAAAAATTATATTCGAAGATCGCTGGGTATTATTCAATTATTATTCGAAAATCGCAACCCTCCATCACATCACGCACACATGCATGTATGGGCTACGTGCACAAGCGTAGTTTCGAACTTCCGCTATTGTCAGAAGTCGGCATATCAGTTTCCGGTTTACGACTGTTCATCCGCATCCGCTATAAACAAATAAGTTGAGTGCTGCTGTTGTACGAAAAAAAATTGTTCTTAAACACATCTAAGTTTCTAATAACTGTAGGTGGATCTAACGCCCGTTTCGCACATAGCCTACTCCGTTTGCAGTGCAGGAGCAGCGCGTGCTATAGTGCTTTATCATATGATGCGTTTGCAGTGAATAACTGATCCGCGGCTGTACCACAAACACATACTTAATATTTTTATTTAAAATCCAGAAGTTATGCTGCAACTTTTATTTTAAAAAAGCGATTCTCTTGTATACACTCTTTAATGGACGTATGCACGTTTAAACACAATTTAAACAACGTAAGTTAGGGCTATTATTCCATGCATTACTTATAGTAAGTTGCTCAAGCAAGTGGTCAAATATTTACCATATTAAAATCGCAAATATTTTAAATAAAAACTTAAAATTGACAAAAACAGCCAACTCACATGCCTTTTCTTTTGCATTTAAATTTTATTACAATAGATCTTGCGTATCACAAAGAACTTGTTGTTCCACCTCCACGAATGAGATGAGTGTTGTTCATGTCGCCTTGTTGAAGTTTTCCTTGATTTACCCCGGTCTTCACAGTCTTCAGATGACTGTGAAAAATAGTAGTACCGGTATATAATTAATGCATAATGCATTTATGGTGAGATTACTACATTTTATTTAATGAAACGCATTTATGGTAAATTACTACATTTTCAGGCATGCGAGTCGGCTGTTTTTTTTTTTTTTTTTTTTTTTTTAAGTTTTTATTTAAAATATTTGCGATTTTAATATAGTAAATATTTTACCACTTGCTTGAGCAACTTAATATAAGTATAAGTAATGCATTGAAATACATCACTGCAAACGCATCATATGATAAAGCACTATAGCACGCACTGCTCCTGCACTGCAAACGGAGTAGGCTATGTGTGAAACGGGCGTTAGATCCACCTACAGTTATTAGAAATTTAGATGTGTTTAAGAACTCTTTTTTTCGTACAACAGCAGCACTCATCTTATTTGTTTATAGTGGATGCGGATGAACAGTCGTAAACCGGAAACTGATATGCCGACTTCTGACAATAGCGGAAGTTCGAAACTACGCTTGTGCACGTAGCCTATAGGCTACACACCAGAACGACTCGGTTACTAACGTAACCTCGGTTCCCTGAGAGGAGGGAACGAGTATTGCGTAAGTAGCTTACGCTATGGGAAAACTCCTTTTCTCGAGAATATTGAAGTCTTTATGTAAAACGCATTGCAGCTGCACAGCTGACAGCAATGAACGAAGGAGCTCGGTCATTGGCTGTGCTGCGGCAACTTGCTCGAACCAATGACGGGGCGACTCTGAATGCGCGACCAATGAGCGCGCTTCAGAGCCCGCCAAGATGGGCGTGGCCAAGCTATATATTGGGCGCCCCGTCATGAGAGTTCTTTAGGTTAAAACGACTGAAGCGAACTAACCAAGCACAAGCACGGCAGCTTACGCAATACTCGTTCCCTCCTCAGGGAACCGAGGTTACGTTAGTAACCGAGTCGTTCCCTTTCGAGAGGTCTCTCCTATTGCGTAAGTAGCTTACGCTATGGGAACACCATGCAAAACGCCGTGCGTGCTGAACTTCGCCTTATGATAGCCAGAGGCAGGTGCCTGAGCTAAAAAGCAAAGTTATCATCCAACTAGCCAGCAGAGGCGAGCTTTATATGTGGGAAAAAATACAGAGCGGCTAGAAGGCGCTCAGTGTGACACAAGCACATACATAATCTAGATGCGAACTCGCAGTTCAACTAGCATCATGCTGATAGCACATTGGAATGCAATGTCGGGACCTGTAGGTTGTAGAACCTGATAAATGTGGACGGTGAGGCCCAGCCTGCCGCCGCACAAATATCCTCGATCGGTATCCCGCTCGACCGTGCCCAGGTCCTGGTGGAGTGTGCTTTGACTCCCCAGGGGCATTGAAGTCCCTTAGCTTCGTAAGCCAGCGCTATAGCTTCAACTATCCAGTGAGAGATTCTCTGCTTTGAAGTGGCGGAACCTTTCGTACGGTCGCCAAAGCATACAAATAGTTGTTCTGTCTGTCTGAATAGGGCAGAACGCTCCAAATACACTCTGAGAGCCCTAACGGGGCAGAGTAGATTAGCGTCGTGTTCGTCTGCTGGAGACGAAAGCGCAGTTAGGGAGATAACCTGTGCTCTGAAGGGAGTGGTGAGCACTTTAGGAATATACCCCTGTTTCGGCCTAAGGACGACCCTGCAGTCGTTAGGACTGAATTCTAGGCAGGCAGCGCTTGTCGAAAGCGCGTGCAGGTCGCCCACTCTCTTGACCGAGGCGAGTGCCAGCAAGAGCGCAGTCTTGAGCGAGAGCTGTTTAAGGTGCACGGTTCGGAGTGGTTCGAACGGGGGCCCTTTAAGAGCGTCTAGGACAGTAGCTAGGTCCCAGATCGGCACTGAGGGGGGGCGTGAAGGGTTCATCCTCCTAGCGCCCTTTAGGAAACGAATAATTAGGTCGTTTCTTCCCAATGGACGTTCCATTACAGGGTCGTGTGACGCTGTGATGGTCGCCACATATACTTTGAGCGTGGAGGGGGTGCGGCCCGCCTCCAGAAGCCCTTGTAGAAAAACGAGTACATTCGTAATCTCGCATGTCTCAGGGTTCAGGCCCTTGGCATTACACCAGTCACTGAACACTTTCATTTCTGGGCATATAAGCGTCTCGTGGAGGGAGCCCGCGCCTCAGCGATGGTTTTTAGTGCTCCGCTCGCGAGGTTCCTGGGAACCCGTTGAGGGGCCATGCATGAAGGGCCCACAGATCGGGGCGGGGATGAAATATCATCCCGCTGGCCTGACTGAGAAGGTCTGACCTCAGTGGAATCGGCCGTGGTGCAGATTGCATTTGCATCAGATCTGGAAACCATGTTTGGTTCTTCCAGAGTGGGGCTATCAGCAGCACTGCGTTTTTCTCCTCTCTGACCCGACTGATGACCTGTGGCAGCATCGCGATCGGGGGAAAGGCATATAAGGGGCGGCTCGGCCAGCTCTGGGCGAGCTCGTCCGTGCTTTTCGTGAAGAAAAAAAGAGCAGTGCGCGTTCTCCTTGGAGGCAAAGAGGTCGATCTCCGCTTTGCCAAAGGTTTTCCATAACCACTGAATCGTCAGCGGGTTGAGAGCCCATTCTCCTGGGAGAATCTTGTCTCTGGATAGCATGTCTGCCCCCTGGTTCAGGGCGCCTGGCACATGCGCTGCTCTCAGCGAGCGCAAGTTGTGCTGGGACCATAAAATGAGTCTCCTGGCCATTGAATGCATGGAGCTCGACCTGAGTCCACCCTGGCGATTTATGTACGACACTACCGTCATGTTGTCCGTTCGGACCAGGACGTGTTAGTTTTTAGATGTGGGAGCAGGGCTCTGAGAGCCAAAGCGACCGCTTTCATTTGCAGACAGTTTATGTGTAGCCGCTTCTCCGGGTTTGACGAAAAGCCGGAGACAGGCCTGCCCTCGTAAAGGGCCCGCCAACCTATTTTGGAGGCATCTGTCATTATCATCTTTCTCCTTGTGTTCACACCCAGACTCACGCCTGACTGGTACCAGTCGGCGGCTTTCCAGTGCGTCAGGGCTTTTATACAGCCGTGGTTCGCTCTGATTAAAAAGTGGCCCGAACGCGGCTCTTTGAGCCAGCGTTGGAGAGGGCGCATATGCAACAATCCTAGCTGGAGTACGGCCGATGCTGAGGCCATGAGACCGAGCATCCTCTGAAACCGTTTGACGGGGGCGCGCGCGCCCGCCCTGAATGATGTTGCAAGGCGCCGGATGGTAAGCGCCCGCTCTGATGAGAGACGCGCTGTCATTTGCATCGAGTCTAGAACTATTCCCAGGAAAGAAATCCTCTGGCTGGGAGATAGTATGCTTTTTGCAAAATTGATTCTTAGACCCAGGCATTCTAAATGGCTGATAATCCAAGATCTGTGTGTTATTAACTGACTCTCTGATTGTGCTAGAACCAGCCAATCGTCGAGATAATTCAGTATTCGCACTCCCCTTCGTCTTAGGGGGGAAAGTGCTGCATCCATACATTTCGTGAATGTACGGGGAGCCAGGGACAGGCGGAACGGAAGTACTGTGTACTGGTATGACTGTCCCTCGAAAGCGAATCTCAGAAACGGCCTGTGATGAGGCGTTATTGGAATGTGAAAGTAAGCATCTTTCAGATCCACTGAGAGAAACCAATATCCTGGGCGTACTTGCGCGAGGATATGCTTGGTTGTTAACATTCTGAACGAGCGAATCATTAGTGCTCTGTTCAGGTGTCTGAGATCTAGGATGGGGCGGAGACCGCCATCCTTTTTCGGGACGAGAAAATAGCGGCTGTAAAAACCTGTCCCGCTCAGAGAGGGGGAAAACAGTTTCCACAGCGCCCTTTTCTATTAGTTTGCGCACCTCGGTGCGTAGAACATGTGAACACTCCTTTCTCACTTTTGTCTCGACCACAGTCGTAAAACGTGGTGGTCTGCGAGCGAACTGGAGCGAGTATCCGTGCTTTACTATATTCAATACCCATTTCGGCATATCTGGAATGTTTTCCCATGCCGCTGCGTGTACAGATATGGGCTGAATACAGGCTAGGGGCGGGCCGCTGTGACGTAGGGACCTGGCCAGCGAATCGCCTGAGCTCGTAGCTCTCAGAGGCGTGGGCACGCGCTAAGCAGCTGAGTGAATGGGCGCGTGTGTGATTACAACAGCGCGCGCTGTGTTTGTAAAACTCGCAGCCTGAGCTGAGGTTGTGTTTGACACTGTAAGGACAGTGTTTATAAGTGGGGGTGCATAAACAGTGTTAGGCACACGCGTCACCTTTATAATGTTTCCCGCTTTTACTGGGGATGAATTTATAACTGTGTGAACAGTGCTTGTGTGTAGTGGTGCGTACATGACCGTAGGCACGTGATCTACATTCATGGGAAGCGCAGCCTGAGCTGGGAATGAATTTGGCACTGTTTTGACAGTATCTGGGAATGCACACTTTGTGGACATGTTAACCCTTAGTGACGCAGGCAGAAAAAGACTATTTTTTGTTTTCTGTGCGTCGCCGTAAAAACGGCGTTTGTTTGCAGATGAGCGAGCTCTGTGACTGGCCCATTGACTGCTGTATGGACATATCCAGCCGCCTGTAAGGGGACTGGGTAATGTTTGAGCTTTTGCAGAGAGAGTGGTCCGGCTTTTGCGAGACACGCACTCTCTCTTCTCATTTCTGTGGCTAGGACGGCTTTTGAGAGCGCGAGCGGCGTCGAGCGTCAGCCTGAGGCGCGGGCTGAGAGGCGGTGGGAGCTGTTCTAGCCCGCTGCGGCTGTGGCGGTCTCTGTCTGCTCTGCAATGAGCTGGAGCGCTTTGGCAGGAAATGACGCATAGCTTGTGAAGCGTTCTGGGCCTCAGTGAAGCGTTCGGCGAAACCTTTAACCGCCGGTCCAAACAGCCCGCTGGTGGAGATAGGCGCGTCGAGAAATGGCGCCTTATCCGCGTCCTTCATCTCAGTCACAGTCAGCCACAGATGGCGCTCGAGAACAGTCAAATTAGCCATAGCACGCCCAATAGACTGGGCAGTGGCCTTCGTGGCTCGCAGAGCTATCAGTTGCGCTGCGTAGGTCCCTGAAGGCTTTGGGTTCGGGGCCAGACTCGTCCATAGAGCGGAGAAGCTTGGCTTGGAACACTTGAAGTACCGCCATTGAGTGAAGCGCTGATGCAGCTTGGCCGGAGGCGGCGTAGGCGCGACCGGCGAGAGCAGAGGTAGTGCGGCAGGGCTTCGAGGGGTGGGAAGCTTTGGCTTTCCATCCGGTGGTGGAGGGCGGGCAGAGATGATTGGCCACGGCCTCCTCGAGGGGCGGCGTTCCCTCGTAGCCTCTTTCCTTCGCGCCGTCCACTGAGGAGAGTGAAGAAGAAAAAGAAGGCTTTAGGCGCGCAGAGTGGGGGGCTTTCCATGACTTGGTGGAGAACACCAATCGAGCCCGAGGTCCTCCACGGCCTTCGAGAGGATGCGGATAATCTCCGTATCCATGGTGGAGCCCGCACTCGTGCTAGCTAGCGTCGATGGGGCGGGGTCGAAAGTGGAGCCCGGCCAGTCGTCAGATGCAGCGTCGATGGACAGGCTGTCATCCACTCCCCCGTCGTCCTCGGACGCGCCGAAAGTCACAAGGCCCACCGCTCTGCTAGAGGGGTGTGGGTCAGGCTGAGTGAACTGAACCGGCGGTGGGGAAGGCAAGAGCGGCGGTGAAGCACGCGGAGACTGGCTCGGCGTGACGTCACTGAGCTCAGGTTCAGGAAGCCTCTGTGAGCGGCGTTTTTTTTTTTTTTTTTTTTAAAGCGCGGCTCAAACAGAGGGGTGGCGGCGATGGGCTCGCTCGCGGCGAAAGCGGCGAAGCGAGCCCGCAGTGTGGAGAGACCCAGGTCGTCACATTCCGGGCATCCGCCCTTGGTCAAAGCAGCTTCTGCGTGGTTCCGGCCCAGGCAGCGAGCGCAGATGATGTGACGATCCCCGTCCGGGAGAAGGTCTCTGCACGACGCGCAGGAAGGCATTTGAAACAACGCCTCAGAAAATTGCTCTTTTACAAATGTCGCGGGGCGAACAGATGTAAAATACTTGCGTGTGTGGCGCGCCGGATGGCTCAGTAGGATGGTGTTCGAAGGCGGCTGAAGGTGCCGACGTCCTCGTAGCAATCCCGCTGGTATGCTTTTCCACGGCGGCGAAGGCTTTCAATAATCCGGAGGATCCAGCGAAGAAGGTGTTCGCTGAAGGAGATTAAATCTAAAGAACTCTCATGACGGGGCGCCCAATATATAGCTTGGCCACGCCCATCTTGGCGGGCTCTGACCCGCGCGGGCGTGAAGCCGCTCATTGGTCGCGCATTCAGAGTCGCCCCGTCATTGGTTCGAGCAAGTTGCCGCAGCACAGCCAATGACCGAGCTCCTTCGTTCATTGCTGTCAGCTGTGCAGCTGCAATGCGTTTTACATAAAGACTTCAATATTCTCCAGAAAAGGAGTTTTCCCATAGCGTAAGCTACTTACGCAATAGGAGAGACCTCTCGAAAGGGAACATGTGAGCAAAGCGGAGCAGTGTGAGGCTTAAATATAAGTAAAAAAACAACAACAACTAAACATACGTTTTATATTTAAGTTTCACAATATAATGTTTTTTTTATTTTATTTATTTCATCTATGTTGATTATATGAAAAGGGAACCGCATGAGATGAGTCAGATAGGATCATAAGATGCCCAATATCGGAAAACATTTGGAATGGCTCAGACATGATTTTGACCACTTATTAAGTTTTGTTTTGTAGAAAGCCTTTCTTTAAAGTGAATTTCGTTTAGTATAAATTGTATTTTCATTTTTATCAATGTTTTTTCAACAAATTGCCTGGAATAATAAATAAGCAGCAAATATAGTAGACGATTCAGACACGGAGGCGCAGGCGCGTGAACTGGAGCGCGTCTTATTAATAAACGAAACTCAGCGTATAAGTTAGGCTACTTGCCTCACATACATGAGAAGTATATCTATAGAAAGCCTGAAATGTGTACTTTTACACAAAATAATTAAAAACGAGCAGAAATGGGCTGCTCTCTGCTTATGTACTGTATAGGTTAATTCGTATGAAGTGTGCATTTCTCTCTATAGGCGCGTTCACTACTGCGAAGATGGCGAGTCAACATCATCAAATTTATCTTTGCAGTCGACACTTACAGAAAACACTAGTTATTAATAAACAATTCAAATGTTTAATGCATAATCATTACTTTTGCCGTTTTTTTTTTTGTGGCAAGCTTATGCGTGCGTTGAGATGCAGAATAGGCAATATATTACGAAAACGCTCATTATGGTTTAGCATTCTCTCCCATATAGTATACATAACTTCCAACCCAACTTCAGTCGTGCACGGGCAGGGCAGCCCTACTTATTTCACATATTTTCTAACCAGCACATCACTGCGGCGTTCTGAGCAAGCGGCGCTTAATCTTCATAAAGCCTAAATTTTAAACCTTTTAAAATGCTTCATTGAGCATGTTTGTGTTTTTTGTAGTAGAAAAGCTATAATTTTTCTATTCAGATTTTGTGTTTTTGTGTGATTTTGGGTCCAGTATGTTGATACAGTACATCAAAGTGAAAAACTAATTGTCTGATCATATAGGTGATGTTGTGCTGAAAAAAAATATACCAAACATTGGTATGGTAAACATTTGTTTATGTTGCAAAAAAAAAAAAAAAAAAAAAGTACTCAAAAACGGCCAAAATAGCCCAAGACTCTGAAGGGTTAACAGTTCCTGGTCTTATGCGCACTTCACCCTGCAGTGCATTTTATTCCAAATTAAAAAATGTTTTGCCTTCATTGACTTTCACGAAAATGTGACAACTTGATCTTCCTCTGAAATACTTTTCTTTTCGGATGACATAGGCCACATGGACAGGAAAAATAATGTTAACCCACTGGAAAATTGTAACGGTCACCAGTCTGGATCTGCAAAGTCTTGTTTAGTGTTGCACTGCAATTCCAAGCATTCTCCCAGGTTTCGTGTCTATTGGTTTTCGTGGCCTTGTTGTGTTTGTTTGTATGGACTGCCTGCCTGTGTTTGACCCTGCCTGTAACTTTTGATTGTGTCTTTGGATTACCCTGTTCAATAAATACTGCATTTGGATCCTCAACCTTCTTGTCTCGGAGGAGTTTGTGACAGAAATAGCTATTTAGGCATTGTAAAAGTAATTTAATTATAATTTATTCTAAGTATTTCTAAGTAATTCCTAAGTATTTGAATAGTTAACATTAATTAATTAAATGACAAATAAGAGTAGATTCTTGGGCAAAAAGTCTTCTCAAAAGCAGGGAGTAGAAAGATCTGACTCTGAAAACACCCACTTTTTTATCATCCAATCAAGTTGTGCGACTCATGGCTTGTTTATTACAGAAGTAAAATGGGTTGTGAATGCAGTTTTCACCTAAAGCATTTCACTAAAAAGCATTAATGAAGTAAACGAACAAATCATTAGATTTGACTCATTTATCGGATTCAGTGGTTCTTTTGCCAGCAGAAACACCAGATGGGTCTGCATATCCCGATAAAAGATGGTCTATAATCCAGGATTTCCACATTCTGAAAAAGATTAGACCACTTTGCCATGAATTCTACAACAGTAATCACTTGATTCGGCTAATCACATGGCTGAAATGTTTTAGACCCTATGCGGACACAGTTGAGAGGTGCCTTTTAAGTAAAAATGCAAGCAAATAATGGTCAACTGAATGATTAGACTGAACTTCTGAAGCATCAAAGACCACATGAGGTGTGGAAACAGTCCGTTTCTGTTTAAACAGTGTCTATCTCTAATTGACTGAAACTGAGTTCTGTTTTTATCATCTGGTTTGCATTGACAGTCTATGTTTTCATAAAACACATCTCTGCCACTCTAATAATGTAGGTGGTGTGATCAGGTCACATGTCTTAGTGAATAATGTCTGTTGTAATCGATGATGCACTATTATCATGCTAAATGATGCCTCTTTTCTTTTCTTATTTTTTTTTTCTTATATGGCTTCACTTAGCCCAGAGATGGATGTGGCATACAGAACCCAGGATGAGAAGATACGTTTGTTGGATCTGTATCGCAACATGCACAATCGTATCCACAGTATGTCACGGCCCCTTAAACTCATCTACCATTCTGCAGAAAGAGAAACTCTGCTGGCGTGGGTATGTGAAAATCTGTTTTTAGAAGAATCAAGATAATTTTAGTTCAGGATACTTGAAAGAATGTTCTGGGTTTAAAACATTCAGCAAGAAAACAAAACTGACCTATTTAGGTTTTCTTATTGTGCGTGTGTGTGTGTGTGTGTGTACATACTGTATATATATATATATATATATATATTTTTTTTTTTTTTTTTTTTTGAGCAGCAAATAAGCATATTAGACTGATTTCTGAAGGATCATGTGAGAATGAAGACTGGAGTAATGATGCTGAAGATTCAGCTTTGATCCCAGGAATAAATTACATTTTAAAATATATTCAAATAGAAATCAATTATTTTAAATTGTAACAATATTTCACAATATTAATTTGTTTACTGTATTTTTGATCGAATAAATGCAGCCCAGGTGAGCATAATTGACTGATTTCAAAAACATAAAAAAAATCCAACCCCAACCTTTTGAATGGTAGTTAATATTTACAGTTTGTATATCCTAAACTTGCCCTCTTATACTGTAGGTCACTAGCAAGTTTGAGATGTACGCCTGCTTTACTCCTCTTACCACTAAGAAATCAGCTATCAGTGAAGTCACTAAACTGCTGCGATGGATCAAAAAGGAAGAGGGCCGTCTCTTTATCTGTAATCTCCCCAAATACTCCACTACCCCGCAGCCAGGCAGGAGTTCTACAGACAGTGGGAGATCAGATAGACAGAATGCATCAGACACTGGCCTTCTGTCTCTCTTTTAGCCAGGGCCGTCCTTAGGGCGGTGCACCCCCACCACACCCCTGACCCCGACCCTGACCCCAGAACCAGATCTCAAAGGACCGAGGGGGACCCCAAACCAAACGCTATCGGACTGAGGGACGGCCCTGCTAGCCTTGTGTAACTTACTGGCCACCACTATAGTTGCTGTTTTACTTCCATGTTTCATGGTAAATTCAGTGTGTTAGTTTAAATGGGAGAAGTGGCTACATTGAATACACGTCTTCCTTGTTTGTGGGTTCGTAGGTGGCTTGTTTCCTTAACGAAGTTCTAAAATTCTTGTTAATTTTTCAGTTCAACTTTTGAGTCATTGTTCTGCTGGTAACATAGTTTGCAATGACAGACTGTTAAAGTATATTAATAAAGTATATACACATATATATGTGCCTCTGTTGAATCATGACTTTTATGCTTATATGTGGCATGTCTAGATCCTCTTGAATGTAGGCTACTGTAATAAGAAGAAATGTTTCTTGATCCTTTGACACTGAAGACTGGAGTAATGATGCTGAAAATTCAGCTTTGCCATCACAGGACTAAATTACATTAAACAAAAAACAAACAAACAGTTTTCTTAAATATTTCAATATTTTACTAGGCTATATACTGTATTACATTGTTTTGCTAAGAAAGCGGCTGTGCAAAACTGGCCCACTTAAATAACAATTAATAAAATGTTGAATATATTCAAAAACAGGATGGATTTTTATCCATGCCACTTTAAATCATATCGGAGAAGTATTTAGCCTACTGCTTGTAAAAGTTGTTATCTGCGCATGTGACACTCAGCTGTGTTGCTCATGCTTTTTCTACAGATACAGTAAAGTTCATTGACTAAGTTACAAACCTTATCAGAGTATCGGGTTTCTTATATGTGTTCCTGCAACAGCTGTCATTTGACAGAAACATTTATGCTTTTCTTCTTCATTCTCTGTCACAACCTTTGGTAACTACCAATTAACCGTGTTATTTTGTCGACACTTGATTGTCTCTTTGACTGTGGTGACAAAAAGAGCATACAATCATTCTTGTAGTCTCAATTCATTCATCAGAGCGCTTGATCTGTCAATATCTATAAATAATTTATTTGTTACAAATGAGCACAATCGGGTACCGTCGAGGTAGTCTGCTCACTATGTGTTTGTCCCCCCCCCCAGAACTACAGCAGTGAATACATTGTCTGAGGGCGCCATCTTCAGGACAGGCGCAGTCATTACTCATGGTGGCGTTTTTCTCTCAGCAAGCCAATGCGTTTAAATGGGCGACATCAGAAAGCTGCAGCTTTAACCTTCAACTTAACAGAATGACAATTATTTCGGTAATACAAAGCTGTCAGAAAACAACATAATAGCAGATATAGAGAGTTTTATTCTGCCCAGCAGTGTTTTGCTGTAGTGAAGATGGCGCAAGCACTGTCAGAGGAGGAGTTCCACCGTATGCAGGTACAAATCTCTTTATTTGCGCTTGGATTTGACATCTACCACAATATTTAATCCACATACGAGATCTTTAATGTGTTCAAATTTGATTTTCGGTGGTAATATGTGTAAACGGGTGTATTTTATGGCTGAAGTTGACATTCATCTGAGCGGATTGGGGCTCTGTTAGCTGTAGCCGTTAACCTGCCAAGCTAACGTTAAATGTTACGAGGCCGAAAATAGTTTTAATTGACAATTACGATATTTTTCATTAATGCATGTAATAGTTTGGCTAATGAAACGGCTGTTTGTTGAAATGACATGGAATGTAGTATATATATGACAAGTTTGTGACACAATACAAATGTGTTTAGCTTTTTAGCATGCTAACCTGTAATTAATGACCGTTAGCACGTCAAACAGCGGTTTATATTGCGTTTCTACACAACTTACGGGTTTGAAAATTATATATTTCGTTTTGGAGACGTGTTTCGAGTGAATGTTAAGATGCTAAATATCATATCCCTGTTGTTTTGCGCTAACATTCTTTTGTTTACAATTCCAGAAGGATCTAATATTCAGTTTACAGCAACCAGACTCTTTAATTAAATGTTTCCATTATGTAAATTAACTTTGTAAAAAACTGTATTAACATGATTCATTGCATAAAAAAAACGCTGAGATTTGAATTATGCTTTTATGACGATGTGTTGTCATAATTTCTGTTTTACAATAATCAATAATATGTACATGAATGAAATGCCCTGTTAACCTCAGTAAACAATCTTTTGCTCTGTTAAACTCTTTTAATGCGTGTTTGGTCAGGCTCAGCTCTTGGAGCTGAGAACACAGAACTACCAACTATCTGATGAGCTGCGAAAAAATACAGCTGGTGAGTAGAGAATGTAAACCTACACCTTTGCTTATTCAAGACAGACCAGCTGACCTGTTTGCGTCATAGATTGCAGTCTGTTATTAAAATCAGGTGTCTTATTGCACCTATTCCACTGAACTTTTAAACATTTTCTGTGGTTATTTGTAGCGCTGTATTTTGCCGATTTAAATGTCAAAACATATCTGAGGATGAAACTCTTTGACAGCTGGAAGCACAATCAAATGTACAAAATTATTTAATTATTGAACATGTTGAAGGAGGTAGAAATATATAAAGATAAGCATACTAATTCTGTCAACCAAGTTTGAGGCCGGTTGCACCAGTTTAAGCATAGATGGCACTAAGTTACAATATATGAATGAACTAATTATTAAACTTGGTGTGAAAATGTGAGCTAATATATGAAGTAAATATTTAAAGAATTTCTCAGTCCTTTAGACCAGGATTTCCCAAAATGTGCAGGTTTGTTGAGTTGGTAAAAAAGCTAGTAATTAGTTCAATAATAAAAATATCAAATTAAAATCAATAAATAATTAAAAATAAAAACACTTACTAAAAAAAGATATTTGAATTTTTTTTTTAAATTAAAATATGTATGTTATGTGACCATGTGATTAGAATAGAGAATCATGAAATGAATGGATACATAAGCTTATATTCAGTAAATATTTTAGGCCAAAGGGTTTTTACAGGCAAAAGCGTTTGGGAATCCCTGCTTTAGACTTAAACGATTCCTGCTGTAGACATTTTAAGACGATACTACATTTTAAGAAATGATAATTGAAATGTTTCACTATTGGTATTTATTTATTTTCCCCGATTAATTTTATGTGTTGTTCCAGGATACATATACTCAATGAAAATTATGGAATGAACTTTTGACAGTTATGAAATGCAAGAACATTTGAAAACAACAACTGCAAAATGTATGGATTTTCAGCACTACTTCTTATTTACTGTTTTGAAAACTGCTTATTGGTAGTGGTGGGCAGATCGAGGCTTCGTTGAACACTGAAACAGTTGAAGCTAATGTGCCATATTGTGTCAAGGCTTCGAAACAATCCAACACCCGTCTCCACGGTAACCCTTAGTGGTCAGAACAGTGAAAATGCATCAAAAACCCAGGCCAAACATGCAAAACACCTTTTACAAATCTTGCAATTTTTTAAAAAAAAAGTAATATCCTTCAAATGCAATTATCTAATATGATTATAAAGTGTGAATGTTCTGTTATCAATTGTCAGGGTTTGTTTTGTTTGTTCCATTGATGGCTCAGCTAACAGGCCAAAAAGAGACTATTATCTATTAATTCATTTTAATTATACTAATTTATACGTCTAATTTAAATGTCTACAAAGGTATAAAACTGATCAGAGATCAGGTAAAACCCACAGACTCTTGTTCATTGGTTCTCAGTGACTCCTCATGATTTATGGGTTGACATAGGTCCGACCCCAGCGGTGAACCATTGAAATTTTAAAAGTGTTTCGAAACGTTTCAAAACAGTCATGACGTAATGAAGCCTTGTTTACTGAAATCACGTGACTCTGGCAGTTTGATACACGCTCTGAACCATTGATTCAGAACAAAAGATTAACGTAAAGGTTTCGAAGCTTCATGAAGCAGTGTTTTGAAATTGCCATCACTACTTATTGAAATGTTTTATCAACTCATATTAGTTTAGAGATTGTACGACCTGCAAGCTGAGAGTTGCTTTAATTTGTAAGATCTTATTGAATGACTTATCCTAACCTGGTCATCAGTGAACACATCAGTGTTCTCTAAGAAAACATGAATTTCAAAAATGCAGGGCATTATGTTGACTAAATATTATATAGTCCTGTTAATTACTATTAACAAAATGCCTTAGCAGTTTATGTTTGTGCAGCTGTCTGTCAAAAGTGATAAATGCAAGTATATGTGTATCATTTTGTATGTTAACCTCATATTCTGTATTACAGAGCTCAACAGTGTCCGTCAGAAGACCTCGAACTTAGAGAAAGATTATATCAAAGCGCAGAAGGTAGTGTTTACCTTGATTTTTCAGCAGGTCACACAAGGCACTGGTCATCATGTTTGCATAAAGTGTTTAATGCAGTGATCAAAATGTAGCACAGTACATTGCGTCCATGACTTAGCATTGCCAACACTCATGAGTCTAAAAAGTGCAGTCATTGTTTCTTCATCTTGTGTATGTTGTCAAATTAAAAGAAGTTGTCCATTCACTAAGGAAATTCTTTTTTAGTTAACAGTTTAGTTTAGATAATGTTTTCTTCTTCATTTTCACCCTTAGGCTTTGAACAAGAGCAAGAAAGCACAGGTGAGATTTCTTCTGAAAATCAGTTCTTGATTTCTGACAATAATTGCTATGAATACAAATGCAATGATATGATATCCCGAGAGAGTAGTATGTGAAAAATCCCTGTCTGGTAACCATACTGTACTATTCTCTCTTTTTCAGGAGGTAGATGCCTTACTCAGTGAGAATGAAATGCTTCAGGGCAAGTTACACAGTCAGGAAGATGACTTCAGGCTGCAGAACAGCACCCTCATGCAAGAGCTGTCCAAGGTGCTGAGCACACACACATTATTGAACCCCTGTCGTGAACATGAGCATGTGAACCCAGACAACTTATGCACAAGTATACCAGAAACGTATTGCTCACACTCATAGCAATTAGTAATGGAATACAGTAATATATCCACTTTATTTTGCAACAATGAAGTAATCGATTTTCTGTGAATGTGTGAGATTTCTGATTCATTAGCCGCTAGAGGTAAATAACTAGAAGATTGACAAAGTACAGTAAATAGTATAACTATTTATGCTACAAACCAGTGTGTTAATTATGACAATACATTAAAATAATATGGTAAGAAATACCTGTTTGCAATATCAAGGAGCACAACAAGCTGTTCTGTACAGCTAAAAATAACTGGAAGGGGATCTGGAAGCCTTGCACATTCCATTTACAAATGCTTGCTCCTGCTCTTACGTTGAAACTAAGGTGGATAACCAGAACTTCATTCACCTCACACAGTAGTCACATGGCTAATAGGACAATTTAGACAGCTTTACAGCTCAACTAGCTCCCTTTTATTCACGAAAGACTCAATATACACTACCTTTCAAACGTTTGGGGAAGAAGTTTCTTATGCTTAATAAAAAAATATAGTAATATTGTGAAATATTATTATGTTTTCTATTTACATATATTTTAAAATGTAATTTATTTCTGTGATCAAAGCAGAATTTTCACCATCATTACTTCAGTCTTCAGTGTCACATGAATGATCCTTAAGAAATCATTCTAATATGCTAATTTGTTGCTAATGTAACATTTCTTTTTATTATTGATGTTGAAAACAGTTAAATATTTTTGTAAAAACCGTGATACAATATTTTCATGATTCTTTTTTAAAACATGAATATTTTGTAACATTGTAAATGTCTTTACTCTCACCTTAAGGCAATTTTACTGTCCGTTCAATGCATTCTTGCTGAATAAAAGTAGTAATTTATTTAAAAAAAAAAAAAAAAAAAAAAATCTTACTAGTCCTAAACTTTTAAATAGTAGTGTAAGCGCTTTAACAAAAGTTGCATGTCATGGATGATGTCTACCTTTGTATGCCACAGAGTCTCTACCTTTGTGCCCATTATGTGATGTCACACCAGAATCATATGAGGTTTTATTTGTCAGTTTTCTGATCTGTTGCCGTGTGTTGGTGTAGTTATGTTCCCAGATTGAGCAGTTAGAGTCGGAGAATCGAGGATTAAGGGAGGGTCAAGGTTTGGAAAGACCCGTCTCGAGCCCCACCTCTGTTCCAGTGGATGCTGAGCTCCTGCGGCTTCAGGCTGAAAACTCTGCCCTGCAGAAGAAATTGACAGGTGAGAGGAGATCATGCATACAGTCACAAACACTTTAGGATAAGAATCATGAATCGGGATTGATTATAGTATTCTGTGTTTGTCTATGCAGTTCTTCTAGAGTGTGCAGATGTTACTGATGGAAAAGCAGCGCTCATCGATGGAACGGCCGGCACTAATGGTGTCCAATCAGATGCCAGCGGTCACAGTGATGAACCTTCTGCTCCACGAAGTGATCAGATTGATCAGGTAACCGATAATAGGTTTCAATCTCATCAGGGTTGGGATGCTGGTCCATACATGGAGGTTTTGAATGAGAGAACCAATAAAAATGAAATGTCCATAGCTTCTGATGGGATAATAATTGCACAATGTCCATGTCACAGTGCAGCAAAACCAGAACTCTCAGATGACTATCAATGAAGCCCACTACTTTGCAAGCGAGTGTGATTGTCATGCGTCTCGTTGTGTTTGTGACAGTTTTCAAGGTTTGAACTTTTGGATATACTTAAGCAACTTTCTAAAATACAAGTTTGAGTTTAAGTAAACAAGTTGCAGTCAGGGTATCCTGACAGTTTCAGAGCGAATCAATTATTCAGCTACGCAGTGCTGCACTTTTCGTCTGGAGGAGTTTGTTGGAGTTCACTGAGGTCATGTTTAATGCAGGGGCTACAGATGCTTCGTGAACTGTGGCCAGACACAGCAGAGACACCACCATCAGCTTTTTCTGTGAGATCAGCCCTGTAAAGATAAAAAGGTAAAAGGGAATGGAAGGATAGAGAACTGAGTCTAGTGTTTGACAACCACACCCCATTCATTAGCATTACCAAATTTGATAAAATGAGGGCTGCTGCTAAACGGTTATTCTTTAAATAGTTTTGTAACTTTTTTGAAACATTCCCAACTGATTTTAACTTAATGTGGTGCAGAATATCCAGCGGAAGATAATGTAGAATGGGACTTTATTTAACATCTCCAAGATGTTAAATACAATTTGACTAGTAACCAAAAATCCAAATCACAGTCTCTACTGCACCAATTTAATTGATATTAATACTAGTGTAGAACATTGCATGGAAACTGCGTCAATTCCTCGTTTACTAAGATCAAATAATAAATCTACTGCGGGATCTAGAAAAAATCGAATTGTTATTAAAACAAAAAATCTCGCTATTAGTGAACAAAAACAATTTCTAAAGCTAGGTCTTCTAAACATTAGATCGCTCACACCTAAGGCGGTTATTGTAAATGAAATGGTCACAGATAATAATTTCGATGTTCTGTGCCTTACTGAAACCTGGCTTAAACCAAATGATTATTTCGGTCTAAATGAGTCTACTCCGCCAGGATACTGTTATAAGCATGAGCCCCGTCTGATCGGTCGTGGCGGCGGTGTTGCAACAATCTACAGAGATATCCTTAATGTTACTCAGAAAACTCGTCATAGGTTTAATTCGTTTGAAGTGCTAAATGTTACGCTCTTAGATGTAAGAAAAAAATCCCTATTATCTCTAGCATTGGCTACCGTATATAGACCTCCAGGGCCTTACGCCAATTTCCTAAAAGAGTTTGCTGACTTTCTATCAGATCTTTTGGTCAACGTCGATAAAGCATTAATTGTTGGAGATTTTAACATACACGTAGATAATTTAAACGATGCGTTAGGGGCTGCGTTTACAGATTTATTAAACTCCTTCGGGGTCAAGCAAAACGTCACCGGACCAACTCATCGTCTTAATCATACACTCGATTTAATTATATCATATGGAACCGATCCAACCGATATAGATATCATTCCACAAAGTGATGATGTCACTGACCACTACTTGGTAACTTGCATATTACGCTCTGCTGTAATATGTCATGCTGCGCCACGTTATCGACCAGGTAGAACAATTCGTCCATCCACCATAGATCATTTCTCAAATAGCTTATCTGATCTGTCTCAGCTGCTGCCTGAACCCAAACAAACAGATGAATTAGACAAACTAACTAGCACTATGAGCACCATTCTCTCTAGAACATTGGATATTGTTGCACCCATTAGATTAAAAAAGGTCAGAGAAAAAAGTATAGCACCATGGTACAATAATACTACGTATGTTTTAAAGAGAGAAACCCGTAATTTAGAGCGTAAATGGAAAAAAAACTAATTTAGAGGTCTTTAGAATCGCGTGGAAAGACAGTATGTCACTTTATAAAAAGGCACTTAAAACGGCCAGGGCTGAGCACCTCGGCAAATTAATAGAAAACAAGTGAAATAATCCAAGGTTTTTATTTAATACCGTGGCTAGACTAACAAATAAACAGACGTCATCTGTACAAAATACCTCGTTACAGTTTAGTAGTAATGATTTCATGAACTTCTTCACCGAGAAAATTAAACGTTCGATCTTTGCTCGCGCCTTATAATTCGGCCGCAATTATCACCCCGCAAGAACAATTACAATGCTTTACAACCATAGAACAAAAAGAGTTAAATAAACTTATCACTTCATCTAAAACAACATGTTTATTAGATCCTATACCAACTGAACTACTGAAATAAGTGTTACCTATAGTGGAAGAGCCTCTTCTCAATATTATTAACTCATCTTTATCTTTAGGTCATGTTCCAAGAACGTTCAAGCTGGCAGTTATAAAACCTCTTATTAAGAAACCACAATTAGATCCAAATAACCTAGCAAATTACAGACCCATTTCGAATCTTCCATTTATGTCAAAAATATTAGAAAAAGTTGTGTCCGCTCAACACGGCTCTTTCTTGCAAGAAAACGACATCTATGAAAAGTTTCAGTCTGGATTCAGGCCACATCATATCACTGAAACTGCGCTTGTTAGAATCACAAATGATTTACTTTTAGCTTCGGACCAAGGCTGTATCTACTAGTTTTACTTGATCTTAGTGCTGCGTTCGATACTATAGATCACACAATACTCTTAGATCGACTACAAAATTACACTGGTGTTCAAGGACAAGCATTAAGCTGGTTCAGGTCATACTTATCTGACCGCTACCATTTCGTCTACTTAAATGGAGAAAAATCGATTATAACTTCGGCAAACTATGGAGTGCCGCAGGGATCTGTGTTAGGCCCTTTATTATTCTCAGTATATATGCTGCCACTTGGTAATATTCTAAGGAAACATGGAATTAGTTTCCATTGTTATGCTGATGACACTCAAATTTCATCACGGCCAGATGAATACGCTAAATTATCCAAATTGACAGATTGTGTTAAAGATATAAAAGATTGGATGACGCGTAATTTTCTTTTATTAAATCCAGACAAGACAGAGGTAATGCTTATCGGTTCTAAAAACCGTCCACAAAACCTTTCACAGCACGACTTTAACATAGTAGGATGCCCTGTTACTTTATCCGCTACAGTAAAAGACCTGGGTGTTACATTAGACTGCAACCTGTCTTTTGAAAAGCATATTTCATATGTTACAAAAACTGCCTTTTTCCACCTTAGAAACATTGCTAAGCTACGTAATATGCTATCAGTCTCTGATGCAGAAAAGTTAGTTCATGCATTCATGACCTCGAGACTAGATTACTGTAATGCTTTATTAGCTGGTTGTCCTGCATCTTCAATAAACAAGCTACAGTTAGTCCAAAATGCAGCCGCTAGAGTTCTTACTAGATCAAGAAAATATGATCATATAACACAGATTTTATCATCACTTCATTGGTTACCTATAAAGTTCCGTATTAAATACAAGGTATTGCTTTTGACTTATAAAGCTCTAAATGGTTTAGCTCCAGTCTATTTAACGGATCTTCTATCGCCTTACAATCCATCACGCTCTTTAAGATCACTAAATTCGAAGCTTCTGGTCATTCCTAGGATATCCAGATCCACCAAAGGAGGCAGAGCATTTTCACATTTAGCTCCGAAGCTCTGGAATAGCCTTCCTGATATTGTTCGTAGCTCAGACTCGCTCTCCCAGTTTAAAACTAGACTGAAGACGCATCTATTTAGCCAGGCATTCATATAAATTTTTTATCTTACAGTTACTGTAAATTCGGCCTCTAGTTCATAAATGCCAGAGGAGAACTGGCCCCCGACTGAGCCTGGGTTCTCCCAAGGTTTTTTTTTTTTCTCCATTAGGTCATCTGATGGGGTGTTAGGACACCATTAGGTCACTGGATGGAGCTTTTCGGTTCCTTGCCACTGTTGCCTTTGGCTTGCTCAGTTGGGGATATTCAAATTAATTAACCAATCATACCATTGATCAGCTCTACCAAACTTGGATGTCTTTTTTCCAGTAATAAACAAGCATTAAGTTGTTTTGATTGATACTGTGAAGCAGCTTTGATACAATCTGTATTGTGAAAAGCGCTATATAAATATATTTGACTTGACTTGACTATTTTATCTTTCATGATTTGATTAATGGACGAAAAGTAGGTTATGATGTTTTTGGTTAATATGTTTTCCCAGCCTGCATGTCCTTGCTTTAAATCATTAGAAAAGTTTTATAAGGGTCCGTTCACACAAAACATATTTTTGCATTAAAAAAATGTGAGAGCAGGGCAGTGAAGAAAAAAAAAATGGTTATGGGATGTGTTTTTAAGAGTTTAACTATTGACTTGACGCTTCATTCTAAAAACGCAGCATAAATGTGCAAAAGATGCTAGACACAAGCACTACGGTCATAGACATCCATGAAGCGCATGTTCGTTTACAAAGTAAAACAATGGAAACCCAGCACAATAAAATCCAATGTGTTCTATATTTCTTTTCATTAGAATAACTTGCATAATTTACAATAAGTCTGGGAACATTTATTAAATAAGTAATTGGGTTTATTTTAATTTGCATTGTGGTTTAGGTTTGGTTTGGTGTGAAAATCAGCTTTCATAAAGTGCTTTCCTTTCAACATCAAGTGATTTCTGCATTTACCGGGGTTTTATTTATCTTGCCACTTTGTAGAACCTGCTGTTAAAATCCTTTGTGAACAAGAGTTCATTTTCACATTTCTCCTTCTGTTCTGTAGGCCGAAGTGCAACGCGTCAAACCGGAACAGCGAGATAATGAACTGAGCGGTGAGTACATCTTTCTGACAACTTCCTTTTAAAGTTGTGACTTCATCAAACTCACTTAAGAGTTAACGGAGTAGAACCAAAGGAGGTTTTGTTTTCAAATAGCAGCACAATGGTATGACTTTGACTGAGCATCAGTTAAACACTTCTCAAACTCAAGATATTTTAACTCTGGGTTTCAGAGGTGGCATTAAAGCTTCAAACGGAAATGGAGGAGAAATGCTTACTGAGGGAACAACTCCAGACACTAGAGGTAAAAACAAGTTTTACCCTCTAAATACCCAGGACAGCAGAAAAAAGACAAAAGGACTGAATGCTATGATTCATTTAGCTGATGAGTGTATATTTTTACCCTCACCGTGGGTGCTAATTTTTGAGACATTCATTCTCACCTTGCACCAGAGAATACTTCCGCATCTATGATGAAACATCCTTTTTGGAGGTTTAAATGTTTCAAATGTTTTCTCAGAGGCAGATAATAGAATGTTTTGGAAGGTTGGATATAATTTTTTTTTCTTTTATCATATAATATATTACATTTTAATTACAGGGAAATTACATTTATCATGCATTAAATATTGTATTTTCAGAAAATTATCTGACTTTGATTATTCACTTTTTCAAAGATCAAACTGATTATTTTTCTATTTTTATGTTTATCCATATTTTATTCCCCATACAAAAGACTTTTGTTGTTTTAATGCATTTCTTTTCATTTTCAGATGTCCAAACAGACAGACATCACAAAACTACAAGAAGAAAATGCTAAAGTTAGTGTTACAAGTCTTTTTCAGATAGCATGTGTGCTCAATGACAAAAATGACAAGTGATAATGTATTGTGTTTTTTTTTTTAAATTAGTTGTCTGATAAGTTGAAGAAAAAACAAGAGAGGTAAGTGCTAGTTACTTTTATGCTTTATTTTTTATACTATGTGTTCAGCTCTTTCATATTAAAGGGATAGGTCATCCAAAAATGAAACAGATAAAAAAAAAAAAAAATTATTTCTCCTTTTTTGTTCTAAAGGCATTAGAATAACACCAGGGTGAGTTAATAATGACTGAATTTTCATTTTTGGGTTAACTATCCCTTTAAGTACATTTAATGTACTTAATACAAAACTGGAAATTAAACATTTCTTTATGGCCCAAAATTAATTTAATATATTCAGACATGTATTCATTCTTTATAAAATGAATACTATTTTGCTATTTTTTCAGTCACTTTGCATTTCTTACATATAGTTTTTAAAAGTAATATTCATTTCTTTACGGTAGTTTTTTTTTTTAGGGGAAAATGACTGAGTGCACCTTTGAACCTGTGTAAGACTGCAACTTGCGATGATTAATTGAAGGCAGTGATAGATTGATTTCATGTAAAACCTGCTGAAATATGGAAGAATGAAAGTTAAAGACAGTATTAATGGACAATGTTCCATTTGAACACCTTATCTTCTGAAGCACAAGATAAATGACTTTCAATCCTCCGTTTAACTCAAGTCCACGATACACTCTTCCTCTGTGCAGTAACCATTCAAAACTCTCCGTGTGATGACATCATCCCTTAGCGTTCCATTCCGAATGCTGTGGTAACTCAGCTGTGGCCTAGCGACAGTCACTGTGTCAGTGTAATGAGTCTGAACGTGAACTTGTGCTGGCACTCGCTGTAGACTGCTGTATCAGCACAGACTACATGCCTCTGGTCAACACAGGGCCTGTTTTCCCTGAGCAGGAGATGCTGCCTGTTATTTATCACTGCTGTGTGGAGGTTTTTTGGGCCAATAAGGATTCAAGTCTCTTTATGCTTCCCTTACAGCTTCCAGCAGCTACAAGTTGAGAAGGAAGCACTTTACAATGACAGCAGGTGAGAAAGACAACCCAGCAGAGCAGTTATTTTGCGACAGGGACTGCCTGCTTTTTAGCACCTTGAGTTCTAGAAATGTATTTTTCATTTATTTTCTCAATGAGGAGTTATAAACCTTGAACCCTATTGTAAAAAATAGTTTTTAACAAAAAAACAAGCAAGAGTATGAGCCTCTGTATGTCTTATGGGAGACCAAATTACTCACTCCAACTAGTATTTGATTCAGGATTGTGGGTAGTGTACTACTTCTGAATTTATTGAGGAGTGCACACTAACTCTGAATGTTGCAAATCCATTGATTTCAATGGAGAAATCTAATTTGCTATGATCCAGCTTGATTTTAAACTGATCCGTACTTTCTTTACTTCCTGCACAGATCATACACATTTATATCCATTTGGCGCCTTTTAAATTAAGTTGGGTTTTTGTGTGCTTTGTTTTGTAATATAGCTGTGAATGTAAAAGGTCTGCAAAGTTTCAAAGATCTAGTTATTGATAGAGTTATTGTCTCCCAAAAGAAAGTAACTATTCTGAACTGCTTGAAACGAGTCATCAATAATTCTAGTCTTAGTTCCTGTACGAACCTATGTATAGTTGTAACTGGGGACTGGTAGAATTTGGTTCGTGTTGTCGACATGTCTACAAGATGCTGTTTTCAGCGCTGCAAATCCACTTTGCACGGACTTCCAAATGATAAGGAAATTATTGAATCGATACAGTAAAACTGACACCATCGTTACTGTTCTTGTAACTGTATCTGAGGAAGCCACCTGAGCTGAAATTCAGATATGGTAATGGGCGTTTCGTTTTTCGACATGCGCTGTAAGCGGTAGACCAATCACAACAGACTGAGCAATCTGACCAATCAGAGCAGAGTAGGCTCTTGGAAAGGAGGGGTTTAGAGAGACTGGATCCTTCATCTAACCGTTTCAGATATTGTGAGAAAGGAAGTGATGCTACAGTGTATTATGAGAAGTGTTATTTGACCTGGAGATATGCCTATCTGCAAGTTTAGATCTTACCCTGATCCAACACACCTGTCTGTAATTATTAAGTGCTCCTGAAGATCTTACCTGTCTGGTTCAGTTGTGTTTGATCAGGGGTGGAGCTGAACTTTGCAGGAAGGTAGATCTCCAGGAACAGGATTGGGCTGCCCTAATGTAGACCTATTGTAAGAGTTAGGAGAAACAAAATTAGGAGCCTTTCTAATCGCATAATATGGGAACTTTAAAAAAATCTTGAAAATGCTAAACATTTTTTTTGCCGTGAGGATTTTGAATGGCATTTTTACTTATGGAAACCAGTTCTATACTACATCTGTTCCCATGGTGTCATTTATTCTCTCCTGTAATGTTTTTTTCCTATGGAATTTGCTGTTTTATTTTGGTATTCATTTCGCAATACCTGAAAATAGACACTACCACACATTAATTACATCAAACCCCTGATAGCATATGATGCGTTTGTTTCTACAGGACTAAAATTGATGAGATCCAACAGAGGAAAGAGGAGGATCTCAAATCCATAAACCTTCGTGTGCAGAAATTGCAGGCAGATTTAATGACTGCCAACCAGGTGAGATCCGCTCAAGCCCGCCCTACCAAATTCTTCAATATTTAATTGTTGCACATCGCAGAGGGCAATCGATAAATGGCCACTAAGGGAGTATGATGATAAACATTTGCAAACCTTTGGGAGTGGGCTAAAGACTGTATCAGTGCTTCAGCATTAGACTCTGGCACTGAGGAAATAATGGACTGTAGACACACTGCTGCATCCATCACTGTCATACTAAAAATGCATTGAATCTTCCTGCCTGACGGTTTGTGTGTGTGATTTCAGAACGTCACTGAACTGAAGGAGCAGTTGCAGAGCAAACAGAAAGAGCATGAGATGGCCATCCATGCGCTCAAAGATCAGGTAGCTGTGTCCTCCTTTTACATGATCAGCAAACTTGTTTAGTTTTAGGTATGTTTGGGTTGGTGGTATGCTACTGTCTTTTTTTGTAAGTTCAGTTTTTACTTGACTTTGTTTTTCCAGTATGGTGAATTTCAGAAGGTTCATTTTTGCACGAGATTGGTTAAAAATGTGAAATAAACATTCATTTCTGAGATGGTCATGTGACAACGATGTCACATGTTACCGTTTAAAATGTTCAGCATAGCATACTGTAGTGTAGTATACAGTTCATACTGCAGATTGTGCTAGTATTTCATTCCAAACATCGCCAAAGGCACTAAAAGGAAGAATACAGATGATTAATAGTTGGTTAAAATTGTTCATTTAGCAGTTCTTTTAAAGTTTATTCCATCACAGATGGTCGTTAGTGCATCTCCAGATAACTAATCTGCAATTTCCACATCTGCTGGTTGGCTGTTTACTAACAGGTTTATAAAAGAGAGAAAGCAGACAATTAATCTGCATAAATTGAGTGTGATTTTAATGATAATGGTCCTAAAGATTCAATTAAATAAACCGTAAAAGGCTCATGTGGGTGTTGTTATCTGCGTGGAACACAATTTTTATTGTTCTACAAGATAATGAAAATTGGACTTTGTTTTTTTAAATGGCAGGAGGCACTTTTATGATTATGTAACTTTTTTCGTTCTCAGCTCTGTTTCAAAATGCAGTTTAGCTTCGCTTTTCAGTCTTAAAATTAGTTATGCAGTTAGTTCAACCAGAAAGAAAAATTCTGTTCTCATTTCCTCGCCATCATTTCATTCCAGACCTGTATGACGTTCTTTCTTCTGTGGAACTCGACAGAAGTTTAACAGAATGTCCTGGGTGTTTTTTCTCTATCCAGTGAAAGTGAATGAAGACCGATCATTATTGAGCTCCAAAAATGACAAAACAGCATCATAAAAATAGGACTTAGGACTTTTGCTTTATATTCAGAGATTTCTAGAGTCACATGATAACTCTGTGAGAGGAACAGACTGAAATTCAAAAAGTGGTCAATTGGTCATTCATCAATAATCTTCCCCTCAGGTGTAGCTTTGGAATGCCATTCACACTTCTTCATATTCACTCATGGCTTTTTATTTTAATTGACTTTGAGCCTGGAGTGCAGTATATTTAAATATTCATGAATGCCAACAATGTTTTTTGCAACTCTTTGAGGGCAAACATTTCAACTAATATGTCTCAAAGTAATTAAATCTGAATTCAAAAAACGTGAAATATAGTTTTTAACTTTTTGGGGCTTCACTTTCATTGTGTATTGAAAAGAGAAGTGTAAACCTTCCTCAAAGTGTCTCCTTTTATGTTTCAAGAGAGTTCATTTTTGAGTAAACTTAAACTATCCCTGAACTGGAAGTTATCTTTACTGTGACCCATCAGTCTTTCTGCTGATAGCAAACTCTTTGTGCTCAAGGAGAAGTTGGAGAAGTTTATAATTACCCAGAGAGCAGTCTGTTTAATTGAGCATTTCTGGACGATGGTGCTCAGGATCAGCGGAGTAATTAAGGATTAGTGGGGCTCAGTGCCGGTGGCTGAGGGGCACTCGCGCTCTGCAGGGCCCCCTGAGGGAAGGGCCCCTCTTATGACGCTGTCGGCCCTATTGCAGGTCCCGCCACCACAAATGCCTTTCACTTCCTCCATGAGGTCACAAATCTTAATTAAACAGCTACCTCTAATGTGCAACAAGCAGATAAGGATGAAGAACCACCCTATTCTGTTTTTTCCATTCAGAACTGCTTGACTGGGTCTCTTCTGTTTGATGAGGAGTTTCTAACTTGGCCTGTTTTCTTCTCTCTTCTTTTCACTCGTTTTGGGCGTTCTGCTTTCTCTATCTCTTGCCCTGGTTCACCCCCTTGGGCTTTATTCTTTTTAACACTCCCCCCACATTCCCATGCTCTTGTTGGACATGTCGTCATTCATCCTTCACATCACTTTCTTTCTCTGCAAATGTTCCCTTCCTCCTTGCTTTTTCTTTTTTTCTCGTTTCTTGTTCATGTTTTTTTTTGTACTTTTTTCTTTTTTTTCATAAAATTGAATCTTTTTTGTTCATTTGATTTTTTTTTTCGTATTCCGTCATGCTTTTGCTTTTTATTTTTGTTTGTTATTCTGTATTTATTTTATTTTATTTTGTATATTCTAATGTTTTCTTTGTTCATTATTTCATTCTTTTTTACATTTTAATTTTTTTTGTTCATTCTCTTATTTGTTTAATTGGTCTTTTATTCTTTCATGTTGTTGCTTTTTTTTCTTTTTCTTTTTTTTCTTTTATTCTGTTTTTTACTTTCATATTCTGTATTTTTCAAATATTTAAATTTTTAAATTATTTTATTTATTTCATTCATTCTAATGTTCTTTTATTTTTTTTTAACATTATTTCTTTGTACTCTTTTTCTTTTATTTGTTTGTTCTTTCTTTCAATATTTAATTTGTTCTTTATTCTTTCGTTCTTTCATCTCTATGTTCTGCTTTATTCTTTTCTCTGTCTCTCGTGGGGTGGTTTTATGTTTGGGCGGAGCTACAGGTAGCGTGTCAGAGCGCGGTCAGTCAGGAGCAGGTGGAAGGCATGCTGAGTGAGAACGATGCTCTCAGGACAAATCTAGCGGCCCTAGAACAGGTACCTGACCATGATACAGCATCACGACCTTCATCAACCCCAGTTCCTGCATCCTCTTAACTCAGTGACCATGTCTGGTCTAACACACATGCTCTTTGCACCATTAACTGTTAAAATACACATGTACTAATAGCACTTTCACCAGCTTTAATGCTATTCCCTATGTACAAATCACTTTCAGTTTACAGCAGTTTGTTTGATGCCATACTTTCTTTTAATTTCTTCTCTTAAAAAAAAGTGTCAATATTTAAATAACTATTAATGGTGGTTCATATAGATACTTTGTTTTGCTTTAAGATCTTGTTTTTTGTTGTTGTTGTAATTTCTAGTCACAAATTCAGACCGTGTGACTAGTGCCTTATGGAAGTATGGCTGTGTGAACAGAAGTTATAAGTTAATAGTCATATTTAAATACTGTGCTTATCCATTGCTGATTAGATTACTTACAAAATATAGTCCATTACTGAATACGAATTACAAAACTGTAGTTAGTAATTGGGAAGTGCTCGAAGCCGAATACCTTAATCGGAAAGGCATGGATATAGTGGCTTCAAAACGAATAACAAATTCAACCGAATAATGTTCGGCAGACTATTATTTAACATTTAGTATTATTGTTTTAATTAGAAGATATTTCAATACATTGTATGATTGTAATAAAAGAAGAATTCACTATACAAGTCTTATTTGTTAAATGAAAACTGAAGGGAACATAATTACATTTAAAACGGTCTTCTCGTGTAATTTCACAAACTTCTGGTTAAAGCCCTGCCCACTTCTGGATTTATCCAAATACAGATACAAATAATTTTGAGATTGATATGGATTCAGATATTGGCTCTGCTGCACACCGCTGGTTAGTAAAGTAATTTATTACTTATTACATTACACATTTTAGATAATATAATTTGACTACTTTTAGATTACTTTGGACCTTACTCTTAGCCTTAACTTGTTAATCACAGATTTGAATAGGATAATCTTGTACTGTATTGATATAGAAATACAAAGTGAAAAACAAAAGATTGTTGAAAAATTGTCATCAACAAAATGAAGTGCATTAAACCTTACACTACACTACATCAGGGTTTCCCAAACTGTGGTTTTTGAAGGAACTGCAGGGGGGCTGTAAGTTTATGAAAAGGTAATAATTAAGTCATAAAAATGTAAAACAATCAAAATAAAACCCAAATAGATCAAATATTTTTTTAATGCTGTGTGGCCTCTGACTTGTGTAATTCCACAAAACTAAAAGACTTTCTGAACATACATAAGCAATAGGCTGTTTTAGAAATGAAAATTTAAAAGATTAAAAAGAATGAATAAGAATCAATAAATTATGAATAATTTACTGCCATTTTGTGAATATTAAGTGATCATTTAAAATGTAACCAATAAATATGTAACTGTAATCTGATTATGCGTATTTTAAAATGTAATATAATTACAAGTGTATATACATTTTGGAACCTGTTTGCGTTATCCAGATTACCAGCCAAACTCATTATGCTTATTTATTTTATCCAAAGTAACTTACAATGTATTTAAGGTATATTAGCATTTCTATGTGCACTTCCTGGGAATAAAGCCCATTATCCATTGTGAGCAATGACTAAATATGAATATTTAAATAAATATGAATAATTTAATTTGTACTCCAAGGAAGCATAAGGTTTATTTGGCAGGACTTCCACTCCACTTTAACCCTGATTGAGGTTTTGAAAACTTTTCCATGTCTAATATATTGCTTTCCATGCATGTAGTACTTGTGCTAGCCTAGATATTTTGTTTATATATGTTCACACATGCATGCATCTGTTCATTTATGTATATTGCATCATGCCTGAATGTTGATACTTAGCTTTAAAGCACTCATGGGTCCATTTATATTGATATTGAATTCTGCATTGTGCTGAATTGCATTTCTCAGCTGTTCTCTGGTGTTAAGCTCTTTCTGCTCCTTCATAACTCTTCTGTTGTCATTTTCTTGCTGATAGACTGAGGAAGATTTAATTCAGTTGTCCTGGGTTCTTTAAATATCTGAAACTCACTGTTTTTCACAGATCCAAACAGTGAAGACTCAGGAACAGAATTTGTTGAGAGAGCAAAATCTTGCTCTCAACGCAGAGCTTCAGCAGAGACGTACAGAACAGGAGAGCTTCCTGGCGCAGAGAGATGATCTCAACTCACAGCTACAGGTATTTTGGTACCTGTTCAATTTTTAAACCACATAGAAAGGCATTTGCAACAATTAAACATTGTATTTCTGTGTAAAATGCTATTTGATTGGATAGGAAGCATATTAGGCTATAATATTATTAGCTAATATAATTTTTCCCTGCCCACTGCAGAAAAGTCCAATCGTTTTGGAGAATGAGAAAGTCCATTTTGATGAAAGTTTTTTTTTTTTAATGCTAAAAAATATAGTTAAACATAGTAAAAAATGTTGCATTTGCATTCAGATTATACATAAAAATGGTTTAACTTCTTTGGTGATCAGGAGTCAAACCGAGCGAATAGCCGACTTTTGGAGCAGCTCACTGAACTTGGTCTGGAGAAGGACAAGCTACAGCAGGAGTTAGAGGAGGCCAGAAAGGTGATGCACACAAACCCCCTTTCTTTTTTTACCTTCTGATCATTTCACAATTCAGTAAATTCCCACTGCAGCAGGTGAAAGTAGTTAAACGTTTGGTGCACTCACCATCTGTCACGTCATTTAAGCTTCTTTAGTGAGTCAGTACACTCTGCTCGTTCTTCCATCAGTTAATACTCTGATCTTTTGACCATCATAATGACTTTATTAATGTCAAATCGGATTTAGACACGAATGGGCTCTGGAAGATTCACCTCTTTTTGTGCACTTTTTCTTCTTCTTCCCTCTAAAATCTGTAATGTTAGTCAATGTTTCTTGCTCCTAACCAGTTTTTACACTTTTACATGATCATTTATCTCTGTCTTTCTGACCATTTGATTTAATCAGGTTTATTTTGCTACATTAATGTAAATCATCCTGAATGAACACAGTTTTTGAATGAACATTACTTAAATTCAGTACAAAAATACTATCATGTAGAAATATGATGTAGAAATAACTGCTTTTCCATAAAAAGCAGTTTGAGAATAACTGCCTTTGGAGTGACTTTGTGCTGAAACAGCAACGTTACACACTAAAGAAAGTTGAAAATGTAAAAAAAAGTAATATATAAAGTATAGAGGGTATGCACGTGACGTCACCGTTGGCCGGAGTGACTGCGGTTACGCCCACTAAGTGGCAAAAACACTGAGCGGCAGCATTGGTTTTCAGCGTGAATGCTGCGGAAAAACACACAAAACGCGTCTAAAACGGGAAAGAGCTTTGAGACCATCTGTACAACTAGATTTGACAAGAAATATGAGGTATATTTTTACAGACTACCGAAAGCAACAGAACAGAGAAGCAAATAGATCGCTGCAATTCATAGAAACAACTGGACTCCAGGCAGCGAAAGGTGGATTTGCAGTTATCATTTTTGTGTCAATATGCTGAATTTAGTGGTAAAATCATTCTCTATATATTGTATTGTTATATATTGTATTGACAACTCATCAATCAAATATTTACCACTGTATATTCTGTATAATTTGACATTTTTAAATAAACACTGACAAAAAACTATACAAGTTTTAAGTCTAGACGATATGATGATATATATAACATTGATATAAGTGATCACCTGGATTTAGACCTGTGTATATTGTATTTATATAAAGCGTTCACAGGAAAATTTGCTGTATGTATTTCCCCGGTGTCAAAATTAGGCACATATAAATGTCAGGAAACACGATTCCTGGCTGCATGTCAATATCCATGGATCACTGGATCTTTAGTAAGTTGTAAGGAACACTATATTGAGTCCAATCTTTAGTTTAACCCTCTGAGGTCTCGCTTTTTTTCTTATCAGTGCAAAAGAAACTCAAAATACTCTGTTGATTTTTATCTTACATATTAAGTGTTGTACATCATTAGATCCTGATAAGTGTCTATTTTTTTTCTGGATACTCACAATAAAAAGAAAGTGTTTCGCTTTTCGCCAAATAAAGAAAAACAAACATGATGCGCGTTCTGCCTTCTCTCTGTCAGTTAAGTCCATTCTGAAACGCGTCCGAAAATTAACTGTAATTCCGCCAATACTTGTCATACAGGCACGAGTGTTTTTCCATAATGAAGCTTGAACTCTCTTCTTTTAAATGAATTAATTTATATAAAAAACAAATATTCTCAGTTTATGTAATCTGTATGAAAAGAGAGAGATGTCAGTATTTTTCTTTCCAGCTCATTATACCTCATTACGCGTTAATGTGCCACGCCCACGGACAGCGCGCCGGTATTCAAACGCAAATGATCTAAGGCAAGCCATTCAAACATGCCAACGCCCACCAGCTGGATTATAAAACACATCGTGTTTATTAAGTATCTTGTACAGCTGTGTACACAGCGTATCCTTTCGCTGTGAGGAATAATGCTATCTAATAACCCTGGAATAAAAGTGCTGGTAGTTTCATTTCGAGGAGCAACGGATCCAGCTGATGTAGTAAGTCATTTATTCTTAAGTGCTTTGTTCTAATCGCGATATTGAATAGTGTCTGACTGTAAACCGCAAAAAGACTGTTTAAATATGAATTGCGTGTCTGTGTGTAGGCTAAATGATGAATGAACGGCATGCAGGCGCGCACGCTTTGTTTACTACAGTTATACAGCGCGTGTCTGTGACGTTCATTCACTCTCGCACCTACATTAGTAAACGTTATGTTTACATGAACACATCCAAACTATATTGCTATAGCCTACTAAGATGAGTAAAAATAGACTGAAATATGTTAAAATAAAATGTCTGTATAAGCAACAAGCTGCTAATTCACATGTATATACTAATATATCATACACAATATGTTACAGACTAAATATGAATGTTTAGACAAGATTTTGTGATAAGTTTTGGATAGATTATAAAGTTTTGACTGTAAAAAAAGACTACTGTCACATTAAATAGTTAAGCTTTTGTTCACCAATTTCTGCTCCTAGTTAAATATACTATACTGCAGGGTTGTGGACTCGAGTCGCATGACTTGGACTTGACTTGGACTCGAGTCCCAAATTTGATGACTTGCGACTCGACTTGACATGATCAAAGATGACTTGCGACTCGACTTAGACTTAGACAACAATGACTCGCGACTTGACTCGGACTTGAGCCCTGTGACTTGGAAAGACTTGACCTACCTTCTAAAACCACAGATCAGAGTTGTAATAATCACTGTAGTATAGCACTGTATCATTGACGCATGATCACAGTGCCGATTAGCGCTGCTTTCGCACGTTTGGCACTGAGCCAGAGAGTGTGTGATAGAGTGTGTTCAGCAGCGCTTGTCAGTTGTCATTTATCACACGTTCAGACAGTTTTCAACCAAATAATGTTTTTTTATTTTCTTTTTCAGGCATTTAAATACACAAGTACTAGCGAATCATTTATAATTTGAGAAAAAGCAAACAAACTGATGTCTAAGTTAGCGGAAATAAATAGGCTACTAAACCTTTCAAATATAATTTTGAGAATAGTTTTTTTTTCCCACAACAAACGCACATTTTAGCCTATAGGTAACTATAAAGTCTTCTCCTTGTTCACCAGCCACTCACTTTCATGTCTTTCGGGAGAAATGGGTGGATTTATGTTTTGTAGGCTAAATGACAGGCACGTAGCCCCAAAAAGTGTCACGTGACGCTTGATACGTCGCCGTGGAAATAGGAATGTTCTACAATTACTGTCGCGTTAACAAAATAATTTAACCAGGGACTCAATATTTTAAACTTAATGTGTAGCAAATCACGATTAATTTTCCCAATGAACAGTTACTTTTATTTTTAAATCTGCATTGCCACATTCTCTCTCACACACATTCAAAATGTGTAGCAGTTATTTCTATTAAATGATTTTGCCTTTGTTACTGGTTACCAATAAAAAACAAATTTTCACTGCCTTTTCCTTTTTTTGTCACACGTAAGAAAAATCCCTAAATTGAACTGAGATAGATGGGTGCCCTTAGTGAAAATTTTATCGCAATAAATATGAAATTAAACAAGTCATGAACATATTTTAAAAGCCTTCCTGATATAAATTATATACATTTAATTTTTCTATAGTAATTAACACTGAGACACTAATTTGTGCAAAAAGCACTAATGACTTGTTTAAGACTTGAAGCTTAAACTCGAGGACTTGCAACTTGACTTGGACTTGCCTGTCTTGACTCGGGACTTGACTTGGGACTTGAATGCAAAGACTCGAGACTTACTTGTGACTTGCAAAACAATGACTTGGTCCCACCTCTGTACTATAGTATGATGTTTTGTCAAAAATAAAGTAGGTATATTGAATTATCAACTAAGATGTTATTATAGTGTTTGTTCCAATATTCAAACTAATGAATCCTTACCTTTTTTAATACGTATGATAAAATGTATACTTTTTACAAAGAAATACACTCGAAATATTGTTAAAATTGTAATTGTTGTTGTAATTGTAACCTATTTGTAATTGGTTACAATTTCTAATTGTAAAATGTGTATATATAGATCATTTCTTTTGTCCTTGCATTCTTTGGGATCCTGTGACACACCTGTGTGAAAGGGCTAATTAATATGCAGCTCATTATAGGGCTCATTATCCGGCCTTTGTCTTCTCAGGTGTGAACACGCCTCCACGCATATTGCCTTTCCAAACAAAAGGTGTCTTATAAAATTTAAATCAATGTATTGTTTTGTGTAAATGATTAGGCAGGATGATTTTCAGATCATTTTGAAGCAAAAATTCTAGGCAACAACACTCATTAGTCAAAAGTCTTGTGGACACATATTTAGTATGTGTTTTGTGGCCTTATTTCAGACACTTTAAGTTTTAGTTTTTTCAATAACCATGCATAAGCAATATTCTCTCAAAAATACAAACATGTACATGCATGTTGCTCACATATTACGGTAGCCCCGTTTGTGCTATATAGAGTGAATTTACACCTTTGCCATTAACATGTTTATAAATAACTGAAAAAAGCACAAATGTCAGAGCATGTCAGAACACCTCAAGGACCCCAAAAAACCCATAGACCTCAGAGGGTTAAACTGATAATCGTTTGTTTTACTCGCGTTTTCGCAGTTTCCCCTATTAAATCCAGTCACGCAGCCGCTCTTCTGCCACTCAGTCCGGCTGAGGGGGTGTGTTCCGGCGGGAAAGTGACGTTAATGCATTCCCTCTATATTATATAAAGTAATAAATTGAGATTTCTATCTGTCTATATACCCATTATCTAAATACCAGTTGTTGAAGAAGATAGTGCCTTATGTTTTACAAACAGTCTTATGCTTTAAGAAAAATATGTGATTGAATCTTGATAATGACTGGACCTTTGAAACCGACATATTTTATTCAAAACTAAATACCACACTGTTCTCTCAGACTGCAGATAAGCGTAAGGTCATGCTGGATGAACTGGCCATTGAGATTGCGCAGGAGAAATCTCGGCAAAAAGAGGAACTGGGCAATGTGCGTTTGCAGCATGAGAAGGAGGTGCTGAGCATTAGGGGACGCTACGAGAAGGAGCTCCGGGGCCTCCACGAGGACAAGAACCGCATGGAAGAGGAGATTCGCTCACAGCTACGAGATGAGAAAGTAAGGAACCTTTCTGGGCCGGTAACTGTAAGTTTGTAGGTCGAGACATGAACTTTCAATAAAGCACTTAACCTCAGGTTGCTCCCGGTGGATTGTCTCTGTACAAAGTGTACTTTGGACAAAAAGGATCTGCTAAATTTCCATTCTCAATTGTGTTTTATTTTTAGGCTCGTACCAAAGAGCTGGAGGGTCTTCAGCCGTATGTAGAGGAGCTGAAAGCTCAGGTTCAGTCTATGGAGGGGACGAAGGGCTGGTTTGAACGCAGACTCAAGGAAGCCGAGGTGCTGTGTGTTTACAGCCATCTCTCACTGCAGAGCAATGCCAGAGATGGAAACTGTCTTTTGTTGTTTACGTCTGGGTACATCAGTATCATTCTGACCACATGATGTCAGTGTTGTTTTTGTCGTTACCGTGTTACAGACTTTAAAATGCAAAAAAGGTGAAAAGAAGAGCATTTTTAATGGATTTATTTTTGTATAAAAAACAAAACAAAATGCAGCAGCATTAATCTTAAAACGATCACTCTTTGATGTGTAGTTGATTTATATTTTCGATGCTGTGTGTGTTGTGAGCAGGAGATCATGGAAAAGAACAAACTGGACCATGCAGAAGAGATCCAGCGGGTACAGAAAGATCATACTGGCCAGCTGCAGGTAAACTGTATGTGATGATAAAAACACATTTGTGTGTTTAACAACTCTTAATGGAGTACAGTAGGCTAAAGCAGATGAAGTAATGAACGGTAAAGCTATATATAGCAGATCTTGTCTTTATGGCACATTTGTTGTCTTCAAACATATTCTCAGAAACCCTCACATCAGAAGGCTTTATTCTGTCATCTCTCATTGAGTTGATGGATGCTTGCTGTACATAGAATTCTACTAAATGAGCTTAAAACACTTAGCCTGGATGCCAGCTGAACTTAGCCCCGCCCACAACATTTGAGGGGTGAAGTTCGGTCTGGACTTGATCCGTTGTGGAGCAAGTATGCCCGAACCAAAGCTGTTCGGACCAATCAAATTGTCAGGGCGGGCTTTCTACGATGATGGACAGATAATCAACAGTAACGTAATCATCCACGTCACCAAAGAGCGCTTGGGTTGAATTCGTTTACAACAAAGAATGGCTGCCACTGGAGAATTTAGATGTGTAGATTCAGCCATCGCTTCTGTTATAGATGATGTAGACATCGCATTAATTTTAAAAGAGGAACAGAGAACCGCAATCAACACATTTTCTTTTTGCCGTCCTTCCAACGGGATTCGGCAAAAGTTTAATTTATCAGCTGGCCCCGATGGTCGCTAGGAAGATGGGGCGCAATGAAAACCCTGTGGTCATTGTTGTTTTCGTGTACACCGTGTATCTGTAAATTCTTTTTACAACACCGGCAAATATAGTTTACACTCATCTTCTTCCAGCGTGTGTGCAGTTGAGTTATGTTGACTATGCGTCTCTCAACATACGTTATTTACTCCGTTGCTCTGATTGGTTGTAGGTCTATCCAATTGAGTGCCGAGGCATTTTCTTTCCTGGTTCAGTTGAAACACGCCCCATAATCACAGCCCAATGGAGCAGTATCAGACTCACATTCTGAGTAGAATCTGAGTATGACAACGTCAGGCTATAAAAGACTATTAAATGCATGAAATGCGTATATCATCCATTGGCGCTCAAAAGTTAAGCATTTGAGAATGAGGTCATGAAAACCCAAGTTCAAATCTCATATAATTACTTTTGTTTTCATTAAAGTAGCTGGAGTACATTTGATGGCATTTCATTTATGATTCTACTTACCTGAACCAATAAAAGTCCTGGTGGTCTCTATGGCCAGTCTATCTCTGGTATGACTTGATTTTATCCACCTTGATTTGATTGGATCGTATAAAGTTGGATATGATCTTACCATTTAATATCATTTTTACCGTGCCTGCACTTCCTTGGTTATGTCAGCATAAAAGAAAAGTTATTTCAGAAGCAGAGAAAGTTGTATTGATGAAAGATTTTGAGAACAAATTTATATTTTAGAACTTTTCTTTTCTGCTGACATAACCAAGGCTGCAAATCATTTTATTCAAGCTGAACTTTTCTTTTTTTTAGATTTTTTTTTTGAAAGATATATATATATATATATATATATATATATATATATATATATATATATATATATATATATATATATATATATATATATATTATAATAATATATATATATATTAGTCAGTAGTTTTCCAACTACATAAAGGGGTCCACTGTGCAATTTTTAAAAGAACATCTGAACATTGCTAATGATAGTGAAACAAAGTACATGGATCCAAATAGCACAAAACAACGCCCCTACCTCCTCAGCCAATGTCCATCTGACTTTAAAAAGAGTCGGGCCTCAGTTCAGAATAAGTTTGTTTACATTTTTTTTTAAATATTATTTTTTAAAAATAAAAATGTAGTAGGAAAGCACACAAACACACACACACGCGCACACACACACCTACACACACACACACACACACACACCTTTTAAGCACCTTTTTGCCATAAAAGTTTAGCTTGCATGGAAAACAAATAAGCATAACCAAAGCCATGTGGGCATGGAAAATTGTATTAACCAATAAAATCATATCCCATTTTTTAAGTTTGACAAATCACACACAATAAGACCAGAATATGTATTAAACAAATAAATAAGGTTTATTCTGTTCCGAAACTTTTTTTCCATTGTGCATTTTAAATGAATGAATGAACATACAGTATATTTCCGCCCTTTCTCAGGCTAAAGCTGCAGAGGTGGAGGCAGTCAAACAGCAAGTGACGGAGATGGAGAAAGAGAGAGAAGATCTCAACAATACAATCGGCAAACTGAAACAGGTGTGGGAACAGAATGCATTCTTTTTTCAGGCGGTCTCCTGGTGGCTCTGCTGGGGCTTTAGTTCTTCAACGTGATGAGTACCATGTGTTTTTAAGATGCTAAATAAGGCATGACTCAGATATGGAGGATATTATGGGGGTGTGATTGCTGGAGCTCAGCAGTTATTTTAAATGTGACTCAAGAACGATGCGTGACTCATCAGTAGGCTGAGATTGTTCTTTGAATGAGCATCTGGTGCCAGTAGCTCCTCTCGGATGTTTAGTTTTCAGAGCTGCAAAATTGGCGTTTCCTTGACTCATCTGAATATTTTTAGGATGATTTATTAGGAATTTCCTTTTTGTCATTGTTATTATATAACTAAGACTGTTTTACTAAAACGAATATTTAAAGCATCATACACTACTGTTCAAATTTTTTTTTTTTTTAAAGTAATTAATACTTTTATTCAGCAAGGATCAGTGTTGTGTGTAACAAAGTACATAGTAACGCGTAACAGTAACGTAACTACTTTTTCGGGTAAAAAGTAGTGTAACGCGCTACTACTGAAAATTTGGTAACGAAACGTAGTTCCTTTTTCAATTCCGCACAACGTTACTTTTCCCAGGGACAGATTTGACAGCAACACTGTCTCCTCAACTGCGCGCTTGTAATAGTCAAAAGCTCCACACGGTACATGACAGAGGCTGGTAGCAGAGCAATCAATTCTGTGAATTACACTGCGCAAACCAAAAGTAATACTACCCACCAGATGAAGAAGGGTTGGCTCTCCACAGAACATAAAATATTAATTTTATTGTATTTTTCGTGTTCGCATTTATGAGGAAAAAAAAACAATGTTATGGACGTAACAGTTCTTCGGACGTGACCGCTCTGAAAGCGGCACTAAAAGACTGCTTTAAAACTTTCACAGAGACCTTAAACAGACATTTAAAACACCAAATATTAAGGATTGGCATATCAAGAAAATAATATTCGATGATTGCTCGAAAATCGTACCTCTCCCCCCACATGCTTACCGTAAGATGGCGTTCGCTCAAATCCCGCTCCGATATTAAATTTCTCTGTATAGGCTTACGTGTCTTACCTAGTCATTAAAGAAAACTATTTAGTTTCATATTTATGTTTAAATAAAATTTATTTTTTCATTTCATCTATGTATTATATGAAAAGTGAAAAGCATGAGTAAGATCATAATATGCGCAATCGGAGGACAAATGGACTGGGCAGACATGATTTTGACCACTTCATTAAGTTTGTTTTTGTAGAAAGCCTTTCTTTAAAGTGAATTTCGTTTTGTATTAATTGTATCTTAATATTAATAAATTTTTCATCAACCTATTGTCTGGATTTAATAAATAAGAAGTAAATATAGCAGGCAGTGTAATCATGACTTCTCAGGAGCTCCGTGCCGGCGCGTGAACTGAGCTCGTCTCATAAATTAACCGAAACTCAGCGTATAAGCTACTTGCCTCAAAGATCTGAGAAATATATAGAAAGCTTGAAATGTGTACTTTAAAACAAAACTATTCAAAACAAAAGAAAACAGACTACTCTCTGCTTATGTAATCCGTATGAAATGTGTATTTCTCTCTGGTGCGTTCACTACTGCGAAGATTGCGAGTCAGCATCGTCAACTTGATCTTTGCAGCCGACACTGACAAAGAAAACACTTGTTTATTAATAAACAATTGAAATGTCTCCTTGCTATATTTGACATATTATTCATAATCATTACTTTTGCCGGTTCTTTGTGACATTTTTCATTAACGTGTCACCACCGCTCAATAGTTAATGTTGTTCTTTGGTGTTCAGTTTATACAGGTTTTTCAAATGTTATTTAAATAAATATATTTTTTCTATCTCAAAATCTCTCTTTTTTTCTATATTTTTTCTAGTTTTTCAATAAGTAGAGTTCATAGTAGAATTTTATGTAGGCCTACACATTTAGGAACAGATATTGGGTTCTGCCCAAAGTCAAGCAACATAAAAGTAACGTAAAAGTAACGAGTAACGTAAAGTAACGGATTACTTTTTTAAGAAGTAACGAGTAACGACGAGCAAACACTACTTTTTAAAAGTAACTTCCCCAACACTGGCAAGGATGCATTGAATTGATCAAAAGTGACATTAAAGACATTTATGATGTTGCAAAAGATTTCCATTTCAAATAAATGCCATTCTTTTGAATTTTCTATTTATCAGATAATTGTGACAGAAATATTAAAATAATAAGAAGAAACATTTCTTGAGCACCAGATCATTATATTAAAATGATTTCTGAAGGATCATGTGACATTAAAGACTGACTAAAGAACATTAAAAACATTAATCTCATAACATTATTTCTGAAGTTCTTCTGTAAATGAATTTCAGAATTTCTGTAAATGAAGTTCCTTCAGATATGCTCTTTTATTGTCTAAAATATAGAAAATTAAAGATTAAAGACTAAAATAACTCTATGAACTATTTCAAACTAAACTGAAAAGTTATTTGAAAATTATTTTAAAATAAAGACTTTTTTGCTGAACTATAATAACCTTTTGTGTGTATTTCAGGAGATTAAAGACACGGTGGATGGACAGAGAATCCTGGAGAAAAAAGGTAGTTCAGCGGTAAGTAGGCAATCCAGCCAGAAAAAAAAAGAGATGAGTCAGGGCTTTCCCTCTCTCCATTTCCCAGAAAGTGAATTAAAATAGTCCCAGGCGATGGGCAGGACACCTCTCTGCCCTGCAGACCTGAAACCAGACCTCCCATTGATGAGGGTCGATCAGCTTTCATTAACGTTTTAGCCGTTTTATCAATAGAATCTCGTTTGACAGTTCATCGATTGCCTGTGTGATGTCTATGTGTTTGTCTGCAGTTCCAAAAGCTATCCATACCTTTAGCTCAAAGTTTTGGTTATAATTTTTCTATGGCATTGTTTATTTATATAGTCACACTGTTTATTAGGTTACAAATGCAGCCCCTCTGGAAAGTTCCTTCCTGCTTGAAGGGATTTTGGCCACAAAATGGATGAAATTTCATATATCTTGTCCTCTTTTTTTACCTTTCAACAAAAACAAAAAAGCTTTTGTAGTGCTACTGTGGCAAAATGGATGGACAGGATGTTTACTTAATGTGAAATATATAGTATTCTTCAGAATATAAGACAACCCTCCCTTTTTCAAGATGCATACCTTTTGGAAAAGTCTTTTTGAGGACCAAATCTTGTCTTTTATAAAGAAAATGATTTTATTTGAAAATATTTTTCATATTGCATATTTTTCCTTTTTTTATATTGAAAATATGGTAAATACTGAAAAATATATATTTTAAAATAGAAACTTTATGGCATACTGTAAAAATAACCTGTATTTCTCATTTCCAGTAGATTTCACAATGACTGATTTCTCACCTTTTTATGTACAGTGACAGATGTTGTCATGTCAAAAAACAGGTGTTTGATCTGCATTACCTACCTGATTCGGGTTTTTTTTCCTTAGGCCAATCACATAGCACTGAAAAGACCGCAGAAAAGACTTCTCCCTGAAGTCGGAGGGCAAGCTCTAGGCTAGACTTGTTCATTTTTACGCCGCATCAAAGCGTCCGCTTAGAAGAAATTGACAGGCAAGTGTGTCGGTACGTAGCTGAAATAAGAAATTAGGGGCCTCGCTGGCGGGTATGTTCAGCTCTTTCGTGGTATCCAGTGCCTTCAGCTGAATGACGGCTCTGGTTATGGGTAGCCTCTCATTTCTTTTTTCGGCTACGTACTGACACACTCACCTGTCAATTTCTTCGAATCGGCTGCTTTTAGGACAGCGATAAGCTTTTACTTGACTCTTAGCATTTTTAAGACTGCCTTTTTGGGCTCACCATCTTCTAACGTCACACTCTGTCACACCGTATTTTTTGGGCTGCTTGATGTGAGTTGTGATGACCGCTGCATTTATCAGTCCTGGGGGGTCACACTCGTTTTACAGGTATTTGATGCTCCCTATTGTTGTGGGTGTATTATTGAAATGTAAAAGTCTAGACCCTGAATATGAGACGACCCCATTTTTTCACATGGATTTTTTAAGAAAAAAAACACTGTCTTATTTTTGGAACAATACAGTATATATATTTTGGTTTGCTATTTTATTATGTAATGCAGTGATATTCAGACATTTTTAAGTGTGGTTTAAGTGTCCAAATACTTTTGGGGCCAATGTGTATACTGGATTCTTAAATGTCTATCAAGCTAAATGTCCATCTGCTGTCAAAATAATACCTGTCATGTTATGTCTGCAGCTGAAAGACTTGAAGAGGCAGCTCCATCTGGAAAGAAAGAGAGCTGATAAGCTCCAGGAGCGGCTACAGGAGATCTTAACCAACACTAAGACCCGAACAGGTGAACACTTTCTTTGTCCCTACGTGATACACTTAGATTTTGAGACATATCTCCTTCATCACCATATAAAGCAGTTGTAAATGCAGGAAATAAGGCTTTTTAGAGTAGTCGACAACCCTCTCAGGTGATTTAAACTGCAATGGGCTCTGCAGGCGCTGTTTCATCACACATGGGTGGCTGAATGAAACGTTTAAAGCAGGTAAAAGTAAGTAAAAATGCGGCGCTGTGCATAAATAAGGCTGCAGAGGAAGATGGCTCCACCCCTACAGTAAATCGCTATAAATGAGACAAACCCAAAGCATGTTCTTACCACCTGAGGTGAATTATAAAGAGCCTGTCCGCTTTGTTCTTGCATCAGGTTCCTGTGGGATGTTGAGCAGTTCACTTTCCTGCATCGCCTCATTGGCTATAAATAGTTTCTTCCAAGAAGGCAAATTACATTTAATGTCGTTTTTCTTCACATTACAGTGGTGTTATTGCATATCATGGAGATTTTTGGCTCCATTCTGGAATGTAACACTCACTTATCACAATCTGAGAAATTCCTGAAGAATAACATGCATTCTCTCGCCCCATTTCTTTTCTTCTCATCAATACAGGAGTAAAATGGGTTTTGAATACAGTTTTTGTTGAGTTTAGCTAACTGTTTTATATGATTGCAAATAAAATTGACTTCACTTGATTTGATTAGCATTTTTTACAGTACATATTGACTTTCCAATAATCAGAGTAAGGATTTTTTTTTAGTTGCAGTAAGAGTTAACGCAAAACAAGTAAACCTCTTCTCTCCCATTTACATGCAGTCTTCATTATTTTGATTATTTGCTTCATTATTCTGATTATTGCCGCACCCCATTATTCACATACCCTAATGCACAGTACAAATGATGCACTCACATACAGTAGGTGTGTTAATGGCCACTAGCCACTTGCGTCAAATGCAAAATGCACTTCTATAGATGTAATGGATTTTTTTTTTGTGGGATCCCTAAAATTTCTTTTCACAATTCTCTTTTCCAATTTTGATACCACAGCTGAAACTACTAGGCTAACTAATATAAATAAAAAAAAAAAATTAAAGACAAGTAAACAGTCTAAAAATAAGAACAAATAATCAAATTGCATGCAATAGCAATACAATAGCAAACACAATTAAAGCTGCAAGCAGCATTTAGCGGTGTTCAAGCAGTTAAGGCAGTTAAGCTCAAAAGCATCAAAAGACATTAAGTTTCATGTAGCAAGCATTTAAACACTGACATCATAGATGGAATAGACCTTGTTTTGGCATGATTTACCATGATATACCAAATTTTTGTGTGATTTTTCATGATTTACCATGTTCCAGTATGATTTACCATGAATCTAGCATGATTTACCATAGTTTACCATGATATACCAAGTTCTAGTATGATTCACCATGATTTACCCTGCTCTAGCATGGTTTACCACAATTGAACACATTCTAGTATGGTTTAATATGATTCTAGCATGATTTACCATGTTATAGGATGATTTACCATGATATACCACATTCTAGAATGATTTATGATGGTTTTGAACATTATGATATGAACATTATATGATTGTAGATGGAAAAGACCATTTACAGCTAATACAGGCAATTTACCATAGGAAATACATGGTTTTGAAGCTTTTTTTTTTCATTCTGCACTAAAGCAAACCAGATTTTTCATGTTAACTCCATAAGGCATGCTTACACACACAGACACACACACACAGACACACACACACAGACACACACACACACATTATTGTGAAAAATCTCTTTTAATGGTCTATAAGCATTTCACATATTTCTTTGTGATGTAATGATATTTAAACTGTATTACCAGTCCATCATAATAATAAAAAATAGCTTTAAGCATTTGTTTGTTAGCCAATGCTGAAAGCTGATAAAAAGATTAAGCATGTATAATCCTGCTGCTCCCTCTAGTGGACAACAGTGGTATTACAGCCTATATAGAGTTGAAATGAATGAATGGAAATTTGTTTTTTCACTTATATCTCGGGAACGAGAAAGTGAAAAAATCTGAAACTCAGAACTTAGATAGTGTCCGAGGAGCCCTGTTGAACGATACCATCCCGGTGTTGGTGGGCGATTCGGGCCGGGAGTTATGCTTGTTCAAAGGCATATCTTTTGGGGCTTATATCTCGGGAATGCCCAGGCCAAATCACACCAAACTCGAATCGAAGCTAGGTGAGGACGGGCTCTTTCCAACAAGCTATCCCACAAGAATCTAGGTGGTCTAGGTCGGGAGTTACAGCCGTTCCAAGTCGGGGGTCTCACGGATTAGCGATCCGCGGGGGGGCGCTCCCGAGGCCCGTGACGATTGATTTCGATCAAGGCCCAATAGAGGACCTTACCATCCAAATTTGAGCGCACAGGGAGTTTCCGTTTTCGAGTTATGAGTGAATTTGTACTGGGAGGGCGTGGCCTAACGTTATACTTTCGTTTTCAGCCTTCCTGTGATACCACAATTGAACACATTGTAGTATGATTTAATATGATTCTAGCATGATTTATCATAGTTTACCATGATTTACCATGTTATAGAATGATTTACGATGATATACCACATTATACAATGATTTACCATGTTATAGAATGATTTACCAGGATTGTAGCATGATTTACCATGATTCATCACATTGCTGACATGATTTGCCATGATACACCATGTAATAGTATTATTTACTATGATTTACCATGTTTCTATCGTGATTTACCATGATTTACCACATTGCTAGCATTGATGTGAAGTGGCAATAGCAATGAATTGATAAACTGACAAAAAAATTGTCTTATAATAGTTAACATGGAAAAACAGGTTTGCTTTAGTGCAGAATAGAAAATCAAGTCTGTCAAAATGAAACTGAGCCAATAAGTGGTCTTCTACTGCCCTCTGCTGGCCATTATACTTATTAATAAAGTGTTTTCACAGGTCTCTTATTTAGACATATGCTTACACACACACACACACACACACACACACACTTTTGGGATGTTATTGTGAAAATCTAATTTAGTTTAATATAGTTGATCAAATCTAATTTAGTTTAGTTGAATATTTAGGTAATATAGTTTAATAATATTAAACTATATTACCAGTCCATCATAATAATAAAAAAATAGCTTTAAGAAGTAAAATGGCCAGCAGAGGGCAGTAGAAGACCACTTATTGGCTCACTTTCATTTTAAACTACTTGGTTTCATTAGTATTCTACACTAAAGCAAAGTAGTTTTTTCATGTTAACTCCATAATGCATGCTTACACACACACACACACACACACACACGCACACACACACACACATTTGGGATATGTCATTGTGAAACTCTCTTTTAATGGTCTATAAGCATTTCACATATTTCTTTGTGATGTAATAATATAAAACTAATTTTAAAAAATAGCTTTAAGCATTTGTTTGTAAGCCAATGCTGAAAGCTGATAAAAAGATTAAACATGTCTAATACGGCTGCTCCCTCTAGTGGACAACAGTGGTATTACAGCCTATATAGAGTTGAAATGAATGAATGGAAATTTGGTTTTTCGCTTATATCTCGGGAACGAGAAAGTGAAAAAATCTGAAACTCAGAACTTAGATAGTGTCCGAGGAGCCCTGTTGAACGATACCATCCCGGTGTTGGTGGCCGATCGGGGCCGTGAGTTATGCCAGTTGAAAGGCATATCTTTGGGGGCTTATATCTCGGGAATGCCCGGGCCAAATCGCACCAAACTCGAATCGAAGCTAGACGAGGACGGGCTCTTTCCAACGAGCTATCACACAAGAATCTAGGTGGTCTGGGTAGGGAGTTACAACCGTTCAAAGTCGGGGGTCTCTCGGATTAGCGATCCGCGGGGGGGCGCTCCCGAGGCCCGCGACGATAGATTTCGATCAAGGCCCAATAGAGGACTTTACCATCCAAATTTGAGCGTGCAGGGAGCTTCCGTTTTCGAGTTATGATTGAATTTGTACTGGGAGGGCGTGGCCTAACGTTATACTTTCGTTTTCAGCCTTCCTGTGACACAATTGTGAATAATACAATGAATTTGAACAAAATGTGATTGTAAATGTTAAAATAATGATTTTATAAAGTCTAAATATGAATTATATATAACAATATTAGGGAGTAGTATGATGAAATGACAGCAGGAGGCAGTAAAATACCACTTATTGGCTGTTATACACCCTATTATAGCCATCCAAATGAAGAAGTTATACCTTTTTTGATAATTATTGATCTAGAGAGTCCAGAGAATTGTACTGCACTGGTTTTAAACATTATGATTTGAAAATTATATGATCATAGATGGAAAATACCATTTACAGCCAATACAGGCAATTTACCATAGGAAATATATGGTTTTAAAGCTTTTTAACAGTTATAGCGCCACCTATGGTCCGATCTCCATGTAACTTTGCATGCTTCTTCACATTGTTATGACACATATGCTCATGAATTTTTGTGAAGTTCTGATTTTTTATTTATGATTTATAGGCTTTTGACTGTATTTTGACAAGCCCATTTTATAAATGACCCTGTTACAGCCACCCAAATGCAAAAGTTCAACTTTTTTTTGATAATTATTGATCTAGAGAGTCCAGAGAATTGTCCTAGACTGGTCTGGTTCCGATCGGGCGAAAAACCTAGGACTAGTTCGCAAAAGTAGGTTTTTAACATATTCGTGAATATTTAATGAACGATTTGATTGACAGCAATGGTTCTAGAGGCAAAGTTGTTCAGCATGAGGAGATCTATCAAATGATATGCATATTGTGGGGATATGTGCCACACCACGTGATTACAGAGCCATAAAACTCGTTAGCGCCAACTAGTGGCCGAATTCTTTCAAAACTCTTATAGACCTCTTGGGCCATGAGTCGAACATGCCCATTGAGTTTCGTTCCGATCGGCCTCCGTTAACCTTGTTTAAAAGGTGCTCAAACTTCATTGGCCGATGGCGCCATGTTTTTTGAGATATGCCAAATAGAAACCGGAAATTCTCGGGACAGCAGCATTCGTCCAAATTTCAATGTTAACCGTTCTATTTCATCAGAAACGATCTTAAAACGGGGCTTTAAGTGTAAAATACCGAACTTGTGCTTTAATCACATCAAGATTAAAGACATGAGGTAAAGTTTTACTGTAAATTTAACTGGTGATTTTGGGCAACTCAATAGTCCAATGGTCAAACGCTGAATCAAAATCAATACAGTATCCCAACTTAATAGAATTTTCAGGGTACATTCGTTTGTTTGTTCCTTAAAAACTTTTAACTCCAGTGGGGACGGACCCCACACACAACAAGGAGGGGAGAGACGAGCGCTGTAAATATTTGATGGAGCCCCTCTAAAAATGTGCTACAGATCTATGCATATGTGCATTTGCTCTCTGTAGATTGTTGGCAGTGCCAGGGCACTCCTCTTATGAGCCATTTATAATTTAAAGTAAACTAAATGTTTAATGTTTGCAGTACAGAAAGTTTAGAATCAGACATTTTAAAGTAGGGAGCTTTATCTTTGTTAAATGTCCAAGGTGGTCTTAAAATATATACACAAAAAAAATAAAATAAAAAAAATTACGGCTTGTTTTGGTTCACTGGCCCAATCTGTGGGGAAAAAAGGTAACAACTTGGCACTATGCATACAGATTTCATTGTTGTCTTCTATTTATAATTTTCTTTCTTTAAAAGCTGTATTTATAGCTTTGTTCAATACCTAGTGAGCTTGCTGTCTACTACCTAGATAGACTATCTCGTTCTAACTAAAATGTAAACTCAAAAGAGATAAAACTCACAATTAATTCCAATTGAGGCTGACTTAGCATTTTGCTAACAATGTCATACTCTGAAAACATATAGCACACAAATAATAGGGAATATAATCAGTTGAAATTGTTTTTTATTTTTGGTATTTATGTTATAAAAGTAGATTTATAATATTTTCTTGACTAATTTGCTGCTCAAAAAACATTTATTTTGATCAATGTTGAAAACAGTTAAATGCTGCATAATATTTTTATGCAAACTACTTTTTTCAGTATTATATGAGTAAGAAGTTCAAAAGTATGGCATTTAATTTAAATCTTTTGTAACATTATAAATGTCTTTACTGTCACTTTTGACATGTATTAAGTTGAACGATAGTGTACTTCCATACATTCTGTAATTAAATGTTACATAAAACGGATGATGTCTAACTTTTGTGAATTGTTTACCTTGTAGATTCTCTGTCTGTGAATGCAGGTATTAATGGATGACATGCTGCTAAATAACCTGTATGTTAGCATGCTTATCTCTAGTGTAGAGTACTTAGTAGTTGTTCACTTACTCTCTATAGATTGTGAATATAATTTGTGCTGATATTGCTGCTAACTAATAATTGCCTTGCAATAGCTAGTTGTTGATCATAATATTAGTTACCTTATCTGGAATCCGACACTTAGTAGTACCTATGACTGGGTGGTATATCGATACATTTTTAAACAAGATATAGGAGGAGACAATACCATTTATATCGATATACTTTGATGTGAACGCTTCTGAAAAATAACTTATTAACATATAGTTTAAAGTTGCTTTCCCACCTGTCAGATGCGTGTGCTGTTCATAACTTGTATCTTACGGTTATATAATTATCTGTACATGTAAAAAATGCATTCGAGTTGTTCATTTTGCATCTTGTCTCATCCTGATAGTGAGTGAGTATGCCTAAAAATACAGAATTAAGTTTGCCATTATCTAGCTAACCTGCAGCGCTTAGTGATTTATGCTCTTAAAATATTCCTCTTTTTGCATCATGTATGTATTTGCAGGTCTGGAGGAGTTGGTGTTGTCTGAGATCAGTTCCCCGAGCCGTACGCAGCAGACGGGTGACAGCAGTAGCATTTCCTCCTTCAGCTACAGAGAGATCATGAAAGACGGCGCATCAGCTCCCAGCACCAATAAGGTAGGGCCGCCCACTGGGGGCCAACGACCCTTGCTAATATGGTCGCCAGAGTTGATGCTTCCTTTTCTCCAGCTCCCAGGAGCTTTTCTGTTCATTGCATTTCTGTCCTCCCAAAGCTATTAATAAACACCCGAACAGTGTAAATTCCATAAATATACCGTGCCTGTGAATAAACGGGAGAGAAGAATGGTTGTCGTGACATGCTGGACTATCTTGAGGGATGTGAGTGTGGTTTAGTGTGGAAAAACAGAAACTTTGAGGTACATTTGACTAATAGTTTCTGCTTGCTAAGGTTAGGAATTTGAACAAACACCTAAAATTATTAATTTTAAACTTGTAGTATGCAACTCGTCCCTCTCCATTTGTGCTATACAGACATGAATGAAGCCTTATTCTCAAGTCATCTAATTGACTTTCAAATGAGTTTAGCAAAGAACAACATGTCAAGATTCCTGTTTTATGCCATCAATTTGAAACATAAACACATTTCAGACATGATTGATAGGCATTAAGGAGAATTGTCATCTTTCTTTAGTAAGGGACCATCCTTTTTTAAGCCAGAGGGAAAATAAGACTCAAGGGATGAAAATAGTACACACAGGGGCCGGCGAGAGTCTCCGGGACGCACCGACCTTCATTTGTTTGGATCGTCTCCAGCTCCTTGAAATGCCCTGAAACAAACTGAGGGACAGAATAGAACTGCCACATGATCGAGGATGGTGGAATTCCTTCCTGTGACTTTCATGTGACATTGAATGGCTTTGTGTTAAATTACAGACAGTCTTTCTCTAAAAAATAACCTGAAGTTGAAGAGATTTTTACGTTTCTGTTAACGCATTCCTTCTGTAACATTACCCTTCTGAAAACAGTTTGATTAGAAAAAAAGATACTGGTTAATAACTTTATTTTTTAACTTTTTTTTGCCTATACGTTATACAAGAGCTTGAATAGAACTTTAAACTAAGAGCTTGTGACTTTACCTCGTAACTCCAGTGGAACCTCAAACTGTCGGCAAAAACTCAGCTACACCCACCTCAATTGTGAGTGAAGCGCTGCACACATTTCGGAGACTTATCTCTGCTTGTTTGTAGTGCCAGGGTAAATAAAGAACTGGTTCTTTGAATAAGTATTGTGTTTCCTTTAATTAAACACAATGTTTGTAATGGCTACATTTTTATGTATTTGAGGAGCAGAGAAGACTGTCTTAGTCTAGTATTTGCCGTCTTTTTGACAAATGTTTTAAACGACAGGAAAAAACGAGTGCCCACATAGCTACAATAAACTTTGTAACCTGTAAGTTGATGAAAATGAAATGCGATGCACTTACTGTTTCAGATGTGACCGTTTTAATGACTGACAAAAGACAAATCTACGTCAATAAGTAAAATCATAAGTAAGTTCTGGAGTTGTTTTGGTAAAGTTTTGTTTCTCTTTCCACAGTCCAACACCAGCAGCCCTCAGTCCCAGCGACCTGCTGACCTTTCAGACGACGAGGTCAGTGAGCTCTTCCAGAGACTCGCTGAGGTCCAGCAGGAGAAGTGGATGCTGGAGGAGAAGGTATGATGTTTTAACCAATCATTAGTCTCATGTTACTAGGAAAAGTTTCACTCGCGTGGCACAGCACAGGTTTGCAGTCCTGCACCAAGGCTTCACTCAGACAGTTCTGCTGTGTGCTCCACGGGGAGCTTTAAGTGCTGAATTGTGTCTTTGGATCATGAAGTATGCATGCAGGTATTGATGTTTTCACATTTTAATCGATCGGTCTTGGTTAGCAACTGTTGGAATGGAAATATGTAGTTAGGGCTTTGACAAGTTACATCACCCTTTCTGCAAAGAGACACTGTAAGCTCAAACATGTCAGTGTCAGTCATATTGAACATGTTATTTCATAAATCATTTAGATTTCACAATATGCCTTATAGTTTTATAATTATTTCTGTCTATTGTCTATTAAAATTATGCTAACACATGGATGGTTTAAGTACATATATTTTATATTGATAAATCTGTTTGATACATGTTTAAATGTATCTAAAAGTAAGTCTTTATATTCTGCAACGATGGATTAAATTGATCAAAAGTGACAGTAAATGCTTTTACATTATTGTTACAAAAAAATACATTTCAAATATACTTTCTATTTATCAAAACAATTAAATTCTGATAATATTTCACAATTTTACTGGTTTTGCTTTATTTCTATTCAAATAAATGCAGTCTTTGTGAGCATAAGAGACTTCTTTCCAAAACTTTTCAACCATAGTGTTTAATGTTTGGTTTGAATTTGGGACACATAATCTTAATTGAATTATTGTAAACTGCTATATTGTTAAAATAATATGCTTTTTCGATTGTGAAATTAATTGATACTTAAATTGAATAAAAGGATTAAATTTCACAGGATACTGACTAGATTTAAAGAGCATTTTCGAAATCTAAAACCAAATGCTGTATGAAAAGGAACCCTAGCTTGCAGTGATCACAGTGTCCAGAACTGTGTTCGTATCAGGTTTATCACACCTTTGTGTAGTTGTGGTGTCTGGCAGTTTATTGCAGATCTTATCTTTGTGCTCTCGGTTCAGGTTAAACACTTGGAGGTCAGCTGTGCCTCAATGGCCGATGACATCTGTAAAAAGAGTGCCATTATTGAGATGTACGTCATGGACAGCCGAAGAGGTAAGCGTCTCTTTGTCATTGTTCACAGCCTCAGACGTGCTTGTTTTCTGAAAGCACATGATGTGAAGGTTTACAGATGAGGTCAGGTGATAGCTGATGTTGATAATGCTTTTATTCTAAGGAAAACTGACAGCTGAAGAGTATCAAACATTTGGCTGTCACTTTGTTGTGTCTATGCGGATAAAGACCTTGTGCTGTTAGCTCAATAGGATGGGTCTATTAAAAATAAAAGGCAATGATTTAGACTGATACAGAGAAATTGCATAATTTTCTTTTTTGTATGTTTTTGTTCTATTTTTATCTCTGCACTCCTACTTGCATAATCTCCTGCTAAATGTTTTATTGGTTCTCTTTGTAACGCTACTATTTTGGTTCCACTGTACACTTCTCAGTATTCTTGAAAAAGCACTTTGCAGCTGAAAATAGTCACAGCCAATAAATGTCTTTTTGTAAGGGATGTATGAATGCAGACGTGTTTTATTCCTATGACACTTTTGATGGATTGGAATTAAACAATCCCTTTTTGTTATCTTTCTGTCTTTACTTTGTTAAATGAACAAACATTGACTCAGAACAAATCGACTCCCTTTCTGTCTAGTTGCAGTAGTTTTTGCTTTGCTGATTTATAAAATCATTTGGTGAGAATATTGCTGGGGTTCATTTGTATTCATGATTAATCAATAGCTAATTGTGTTCTGGCAATTGAATGTGACGTTGCTAAATGTAATAGCAAAATGAGGATGCATCTATTCATAAATTCTGTACTGGAGTACAGTTCACCACAAAAGTTTAAGCCACCACAAAAACAAACCAGTTAGTGAAAAATGCACAATACACAAATCTCCTCGGGTGAAGTCCATACTGACATATAATTGTCCTAAATTGTTGTATTTTAATGGCAAACTATGAGTGACACTGTGGTGCGGCATGAACAGCTGGAGTCGTAGTTGGGCGCTGGCGGTGTGCGTACAGTCATAGAAAACAATGTTTTCGAATTTTAAAGACATGGCGCTGCACGGCGTTTATCTCAGTATGCGACTTTATGCATTGTTTTTCTAATGTTTGATGCTTTTTTTTTTAGGGGAAGGGCTCTGACAGCGATGCCATAGCAAAGTTCATCATTATTATGCTACAAATGCTGTCAGTAGCTTAACTTTGAACTTGTATTGAACCCTGAATGTTCCATTAAATTTGTCATTATATAGTGTATATATTGTCTAGAAAGTTGTCTATAAACTCTTACTTTCTATGAACTCTCTAGCATTCTTTCTTTGTGAAATTCAAGTAACAGTCACTTTTCCGATGGACTGAACACGCTCCTGTCCTGACACACAATGACCCGTTTTTAGAATTTGGAACCATTCAGAGCAGCTTTTTACAGCTTGGTTTGCTTGTGTGCTGGAAAGCAGTCAAAGTCAATAATATCGGCAGGTTTGTCTCATAGAAGTTTGGTCCAAAGCTCTGGATTTTAGCTCTCAAACTAATCTTGTAAAAAAACATTTCAGCACTGGTACTTTTCAAACTGCCATAGCCCAGCCTTAGTAGTTTATATAAAAGTTAAACTTAGGCTATGTGAAGTTATAGTTGTTTTATAATTTAGGTTTTATTTTCATTTTCCTTTTTGTAAAACTTAACAATAAAGTTTATAGAACATTGGCCAATCTGTTATGAGCAAACATGAATTGGCAATAAAAAAAACGGTTTTAGTGTCACCACCCCCCTTCTGCACTCTACTTGTTTGTCAAGGTGTCTTGTCACATGACTGATTTCCACCTTTATGACCCTTTTGATTAAAATGGATTGTTGCAATGACATCTTATTGAATAACCTGTGTAGTTTATACTGTCTTTCAGCAGGACGAGCAAAGTAGCTAAATACTGAATTGGAGTGAAAATGGGTGGGTCGTATGTTAAAGAGCTTAAGATTGTGACATTATACCTGTAAAGATTTCTGAACTAGACAGGCAGAATCTTAATTGAGCTACTTGTCCATCTCTGTTTCTGATTGGATACATACATAAAATTATTTACATAAAGGCTGCATTTGCTTATCAGCATCCTGCAATGTGTTTGGGGTAATTATAGAGACTGTGAATATCATTTCAAACTTTTTTTTGCCTCATTTTAAGCAAGGCTTCTCTTGTGTTTCCCTGAGAACATAGTGCAGGTGGTAATGTTGCATCTTCCTGTCTTTCCCCCCATGTGTTCTCCTGTTTTAATTTCATGACTGACTGATTTAACATTTAATGGCAGACCAGATCCCATTAAGGCTGGTGTTGTCTAATTGTAAATACTGTGCTATAAAAGTTTAAGATCTCTGGGTGTCAGGAGAGTTTAAAAAAAAGGCTTCTTCATGTAAAGGCTTTTTTGCCCATTGCAGATACCCATATAGTGGTGAGGTTTAACAAGAACATGTTGTAACAATGTTTTTAGTATCAAAATCAATCCAAACTGGGAAAGAATATGATGTATGTGGCCATATCCCAATTATACTATTCATTTGAGGCCCAATGTTATCTGTGGCAGTAAGTCTTGTGTTTAAACATATCCATCTGGTTCAGGCCAGGATAGTCTTTATGAACAGCATTGGAAACAATCCTTTATCTCTTACAATAATTGAGGCTAGACCTGGGGAGATATAAAAATGGGGAGGTGGAGACTTCATAGAAAAATGAAGAAAGGATGCAGAAGTTAGCAGTGCTAGATGAGAGCTGACATTAGCAGGATGTAAATGATTCAGAATGCCGACATGCCTCAGTGAGCCCAACACTCATCCTCAATAATGCAGCAGAAAGACTAAGCACCCCTCTTGTCTCCTCTCCTCCGTCCTCTCTCCCCTCCCTTTTACTTTATCCTTATCCTTCAGTGCGGCTCCCCGTAAATTCATGGCAGTGATATAACAAATGAAACAGTGCAACATTTTATCTCATATGTAGCCTTTTGAATCAGTAGCGTTTTCTGTTGTTACTAATATGTCGAGGAAATGGAAGTCAGGAAGTGCCTCAGATAAGCCAGACGTATGGCACTTTGGGGGTATTGTTGACCCTTCTCTTGCCAGAACTTTCTGAAATATTCTTCCCTTCAAGAGAGGTATTGCATAGAAGATTCTGTAGATTGTAAAAGGCACAACAGTTTTCCCAAGCATTGGCCTGAGACATTGCGCAAATGAGTCGCACAATCATGGATCCGCCTCTGCGGTGTTTCAGGGCACATGCTCCCAGTAATATAATCCCAAAATCATTCCTTATTCGTTAAGACAAATGCTAAAAATGTCAACTGTTACGTAGCGGTTGGCAACAATATATGAATGTTCATAGGTAGGACTCTGCATGTGTGTAATATAAGACAGCTGTAGGATGGTTTATTTGCGCAGCCTCCACTAATCAGCCATTCAGCAACATGCCGCAGTCATGTGTGCACACCCTTCGCTCCGCCTAAGTGCTGCTGGAGGAAGTCAGCTGGGGTGAGGTGCTGCTGCAGTCTGGAAACCCTCTGCCTGCCTACTTGTACCTTGTTTTAGGCCTCTACTGAAGCGTGAAGTAAGCTAACCTTTCAGTGTACTCTGGCCTCTTACTGCTGCATCATTTAAGGGAGAAACTATCCTTATCGTGTGCCCTATAGCTGCAGAACCCACCAAGATAATGGGAGTGAATGTGAGTCACAGCAGAATTATTTTTCTTCCCTCTACAAGCAAATTTGGTCCACTTTAGAGCGAATTACACCACTGGGAGCAGGTGCTAATGGGCACTCTTCTTACAGAGGTTGCGAGGACAAATATGCGACAAACATATCATTGATATCCACACAGATTCCTTCGAAAGAAGGGATCACATCTGTAACTGGGAATAACATATGGCTGCATATAGGAAGGAACCTTGTTGTCGAGATGAAATAGCCTGTTCGCCCCATGGCAGAGGTTTCAGTTAAGTGCTGTGTCTCCAGTGAGAGATGGCTGAGAGGTTGCAGCCGCCTTGCAGGATCTGCCAGTTTGACTGATTCAGGACTGCTGACTCCTGCACTGGCCTGAGGAGATTCCCAATGAGGCTTGCAAAGAAGTGGCAACCGTTTCAGTGGGGTTCAGTTGAATGGTAATTATGCGTTTTGCTGTTATCTTGAAACTAGCATTGGTGCTTTGAGGCTTAAAGAGTACATTCTTCATGACTCTCCTCTGTATCATCACTATCTTCACTTATATTTTTCCTCTTACATGCAGTAAGGGCTTTTCACTCTAAATTCACCAACATTCAGAGTTGAAGAATTTTCCCCCTATAATTCACAAGTTTGAATTGGAATTAAATTGGCCACACCAGAAATAACAGTTATATAATTTAGAATTTCAGTTGATTTTAATTCTACTTCCATACATTTAAAATTGAAATTCTGCATCCTGATTGCTACCTAAATTAAAATTCCATTCACAGGTAGTGTATTGGAATTAAAAAGACATTCTTGTCTACACAACCCTGTTAAGTCCCACTTCATTTTCTGCAAGTAGTGACCTTAGCACTGTTCTAACGCAGTCCAGCAGAGCGTGTGATCAGGGATCCCCCGAGTCGTGAGTCAGGAACATCTGCGTGCCTTCAGTGAACCTTCCATCCCGCATCTTCAGTTTTTGTGACTTGGTTTCTTAGGTTCACATTCTCTGCTGGTCCTACAGTTTATTGGTATATTTACACATTTACAAAATCCAGCCAGCAGTCCAAAACAGTGAATCTGTTCACCATACATGCAAAAGTTCCCTTGAAGAATGACCACACTGCTGATGTGATCATATCGCTAGCACTCCTTGCACACATGTGAATTATCGCAGGTGCATAATCAACACATTTTGTTATTGTCAAGGTATATCGGCATAAAACAGTCCAATGCCGATTATTACATTTTAACTCTTTATCGGCCGATTCCCATGTTGTGCTGATTATGTCGTGCATCCCTAGTTTAGATTCATTAACATTTATTTTAGGGTTTTTCCCCACTTTTATTATTTTTATTCAAAAATGGTTTCAATCAGTTTTTAAATGATACGTTTTCATTAACCATAACACTGGGCCACAGCAATACTGTATCCATTTGAAGTGTCAAAGCTGCAATTTTTTACCAGGTATAGTATTCATTTTATGCTTCTGTTGTAAACTGACAAGGTTAATTATCTCATAGTCCAGATAAAGAGCTAAGAGTGCGCTTTGCACCTTGTGGTATTTATTGTCAGGCTTCAGGGGTGAGGCAAATGTCATTCATGGCCTTCAACGCTTAAAGCCATGCATTCAAAGGTTGAACAGGCCTCTGGGGGCTGAAGTTAACATCTCAATTAGCAAGAATGCATCACGTTCTGCTTCATTTTCGTGGCTCTAGGCTATAGCATTAGCTCGGTGTGACCAGGAATGCTTGTGTGCTGCACTAATGTTGAACACGAGCGAGGCTCTCCTGTTAGCCACACATATATGCTTCTCTTGCGCCAATCTAATAAGGTTAAAGAGGCGTGAGATTGCTAGTGCTTCGCTTGATACACTGTGATGTAACAATGCGTTAAGCTCCTCAACTAACTGTGTCATGGCCTATCATGAGAACAGGTCACGGTCGCTTGAGCAACGTAATGTTTTAAAAACCCAGGTTAAAGGGATAGTTCACCCAAAAATGAAAATTATGTCATTAATTACTTACCCTCATGCGTTCCAAACCCATAAGACTTTCGTTCATCTTCGGAAGACAAATGAAGATCTTTTTGATGAAATCTGTGGGCTTTCTGTATGTGGATAGAAAGTAATATTGTTACTGAAACATTTGTAATCTGTTCTTTATACTGTGTAAGTGGCTGCTATAGCCAGGGAAATTTTAAATTTTTGTTTATTTGTTTTTGCAGTTTCTTAGTTTTAGTTTTAGGATGTTTTAATTTTAGTGAGTGTGTTAACTGATATTATTTAAATAGCTGCATTAAGTTTCTTAAATATTATATCCTAAAAATGTTTATAATTTTTTTATTCTATGTTGGTTGGAGTCATGAATATTAGTTGGAGAATATTAGTTTTATTTCAGTTAACAAAGGTTTTCACTTGGGTATTTGCCTTTTCAGAGATTATATTGGAAACTGCGTTTGAACAACCACAGGAAGTGACACATTTCCCATGTGCTCCATCATCAGACCACAGGTGTAAGAGGTTATTTGACAGCACCGTTTAGGGACACACTGCTGAGCTGACCTTGAATGTCTCCACTCACCCAGATGAAGTGAAAACCGAGAAAGAAGCTGCTCGATCGAACTTATTGCTTTTGCCCTTGACAGGCAGAGGCTGGCCAGCTCGATTCCCTGTCCTTCCTCAGAGAAAAAACTCCACTAAACTATCTGACATTTAACTAGAAACCTGACAACATCTTAGTAGCCAGCCTTTAAGGATGCTTTCCAACGTGCAGATAAGAGGCCTGCGGTATCTCAGCCTTTCCACACACTCACCTCCATTAATCATCAATTAAGCAACATCTTTCATTTTTTAACACACCGCCTTGTCCAGTTACAACCCCACACTGATGTCCCCTGCTTACGGTCATTTCCGCGGTTGTGTATTACTGTCATGAACTCTGTTGACAGACCATGTCAGGGTGCCTTTAATTTGACTCCATCCTTACTGTCAGTCTCTCTACCTTAACTGGGGTTTGAATTTCGTAAATGCTAGAATTCGTTCTCGGCGGCTCTCATGACTGTGCAGCGGTGTTTATTTGCCAACTTTAAGACGTGCATGGCTTTTCGTCAAACCTGTGGATGATTGTACTCGAGGTGCTCGTAAATGTTGTGGCGTTCGAGCGAGAGCCGTTTTGAATGCTTTCCTCCAAACGCAAGCACTCTGTATTCACTCAGCAGACACTAATGGCCCTCTGATAGAGATCATCTTTATTCATGGATTTTGTGGCATTACTGGTTGGAAACATGGTTAAAAAGCACAAGCTGGGGTGATGGAGTGTTTGCCATCTTTAAAAATGCTCCTTTTTTTCCTCTCTCTTTCTCTCAGATGTATCAGGACTCCATGGAGTGGCCCATGGTGCTCCGGGTGAACGTGGAGGTTTGAGTTCTGTGCTGAGGGACTTGGTTAAACCTGGAGATGAGAATCTGCGTGAGATGAACAAAAAGCTGCAGAACATGCTGGAAGAGCAACTGACAAAGAACATGCACCTACAGAAGGTAAATAGAGGGACGACCAGCCCTTTGGGATGGGAAAAACAAACTTTTATGATCAAGGTCAATTTAGGTTGGCTATAAAACCTTTTGAAAGGCTATTATTAGGCCCACATGGAATCTATGCACGCATGACCTTCAAGAAAGCTCAGTAGATATCAGCAGAATATGAACATCAAAACAAAATGAACAATATTCTGCTCCTTTTGGCCTCATGATTGCAGTGCTTCCAAGCCAGCACTGTATTGTAATTTCTCTCTTTATTTTTTTTTTATTCTCTGCAATTAAGTCAACCGAACAACTTTAAAATACAGCTTTTATTTTATTTTATTTATTTTTATACATTTTCTTATTTTATTTGATGTTTGTGTTTTGTAGATATCATATTTCTTTTGAAATTTAAGGCTAAAGTTTAATACCTGTATTTTTGTCCCTACTTGGCATTTATAATTCTGGTAATCTACTATTATAAAAAGCAAATGCAAATTTGAATATTTGGCTCTAACATCTTGTTTAAATTAATTCTGCAGAATTCTACTAATTCTACAAATCACTGTGGGAACTGCAAAAAAATAGAGCAGATTTCAAGTGGGTCTAGCCAAGTTTCTTAAAAAAAGGGAAACATGCATTTGATGCTTCATTGGGTGTAAAGAGCTGATCCGTGTTGAGCAATGAGCAACTCATTCAGTTGAATTGGGTTGAACTGACCATGAGTTTTCCACCTGCTCTGTCTGCAATCATCCACCTGCAGTCCCTCTGACAGTGTGATCGGCAGTGTGTGTGTGATCATTGTGTGTGTGTGTAAGTGGCTCCTCTCATGGGGTCTTGAGACTCCACTGAGAGGTCTTATTCATCAGGAACCACAGGGTGGGCGTGTTGTTAATGCTAAAATGTTTCTAGAAGCAGGAATAGAAAGTGCATGTCAGGCAGCCTGCAGGGTGATGCGTTTGATGGGATTACACCATCACACAGATTGACTAATGACAATTAACCTCTCACACCCCTCTTGATATTTCCAGAGCCGCACATCGTTAATGGGAGGTTTGTTCCTGTAGTGAAGCCATGTGTTGTTGTTTTAATTCAATAAAATAAAATAAAAAAAATGAGCCATAATATTATAGCTTATAATTTATGCCAATGATGCAAAGCTGAATGTTCAGCATTATTACTCCAGTCTTCAGTGTCACATGATCTTTTAGCTGATTTGCTGCTCAAGAAACATTTTTTATTATCAGTTGAAAACTGCTGTACTGCTTAATATTTTTGTGGAAACCGTGATAGATTTTTTTCAGGATTCTTTGATTAATAAAACGTTCAAAAGAACATAATTTATTGGAAAACAAAATCTTTTGTAACATTAAAAAATGTCCTCACTGTACCGCATCACAAAAAATATTAAGCAGAACAACTGTTTTCAAGCATGTTAGAATGATTTCTGAGGGATGATGTGACTGAAGTAATAATGTTGCTGTAAATTCAGCTTTGCAATCAAAGGAATAGATTATTTAAATAAAAAGCAGTTAAAATGTGTCTGTAGCTTTAATGCATTAATGCAGCATGGCTTTGGATAAAATAATCTACTAAAATACATGTGTGGTGTATATATAACAATATGCTTATTTTAGCTGTAAATTCAACCCAAAAATGTCTAGATTACATAACCATTTGGTAATGCCTATTTTTTGTATAATCCAGTGATTTGAATACTTCAAAGATGAAAGGTACTTCATTTTATTTTATTATCTTCTCAGTTTATATAGAACTGGATGGATGCAAACTAGAAGACTATTAATGTAAAATAAATAATTCTGGCATGAGTGTAAAAACAGTGGCTTCATGTTATACAAGTCTTGAGTTAAAAACAAAAGACTCTCAACAGTAATGCATTATAAATTTTATTGGATGAGCCACTTTCAGAGACGTTATATGCATACCTGCAACTTCACATCTGTTACATTCTTTATGAATGAACCAATATGTGATGCTTGGTACTCTGTTTTGTGAATGTGAATAAAATCCTTACTGAGGGGGCGTTTGAGCCGATGTGAGACCTGGAGACAGTCTGGATCTTGGCGGAGTACAACTTGTGTGTGTGTGTTGGTGCCCAGGGGGAGTTGTAGGTTACACCCTGCCTTAACCTTGGCAGAGACAAACGATGCAAACTAAGACCAAGATGGAGTGATGATCCCTCTGCAAAGCTGGTCCATAACTATAACAGGAAGGTTTGCTTTGCAGGAAACTTTCTAAATCGATTTTCAAACATCTTGGTCAAGTTTAGTACTATAGTTATATTACCAATGTGACACTTCTAGTTCCTACTTTAAAAGGGGTAAGCCACTTTTGAAGTTGAGTTAGAGGTATTGTTTTATTTTATTATTATCATTACTAAATGTAATCATTTAGTAGTGGTACTTCATATATCCTTTGGATTACATGCACTTATATGTGTGTAAGATGTGTATTTGCAGGTTTTGTTATTGTAGATGGTGTTCAAAACAGCAACACTGGAAAACGATCTTGCTGGCTGCTGCCATAGTGAACTCTGATGATGCGTCGAACTCGTTAACAGCCGATTAAGCGTTCAGTTTTCCTGCAGACAAGATGAGAAAAATCTGGAGCTGCTTAAAAGCTGATGAGCTCAATTTACAGCAGTTCAAGACATGGTCACAAACTTCCTGTTTTTCTCTCTGTCTCTGATGGTGCTCATCATTCCATCAAAACCCTTGTAAAGTGTATTTTCAGTTTATATGATACTGATGCCACTTTAGAACTCAAAGACAAACAGCTTGAATATAACCCCTGAATTCAATTTATTTTGTAATATAACATTCTCACCACAATTATTTACCCAAATTCACCTGTTCATTTTTTTTTTATTTTATCTGGACTTTTTTTCCATATATACTTTATATGTAGCCTAGTATATGCCATCAATGGAGAAACCATAACTACAGACCAAAATGTCCGCTGTCTACAGTTGTGGACTTTCGACATCTCTCTCTAATCCGGCGAGCAACTACCTCATGCATATTTACTGGCAGTTGGGGCCGTCATCCCAGAAACAAACAGCCCACTTAATATTTGATGGCTTTTTTGCTTTAGAGTGAGCACACAGTGCATGCAACGCTGCCTTTGCTGTTGCGTGAGTGTGTGTTTGTGAGAGAATCATAGTATAATACCATGTGAGATTGCAGCTGAACTCAGGCCTGACTGCCTAATGGGTCCTTCATTGCTTTTTTCTTTTTAAAATCCACATTTTCAGAGGGATATTATGGGTTGGGTACAAGCTAATGTGTAAAGTCTAGCAGGAGGGCGCCACCGCAAATAAACATTAACAGTGTGCAACTACCGCACATTTTTAATACTATAACTGATCTTTATCAGAATCATGTTTAAACACGGTTTGTTTTGCAGGATCTGGAAGTTTTGTCTCAGGAGATTGTGCGTTTGAGGAAAGACGCCACCCCTGCGGAAAACTCGGGCTAAAACTGGACATTATCCATCCGATGATTCAGTACCCTTCTCTTTCTCCTTCTCTCATCTCTTCACGGCTACCAGGAGGAAACTACATCCATCTCTTACAAAGTCCTCCAACAATCTCCTCAGATGTACTAGGAGCACAGAGGGTTGAAACAGATCAAGTCTATCTGTGATTTACATACTACTGAATGTAACGTAACACTTTATATGTTGTTTCTCTGTGACGGAAAAGAACTGGTGGATAAGTGGCCGTCAAGCAAACCCTGGCTGCTTGATATCTGTGAACTATGTGCTCGGGACAGTGGCATGGCCTCGGCGGTCCAAGCAGGACCGCTCTAGTCTACCTACCACTAATTCCCCCGTTCAGGAAAGCGTGTGTCCGATGTTGGCGCCCTCAAACTGTTATCACTGTTGTATTGCCTGTTTTGTATATTTGATTTCTCTAAAGACACTTATTTTGTGCGTGAATGCGTGTATATGGGGCGTAGAACGGATCTTTTCATCTAAATTGTATTTATTTGTGCCAGAAAATCCAAATATCATCATGTCTACATCTTATGGTATGCTGCTCCTTTCTGAAAGGTTCACTAAATCAAAAAATCCAGAAAGTTTTCCGGCGAGAATGAGATTGAGAGTGTGCGCTTAATTGCTGCGATAATTATCTAAGCATTTTTTTTGTGGGGCTCTCAAAATGTTCCCGTGAAGGAAAGCGGCTCCCTGGACGACTCTCGTTAAGCAGCAATCTCTCCGCAGCTTAACGACTCAATTTGACACCTCTCTGTCTGTCTCAGAACTGACGGTGCTGTTGGGGAATGGACCAATTTCTCATAGTGCGCACTTGACTCCTGCTCGACTCCCATGAGAAGCTAGCCGCCTGTTTTAGTGTAACAACAGTTTCGCCCGTGTGTGTCGATGCCCCTGTTGCGACATGATTTCGCTTTTATGCATTCCGCTTTTCGTGAACATTTTAAATTCTGACACACACAGAAGTGTTTTATTTGGAGAGTGTCAAGTGTCTCATTTAATTGTGAGGTCATAATATTTTGCTGTCAGTCCTCAGGCTCACTTCATATTTTTACTGTGTGACTGCTTGCACTGATTTTTCCAAACGTAACCAGCTTACTACAGCTCTTATAAGGATATGCTATAATTAATGTAACAAAACAATGAAAACTCATTATTGAGTTGATCAAATATCAACCTGATTTTCATTCATGTCAAATTAAATATGGCATCTACCCCACCTAAGGTCCATTCATCATTTTAGATAGAATGAATATTGACCAAACAACTATGAGATGATTATTTTAGTTCGTTCTGATCGCACAACAGAACATAGTAGATTGAAAGTTTTAGTCACATGAGATTATGGATTCTGCGTCTACCTTATTCATAAACGGTTTTGTATTAATTTAGAGATATACGTATGTATTTACCTGGCAAAATAATGTTTTATGGTTTGTGAGATGTGAAGGATTACCATTCTATTTCAAGCCTTTGCATTGCTTTATTGCGACAACAGTTCGTTTCCATGTTCTTGGCACGAGTGACGTTTGTGCATGGTGCGTTAAATGCCTGTTAATTCCCTCTCTCTGACTTCTAAAGGCAATCTTGATGGAATGCTTTTCCTTATTGCATCCATTTTACCATGCAGAAGTAGAAAAACGATATTCTTCATTTCTGCCATTGAGGAAACTGACATACCAAAATTCACCTGGACCATTGTGCTCAAAAGAATGAAGGATGTTTGCCTTTAAAGCTCAGAGTTGTTTCAGTTTTTGCCTTTTTAAACTTCTAATCTAATATCTGCCAAACATGATCTTCTTTAATAAAGATCATCTGTTAATCATCACTAATTACATGCAAGCAGATTCTATTATTGATGTCCATTCTTCCACTACATCTCTATGGCTAATATTTATTTATATGCATTTCATTGTCATGTTCAGACTTCCATAATTTGCAGTGGTAATAAAGAATGGCTGGGGAAAAAAAGTGTTCTGAGTGTCAAACTTCATATGGTTGGTTCAAAATGTACGTTTTATTCATTTGACAGATGCTTTTAATTGTATAATTCTTTTTTTTTTATCAGCACAGGGGTCCCCTTGGAATCAAACCAATGACCTTGGCGTTGCTAGTGTCATGCTGTACCAGTTGAGCTAGAGGAACCACAAATCGTACATCACAAAGGTTTTCTTTCTTGATGTTTAGCGTATGAAAAAAGTGCATTACATTTAGTTAATAGTTTAAAATTCTGTCATCATAGATGTGAATCTTTTGTGTTCTGTGGAACACAAAAGAAAATATATTAAAGAATTCATGCATTAACCATCATCAGCGTCCAAAACAACATTGGACCCCATTGACTCCTTGAATGGACAATGAAAATAAGACATTAAAAAGAAAAGAAAAAAAAGTCATGCAAGTTTGGAATAGTAAAGGCTGGTACCTCCCCATGTCAGTGGACTAAACACACAAGCCCGCCCGCATTTTACTCTGAATGTTTGTCTAATACACTCGTTAATCTCTGCTCTAAGCAAAAGCAGTGTTTACCGCACTATCAATGATGCCTGTAAGAACTGTGCAAACAAATTACATGAATCATTGAGCAGCATTTAATTGGAGCCGTTTAAATATTTCAGTCATCTTTGTCTTTGTTACTGTTCAGTGAGTGTGATCTCTAATCAACATATGCTGAAGGGCTCCACTGCTCTGCATTGAGTTTCATCCTTATAATGAACAACGTCCCCCATTAAATAGACAATTTTGATCTTTTTGAGAAGATCAAAATTGAAAGATTTGAAAATTTGATTTCAGTTTATGATATTCTCACATTTATGGAGGTGGGGATCACACCATCGCCACACCTGCCAATGGTGAGTGAATTGGAATTTACTGGTCATAAATATTTTTTACAATTTACTGGTCATAAATATTTATTACCGGTCATGAAACTGTATTTTATGAAGCTTGTTTCTGCATCAGAGTAAAAAAAAAAAGACCTAATTACGATTTTGTTTCTCATAATAGTGGCTTTGCAGTATCTCACAAAATGTGACTTTAATCTCAAAATAACCATCGTAAACAGTCTTCATTTGTATTTTTTGTAAATTGTATTGTAAGTTTTTCATGTGTATTTATAATATGTGTATGTATATATATATATATATATATATATATATATATATATATATATATATATATATATATATATATATATATATATATATATATATATATATATATATATATATATTTTTTTTTTTTTTTTTTTTAGATGAGAATGAGAATCAATGATATTTAGAATCTCAATGACAGCAATAAACTACATTTGAACAGATCAATTTAGACTAATAACCACCAATTAAAGATACCATGTTAATAACTCTCCTAAAACATATTAATATATCATTTTGTATGTGGCTACAAAACAAAAGATGCTATACCGACATTCGCGCAGGAGCTGCAGTGAATCTGTTGTGAAACTGGCTAATTTTAAATAAACCGCTTCACATAAGGTGGTTATTTTGCTTCCATGTTGTGCATTAAAGTTAATTAATGCACATCTAGCCTTGGATTATCCCTTACGAAATCAATATAAATACGGTATACTGCTCCCTCTGCCAAAAACATTAATCTTGAACTCAATTATGAAGTGCTTTTTTTATTTAATGGCACAAAAAGCGATGGAAGTCTTTCAGGTCACTGAAACTCACACTTATATTTGACACTCACTGGTGCTAAACTGGGCATTAGTGGACTGACTGATATATCCAATCAATACCTAATAAAGAAGGGAATTATTCAGGACAGAAAAATGGTCAAATAAAATCAGCAGGATTGAATCATTTCAGCATGCGCTTCGTGGTCGCTCATTCATTTTACACGTTTCTGATTTAATGTAGCCAAGGGGCTCTTCAGCATCTTAAGTGAAATGATTAAAGCATTGATTCGTAGTAAACATACCTACGCTACAACTCAGGACATTACACTACGTCATGGTTAAAGCTCTCCTGTGAGGTCCAACTTCTTGTATTTCTACATTGTGACTGGTTTATCACTACAGGTGACTGGCACGCCTTTCACATAATTGTCTTTGCCTCTGGTTATTGCTTGTGAGTATGTAGGGTCGTCTGGCCCTAATTTCAAAGCCTTAGAAATATCGAAATCACTGTTGTAACTCTGCTGTCTGCCTTTGTGTCTTTTGCTGCAGTAATTTAGCCATGAACCCTTGTATTGACGTCGGAGTTGTAGAAATTGAATGCAGTTGATGGAAAGGGTAGGAGAATTACTCCTAAGGGTGTTGGAGAAAACATCCATTCTGAAATGCATGATGCCCCCACGATGCCTTTGGTAAGTGGTTTTCCAACAGTCACCAAAACACTGATTACTCACTACTTTAAGTCAACGTGTGCTTTGATTCACAATTGCGTCTGTTTACTTTCCTAAAAAGTGTTCCTGATCTTACCAGCTAATATTCAAAAGAATTTCAGGGCAACAATATGCAAGTGCTGTGACTAGTCCCAGTTAGTCTAGCACAGTACATGTAGCAAGGTTTTATTTATTTTTTTTATAAATAGATGTAGAATAGTGAGTGTTAGTGTAAATGGGTCAAGTGTTGATGGAAAAGATGCATTATCAGCAGTTTCTTGAAAATGACTGAAGACTCAGCAGCTCGGTTTAAGTTAGACAGGTCTTTCCACTAGCTTGGAAAAGTCAAGGTAAGTTATTTTGTACCTCTTTGAGATGGCACCACAAGGCACCATTCACTTGCTGAGCGCAAGCTTCCGGAAGGCACATAGGTCTGAAGTACTGAGTTTAGGTATAGGGGTGCAGAGCCAGTGGTTGTTCTGTAGGCAAACATCCGTGCCTTGAATTTGATGCAATTGGCAACCAGTGCAATTTGAGGAGAGCAAGACCACTCTTGCTGCAGCTTTCTGGATTTGTTGAAAAGGTTTGACAGTGCATGCTGGAAGGGCTGCCAAGAGAGCAATAGCCCAGTCTGGATAGAACAAGAGTTTGGATAAGGAGTTGTTTAGCATGCTCCGATAGGAAGGACCTGATCATCCTAATGTTGTATAAGGCATGTCTGCAGGACTGGGCAGTTCTAGCAATGTGGTCTGTGAAGTTTAACTGATCATCAATCACAACTCCAAGGTTCCTGGCTATCCTGGATGGAGTTATGGTTAATGAACTTAGCTGAATGGTTGAGACCACAAGCGGTTCTGTCTTCGCAAGGTTGAGTTGAAGGTGATGGTCCTTCATCCCGCAAGAAATGTCTGTCAGGCAAGCTGAGATGCGAGCAGAGTGAGAGGTAGAGTTGTGTGTCATCAGCATAGCAGTGATAGGAAAAACCATGTTTCTGAATGACAGATCCTAGTGATGACATGTAGATGGAGAAGAGAAGTGGTCCAAGCACTGAGCCCTGAGGCACCAGTTTAGTTATGGAACTAAAAGGGTTTGTGAATGCCATTTAATGTTTTCAGTTTGAGTGTCATGGGTTGATTTGGGTAACTGACATGATCTTTTAAAGATTGGGTCTGTCCCAACACCCACATTTGCAGTCTTTGGCCTGTTTAGATCATGTGCACGTGACAGGAAGTAGGTTCTCAAGACTTCACAAGATAAATTCCAAAGCTTAGCGACCTTAACGCACACTTAAAGGGTTAGTTCACCCAAAAATGAAAATTCTGTCAGTATTTACTCACCCTCATGTTGTTCCAACCCTGTAAGACCTTCGTTCATCTTCGGAACACGAATTAAGATATTTTTGATGAAATCTGAGAGCGTGATCACTCCTCCATAGGCTTCTTCAGGGATTGAAACTTGCCAGCCCCGAAAAGTCATTAAAGACATCGTTAAAATAGTCCAAGTGACTACAGTGGCTCAATCTTAAGTTTATCAAATGATGAGAATACTTTTTGTGCGCAAAAAAACAACAAAAATAACGACTTTATTTCAACTATTCATTTCCTTCTCTCTGGGCCTCGAGTCAGTTAACTTAGTGTAATAGCGTAAGCTTCTGTTGTTGTACGTCACACGCAACACCCACATGACCAGCGTCAGCCATTAGTGAGCCTACGTGTGACGTTGCTCTACGCAATCATACTAAGTTAACTGACTAGAGGCCCAAAGAGAAGGAAATGAATAGTTAGTTTTTGCGCACAAAAAGTATTCTCGTCGGTTGATAAACTTAAGATTGAGCCACTGTAGTCACTTGGACTATTTTAATGATGTCTTTAATGACTTTTCGGGGCTGGCAAGTTTCAATCCCTGAAGAAGCCTATGGAGGAGTATGGAGAAGTGATCCAGCTCTCAGATTTCATCAAAAATATCTTAATTCGTGTTCCAAAGATGAACGAAGGTCTTACGGGGTTGGAACAACATGAGGGTGAGTAAATACTGACAGAATTTGAATTTTTGGGTGAACTATCCCTTTAATCCTAAATCCACTAAAATCTCTAATGTGGTTTCAGAGTGGTATTTGACACTAAGGATATCCCATCATTCATCATGTTTAGAAACTTGTGTACTTGATGCATTTCCGGTATTTGGCCGAAGCATTCATGTAAGTAGACAAGTGATTCGAGATCAAAGACTGCAAATGTTGGTATTATGACAAGCCTTTTCACTCCTACATGTTTTGTTTACTCAGTTCCTATGTCTTCCTAAAAAAAAAACGATGCATGATCCACTCTGCTGCCCCTATCAGCTCTGGAGCACCCATGTGGTCAGGATATGTTACTGCATGCTGACTTGAGTTGATGTTCTTTGGAAAATGTTGGTTTGAGGTAAGTTTTCGATAAAAAGACCGTTGGTCATGTAATTTCAACATATCACCGTATGGATAAAAATGTTGCGCTTTCTAGGCCACTGTTATAATTAAGAATAATTTAAATATTTTATTTTAAAAAGCACTTTATTTAAGTTTGAAATATTTACACATAATTAGGTTAGCATCTTGTTCTATTTCACGCTGTTTGTATACTTTACCTTAATTAGTTATTCACATGGTTTACATTTAGCATGCTTAATTACCCTGCGTATGCCATGCTAGCGGACTTTCAAAAGTGTAAAGCATTGTTTAACCCTGGCTTAAAAATGTATGTTTTTAAGTCTAGGTTAATAGTTAATGAAGTTGTAAACCCAGAGTTAAGCTGTTTCAAGCATTCAAATTGAAAAGGACAAATTTGAAATGAAGCTGTCAGAAATCTTTTTGCTTCGCTCTCAAGTTTTTGTTTCTATATTTGCGTTTGACGATATTGATCAGAGCATTCAATAGGTCCAGAAAGACTCTTCTGTGTTCCCAAAATATTTTGCCAGCACATTTCCATAGTTAGAAAGCAAACAGATCTCATTGCCTCCGTCCTCTGGAAAGGTTCTAGGTGTTGAATCGCTCTGATGTATTTAAAACCCTTATGATATGACCCTGGATTGTGACCCTGCACTGGGACGTTTTGATATTCTTGACAGATACACAAAGAAAAAATGTGCTCTGACTGAAGTAGGACAGACCATTAAAGATTAACACGAGTTGAGGTGTATTTAATATTGAATATGAGCACCACAAAGGGGCTAGTAATATGAGTTGCGTAAATATTGTGAAACGCTGTGGACCTGTTATGCCGGTGTTCTGACGATTTGCACCAGCTCAGATTAAGCACCGCCTTTCATTAACCATTGTTTGAAAAAATATATTTTTAAGATTTTCAGGCACTATTTTGTGCCCTTTTTGTGGAAAGTGCCGTGGTCCATTTTGTTTTGTAAATAAAACACATTATCCTTTATTAGAGTATCCGTCTAGCAAATGATCATTGTGTTTGCTGTTTTTTTCACACTGTTATAGGACTAACGCATCTGTTTTCCCCAATGTTCAAAAGACACTTTGTGGACTCATTAAATTACTTTGCCTAAAAGACATAATTGTGAATATGAAGTAAGCGTAATGAGTGTTCTGTTAAAGAAAAACGGACTTTTATAGAGATAAGCTCTCACGTTCTTTTTTGTATTTTTTTCTTCTTCTTTCTTTCCTTTTTTCACCACTGGGAATGAAGGTGTCTTAAGGTGAACTCAAGTTTCAGTTCAGCTGGTGAAAGAAATCGACAAATTCAGATGTTAAGGCTAATTGAACTGACACTCCAACAACCTTTGAAATCTGTTTTTAATTAAAGGCAGCATGATGAGGTGCCTGGTGTTAAACTTTCATAATTACACTGCTGCAGACACAGTCTCTGTGTAAGATTTAGATAGTGGCCTTCAATGTACGATCAACTAACTACATCTCATTTCTCATTTCAGACCAGTCCTTCTCTGCTGCTTCAGTTATTGAAAGCTTGTGAGTAATTCTTGATATTTTTTTAATGTACTCTTTATACTGTTGCCAAGAATGTTTTACACATGTGTAGCATTTTATTTTTTTCCCTGAAGGCCACTCATAATGTCAGTCAGGTTTTTGCACTCATCCATCCATTCATCCATCCATCCATACATCCATCCATCCATCCATCCAAGTTTTTGTATCTTGTGAATGGACTGTTTTGTAAATGTTGATATACATATGATATAGCCCTTTAAAATAACCTGTGACCGTGTACCTGCCTTAAAAAGAGAAGACTGACCATATGTCAGAATGTCATATGCCATATGTGAACGACTGTCTGACCAACATAAGCTTTACAAAAGTCTTTTCATCCATATTTGATGATAAACAGAAGCAGAGAACTGTACTGTAGTTCTGGGCATTTGGAGACAGTTTCCTTAAAGGAAACTCAGAGAATGAATAAAATGGCCTGCAGCGTATGCGATTCCCCTCGTGTCGTGCAGGAGTGATGTGATTCTTTCATGAGGGGATGAATTGTGCTGCATAAGCTCAAATGTCCCCGACTGTCTCGCCCTCACACATGCTGTGCTTTTCCACTGCCCATGTGGCCACTCGAGGGTTAATATTTCATGGCCGAGAGATTATTTTTAGATTTCTGCTGTCAGAAGGAAATTTCAGCATATTAGCTACATTGATTACCGCTTTGACAGAGTACACATTATGTAAAAATAAAACTGAAATGCTGATTGGTCAAAAAACATGTTTTGTCTGTGCTATATTGTGAATATAGTCACAGAAAATGTATTTTTTTTCCCAATGTAGTCTATTACAATGGGTCAGTTCAACACAATTTTTGACTGCTTTTATTGTGTGCAATAAATTTAAACTTGTTAAGTTGGCTTAATCCATTTTCATTAGGACTACATTAACAATTGTCATGGGATTAACTAAAAGTGACTAGTTGACTCTTCAGGACTGGGTTGTCGTCGTGTCCAGGCGCAGGTCCTTCATCAGATCCGGATACGGCCTGGATCCGGCGGACTGCGGTAAACCTCGGGATAAACAGAGAGACTAATATTAGCGTAGATGCCATCCTTCTTATTATGTAACGAGTACATCAGGATTTATGGGAAGTGTTCCCGGTTCCTGCTGAACTAATCTATGCAGCCTAACATTGAATTATAGAAGTCTATTATGTATTATGTGTATGCTAGGTCAAAGAGATTTGTTTTTAGTCTAGATTTGAACTGACAGACGGTGTCTGCTTCCCGGACAATGTTAGGAAGACTGTTCAAAACAATTGCTGCTAAATAGGAAAAGGATCTACCACCAGCAGTCAATTTTGATATTCTAGGTCAACTGGCCGGAATTTTGATATCGCAATAGACGTGACGGACTATAATGCGTTAAGAGCTCGCTCAAGTACTGGGGAGCTAAACCATTTAGTGCTTTGTAAGTGATCAGCAATATTTTAAAATAGATACGATGTTTATTAGGGAGCCAATGCAGTATTGACAGAACCGGGCTAATATGGTCATACTTCCTGGTTCTAGTAAGAACTCTACCTGCTGCATTTTGGACCAGCTGTAGTTTGTTTATTAAGCGTGCAGGGCAACCACCCATAATAGCATTAAAATCTAGCCTTGATGTCATGAACGCATGAACTAACTGTTCCGCATTTGTCATTGAGAGCATATGATGTAATTTTGATATATTTTAAAGCCTGGGGAGGCAGTACACGGCAGAGCTTACGGACAAACAGATGGGGAGAACCGTGATGAAACAGCTCTCAGAAGGACTGGCAAAGATCGACCAAAGCCAACTCCCAGGAAAGTACAAGGTCTGGTGATACCCGTTTACACTCTACAGGAGGGTGATGTGGCCACTGAAAATGAGTGAGATCCCCTCATCCACCGCAAGCAAGATGGATGGAAAAGCCAACACATTCATCTGAAAGTGGTTGGGGCTCCCACGGTGCCTCTCAGAAACAGGCCTCTTCGGAAGGAACACCCTGCAGCTGCCACTTCAATCAATCAGTCTGGGCTACAAGCAGGAAAAGACCAGGGTGGTTCTCGAGTTGAGAGAGTCCGCTGATCAGGCTGTAAGGAATGCAAACCCTAAGGTTCGAACAGGCCGAAAGTGGAACGCCCAAACTGAGGTCGACCAAGCTGTCAGTCGTCTGCAACATCAAGAGATTGTCGGCAGAGTCCAGGCGGGAAGAGCAGGGCTAGGGTGGGGAGAAGCGCCACGGTTCTGGTCCAAGGCCAACTACAAAGAGAGGAAGGAGATGGTGGTGGAGGTGACAAGAATGGAAAAAGAGCGCTACAAGATCAAGGCTGTGTCGCAGGGCCGACAGGGAAGGTGGACAACCTGGGAGGGAATTGTCAACTGAAACATCACCTGGGCAGACCTGTGGAAAATCCCGCAGGCGAGGCTCAGCTTCCTTATCCGTGCAACCTACGACACACTTCCCTGTCCTTGGAACCTTCACCAGTGGTTCGGGAGTGAGAAAGGCTGTACACTCTGCAATACCCCCAACACAAGCCTCCAGCACATCTTGTCAGGCTGTAAGATTGCGCTTTCCCAGGGACGCTATAGATGGCGTCACGACCAGGTCCTGAGAAAGCTAGCCGAGGTGATAGAGAGGCGTCGACAGGGCAGCAAAGGGGTACCACCAGCAGAGAACCACAACCACATCACCTTTGTCACGGAAGATGGGGAAAAAAGAAACCTCAGGCCAAGAGAAACAGCTAGGCCGTTTTCCCCTGACCAGGAGTGGGATATGAGAGTTGATCTCGACAGGCAGCTCCGTTTCCCGGTCGAGATTACCGCTACATCTCTCCGCCCCGACATAGTGGTGTGGTCTACCAAGGTAAAATCCGTGCTCCTCATTGAGCTCACAATACCAGCGGAGGAGGGAATGGGGGCCGCCTATGAACGTAAGAAGGCCAAGTACTCAGAGCTGACTGCTGAGTGACGGGAGGCTGACTGGAAGACCTCCATCTATCCAGTGGAGGTTGGATGCCGAGGCTACGTGGGACTGTCAACCACATGCCTTCTGAGGGACATAGGAGTGACCGGAGGGAACCTAAAGAAGGCAACCAAAGAGCTAGCGGAGGAGGCAGAGAAGGGGAGCTTTCGGCTCTGGCTGAGGAGGAAAGACAAGAGCTGGGGAAAGAACAACTAACCCCGAACAGCCGCAGAGGGTAATATCTATCAGCTGCAGGGGGTGACAGGGAGACGTCCCTGTCACTGCTCCACCACCAGGAGACGTTCCAGGATTAAAGGAGTGAAACGTTGGAGAATGGTGGTTCCTGGCTGATGACCCTGCAGCTGACCCATGGGCACCAGAGGAGGTGCGACCGGCAGCAATGCCTAGCAGGTGTTCCACCTACCTGTACTTTTCACTGAATTTTTAAGATGGAAAAATGCGGTTTTACAGATACTAGACACGTGACTTTCAAATGAAAAAATTGGTATCAAAGAGCACACCCAGGTTCCTAACCGACGACGAAGACTTGACAGAGCAGCCATCAAGTGTTAGACAGTATTCTAGTTTAGTATGTGAGGACGTTTTTTGTCCAATAATTAGAATCTCTGTTTTTTCAGAATTAAGTAGTAGGAAATTACTAGTCATCCAGGTTTTTATATCAGCTATGCATTCCGTTAATTTTGTGAATTGGTAAGTTTCGTCAGGGCGTGAAGAAATATAGAGCTGAGTATCATCAGCATAACAGTGAAAACTAATGCCATGCTTCCTAATGATATCTCCTAATGGTAGCATGTACAGAGTAAACAGCAACGGTTCTAGTACTGAGCCTTGTGGTACGCCATACTGAACTTTTGATCGATAAGACATCTCTTCATTTACTGCTACAAACTGATAACGATCAGTTAAGTATGATTTAAACCATGCCAGTGCAATTCCACTAATACCATCATAATTTTCAAGTCTATTTAAAAGAATGTTGTGGTCAATGGTATCAAATGGAGCACTAAGATCGAGTAACACTAATAGAGAGATACAATCACGATCGGATGATAAGAGCAAATCAGTTGTGACTCTAATGAGAGTAGTAGTAGTAGCAGCTCTCGATTTTATTTTATTTTTTTCTTATTTTTATTTTTTTAATTAAATGAATGTTAAAATTATAAAATAAAATTATATTATTATTATTATTGTTATAATCTCTCCCCCCACCCCCCCCCCCCCCCCACAATTATCATTATTTTTGCAATCTTGTTTGATGATGCTACAGTGGCTTAGAAATGAGACACTTATAGTTATAGTATACTTATGGGGATAGTTCATCCAAAAATAAACATTCTGTCATCATTTACTCACCCTCAAGTTGCATGAAGTTCTTTCTCTTGTTGAACTAAAAAGGAAGATATTTTGAAGAATGTTAGTAACTAAACAGTTGCTAGTCCCCATTGACTTTGTATATATATAAAAAAGACTTTGGGAGTCAGTGGAGATCAGCAACTGTTTGGTTACCCACATTCTTATAAAATATCTTCTTTTTTTTGTTCAGCACAAGAAAGAAATTAATACAGGTTTAAAATAATTTGAGGGTGAATAAATGATGACAGAATTTTACCTTTAAGGCCCTGATCAAAAGTCTTGTCTGATGCCTTCAGCACCTGTTGGCCATGAGCAGATGTGTTATACAACACAAATAGACAATGGACTGATAAAGAAAATGGAGGCAATCATTCGCTTGTCCTCAGCCTATCACCAAAATATAACTCAATTATTTCTTTTCAACGGATGAGAAATGTTTAACGTGACATCAGAGTAGAACGACTTTCACACTGAATGCGCAAAATCTAAGAATCTGTGTTGTGCCAGCTAAGATGTGCTGGTGCGTACATTATGCTGAAATGTGTGAACAGATCTGTCACAAGCTGTTGGTGGAGACTGTCACACCAGGACATCCGTATTTGAGAAAATGTCACTTGAACATTTGTACGTGTTTATGACCTCTTCCTCATGATGGTCATCATTCATTGTGCATTATATAATGTTATACTTTTTGGTATAATTTTGGACTTTTAATTTCTGGTTTGCCATTGCATTTATGTGAATAAATCAATATATTTGGAATCACTTTATTCATACCATAGGGGCATGTTGTCACAAGATGTCAATGTGTGTTTAATGAATATCTTTTTTCCAGGACAATGACAGTGGAAGTGTTAATTAGCTCTTGTGTAGCCAAGACTTTAAGGTATAGAAACTGACTGGAATATTCACTGGAAGTGTGAGTAGCCTCGGTCTTCCTTACACATTAAGTAAGCACTTATAGTTAATTAGAATTATTGAGTAACTGCTTATGTAAATACGCTGTAACATGAAGACTGTAATGTAAGTTGTGACTTAATATCCTTCACCTAATACTGATCATGTACAGGGCTTGATTTCCTTAAAGCCACAGTTCAGCCTAATTTAAAATTCATGTCATTCCAAACAGGCATGTTATGTTTTCTGTGCAAATATGTTTATACAAGACTGTTCAAAAGTTTGGGGTCGGTGAGATTTTTTAATTTTTTAATATTGTATGTAAAATGTTATATAACAATTATCTTTTCTATACAGTAGCCCAAATCTTTTGTGTTTGAGTGAAAAAATAACAGCATAGATGATATGAAGGTGAGTAAATAATGACGGATCTCTGATCTGTGAACTAACCATTTAAAATTGTTTACATGTTTCGTACACTTCCCTGAACTTCAGGAAGTGATGTCACCATTGTGGATGTGACGTAACCTTGCTATTTTTAAACATGTCTGATTCAAAGTGTCTCCAGTCTCTTTTGGACATCACCAGAGATGAGAGCGGAAGAGCAGAGGGAAGGAAAGGTGAGAGAGGCCTAAGAGATTGGAGTCTTGAGTCACTAGTTAAAAATTTACTAGTTTCTTGATTTCTTTTTTGCTGCTGTCTATAAATAGCTCCTTCTCTCAGCTTTACAAAGAAACATGGGACATCTGTATGGGAGGACCATGTCTGCATCTCATCTCTGCGCTCCCATTAAAGTATTAAACGCATACAACGCACAACGCATGTTACTCTTTTCCCGGATGATCTGAGATCAGCTCCCATCCAGACGTTCATTATCTACTGTACTTCATTTCCCTCCCTGGGTCATTCTAAACATGTTTGCCTGCGGCTCATAATTACGCCAGCATAATTTTTTAATGAGACAGTGAGTACTGAAAAAATCCTCATGTGATGTCTTGGAGAACAGGAAGTTGAAGGAATAGTTCATCTAAAAAAAAGAAGATTTACTCACCCTTATGTTGCTATAAATCTGCTTTTTAAATCCTACTTTTTTCCCCCCCGTGAAACACAAAAGGAGATGTTAGACAGGATGTTATGGTACTCTTTTTCATATAATGAAAGTGAATGAGAAGGGCAGAGTCTGTCAGGCTCCCAAAATGGCAAAAGGCACCCTAGAAGAATAACAAAAAGAGTCCAAAGAGTTGTGCACTAAATTTCAAGTCTTCTGAAGCCATGCATTAGCCCATTGGTTCTCACATGTTTTGAGATTGAGAAAGGTGCAGTAAGCGATTTCTGAGAAATGCTGCTGAAGGTGGATCGGACCGAGCATCATAATACACTTGTAGCCAAACAGCAGTAGCCCCAATCAGTGTCCACTCGTGATGGGGAAGGAGCAAGAGGTATATTTTAAGAAAGGCTAGAAAGAGAGATGGTTAAGAGACATTACAAAAGAGAAGGCCTAAAAAAGGGACGCAGAGGTTGCGTTGTTTCTCCTCCATACGTCAGTAACATTGGCTTTGCTTTGTTTCACAGAACCAAGATATGCTGTTGTTGTAATGTTAGCTATAGTAACGGTACAGGTTAGACTGTCGTTGTTTGTCTGGAGCTGTTGTTCTGCTGATGACTAACTACCAACTCTTGCTTGTATATACTCTTGTGTACTGTATGTTATTTTTTTTGTTCTTCCTTGACTTTTTTTGGTCATCTTTGCTTTGTTTTTTCGCAAAGTTCTGGACTTCATTTTCCTCTGCAATGAGCACCACTTGAAATCACTTACAGTACTACACCTTTAAGTTTGTCACAATGCTAAAAAATGCAGGTATTGCCATACCACAGTGAAATTTCAGGTATTGCATACCAAGTGATTTTGTTGGTTGTGGTCTCCCGCTTTGTCTTTGTGCCCTAGCAGGTGTGGTGTAAAACACTGGAAAAGGATGCATTGACTCTTCTCATCTGAACGTCAGCGTGTAAGACTGTCTGTCGGATAGGACTCATACCGTGTCATTGCAGCAGAGTGATAGGATACTGGAAAAGGAAAATCCTCTAAATTGAGACTGGATAAATCAAGGTACTGTAGGTCGAAATCTGTTCCTAAGAACCTTTTATCTGAGTCTAAATCAAGAAAGGAAAAGAAATCAGTCTTGAAACGGCTCCATTTTTGTGCCAACTGATCCTATACGTCAGTCCAGAAGAGATAGCGGGGAGCTTTTTCTTTGAGTTTTGATATGAAGACACTCTTTATAGTCACAGATCGTGATAATGACTGAAACCCTTTATTGTGCATAAAACCAATAAAGTAATAGCATCTTATCTTATGCTACTTTTCATTTAAAGTCATTTGTGGGATTTTCCTACTTGACTTCCATCCATAGGGGTAAATCTCATAAACTGTCTGGGTCGTAAAAAAATATATTTAATTTTTTTTTATTCTCATGACAATTTATCCTCCCTCCCAATATGTAAATATTCATTGAGAAGATAGATTGATATTGATTCATAAAATCTTAATTCGGTGGATGCATAAAAAAAAATTGTTTTTTTATTTTTTTTATTTTATAATGAGTCTCTTGTATCCCAGATCTTCGCAGTCGCTCCTCTCATCCCTGTCATTGTCTATTTTGGTATTAATTGACATAATGCCTGATCAAACAAAAACCAGTAATGTGTATAAAAACATATGACTCAACATATATGTAGGGTATAGGTTAAGCAAGCTGATTGGCCAAGAATGCTGAGTGGTTTACTCGCAAAAAGTAAACTGACTAAAACACAAAGAATAAGAAATATTTAATTCCACATTTGGTAGATTTTGGTTATATACTGTTACATGTAACCAAATGTAACATATTTTTCAGAAAATGGAATCGCTTTTAGGCAGGCTGAATTGTTCATGACATCATGATTGTGCTGCTGTAAATTTCATTTATAAAATGGATTGTTCCGGCTGATTTGACTCTGATTGGTTTGAGTCGCATTCTAGCATTGTAAATTACTCTTTCAGTATTACTGCGCCAAAGAAATTGTTTCAAAATGTTAGATTTTGTTGTATATAGCACTGTTTCTGAACTCCCTGAAAATCTCCATTGTAGTCTTAAGGTTTTTTCCAGGTAACGAACACCAAGACATATGCAAAAAAAAGGAATGAGGCCTAGTTGAGTTCCGTTAGTAGCATGTTAAAACTTGCGTTAACTAATGGGACCTTATTAGTGTTACCAATTATTCTCATATATAAATAAATATTTGGAAAGATCAAAGTGGTAGGAAATGTTTTAAAACCCTGCTTTGAATACAGCTTTAAAAATAATGTTTATAAAACCTAATAAAAGATGTCTCGCACAGCATCTTCAGTTAAAATACAACAGACCACATTTGTGAAAATGTTTGTTGGAAAAAAACTACGTTTTTCTGATTCCTCCATGATCCAGATGGAGTTTTGTGTGTGGATTTTAAAACCGCAGCTTGTTGGTTTGAAACGGGCTGCTAAAACAAAAGGCTGCCCGCACACTCACCGTCCAAAATGAATACCGACAATCTGATTCAGCTTAATCTCCGAAGCCCAAACCCACACGCTCCATCAGCAGCTCTGGAGGTGTCATTCTTTGCAGCATCTCCTAATCCTCTGTTTGGTGACTGTTGACTGTAAGGACTTTACAGTCCTCTCTGAAGGAAGGAGGGCCTCATCGCTGGATGGAATTTCAGCTCTTGGCTCGTCATCTCTGAAGTGGCCAGAGATTATCTGTTTGTTTGGGGTATCGATCCGTCACTTGAGCCTGCTCGTTGGAACCGTATACATGTTCAGATGGGACTTTCACCCGGGTTAAATTCGGACCTCAGAGGCCCCGCGGCTTAACCGTGAACGACAACATTTATAACTTAATGACAACTGTTTTGGAGTCCGCACGGGATGACTAATTCAACTCGATGGTCAATTTTACCTCACAGAAGTGCCCTCTTCAATTATCCTCTCCATATGGGCTGTTCACCCTGTCCAATTCATTAGCAACTCTGGGCTCTTGTAAAACCGTGTCCTGTGATGCACTGGAGCAAAGCTTCTATTGATGGTGACAGTCCATTAAATTCTCCATCAAGAGGCGGTTCGATGCCCAGAACTCCTCGTTTAAATGTAGTACTGCCTGGCCAGAGCAACCAGCCTCTGTTTACCTCGAAACCAAACTGTGTGTGTTTTTTTTTTTTTTTTATTGTTCAGGGTGCAGAGCAATACTGTGTGGTGACTGACTATATTTAAAAAATAACACTCGCATTGCAAAAATAGCTTTTTAATACGTTTTTGATAGATTTTTTTCAAACTGGAAACAAAGTTTAAAAAAGCCTAGTGTAATGAGATGCATGAGGTGTCAAGACTTGTTTTCAGAGAATGTATCTTTAATACTGCACTTGCAGATATTTTCACTTGTTTTGCATATGCAGTGCAAGAAGACAATACTACTATATTCAAGATGCAGTCTATGAAATGCTTCATGTCTTAAGCAAAGTTGCTTCTCAACTATATTTTAGTATTATTTATATAGCATTTGTTAATACTTAGAATTTCCTTTTATTTAAATATTTTCAGTTTTCATTTTATTTTTAGTTTTTTTAAGTAATTGTAACTAATTATTTTTAGTTTGTTTATATTTAGTTGTAATTAATTTTTTTTTTCAAATTTCAAAGTTTCTTTAAGCTTAAGTTTTCATCTAATATTTAGGTTTTATTTCAGCTTTATTTTAATGCACAAAAATTATTTGTAATAGTTTGTTGCATTTTATGTGAACAATAACAACACTGTTTCTCAAATGAATCAATTTGAAGAATTTTTTTATATTTTTTAATGGAAAACAAGACAAACATGCTCATTAAGAATAAGATTTTTCCAGTGTTCCAGTTTATTAGTTTCAGCCATACTTGAGTTACATTTTCAAATAAGTTTTCTATTTACTTTATTTAAAGAGATAGTTCATGCCAAAATGCAAATTCTGTTGTTATTTACCTTGCGTTGTTCTAAATTTGTGTCGTATATGTACACGTTGCTCTTGCCATGCAGTCAGAGATTGTCGTGACTAAATGCACCATAGTGGTCAATGTGACTTTATGACAATATGATGTTCCAAATCTTCTTTAGTCATGCAGTGGCTTTTACTAGGAGTAATGCATTTGCATAACATGTTTTTTTCTTTTAAAAGTGATGAGTTTGGGAAATTAATCTCTTTATGCAACTAATAGCAGAGGAGAGTGTTGATATTTTGAAAACAGTCATTATTTTTGCCATTCAATTTATTGATGCTAAGAAATTATGCACATTGATATTATGTTTACTGCCTTTTCTTCAGTATTTCTTTTTTATGCTCACACTGTATTTCTCATTGCAATTGTACAGTGAAGATTTCTGTGACCAGATTCGACAAACACCAAACCCTTTTTGCATCAGGCAGCAGCAATGGAAGATTAAATTGCGTTGTGGCAGTGACGGCACAGTCAGTCCGTGGCTTCATCCATTATCAATCGTCTACTGGAGGCTTAAGAAAGGTTGACATGCCACAGCCAGACATGATAATGAAAGAGATACGGGATCGGTGCTGACGAGGGGTCCGTGAACGGCCCTGAATGAGTTCATATTGATTTCATGACCAGATCCGCCTTTTCATGCTACATCGTGCTGTCCTGAAAAAGTTGATGTTGCACTTAGACAAAATGTCCACTGCAAACAAAATAAAGCTCATGATTCCTATTTCAGGCAGAAGGTAAGATGGATGGTTCAGGTCATGCTACTGATGCGCAATTGGATGCTTCAGCCCCACTGACATTCATATAATAGGCACGTCCAAGACATTATTCCAAAACAAATCATGGCTTGACCAGAAACCGCTCTCAGATTACTAAGCCATTTATACAATCAAAGTAGCTGATATGTGAGCCACTACAATACTTGACCCAGTTTCCAATGGCGATATGAGAATGTGCACAGATTTTCCTTCCTGCATTGTTGTCTAATTGCGTCAATTGAAGGTTTTGGATGATCCAAAAGGTCTGTGAGTGTGACCTGTTTAAGCCATTTTTTGGTGTGTTTAAAGAAGAGCACTCCATAAATAACCAGAGCATATTGGTAAACAGTTGTCAGAAACAATCAAGTAATTGGCCCTGAAACTTCTTTACTGGCTGATGTCATGGAGTTAAATTAGCTTGATCGTATGCGGGGCCCTTAGAGGGGTTCATCTCACAGATAAAAGTGGATGTTTTTATCTATTGTCCTCTAACAGCCTGAAGTGCTGGCTTTCTCAAACAGAAGGTTTTTCTGTAGATTTCAAAATGATTCTTTTTTAAGTATTGACTTCGTAATGAAAGGAAATACTTTTTAGATTGGCAAGGCCTTGTTTAACTCTTTATGGTTTAATGTTCCCATGTTTTTTTTCTTACTTTTTAAAGCCTCACATTGTAGTTCTTTCTGCATGATGGATTAAAGTTTTTCACAGAGCAACAGTTTAAAGTTATAAATAATAATAAAAAAATATAAATGTTTTAAAACTGCTGTGATGCATTTCTTCTTTGTAATTTAAATAGAGAGTGGCATTGATTATATTACTGCAGTTATTTATTTTTGAAGTGTTTATAGTAATATAATTGTATTTATGCATAAATGTCACAATTCTGATTTATGTTTCATGTTTTCAGAAAAGGCCTGAAGAAGAGTGCACAACTGATTTTAACAATGTGGATGAGTCAGGCTTTTAAAAACATGAATCAAAGGTAATTGATAATGATTCACTCAATTTGAGTTTGAAGGAGTTCCAAGTTCCAAAGGACTTTTAAATATCAGTTGATAAAACAATTGGATGGGTGGTGGATGAATAGATGGATGGATTGATTGATTGATGGATTGATTGACTGATTGGATTTTATGGTGTTTTACTTTGAATGCAGCTTTCAAATAAATGTTTATAAAATGGATAATTTCAGTCCTGGCCTCTGATTGGCCAGTACAATTTTCCTGCCTTGCTGAGCAATACCCATGTAAAATCAGAGACATAAAGTTCATGTAAAGAATACCTCTGTCAAAATTTGTAAGAATCTTGTTAGAACACTGACCTTAATGTATAGGCCTTCATGTAGGATGTCTAAATTGTTTCCCCCCTCTATAACTCACAGATGTAGAATATTCCTCACCAAACCAGAAAAAAAGAAGGAACAGGTAAAACAGGAGGAGTTAACATTGGATTATTACCCAGCAGTCCATGCGTAGACTTTGAGGAGGAGGACTGAGGGTGGTGTTTAGGACAAGGTAGGATAAGTTTAACCACCTTCTATGTTCTGTTTTGCTATCATGGCCACATCCAACGTCAGATTTACTCTAACCTAAATGTTATGAAAAAATAAGCGAACTGTACATCTCACTTTCTGTTGTAGTGGCTGTTTCATAGCCAGAATCTCATGCTGATATGACTTCACTCTCAAACTATACCAGTGTCCGCTGTTTCCGCATTGATGTTTTGCTTTAGTGAATAAAAATGATGGAGGAGAAATATAGATGGGGCAAACGAGAGTGCCCATTAAAAGCAAGCAATCTATTGGGTAATAGGAATCATTAAAGAGTCATCATGAATAAATAATGTTTCTTTCCTTTATATTCAGCTCTCTCTCCCTCTCTATCTCTATGTCAATACTGGACTCAGCAGGGTTTCCTCATGCTAGCTTTTGGTCTGTCCTGAAAAGGGAGTGAGGATGGCGTAATTGAAATCTAATCAAGTTGATGAGTCAAGAGAGGAAGAACCTCCATGAGGGAAACACTCCTTTGAATTAGAAAGAGATAAGGGCTGATGGGAAAATGGAGTGATTTTTTTTTACTGGAGTCAGTATGGAGAAGTGTTTGTGTGTTTTATTTTTAAGCTGCTAATGTACATCATTACAAAAACATCTGAATCACTGAAGAAGAAATAATCCTTGTTCTTTTAGAAAGATCTGAACCATGGCAACTTGAACTGACATCTTTAGCAGCTTTGTAAAAAATGTGAAGAAAATTTTTTTTTCTACATTATCTCTGAAGAGAATGTGCACATTAAGTGCAAATAGAGCTCAAGTTTAAGGAGGTTTACTTTCCTAAGTTTTGTTTTAATAATCCCCAGTTGTTTTTTCTTCTTCTAAATTATCTCGTTGAGTTGCACTCAAAGCACTTTCCATTGCTTTGCCATTAACAACGGAAACATGCTGTCAAATGTTATTAGGCAGGGAGTTTATCTGCACAACATTCCGTAAAATATCCCGACATCCCAGAATGTACATCATATCCCATGCTAGCTTATACGCTTTGTTTTTATAACAAGGTTGCTTACACTTATTATTATTATTATTATTATTATTGCCAACGTACAAGTTGGTACTTGTTTTGTTAAAGTTTGTTCAGAAGCACTGGGTATTTGCCGCTAATGTCACCAAAATAAGCATTTTCAGCATCTTCAGTGTCACATGATCCTTCAGAAATCAGTCTGATATGCTGGTTTGCTGCTCAAGAAAGATTTCTCATTATCAATGTTGAAAACAGTTTTGCTTCTTAACATTTTTTGGAAACGATAAAACCTTGCAAACAATCGTGGTAAGATTAAAAAAAGAGATAAATGAATACTTTTATTCATCAAGGATGCATTAAATTGATTGAAAGTGAAGACATTTTTAATGTTACAAAAGATTTCTATTTAATAATACGTTTAACTAATGCAAATAAATCCTGAAAGAAAAAGAATCCTGAAAAAAGTATTTCCACAAACATATTAGGCAGTACAACTGTTTTCAACATGTATAACAATAAAAAATGTTTCTTGAATAAATCAGCATATTAGAACAATTTCTGAACGATCATGTGACACTAAAGACTCGAGTAATGATGCTAAAAAATAATCAGATTTGCATCACAAGAATAAATTACATTTTTAAATGTATTCAAATAAAAAGTAGTTATTTTATATTGTAATAATATTTCACAATATTGGTCTTTTTGCTGTATTTTTTATCAAATAAATGAAGCCTTGGTGAGCAGAAGAGATCTTTCTAAAAGATTAAAAAAACGACTAAACCTTTGAACAGTAGTGTATAATATACTCATACAAAATATGCTTTAAAAATAAAATGTAAACATAATTATAATATAATTCTAAAATAGAATTATAATAATACATATATACATACATACAAATGTATACTGGAAACTGTGGTTACTATGGTAAATATTGTAGGGGTTAATACATCATGATGGTATGTGTTTACCAAAGCTCCCTGTGACAAGCAAACGCTGCTTCTGTAAAGAGCTGACCCTCAAAAGAAGAGTCCCTCCAGGGAGTTAAAAAAAATGACATGCAAGCGAAAGTTTATGTGTTCCCCTGCTCCCAGAGTCCTCAGTGCCGCCCATCGCTCATTCACAGCACACGATAACAGTCCCTGTAATAACATCAGCAGCAGGCCTGCCGCGTTTTATCTGCATAAAAGTGTGGACTACACACATCCATCAATTAGATTGTTTTGGAGGGCAGAGAGAAACTCCAGCGGCATTGCAGCGGAGATTAAACTTTTATTAAAGATGCACATTCAATGTTTTTGTGCCTAAATTTATACTGCCGGTCAAACTCAGACGTGTATCTCAGTTTTAGTGCACGGACCATCATTGCTAATTCTATATACATAATATTGTATATAGTATAATACTACCTGTGATTTTACTGTATAATGCAAGTGCTTCATAATATCACATCTGATGATATAGAAGAAATTTAAGTAAGTTTAGCATTAACCTTGCATTGAAACTAAATGACATATATATATATATATATATATATATATACATATGTGTATATGAATGTATGTGTGTGTATATGTGTGTATGTTTACTGCTTTTAGCTACTCTTTCTGTCACACTTTTATACATTTTTTATAAATTTTTGCTTTAAGCTTCTATATACGGACGGTATATAGACGGTATATAGCTTCTGTATTGAATAGTCAAGTCACCTATTCAATACAGATTATTTCAAAGCAGATTTACAGCGATAAACAGGAAAGTGATGCATTTCGGCTGTTGTTCAGCTGAAGTCAGATTCAGTTTTGTTGTAAAGATCATCAATTATTAAATTAGTTCATTTCTTCTATAAAGCAGTTCTGCAAAAAAAAAAAAAAATATGTTTTCGTCCTCAGTTCTCATACAACAGCGTCAGTACAGTCAGATCAATAATATTGTTGAACATTAAGTGTCCCCAACTAAGCAAGACAGAGGCGACAGTGGCAAGAACCCCATATAGAACTCCATATAGTCAAATACATCTGTATCTTGTTTTTAAAGATGCTTCACTACAGACCAACACACTTCACTGCCATTTATTTGATCTAAGCTGTGTTTTGTACTGGTGTCACTTCTCGTCTGGTTATCTTGGCGACGGTGAAGACTGTCTGACTTTTATAGGGTGAGGGTTGAATGTGTTTTAGTGGTAGAGTTCTGCAGTTGTCGCATAAATGGATCCAGTGTGTTGTGCTGGTTGTCTTCCCAGAGGACTAGTAGTTTTAGAAGGCTGTGCTCTGAATTTTAAGCATGCTGTCAAATGCTATCTCGACTGCATTCCCGATCTCATATTCAAGGCTTTTAACTGGGAAGTTTGGCGGAATTTTTACCCCTTTCTGAGTTGCGAGCTTTCACATTTAATTTCTCAATAGTGTCTGCACAGATGCTCTGACTGCCACACAAATATATTATGGACAGTAAACTGGATTTGAGAATGAGTACTTGCTTCCTAAAGAGCAATTTTGCTCAACCTTATAACCGTACCTGTCTAATATGTCGTACTGGTGCACGTCCATTAGTGATAGAATGATGGTGTACTGTAGTAGATACTGTATCACTTATTAACCCTTTTCATATATCAGGGTTTCTCAGAAGCGGAAGTCATCATAGTTTGGTAAACTTCAATAGGTGAATGAGAGACTACATTAAATATATATTTTTTTGTGTGTGTGTTCCCATTTGCTCATATAGACAAGTCACATTTATTTATATAGCGCTTTTTACAATACAGATTATTTCAAAGCAGCTTTACAGAGATAACACGAAAATAATGCAACAATGTTTGTTTCCAGAAGAAAATATCGTCACAGTCCATCTTAAGTAAGGTGTTCTAAAAAAAGTTAAGTTAGTTCCTTTATATAGCCACTCTGGTGAAAACCGTAATGTCATCGTCCAGCTCAGTTCAGTTCATTTATATTGGTGTCAATGCAGGCAGATCAATATTATTGTTGAATATTAAATTAAATGTTACATTTAATCTCCCTAACTAAGCAAGCCAAAAGCCAATGGCAACAAAGGTGAAAAAGGTGACAAAGGCGACCGTGGCAAGGAACCAAAACACCATCAGGTGACAGAATGGAGAAAAAAACGGAAAAAAAAGAAACCAGGCTCAGTCGGGGGGCCAGTTCTCCTCTGGCCAACGAACGAACAGTGTATGATTATGATTCAGGCAGCATTACAGGGCAGAAGTCAGATTGGATTGGAACAATCAGAATATTATCCAGTTACATCTGGTTGAATTTCGGAGTCATCGTGCCGGTATGGACGGTATATAGCAAAAGAAAAAATCAACAATAGTGTTTTCACGACTTTCAAAAAGATAGGAAAAAATAGAGAGAGATTGATAATTAATATTATTTACATAACTAATTTTATAATATAAAACTATTTATTTTTATATTAATATATATTCATATTAATATTTATATTAATATTAATGTATTTGCTATTATATTATATACACAGCTTATATATATATATATATATATTATTTACATGGCTCATTTTATAATATATTGAATATTTGTATCATATATATATATATATATATATATACACACACACAGTGGTGTGAATAAGTTATTACCCCCATGCTAAAGTTGCCTAAAAAGAGGAATAAAAAAAGAGATTGGCATGGTGTTATTTCAGTTAGCCTAATAGCTGGTTTGATTTGCATTGAAAGATGATCTTATGGAAAGTACCCCATGCCAATCTCTAGGTATGGTGAAGGGTGTGTGATGATGTGGGGATATTTTAATTCCAAAGGCCAAGGGAACTTTATCAGGATGCATATTATCCTGGATCCATGAAATAACTGGCCTTTAAAAATAAAAATCTGCCTGACTCTATGGGAATTCAACATAGGGGGGGCCTGACTTATGCACCCTGTATTTTAAGGAAGAACATTTATTTATTTATGATACATTATTCATACACAAAGAAAATTGGTGTCCTTAAAGGTTGGATTTTTCCTCATTTTTCTAATTAAGGCATTAAGATCAATTTCCAAAAGATGATTTTTTTATTCCTCTTTTTAGGCAACTTTAGCATGGGGGTAATAACTTATTCACACCACTGTGTGTGTATATATATATATATATATATATATATATATATATATATATATATATATATATATATATATATGATACAAATATTCAATATATTATAAAATGAGCCATGTAAATAATATATATATATATATATATATATATATATATATATATATATATAAGCTGTGTATATAATATAATAGCAAATACATTAATATTCCTCATTTTTCTAATTAAGGCATTAAGATCAATTTCCAAAAGATGATTTTTTTATTCCTCTTTTTAGGCAACTTTAGCATGGGGGTAATAACTTATTCACACCACTGTATATATATATATATATATATATATATATATATATATATTATTTAGCATTTTGCATCAACAAAACAACAATTTCTTATGCACTGAAACAACGTCCCTGCTTATAAAAAACATGTTTATGCATGTTTCAGTTGGTGGTGAATTGTAAAAAAAGGTTGCAAAATGTCATCACGGGTAAAATTAGATATAAAATTACATATGCTTTGACTATCTAGGTTTGTCTTTCCTGAGGATCCTTCCCAGTATGCTGCAGTATGAGGCTAACATGGATGTATTCAGTGTGTTCAACTTCTCTCCACATTTTGATGGTCCTGGACTATTCCCACACCTCACTGACCTCACTGACCTCCTGTAAGGTATGTAAATGGATATGTACAACACAGCTTTCACAGTAAAAGCTTTCCCAGTTTGTTCATCACTGTGCAGCCCTTATGTGCTCTTATTGCTTCGCAGTGATACATTTCAGAGTGTGAGCTGCTGTTATTAAGCCATACTTAGTGAAAAATAGCACTAGTATTTATATACTTTAAACAAGTGTTTTGCGATGTAGTGGGTATCAGAGTTACATTTTGATAGGTTTGATTTCAGTTGCATTTAGGTACATTTAGTGTACATTTTTAGCATGTTACAGTATTTTGGCCTCTGCGCTTTACTGCAATACTTCACTCCAAAACAGAGACCTGCAGGAAAGCTTTTTCCCCATCTTCTTCAATCATTCATAGACAAAATCCAGAAGTATGACGCAACAGCTCTCACTGTAATTCCAGCCTCTCCAACAATAATTAATTTCTCCATATGTGAAGTTACTAACTCAGTCTGGCTGTTTTTTGTTTTTTCAGTTATGAAGGAAATACCCTTATTGCATAAAGGTCTCGTTGTGTTTTCTGTGGAACATATAAAAAGAAATTTTAAAGAATGTTGCAATGGCTGTCAAGCTCCAAAATTGACAAAAAATTTTATTCATGCATATAATTTGAATATACAGAAGTATGAAATAGATTTAAAATATATTTTCAGCCAATAAAGACCTAAATTTGGTTCTTTTTCTTCCCACAGAGCAATCAAATAAGTTTTGAAGACTTAGCGCAAGTCATTTGGACCAGTTTTTGGTGTGTTTATTGTGTCCTTTTTTCATCCTGTGATCCGGGATAACCATTTCTACCTGTGTTTCATGTAAGACGTACAGGTTTGGGACGGCATGATGGTGAGTGTGTGTGTGTGACAGAATTTCATTTTTGGGTGAACTAATTCGCTAACAAACTTTGAGAATCTTTCATGCTGTCACTGTAGAAGTGGGAAAATCGGTTACGGTAATTAGAGTTAGAAAAAAAAACATGTCCAATTAATATAACAATATGTCATTTATTAATATGACAGTCTGTTGAATGCAGAAATACAGTGCATTGAATGCATGATCAATTCATTTCCTTTAGTTAAGGAGCTTTTGACCATTTCTGAGATGTCCCATGGGTGTCACAGGAAGTGGAAATTGAGGAAGTGGAAATTGAAATCCACACAGAAAATGCACAGAAACAATCCTGAGGTCCTGTTCATGTAGCTGAATTTTATTTTAATATTTTTCTTTTTTATTTCCTTTCCCTTTCCCTTTCCTTTCCCTTCCTTTCCTTTCCTTTCCTTTCCTTTCCTTTCCTTTCCTTTCCTTTCCTTTCCTTTCCTTTCCTTTCCTTTCCTTTCCTTTCCTTTCCTTTCCTTTCCTTTCCTTTCCTTTCCTTTCCTTTCCTTTCCTTTCCACTCCTCTCCTCTCCTTTCCTTTCCTTTCCTTTCACTTCACTTCACCTTTCTTCTGGATTTCCACCTCATTGCTGTTATCACCCAGATAATTTTGTGAAATCAGTGAATTATTGATGTTTTTGTACGGATCTGCTCTTGTACTCCATGCACTACCACTCCTATGTTCTCCATGTGTTCCTACATGAAGCAAAATTTCACAATTTAGTCTGTTTTAATCTCATTCTGTTGAGGCAAAATATGTAACTCAACATCTGAAAATATCCAATTTAAAATTTTGCCTTATTTGCTAAGATGGCATAAAACTGCATGCACAATAACACTTTCATAGATTTGTTCTGTTGTTCTATTTCTTCCATTGTTGACCTGTTTTGTTCCCAGAACCCCTTTGAAGACTCCAGCTGTAACACATCCATTGATTTGAAGATCCAGGAATCAATTCTGCCATCATTTTGGCTTATTTCATTCAATCCCAGTGAGTTCCTCTTGTATGATAGTACCTGTTTTTTCTATTCGCTATATTGAAACTGTAATACTTCCACAGAATCAATCGTTACGCCCTGAAAACCCCTTTAGTTCAATCCTCATAACAGATGCTATCACTGGGAATTACACTAGCTATCAATAACTATTTCTTCTTTCACGTAGTCTTTGGAGGTGGCCAAGAGAGAGTGTTTCATTTTAAAGTGAGACTTGATCAAAAGGATTGGCGTACCAAAAGAGACTATAAATTTGCTATGGAGTTGAAGTGTGTAATTTTTGTGCCACTAGTGGCTCCAAATGGAATTGCACTTCCCGTCAATCTGTCCCTAACGTGACACTTCAGTGAGAAATTTAACACCTGCTCTATAATTGAAACCAGACAATGTTTACACACATGTGTGTACTGTGTACAGTATGCCATTACATTAAATGGTTAATTCCACAGGGTAAACAAGACAGAAATACCAATGCAATCAAATCCCTCTATTTATTTTAGGTGGAGCACAACAAGCCATTCAGGACCCCAGTCACATGCATGTGCGTTGCATCCGCAAGACAGCAGTGGAAAGTGCAGTCGTTATAAATGCTAAATGGATGAGTGTCAGTCTGCTGAATTCAACCTTTGTCCTCATGAATAATACAGTATGTTGACTAAAGAACCGTTTGCGAATGTAAATTAGTGGTTGACTGATATAGTTTTTCAATGGATTATGCCATTACTGATATCTAGAAATCAAGATGGCTGATTACTGTATACACCAATGAAAGGTTTAGACATACCTACTCATTCTTTATTATTAATATTTCCACATTTATAATAATAATAATAATAATAATAATAAGTCATTACAACTATGAAATTACACAAATGGAAGTACGAGAATTGACCAAACCAATGAAAATTCTTTCTTTTTGTCTAGATTCCAGCTCTACGCAGTCTGTGCATTCATCAACCAGCTTCATGTAGTGCATGCTGGTATACTTTTTAAATGGTATGTATGCTGCACACTTGTTGACTGCTTTTCCTGTGTTATCCTTAACAATAGGGTTATGCACAACAAACATCTGTATTCTGTAAAACAGGTTGCATCGCCTCCAGTTCAGTTCTTTTGTATGTGCTTCATTAAATATAGAGCCATTTTACTCAAGATACCAGCAAAGATGACCAAAACGATGTCCATCGCATATGCAAATTTAAACTTTTTTTTTCTTTTTCTTCTCACTAACATTTAGATATTTAAATAGAATAAAATAGCAACAATAAAAAGAACTAACTAGGTTACCTGATTATCTTAAAAGTCCATAGATATCACCATCAGCACATACTGTCATTAAAACTTTCTCCGACAAGCAGATGCAATGAGACCTGTTTTTCTGTTTGTTCATGTGACATTTGACATAAAGCCAATTAGAATATTAGTTTTGCAAAGAAATAAATGCGTAGGAACGATTAATGTCAACAGAAACACATTTTTCAGACAGCATTTAAGAAGTATTTAGATTAATGGTCCTTAACGTTTTGGACTTTTGACAAGATCCTCACATTGTCAACAATCAAAAGACACTTTATCAAAATATTTTTATTCACAATTTATGTCTTGGCCGAAATAAAAATATAATATACTGAAATGCATATTCATATTCATAAAAATTCCCCTTAGAATTTTAAGATTGTTTTAATTTACATTACTTTTCCAGGTCTAGAAATAACACTTTTAAAATTAGGCTACCTCATATATGCAGGTTTTCCATGACTGTGGGGGAAAAAACCTTTGTTGAGGGGTGATTTAAATCTTGATTTTGTCCCACCTCACTGCTGCAGATTAATTTCGGCATTGATAGCCTTGTCATTGAAACGCATTGTGTCTGAAGACGTGAACCGCTCCGGGTAGATCTTCACAAGTTGTCATCTCTTAATTATGGTTACAACATGGCATGAACGCAGCATAAGCTCTTTGTTTTGTTTCAGGAGGAACTGTAAAAGGCGGCTGCTGTTTGTTTGTGGCGCTTTGTGACTGTCTGTCCACAACTCTGCACAGCCTTACTTACTGCTCTGATGACGTGTGATGTCTACGCGAGCAGGGTCCATGGAGGTATGGAAATACATATGTTGACAGGCAGGTGGGACATCGTATCATTGCATTCGGACCATTTGCATTTTTTTGGTCCTGAGACTTCCACAGAAGATATACTATGTACGTACATATTTTAATATTTAGACCACTTGTATTATTAATTGCTATCAGGATGTGAAGAGTGTTTCAACCACTATAACAAAAAGTTATAAAAAAAATTGCCTACCCTACCTTTAATATGTGTTTTGTCTTATATTTCATAATTTTATCCCCTTGGGTGTTTGCTGAAGCTCCCTAGTGAGCCCTGCCCCCTGGTTGAAAATACCCTGTTTTAGGTCTTGCTCCATCAGTACTAATTTTCAGCTGATACAATACAAAGTGGTGCATAGATTGCACTACACTCGTACAAAATTACATTCTATATATCCCTCTGTCTCGCCTTTGTGTATTAAGTGCAAGTCCAATGAGGGTACATTGGCTCATTTATTCTGGTTCTGCCCAAAAATATGTAAATTCTGGTCTGAGGTCTTTTGTTTTTACTCAAAGATACTTACGACTGATTTTCCTCATGATCCCAATGTTGCAATATTAGGCTGGGCCCCTTCTTTAGTGACCTATAACCTTAATCAAATCCAGACTATACAATATGGGATGGAAATAGCGAAGAAAGCAATTTTGTTGATGTGGAACAAAGAGTGTGTACCTAATTTTGAGACGTGGATTGCAGAGGTTAGCAGTGTGTTACATATGGAAAAAATCAGATACGAAATTGCTGGTAAGCCGAAGAAATTTTTGCAGATTTGGAAGTCCTTTATAGAATTTATGGAAGGGGATCATGGAATTTAACATGTTGGACATATGTTCTAAGAAGTGTGGTACTGTAGATTATATAGTGTCTTGCAGGGTACTATTTATTTACTTTATTTTCTTGTTACTTGTATGCTGGCATGGGGTGGGGGGTTGTTCTGTAAAAATGTGAAAAGCTTTAAATAAAATATAAAAAAAAAGAAAATACCCTGTTTTAAATAAAATATTTAATATCATGAGAAATACATTTTCAGTCAAGTGTGTTCAAACGTTTAACTGATAACGTATATACTGCAATTTTATAATGGCAAATGAGACATACACAACATTGCTGAAATTAAATTGGACAATATCGTGGTACAGTATATATCAGTAATGTAAACCTCACATAGTATCTCCCAGGGCTTTCTCATCTTTTTCCAGCAATTTTCCTTACAGACTCCTTTCAGAAGTGTGATGGCACCCCATTGTGCCCGGACACATTTAAGGAAACTGAAATAAGAATGAAATTATCATGCTATTCCCACTGCCGAGAGAGGTGGAGCAACATGAAACTATCTGTTGAAAGAGGAGAGGATGCAATGTGTCTGAATGCAGTAAGCTGCAACAAAAGGCACAAGTAGACTGTGTGATATAGTATTGTCAGGTTGTGTGAAACCTGAGCTTTTGCCTCGTTCTCTATGACCCATTGTAGGGCAGGATGCATTTGCAAGAGATATTAAGCTTTAAATGGATGTGTATAAGTGTAGAGAGAAAGAGAGAGAGAAAGAGGGTGGGGAGATTGAGCAAGCAAATGAGAGAGAGAGAGGCAGCGCACGAATGCAACAGAGCAGCGGAGGAGAGGAGAGAGAGGCAAGGAGGACTAGGCGTTACGGTCGCTCCTTCACAAGCTGCATGCGAGATGCTAGGACTGCTGCAGAGAGATTGCCGTTTATTTCCTTTTTTCTTTCTTTCATCAGCTTTCTATCACATTGAACGCTTCATCCTCTCGTCTATCTCAGAGGTAACAAGTCTATAAAGATAGATCATTACTTATTGTTATTGCTGGCAACTCTCTCGACTTTTTTGTGTCATGTTATTTACAGCACTCATTGATTTTTGGAGTCACTTTAGCATTTGTATTGTAGGAAATTTAGGAGCACCTTCATTCGCGTTAAAAAAATAATAGAATAAGTTGAATAATGTGTTTTGCTTTAGAGCTGCATTAGTGCTAAAGTAAACCCTGAATTTACTGTTCATCTCCTACGTCCATGTTCTTGTCTATGGTGCAGGAGGTGTAGAGTAATGCGTTATTGATTTTTGATTGTGGGAGCATGTTGTATGCATTATGTTGAGAATGGGCTGGGTCACCTGTCCTCCGCCAGGACCCATAAGGGCAGGCGTGTGCTTATGTGATGCTACCCTAAAAAGTTTGTGTATTGTTTTACACCTGATTCTGCTTTAGGGAGATTATTCATTCATACAGAGACATTTAGATGAAACTGGAAGTTGCATTAGCTTAGAAGTGGGGAAACACATTATTGATTACTTATTGATTGTTGTGAACCTGAATGCAAAAAATTTACTTGTATTGCATTCATAAATGACAGTTCTCTGTGCAAACAAAGCATTTTTTTTTTTTTTTGAAGGGTAGTATAAATTGTTTTTATGTACCATTTATATAAGATATAAATGTGTGTGTGTCTACTGCATATATAAATCAAATGTATGTATTTATAATGACATATATATATATATATATATATATATATATATATATATATATATATATATATATATATATATATATAGCTATGTAGCAGTAATGCCACACCTTTTTCCGTTTAAAGTATCAATGAATGTACCGTGAGAGAGATCTCATAAACAGACTGTGAAGCTTGTTTATTTAAACAGTCTCTGACGTCAAACAAGCTAATGAAAGTAGCTACTCTGTTCCATGTTGCTTTCAGACGTCACCTAATGTTTTATGTTGTTTCATGACAGGTTCGTGAAGGAAAGGCCATACTTGGAGCCCAGTTGTCTGTAGTTCTGAGATCTCCCACTGAAAACCTTCTCAGCCCCTTGCAAGATTGAGTAGCCACTTGAAGCTTGAAGAAAGGAAAGAAAAATAAAGGCAAGAGTATTGAAACTGCATAAAAAGGAGGTAGAACACCTACAACCGAAAGAATGGACGTAGCAGAGTAGAAATAGTCTCTTGCGAACTTCAGAAAGCCTCATCACAGACTAATAAAAATTTGAAACGGCACAGCGCAGCAACAAATCAGTATTCTCCGGCAGAGCTTGCAAGATATGGCCGAGAGGGTTAACCCTTTAGATGGCTGAAATGATTCTTTGAACAGCCACAGTCTGCAGACAAAAGACTTGTGAATGATGAATTTTAATGGGTCATTTCAGGATCGTTTTTGACAAATGGAGATCCTGAGATTCAAATGGCTTTGACACTTTGACAGCCACAAATTTTTGTAGCTGATAATGAAATCATTCTCAGAGGATTCCTTCCTAGTCTATTAGATGTACAGACAAACCGAGAGACGTATAACTAACTAGTCTGAGATCCTCAGCTCGGATGATTAGTTTGGAAAGACTTTTTCTGGTCCAGAAAGGTTCAGGAAATCTTCTCAGGGCTGACTGGCATTCTCCTCTTTGGTGTATTTGTTTCAGTAACAACGTTTAGCCACCAAATTAAAGATGGCTGCCGGAGTGGCAACATGGCTACCGTTTGCCAGGGCAGCGGCTGTTGGCTGGCTTCCTCTAGCCAAGAAAAACATGCCCAAACCGCCCGTGGACAAAAAGAGCCGCAACGACGAGATCCTCTTCGTAAACGTGAGCGGGCTCCGTTTCCAGACATGGAAAAACACGCTGGATCGTTATCCCGACACTCTGCTGGGCAGCTCGGAAAAGGAGTTTTTCTACAATGAGGACACTCAGGAGTATTTCTTCGACAGGGACCCAGAGATGTTTCGCCACATTTTGAACTTCTACCGTACGGGTAAGCTTCACTACCCCCGGCAGGAGTGCATTCAAGCGTTCGATGAGGAGCTGGCATTTTACGGCATCGTGCCGGACATTATCGGAGACTGCTGCATGGAAGAGTACAGGGACCGCAAGAAGGAGAACCAGGAACGTCTGGCTGAGGACACAGAGGCCGAGATGGCGACGGACACCCCACTGCCGCCGGAAAGCACATCTCGGGAGCGCTTGTGGCGCGCCTTTGAGAACCCCCACACAAGCACCATGGCGCTCGTTTTCTACTACGTCACAGGTTTCTTTATCGCCGTCTCGGTCATAGCGAACGTAGTGGAAACTGTGCCCTGCCGACCCCTCAAAGGCAGCAAGAAAGACTTGCCTTGTGGTGAGAAGTACACGTTGGCGTTTTTCTGCATGGACACGGCCTGCGTGCTCATCTTCACGTTCGAGTACCTCATGAGGCTTTTCGCCGCGCCCAGTCGCTGCAAGTTCATGCGCTCAGTCATGAGCGTAATCGACGTCGTCGCCATCATGCCCTACTACATCGGCCTGGTCATGCCTGAGAACGAAGATGTGAGTGGCGCGTTTGTCACATTGAGGGTGTTCCGCGTCTTCCGGATCTTCAAGTTCTCACGTCACTCTCAGGGCCTGCGGATCCTGGGTTATACTCTGAAGAGCTGTGCTTCTGAGCTGGGCTTCCTCCTGTTTTCCCTTACCATGGCCATCATCATATTTGCCACCGTCATGTTCTACGCCGAGAAAGGCACCAAGGGAACCAACTTCACCAGCATCCCAGCCTCCTTCTGGTACACCATAGTCACCATGACAACTCTTGGGTAAGTTCATTCCATTTTTACCTCCAGTTGTGTTGAATATGCGACAGATTGATCTTCTATACGCACAGAGTGACTATTTCGCAACTGTCGAGTGTTTGTTTGTACTGAAGTGAAGCAGGTTCCATGGTAGTATTTAAAAAGCTAAGGAAGGAGTAGATGAGATCCATTAAGAACTTTCTGAAAAATTCCCATGTGATCCAAACCACTTACTGCTTCATTGCTCATTTATGATGCTGACAGTGTTCTAATATAGAAGGTCCACCAAAAGTTTTGCATTGAAGAATGAGTTTGAATATGGACAGAGTTTTTTTTTCTTCTTAAATTATATCTATTGTGTAAAGAGTTGAAGATTGAAATGAAGATTTACCATTGTTTTGGTGTTCACATGTTGGGCCACCCTAAGTTTGCATGAACAAAATTTGCATAGCTGAACATTTCAATTTAAGTGAAAGAGTGATTTTCATTTCACCAGCATACAGATTTGGTATTGCAGCAGCTTTTTGGGTAAGAAACCTGCCTACATGTAAAAAAAAGAAAAAAAGAGCGAATTTTTAAGGTTAGTTAATCACCCCTGGTACAAAAACCAAAATATGTACCCTTTGAATTCCTCAGTTATTAAACCTTCTCTGTAGCGAGTCATTTACTCATAAAATGAGCTGTGAATGAGTTATGTACTGTTTCTGCACTATACTCTTCAGCCACGTCTCTGGCCATTGGTTTGCTGTCAGTCTTTAGGGAAGCAGAGATGACAGAGTCCAGTTTTCTCTTGTTCATTGATACAGATTAATCCCTCAAGAGTGATAGATGAAGTAGTGAAATGCTGTGTCACTGCATTTGAGAGGAGAGGATGAGGAGGATAGATGAAGGGTAGTCATTTTGTGTGAATGTGTGTGTATTTTTTCAACTTTTTCCTGAAACATTTGGCTGTTTTGCAAAATGTCTCAATATGGTTTCTTTTTTCCATGTTGTTGTTGGGTAGAAAACACCCACACAGATGCAATGAGTATCATTCAGCACTATAGCACATGTAGGCTGTGTTTGCAATACCATAATATCATAACATACTACTATTTGTTCCAGTATAAGTATACTGCACAAAGTATGCTAGTTTTAAGCAGGTTTTCAGCTTGGAACACCTGAATGAGCTGCTGCATTTGGCAAAAAAAAAAAAATGATTTTGATGATTATATACAGTAACTATACAGGTCCTTCTCAAAAAATTAGCATATCATGAAAAGGTTCTCTAAACGAGCTATTAACCTAATCATCTGAATCAACTAATTAACTCTAAACACCTGCAAAAGATTCCTGAGGCTTTTAAAAACTCCCAGCCTGTTTCATTACTCAAAACCGCAATCATGGGTAAGACTGCCGACCTGACTGCTGTCCAGAAGGCCATCATTGAGACCCTCAAGCAAGAGGGTAAGACACAGAAAGAAATTTCTGAACAAATAGGCTGTTCCCAGAGTGCTGTATCAAGGCACCTCAGTGGGAAGTCTGTGGGAAGGAAAAAGTGTGGCAAAAAACGCTGCACAACGAGAAGAGGTGACCGGACCCTGAGGAAGATTGTGGAGAAGGACCAATTCCAGACCTTGGGGGACCTGCGGAAGCAGTGGACTGAGTCTGGAGTAGAAACATCCAGAGCCACCGTGCACAGGCGTGTGCAGGAAATGGGCTACAGGTGCCGCATTCCCCAGGTCAAGCCACTTTTGAACCAGAAACAACGGCAGAAGCGCCTAACCTGGGCTACAGAGAAGCAGCACTGGACTGTTGCTCAGTGGTCCAAAGTACTTTTTTCGGATGAAAACAAATTTTGCATGTTATTCGGAAATCAAGGTGCCAGAGTCTGGAGGAAGACTGGGGAGAAGGAAATGCCAAAATGCCTGAAGTCCAGTGTCAAGTACCCACTGTCAGTGATGGTCTGGGGTGCCATGTCAGCTGCTGGTGTTGGTCCACTGTGTTTTATCAAGGGCAGGGTCAATGCAGCTAGCTATCAGGAGATTTTGGAGCACTTCATGCTTCCATCTGATTTCATTTTTCAGCACGACCTGGCACCTGCTCACAGTGCCAAAACCACTGGTAAATGGTTTACTGACCATGGTATTACTGTGCTCAATTGGCCTGCCAACTCTCCTGACCTGAACCCCATAGAGAATCTGTGGGATATTGTGAAGAGAAAGTTGAGAGATGCAAGACCAAACACTCTGGATGAGCTTAAGGCCGCTATCGAAGCATCCTGGGCCTCCATAACACCTCAGCAGTGCCACAGGCTGATTGCCTCCATGCCACGCCGCATTGAAGCATTTCTGCAAAAGGATTCCCGAACAAGTATTGAGTGCATAACTGAACATAATTATTTGAAGGTTGACTTTTTTTTGTATTAAAAACACTTCTTTTATTGGTCGGATGAAATATGCTAATTTTTTGATATAGGAATTTTGGGTTTTCATGAGCTGTATGCCAAAATCATCAGTATTAAAACAATAAAAGACATGAAATATTTCAGTTGGTGTGCAATGAATCTAAAATATATGAAAGTTTAATTTTTATCATTACATTATGGAAAATAATGAACTTTATCACAATATGCTAATTTTTTCAGAAGGACCCGTATACCTTTCAAGACAAACCTAGCATGAGTTCTGAAGTTATAAATTGATGAAATATGCTTTTATCATATCAGGGTAACTTCAACTTTTTACAAAAAGTTGAACTACCGATAAATAATATAATAAAATAAAACTATATATATGTATATATGTGTGTATTTATTTATTTTATATATATCTCAATTGATCAAGATCAATAAAAATAATTTGGTCGGCATTTGCTGTTCTTTGCAATTTTTTTTTTTTTTTTCATTTCAAATCAACCTTTGTAATATTTGTAGTATAAGGAATATTAGGTTTGGCTGATGAATTTATATTCTTTTTTTAAACATTTATTTGAAATCCCTATATAATGAAAGTGCATGGTAAAATTCCTACTGGAAACCAAGGCTGTAAGTTGATGGTCATTGCACTCTGTATCATAGTGACTTACGCCCCAAACTCATATTTGTCATGTTTATTGTTGCATATACTGCATACTGTTTCACATACTATTTGTATTTGCAGGCTGTTTGAATTGGATAAGTTGGTACACAAAACTGTGGCATTTGAATTTGGTGCAACCGCATAATGTTGCTCTTGGACAGTGGGCGAATTATGATTTTACTAAATCTTACCTAAATCTTGGGTCTTCATCTGCATTATGTAAATGTAGGAAATGACACCATATTACTCTTAATATTTGAGCTAATCGTGCAAATGTCAGGAGCTATGTATTAATACTCTGAAGCAATACATCATCCAGTTGTTGTACATTATCATTGCACACACATACTGTATTACCTGCCATCAGTTTTTTTGTGTTTTTTCATAAAATATCATGTACACTTTAAACATTAATCTTCAGTGGTTTCTGCAGGGATGTTGATCATTGGAAGAGGACGATAACCATATCTGAGCAGAGTTATTACTATCTAGAAGTCTAAGTATTTTTGTAAAAATGTGTGTTACATGATCTCTTCCACCTGCTAGAAAGCCACATATATTATCTGTATTGTATTATTAGATTTGCCTACCTCATGAAGAGCAATTCAGAAACATATTATTTATAGTTCTCAAATAATGTTAGATGTTCAGATGTTTGATCTAACAGTATTATGGTTTCAAATATATCTGTATGTACAATACTGCAAACCATCTGTAATGTGTTTATAGTAGTCGCTGTTACTATTGCTCATAATTAAGGCTGATTTGAACAAAGTATTAAACTTTTTGCCACATGTTTTTCATATGTGATGGTTTAAATTGTGTGGTTGGTTGAGGAATGGTGTGGTATTTTGTTTATAAATGATTACATTTTCCGATTTTTCTCATAGTGGATGATAATATAATACTGTGTAGAGGTTTGAGTGGGCAAGTGCCACTCGCTTTGTCTCTAGATGTACAGTCATGATAATTGATGCATTTAAACTGGTTGGTGACATTGATATTGATTTTATGTAGGTAAAAACAAAAAGTTGTGATGTAAAGCAAAGCACATGACTATCTGTGATGCCATCCAGCAAATTTAAAACCTAATCAGTGACATTTTACCCTCTAACTAATTACTTTTACATAGACCTGGCTATGTGACCATTGTATAGTCTCCAAAGAAAATCAAATCTGGAAGCAGTCATGTTGGAACAACAAAAGTAATGTTCAGTTTTCAAATTTAGTGCTTTCTGTTTGCATTTACTATGTTAATATTCATGAAAAACAGAGCCACACGAGTATGGCATTTTAACCCTGTAATCATATTTTCCAAATATAATTATGCACTTCTGTGGTTTGGAAATCCCGGGCAATGAAAAAGCAAATAACTCCATCAGGTTGCATGCTTCAGTGTGCATGTTAATGAATGTCTGAAGTGAATAAATGAATATATTTGTGGGTGTTCCTGAAGTTACAGTAGAGAGATCCCCTGATACATTAATGTTTTATCCCGGGTTGGGTTGATTGGCCGTGTTCCCTCTGATGATAGCCGAATAAACACTCTGCTTTAGCCTTATTGTGCAGAAAGAAATGCATGTGTGTTTAGATCAAAGGAACGAACAAAGACTCCTTGTTTTTAACTCCTATTAAAACATTGGTCGGTCCGTGGCGGCAGATGAGTGGAATTCACATTACCAGGGCTTTATATCCAACTTTAGACTTCCTCTCCTTTGACCTTGACAGGGCAGCGTTTTTAGCAGGAGCTGCTGAATTAAGATGTCTGCTTCATTCCATTTGGATACTGTGTTAATATTTAATGCACCCTCTAAGTTATTATTAAATATAACCTGGGTGAAAGCAGGATACAATACCCTGGTATGTAAGAAATTACAGAAGCTGCTCGTAAACTATGGGATCTAAATAAAGGATGAATGGATGGATGGATGGATGTAAGGATGGATAGAAAGGGCTTTAAAAGTTAAGATTACAAAAGAAAAGTTTAAGAATGAGAATCTAGAAGGATCTTTAAAGGGATAGTTCACCCAAAAATTAAAATTATGTCAGTAATTACTTACCCCCATGTTGTTCCAACCCCGTAAGACTTTCGTTCATCTTGACGAAGATCAAGATCTTCATGTTGTACGTCACACGCATCACACACATGACCAGCGTCGGCCAATAGTGAGCCTACGTGTGACGTACAACACAGATGATGTTGATCATCTTAATATTTTCTTAACAAAAATATCTTAATTTGTGTTCCGAAGATGAACGAAAGTCTTACGGGGTTGGAACAACATGAGGGAGAGTAATTACTGACAGAATTGTCATTTTTGGGTGAACTATCCCTTTAACACTGTTAAAGAGACAGTCATACAAACTTTGGAAAAAGAACATTGTTTGCATTGTGAGCATTGTGTTGATGGGGGAAAAAACAAGATGCATTTCTAGTTTCATCATCATTTGTTCTTCAGACATTACGAACATTATATCTTCTTTCTTCATAAAAAATACTTAACAAAATAAAAAATTTGAGCCTGGGAAGTTTCTGAAATTTGATTGATTTGACATGGAATGACCCATTTCCTCCTCTTGTCCATTAATTAATTAATTAATTAATTAATTAATAATTCCTTCATTCATTCATTCATTCATTCATTTTGTGCCTATTTGCCTTTTCTTTTAAGGAAAGTGGAATGTAGACAAAATAGGAAATTAGGGTGAGTGAAGGGGAATGCGATTGGGACATGACCCAGGTCAAACTTAAACCTGGGTTCCCTTGAGTGAACGGCTCTTACAAGTCCTAACATGCAGCTCTGACAGTACTTTTTTTTTTTTTTTTTACAATATATAGTGTACATTCAAACATTTACATTTGTTTTCAGTTTTCAAAGTGCACAATAGGCAAGATATTGAATTACATGGTTTTTCAATAAAAATGAATAAATAAATGCTTAGTTTTGTCATTTATCAAAAAGAGATGTGATGGACTGTTCAAAATCTTTGCAGTTGGGGAGTAACGTTAATCTCTCCCTTTACAAGAGGACAAAACTTGTTGTCCCAAAGCGTCACCGTCCCTCTCTAGAGTCCACTCTCACCATCTGCTGTTAGCTTATATAAGTGTCTTGTGGGAAAAGTGTCGTCCTTGAACAATGCAAGACCCAAAGGACCTCACAGCAGCCGCTTTAAGCGCTAACGTCTGTGACAGAAACCACTCAACTTATCACTTCATTGAAGCTGTCAGGCTGTGTGATGGGATTGTGGCTCTTATTTTATTATTTTTTTTTTTTTCTCCTCCGACTGATGACCTGTCAGAATTATGTATTAGTGATGTAATGTGGTTCTGGTCTTGGTTCAGTTCACATAATTCATCTCGTGCTAGAGGCAGCAGGCACCACATGCTTTTATTTATTTATTTTGGGGCGCGTAAAGGTCTGCCGTGATTGGCTGGGAGATTTGACTGTGGCATAAGAGATAATGCTGGTTGAGAATAGAGATTTAATTCAGGTGTGGATATTGTGCAGTTCAAGGGACGGATTTATGATTTCTACTCGTACTCACATGGAGTCAGGTGTCTTTTAAGAGTGCATGTCATGCGATGTGTCTGAAATTGCATACTGTATGAGTAGGTACTACGTTTGAATGTACTTTTTGACCGTTAAAAAGTACGCTCTGTATAGTATGAATGTGGTAGTAGAATGAAATTCAGATTGTACTACATGTTACTGTCACGTTACCTATCAGCGTCAGCTGCATTGCTTCACTTCCATTCATAAATCCTCTCCTGTGGCCTCATGAGATAGTAAAGTGTCCAGCGAATGTGCACTTTAGAATCACCTACTGTTATACTATTCATACATACTACTCTTTTGGCGTACTTTTTTTCCCATGGTATAGGGAAGTATTTGATTTTAGACACAGTTATAGTCTTCCAACACATCATACCTTAGCAACCATTCAGAACACCTTAGCAATCACACAACAACACACTAAAACATTCAGAACACCTTAGCAACTGTAAAAACACCCTGGCAACCACTCACACCATCCAGAAAAAAAAAACAACAAAAAGTCCTTATTAGTTTTCACCTGCATTCATTTCATTTCACAATAACATTTCATTCATTCGTTCTATGTCATTTGATATCAGTGATGCCAAACTGCATTGGATTTCAGATGTTTTGGCTAACATGTCTTCATGTGTCTTCAAAAATATCCAAGTTTGTATATGCAGACCTGTCGCCAGACCCGTCGCCAGACCTCACCCCTCCGAGGCATATGAAATGTATGGGGGGGAACAATTATTATTAGCCTACAGTATGTATATTTATAATAATCAACTCTGGTCGCGCAGCACGTAATCATCACGTTAAACATATAACCAACAGCAATATGACCAGGTAGCCTAGCCTACACCACATTACACAGAAGCAATGTTATGAATATCAATAAAACACTTGACTACACAACATATTAGAAGTAACACTAGAAGCATCTCTCAAACATTGCATTTTAAAGCAGTCAACAGAGGGATATGCATTGCCATGACACACACACATACATACATACATACACACGCACGCAAATACACTCGCACAGATACTTTGAGTGGAGGCAGCGCTGTCCTCTCTCCAGTCCCAGTACAGCGGGAGGAAGCGTTTCTCCGAGCAGAACCTCCTCATCAAAGTATCATTTCACTTGGAAGGAACTGAAGCGAGTAAGCCGGCGAAAACTCGTTTTGAAACAGCTTTCAAAAATGCACGGTAACTGTTGAGCGGTTTAGTTGTATGTCACGTACGTAGCCTAACGTTCTTTTGTAAGGCCGTGATAGGCTGTTGCAGTGTAGATTTCCATCAATCAAACTAAATCACACCATTGTTTCTTTATATTTTTAACATTTTAATGATAAAGAATGCAACATTAATGCAACAGAAAATTAGCAACTATGATAATATTAAAATTAAATTAAAATTAAATTATCTGTGCCTCAAGTGGGGGGGCACAAGCATTTTTTGGGGCGGGCCCGACCCCCTATGGCCCGCCCATAGCGACGGGTCTGTGTATATGTGGACATGCAAATAAGATTTGAGAGCTACAGCGGAATGGAACATTTTAAGCAAATAGTGACATTTGATTCTGTTTCTCATACAAATATGACTTCAGAAGACTTGGAATGTAACGCAAGACGTGTATGGACAATTTTTAAAGGAATTTTATGTGGCCATTTTGGAGCATGACGGTGTTTGTCCACAAAACGGCAGCCTCAATATTCTGTTTAACATTTCCTTTTGTGTTTTGCAGAAAAAAAAGTTCATACAGGTTTGGAATGGAAAGGTTTTTACATTTTTGTCTGAACTATAATTTAAACTTAATTCCCCCTGAGATAAGTCTGTTGACCTTTTCTTTGACAAGTGGCACATTGTGTTTTCTAATCTGCCACTTTATCAAACCAAACCAACTTCCTCCCTGCAAGTGAATTTGAACTCATCTGATCTAGAGTAAAACCAATATCATCAGCAGTCTATGATCTTCCCGTCTGTAATGATGGTGTGCCTGTCAGGTGTCTCGAGCTGTCTGACTCTGAGAGACCGCTCTTAAAAGCACAAGCAGTGTCTCAAGCGTTCTGCCAGGTACTGTTAAAGAAGTGATCGAGGTTATATACTGTGATAATGGCACAGTCTTTGTGTGACATAATGTGTGTGCTTTCTAGATAAAGGTATATGCTGCAGTTCTTGAAAAAAAAAAAAAAATATATATATATATATATATGTATATATGTGTGTGTGTGTGTTTAAATATTCAATTTTATATTTACAAAAGCTAACACATGCACAGTTGTGTGCCAGTTCCTTTTGCCATTTTTTTCTGTTTGGCTTTTTTTTCATGCAGCAAGTCCAATTTAGTTTTCATTAATATTTTTATTTTATCTTTCTCAAAACACTAGATTTTGATAATTTCATTTTATTATTTTTGCTCTTCAGAGTTGATCGATGATACATATCAGATTTGATACAAAAAGTCTGATTTTTTTTATTTTATTAAATTGTATTATTATTTACATTTAAATTTTTCATAATCTTTTTTGCTCTTCAGATTCTGAATAAAGCTTAAAGGACTTGTGTTGATAGCTGTAGTTCACACTCACACTGGCTTCCTGACAGCTCTCAGGGTCCAGACAATAACAGGCAATTCATAATCTTACAGGGAAAAGAGACCACACCTGGATTGGCTGCAGATAAAGGGATTTGTTGAGGTCTAAAGAATCATATGGTGCTGAATGACGGATTACAGTGAAAATGTCTCTCAGCTGTGTCCCATGATGATCTTTCCTCTTTTCATTGAGATTTTTAAAATATTAAACAACTTTATAGCATAAGAAATGATGATGAAATGAAATGTCATGGGTCAGATTTTACTTTGCCTATGAGGTTGCAGTTTATCACATGCATGAGTACAGAAAATTAAATGTCAAAAGGTCACGTGCAAATATCACATTTATTGTGCGGAGACAGCAGAGGTGATGACACGAATGTAAATATACTTGGCAGTAAGGTGCTGAGCAGGTATTAACTTTCTTGTACGTAAATCAAAGAACAAGGGTCAATGGTCAAGAAGAGGGAAATCTTTTACAGTCATCATAATAGTGGGCCCAGGACTGGACCATGAGGCACTCCCATCAGAACTAGCTTTGTGTCAATACTGTGATTGAATGAAAGTTCAAAGGGAGGTTCCCTATGCTGTTCACATGTTTTAAGAAAGACAAAGGATGATGGAGATCTTTCATTTATAGATTTATATTCAGAAAGTCAACTCAGGGTCGGGAAATCCAGCTTTTTGAAGGTGTAAGACGATTATCTTTTTTCTCATGCGTGTAATTGTAATAGGTTGGTTATGGTTAAAGTGACCCAGATTAATCATCACGAGTATATAAACCATTCAAACTCTTATACTGAGAGGCATTGCTCAATCAAAGTGTTCATAAGTAACAATAGCTCTGTGCACAATTCATCTCCGTAGTGTCATTGCAAAAACGTTCCCTTTCATTATCCAGCTCTCCTGACATGATTTGGCCAACTTACACCTCCCTCCTATCCAAAAATAATCGTAGCTGCTCAGTCAGGTGGCCCCTGGCTGTGGTCCTTCTGTGTGAATGACCCATTTACCGCCTTTGTGGAGAAAAATGACAAAGCTGACATAATTTCCTCTCTTGCTCATGCCTCTCGTCGAGGTCCGCACCTTTCCCACAGGAGCTTGAGGGAAAGGGAAGACTGCGGCACTACTAGACTGAAATGCAGGCACTGTGAAAGCAGAATGCTGCTGTTTTGATATCAGTTTGCATGTTCATAGTGTCTGTTGTCATGTTTGGCTTTTAACATACTTACCTTCCTAGCATGTCTTTATGTGTCATTGTGATGAGAGATGTGTATTAAATAATGAATAACTTTCACTTAATGAGGTCATAAAGAATCAAATTTACCATTATCATTTGTGATAAGAGTTTGATGTAATATGAAATTTGGTACAATAGCTTTTAGGAATTACAGCTTTCTAAAAGGGCATTTATTGAAACAAAGCCGCACTCGTTTTAATTTAGGTTTAATTAAAGCTGCAGTCTGTAGTTTTTCCTCTTTGTCGCCATCTCTGTTCGAAATCTGCAATTGCAGTTATTCACGGAATTATCAACTTTACGTGGGTTGTGCCTAGGCACGGCACAGCGCGGGTGAATCCAATGTTTTGAGGAGAATGTGCGGCTGTCAGTCACCGCGCCGGTGTTGTAGATACTGTCATTCAGAATCACAGATTCTACTTTTTGGAAGTATGACCAACATAAGAATTTTCACCAGAAAATGTAATCTGAACAAGTAACATCTACTTTTGTTCTGACCAACTAAGGGAAAAAAAGCATTGCAGTAAATCGTGCAGATTAAATCTCACGATCGCTTATCATATCACTTCAAACCGTGCAAATTATACTTTGTTCTCAAATTGTTAATGTTAACAACATCAGCATTGCTCGACTACATTTAATGCCCTTCTGATATTTATCCTCGTTTTCGCATGGCTCCGGTTGCAGTCTCTTTTTCTTCTGTAGCCACTGCGAAGTCCGAAGTCTTTTGCATTTTACAACGGGTGAATCTCCAGTTGTCACTGGTGAGTGTCGTTTGAAGCTTTCTGGATCCGCCATCAAATTGATAAGTTTAATTATATCAAGTGCTGTGAGAAAAGGCTATAAATCTCCACCTCCAACATCCTCACACGCAATATAGCCTACTAGACGAGACTCCTTCTTTATGTGCACAGATGTGACGTAATGACGCAAAGACATGCTGGAATTTCCCGCATAAATCCAGCAGTGCCACTGGAATTCAAAACATTATTACAAGCTTACCGTTTTCAATCGTGCTAAAGCAAGCAGATAGTTGTGAACACTGGCTGGTTATGTACTTACTCAAAAATGTATTTTGGATAATTTTAACCCAAAAAAGTTACGGACTGCAGCTTTAAATTTAAAATTAAAACTACTACTACTACTACTACTACTAACAAAGTAAAATAATAATTATTATTAATTATTATGATATTAAGAATATTTTTATAACAATAAGATGATGACGCAGAATAACTAAAATAAATTATTATTAAACAATTATTTTCCAAGTTTTCCCCCACATTATTTATTGTTTTTTTTATTGAATTTTTCAACATAATAATTACAACAGAACAGATAACAAAGAGTAGCCCAGGCAAGCTTAAAACAAATATAAGATACAGTATTCATAAATTATGAAGGTGGTGGGTAGGTAGGTAGATGGATGGATAGATAGGCAGGCAGACAGACAGATAGATATAAAGAAATGACTATAAAAATCCTAAATAATAAATAAAATATGTAAATGTATTATTATTATTATTATTATTATTATTATTATTATTTATTTATTAAATACGGTTTGGTTATTAGTTTAAATCATTTTTCATTTTAAATTGTATTTGATTTTAATTTGAGTACAAAATATGGTTATAATAGCTTATAAGCTTTCAGCAGTAACAGAAATAGCTTTTAGACATCAGCTTTCACTCCAGTCCAAATATTGAAACTCAAAAATCATTCATTTTTATTTTAATTAGATTAAATTGTTTATTAGATAAAGTTATTTGTTTTTATGATTTTTATTTTAATATCATACATTTTATCATTTATTATTATTATTATTATATTTAGTTTATTTTTATTTATTTTATTTAATAAATGTTCATATTTCTATTTATTATATAATAATAATTTTATTTTGTTGTTATTATTATTATTTTAATCATTATTATAAAAAAAGTATTAAAAAGGTATGAAATTACCCCTTTAACCATGTAGGTCATATATATGAGAGACTAATTCGATTTTGTAGATCTTTGGAGCGTGAGCATATTTGTATTAAGGAAAGCTCTTGCAATTAAATGTGCTAGAAGGGAACCATTCTTCCCTGCACCGTGCTGCACTCAAACCAGTGGGACACTGAAAGTCCAAATCCATCACGTGCTGAGGGCTGCATGTGCATTGTGTGATGGTTTCGGGCTCTGTGAGCTCAGGTTTGAAAGTGTGGTGTGAAAGTTTCCCAAACATGAGGCTCTTCTGAGAGCATTTGACGGAATATATGGGGGATAATTGACTCACTCTGAGATGCAGATTGCTTCCTGTAGACTTCCATGTTTTCCTGTAAAAAATTGTTTTCGTGACATGAGTGAATCACTCAATTCTAAATGAGACTCACAAACAGAATGTAATGCAACCTAAAGATCTAAAAAAAAAATGAAAGGATTAGTTTACCCAAAACTGTATTCTTTTACTCACTCTCCTTTTGTGTTCCACAGAAGAAAGAAAGTTATACAGATTTGGAATGACTTGAGGGTTAGTAAATGATGACAATATTTTCATTTCTGGGTGATCCATCCCATATTCTACTCTTTTCTGAAAATGCTATACGTTTCATGTTTAAAGTTGTTGAATTCCTGAGAGCAAGAAGCAGCCCATGAATTATCACCATTGTGCCCTTGAGGAAGACACTTAACCCCAGGTTACTCCAGGGGGATTGTCCTTTTTATATGGGAATGCCAAATTCATTTTAGGTCAAGAGCTGGATTGGGAAAAAAAATTATCACTTTATGTGGGCCAATTTTTAGGACTAAAAAAAAGAATTACAGCTTGGAAGATATTACACCGACCCTGCTTGTGTGGCAACAAGTCTATTCTATTCTATTCTACTCTGCTCTACTCTACTCCACTCCAATGTTCCTCTGCCCTTTCTGTTTCTACTTTTTTTCTCATTATTTAGTAGTTAGCATTTATATACACAGTCATTAATTTTGTCTCTGATAGTTAATCACTTTAAACATCTAGAGAACTGTTCATTGTGCTTTTGATTTATAGCCCTCTAAACATGTCCCATTCTGGAGGGAAAACTCAGAGCTCAGTGTCACCTATAAAAGAGGCATTGACTTTATGGTTAAAGTGTATATATACTGTATGTATAACCATAAAGTCAATGCCAAATGCAGGTTTTATATATATAGACAAATTACTAATATATATATATATATATATATATATATATATATATATATATATACACTCACCTAAAGGATTATTAGGAATACCTGTTCAGTTTCTCATTAATGCAATTATCTAATCAACCAATCACATGGCAGTTGCTTCGATGCATTTAAGGGTGTGGTCCTGGTCAAGACAATCTCCTGAACTCCAAACTGAATGTCAGAATGGGAAAGAAAGTTGATTTAAGCAATTTTGAGCGTGGCATGGTTGTTGGTGCCAGACGGGCCGGTCTGAGTATTTCACAATTTGCTCAGTTACTGGGATTTTCATGCACAAACATTTCTAGGGTTTACAAAGAATGGTGTGAAAAGGGAAAAACATCCAGTATGCGGCAGTCCTGTGGGCGAAAATGCCTTGTTGATGCTAGAGGTCAGAGGAGAATGGGCTGACTGATTCAAGCTGATAGAAGAGCAACTTTGACTGAAATAACCACTCGTTACAACCGAGGTATGCAGCAAAGCATTTGTGAAGCCACAACCTTAAGGCGGATGGGCTACAACAGCAGAAGACCCCACCGGGTACCACTCATCTCCACTACAAATAGGAAAAAGAGTCTACCATATGCAAGAGCTCACCAAAATTGGACAGTTGAAGACTGTAAAAATGTTGCCTGGTCTGATGAGTCTCGATTTCTGTTGAGACATTCAGATGGTAGAGTCAGAATTTGGCGTAAACAGAATGAGAACATGGATCCATCATGCCTTGTTACCACTGTGCAGGCTGGTGGTGGTATTGTAATGGTGTGGGGGATGTTTTCTTGGCACACTTTAGGCCCCTTAGTGCCAATTGGGCATCGTTTAAATGCCACGGCCTACCTGAGCATTGTTTCTGACCATGTCCATCCCTTTATGGCCACCATGTACCCATCCTCTGATGGCTACTTCCAGCAGGATAATGCACCATGTCACAAAGCTCGAATCATTTCAAATTGGTTTCTTGAACATGACAATGAGTTCACTGTACTAAAATGGCCCCCACAGTCACCAGATCTCAACCCAATAGAGCATCTTTGGGATGTGGTAGAATGGGAGCTTCGTGCCCTGGATGTGCATCCCACAAATCTCCATCAACTGCAAGATGCTATCCTATCAATATGGGCCAACATTTCTAAAGAATGCTTTCAGCACCTTGTTGAATCAATGCCACGTAGAATTAAGGCAATTCTGAAGGCGAAAGGGGGTCAAACACAGTATTAGTATGGTGTTCCTAATAATCCTTTAGGTGAGTGTATATATATATATATATATATATATATATATATATATATATATATATATATATATATATATATATATATAGTATATATTGTATATATCACCATTGTGCCCTTGAGGAAGACACTTAACCCCATTGTGCCCCAATATATATATTGTAATTTGTCATTTTTGCTAATCTCATTTTTTGGTATATTATACAACAAGGGAGACTTGGGCTAGTTATCACATTGGCTATATCTCAGTAAGGTTTTGATTCACAATTGTTCAATATCTGAAATTAGAAGTTTTCATAATAAGTAATAAGTCAGGGCATGTTGTTAAACAATTCATTTATTTATTACAATTCTGCTTACCAAAACAGTTATCATTTTACATGTTTAATTTTGCTGAAAACTTTGCTGTTGTGACAACTTAGCCTATTGCGTGAAGAAAACAATTGTGTATTATATAGACTAAATTGAACTGAAATAACTTTTTGCAGACAAAACTCATGAGCACAAAAATGACAATGAAAAATAACCCCACTCTGAGAAGTATTCACTAGAGTAGAAAGTGTGACAACTAAACCCGGTCTCCTCTATATCATAACACCAACAGTCACAATTTTGAGGACAAAGTTATTTGTGTTGACCTGATTATGCAACAATGTGTAATGAATTAAATATACCTTGAGACATTTATATATTTGCTATATTTAGGTCTACAGAGTATTACAAAAGAGACAAAGTGCTTCTACATGTTCACTTTATCAGCTTTAAAAAATGGGGTGCGCTTTCAGTTCCCATGAGCTCACGTTGTGTTCCAGAAAGAGCTAAGACATCATGACTTTTTTCCTGTTTGCAAAGGAACACGGATTATCCGAGTTCAAGCTGTTAATTTTCAGAGGTCTATCATACTAATGATGCGTCAGAATGCAATCTAACATGCACATTGAGCTCTTGTCGCATGTGTGCAGTCCACAGATCTTTAATTAGACGTTTCCACAGCTTAGAATGTGGAGTCAAATTAAGTCCCTGCCATTTCCCCTCATCCCAGAGACCATTATCACCTTTCTGCAGGATTGGAAAAGGCTTTCATTTACAGCCCCAGCTTTATCTGGCAGTAATCATGACCAATGGAAGCCGTGCAAACTTTTTTATTTTGAGCACTTGCACTTGTACTATGTTCCTGTGTTCCTGGCCAGCCATCGTGGGTTTAAATGAAACCGTTGATGCGTGCGCTTGACTGTCTACACATAGCCAACATATGAGCCTGGAGAAACCTGACGGCTCACACAATAGCTTTTTTCATTTAGCCTTATATGCTTCTTTAGGTCCTAGTTTGCAGTGGGTGGTAAACACATGCTTCCTAAATCTTAAAACAGCCACATTGTACGTTTTTGTAGCATTTTAAGTCACCCTTTAATGTAAAGATTTCAATAGATTTTTATTTCTGCCTCTGACCTTTAGGCATCAGGTTTTGAGTCGGAATCTATCAGCAGTGTTTTTTCCGGAAGTATTTTTTCCCTTCATTTCTCCCATACTGATTTAAAAAAAAAAAAAAAAATCTTCGTTAAAGTGTTATATGCCATGAACCAAGCCAACCATCTACAAGGTGAATCATGACATTACAAGCTTAGATTTGAAGCTTAAAAGTATTTCAAAATCAGACAATCCCATGAAGCATTGCGAACAGCATAATCGAATTAAAAACGATGGAGAAATATTAAACTACTCAATATTATTGTAAAATATGCATATATAAGTATTTTGAGAGCGCAAGGAGTTTGACTTGATTTCGTTGTTCGCAGTGCTTCATGGGAGTGGGCGGAGCTAAATAACTCTTTTGGCACGTTTTGCTTGTGGTGACTGATTGGTGGAATTTTCTGTAAAGTATCACGGGTAATGTAGTTTTTCACCACAAATTCCACTGTGTAACACAATAACTCTAAAAATTAGTTGAAATAATGCAGGTTGACAGCTTCAACAGATGCAATTCCATTAACAACCTCCTAGCTCAGAGTAGGTCTGTCTTTAAATGTTTATAAGTTATCATTAAAAACAGTTTCCCTATGGAGAAAATGAGTTTTTACTTCTGGAACCTGACTGTTGCACTCTATTGAATTAGCACAACCCTGGAAAACAATGTGAGTGACACTGCTGTTTTGCGCACACACTCTGCAGTGTGAAACGAATGCTGTAAAAGGCTTTTCTTCTGTGTTACTGTACCTTTAAGTAGGGATGGCCCGATACCGATACTGGCATCGGGGATCGGGTCGATACTGTCCTCATATACTCGTACTCATAAAAATTACCACGCCGATACCACGCCCCGATACCACGTACATTTGCGAAACGAAACTGGCTGGCCGCCGCGAGTGCTTTGTTGAGGTGAAGTGAGGCATAGGGACGTGCACTCCCAACGCGGTAGAGTGCGGCGCGGCACTAGATCTGATGGCCGAGTGCGAGCGCGGGCACGGGCGGTAATGCACTCACTCTGTGTGCGGGTTGCGGGAAAATAAAACGATTTGCGGGACTCCCGCAAACTAGAAATATCTATGAATAAAACATATTAAAACTAATAGATTTTTATTCATCTGTTGCAGAAAAGCAAGAATAACAACTAAAACAAAACAGAAACGATTTACAGGCCAGAGTTTCTATTCACAACATGTTTGCAGCGTTGAGCGATGTAGCCAATCACAGTCATATGTGTTGATTCCTTGAACGCAATGGCCAATCAGAAGCATTTAAGATAGACTCCCCTCACCGCTCAAAACTTTTTTGTTCAGTGCTGAATTCTGTAGGCCTATGCTGGCAAATCCTCTAATTATAACAGTGTGTGGATATTATGAAAGATTCATTGTGCAGTCAGCTTCATTGATAATAACAGAGATGTGTGAGATCGCTATGAACTGTCAGCTTTTTAGGAATTAGGCTATTAAGGGAGCGCACTTTGCACGCATTCAGTCATTCCAGACCATGCACGCAGTAACTGCTTGCTTTTATGTTAAATTAACAGTGGTTTGTGTGTTAATACATTTATTATTTTTTTTATTCATTATTATTTATTTTTAGACTTGTTAAAACAAGCAGAGAAGAAAATAAAAACAGTCTTCTAACCTGTGTTCTAAAATAGTCTTCTGTCTTCTTTTCTGGGAGCCTATAGTTACTTTTGCGGTAGAAATATCGGTATCGGTACTCGGTATCGGCAAGTACACAAATGTAAATACTCGTATCGGTTTGAAAAAAAATTGTATCGGGCCATCCCTACCTTTAAGACTTCTATGTGTATATGAGGCTGTTATGAACTTTTTGCATGTGATGTTTAAGGGTCAAGTTGCTCAATACTGAATAGGCATTGATGATCTCTCAGAATGTGCTCTTTGCTCATGAAAGTTTTGTCAGCGTAGTTTCCATAAATGAGAGCGGACCAAGCATTTTGCTGTGAACAACATGGACAGTCATTGTAGCCTTTTGTTGTACATACATTTTCATGACTTTCATTCATATTGTGAGACATTTACTGTCAGATTTTCATTTCTGCCATAAGAATTAGAATTTAAACTATGTAATCACATCATCTGTTCTGTCTAAAATCAGCTCTTATAAATTGAATCATAAACAGGTTTATTTTGAACTGTACTTTTGGCCTTCTCTTCACCTGCCAGATTGGTCAGAACTGGCAACAGACTTTCAGAAACTTTGGATACTGTTCTCGTGTTTGCATACTCGGCTCATAAACTAAAGCACTGCTATTAGATTCAAGTGCAGCATATGGGACATACAGATGCCGTAGCTATATCTGATCTTGGGTTGTATGAGTTTTTAACAGGGCAGGTGGTGTAAACAACCAACTATCAGGGGCTGAAGGAGGAACATGAATTCTCAATCCATTCTCCTGCAACTTTTATGATCTTTCCTTTAATTAATCATCACAAAATATTACAGGCAGTTTTGTATATGCTGTGGACCTGGTCATTTTCAATGTGTTTGTAAACTCATTGATAAGCCTAGCTGTCTTATTATTCATGAACACTGTTTTCTGTAGACAATATGTAAAGTACTGGTAGTGGGATGAGATCTGTTTGTATGACCAGTGGCAGATGGGTGAGTGTTTAAAGGGTTAGTTCACCCAAAAATGAATCCCTCAAGAAGCCTATGGAGGAGTATGGAGGAGTGATCCAGCTCTCAGATTTCATCAAAAATATCTTAAGTCGTGTTCCGAAGATGAACGAAAGTCTTACGGGGTTGGAACAACATGAGGGTGAGTAAATACTGACAGAATTTTCATTTTTGGGTGAACTATCCCTTTAAGGAACATAACTATATGTGAAACCATGTTGTGGACTTGGAGTTTTAGTAAATTATTTTACTAATATTTTACTTTACTTGATATTTACATGTATAATTATATATATATATATATTATTTATTTAAAAAAAAAATATCTTAATTTATATTTCTCAGAAATAGACTTTTCACAAATTGCATTGGTTTCTAAAGGTGTTTACACTCCTTCCTTTAGTTCAGCATTTCTCTTGCCAAATATTCAATAAAAGGGACACTTTTTCACTTAATTAAATTTATGTCCATTCTTATATTGCAGATGGTTGGAGTTATGTTGGTCTGATGACGGAATAGGGAATAAAATTTCATCTATTAAACTGAAACCGCCGTGTATGAATCCTTATCAGCTTGACAGGGATTAAGTTTTGGGAAATTGTCAACATTAAATCAACTCAATACACATACACACATAGTGAGTTAAATAATCATCATAATCATGTTTAATTGCACTAAACTAAGTCTTTTCACTGTTGAATGAATATGTTTCTTATCAATATTTCCCGCTTTTTCCACCAACTTTTTGTTGTTCACTGAGCCATTGCAATGCATTTTGGAATTACATGCCATGCTGTAAAAAGTGTCACAGAAGGCAGGGTACTTTTGCAGAGTTGTTTGTGTCAGGAACACTCTTCTGCTTACCAAAACAGTTATCATTTTACATGTTTAATTTTGCTGAAAACACACAGGTCTGTGGTAAACACTGTCTGGTAATGTTACTTTTAAAAGTTACAATATTTTGTTAATCCCTAAAGTAATTAATTGCGTTACTTAGTTACTTTTTATGAAAGTAACGGGTTACGATACTTTTGTGTTTCCTTTTCTCACTTGGGCTGGGCTTGTCTGTTTATTTTTTAGTAACAAAAACAAATCAACAAACAAACAAATAAAAATCCATTTTTTGGCAAATGTAAACCAAAAGTGAAATGAATAAACCTCAGTCTGAAGAAAATGCAAATTCAAGCCTGCACAGTATGATACAGCTCAGACAAACCTTACATCTTTGCTGCCATTCTGGATTGCAGAAAAATGCAGAATAAGAAAGTTCAGCACTTTTACTTCAGCAATAAAAACAAAAAAATGAGATTAAAAAATGATGTTTATCTAAAATCATTTTTGTTTATTCATATAGTTGAATTGGATCATCGAAGGTCAGCCGCTAATTCAATGGTTAATAAAGTGAGATTTTATTTTTTATTCAGTTTTTATTCATTTTGAGGAATACTGAAACTTTTTGTGCAAGTGAGATGAGTAAATGCATGCTCACTTTTAGTCTCAATCCCCATCATGTTTACACAGCGCACATGACACCTCTGATTTCTCTCAACACGGCGACAGGAGCGCTGTCGGTCAATAAAGGGGAAAACAAAGTAACTTGAAAAAGTAACTCAGATATTTTATTGCGTTACTTGTAATGCATTACACTCAACACTGGTGTTAAACATAACTTGATGATACATAACCGTTTAGCTCTACTACATAAACTGCACACACTCACACCCCAAACATTCTTATCTAGTTACATATTAGAAACAATATGTTTCTTTTTTTTTTTACACATATAAACCTTGGGAGAAACCAGGCTCAGTCGGAGGGGCAGTTCTCCTCTGGCTGACTACATCATTCGTAGTGGTCCAGTGGCGTAACGAGCCAACACCGGGCCCTTATGCAGGATTATAAAGACGGGGCCCCCTTCTACAGCAAGTGATGACGCAATGTCCACTAGTAGGCTACCATGAATATGACAGGATAGGATCATAGAGACACAGCATATAAGAGATGAGATGACTGACAAAATCAGGAGTAGCCTACGCGCACCACAGAAAAACGAAACAAAAAACCTGAATGCTCACCATAACACATGAAAAAACACTGCTGGTGACGGCGCCCCATAACACATTGTTACTCACTGCTATGACTACAACATAGGCCTAGGTCCAAAAACATAAAAAAAAAATGCTCACTTACATTATAGCTGCATTTTCCGGGCTTTCCTCTGTGAGAATATGCATGCTCACTTACCGACCCGGGGATTCCCCAGTCCCACTTCGAAACAAATTACACCAAAATCCATCATTGTTGGTTTCACACATGTATTCAATGATCAGTAAAATATGTTGTTGTCATTATTTATTCAAATAAATTCGCGATAAAGTAAAATAAAAGTAGTAAAATGCAATAGGGGGCCCCGGCTGTCAATCAATATCTTCCAGTCACGCGGACCCTGATTGGTCCGGGCCCGTAAGCAACCGCGTACCCTGCTTACCGATAGTTACGCCTGTGTAGTGGTCGTGTCTGATGTTGTAGAGCAAAACATTCAAGTACCGTCAAGTTATGTTTCCCACAGACCTTATTTAACACCCCCCGCCCCCTTATTTAATTCACCCTCTGATGAATTAATCTTCTGGGTTTAACTCCCTCGACCACTCTGTTGTTTGCTAATGCAGCGCTTTTCAATCTTTCAGATGCCATGGACCACTACCCCATCCTAAAATTTAAAATGCAGCTATATATTTTTATGTATAAACCCCCAATTTAAATTGTGATGAAAAAATATTAGAAATATGTCTAAAATATTTAATTTATTTGTTTTTTAGTATATAACTTTATTAGTATACTTTTTTTCTACTCACTAGTACTGTGTATTATTAATTTGTGTTTTAATTTAATTTGTATTATTTATTTAAATAATTTATTAATATTTTTTGTTATTTTAATCTAATATTTGTAACTTACGTTATTTATTTATTTATTGTATTTTTGATTCATTTTTACAATTTCTCTAAACATTTCCCCGGATCCCAGTTTGAAAACCCCTGTGCTAATGCACAATTGTCTTTTTGCATATCTCACACTTGATGTTTGCAGATCTCATAAAATCCTGCTGTTATTAAAGAGCGTTTCTCTCTTGTTCCTGAAGTCCTTTTCCCTTATAGCAATAAACCACAGCTTTGTACTCTCTTTAGTTTTCTACACTGATGATATTTGCGAGCGGGTGGTCCGTTTAACCTGTGGATGCCACATATAAATCTCGTGGAAGAGGCCTTTCAGCTTTCTGTCAGCATCGCCGTCGGCTTCCCATTTATGGAGGTCTGCTGGAAGTCAAGCCTATGATTAGTTCTGTTTGTTTAGCTTTAAAGCTTTGATAAAAAAAGAAGGAAAGAACGTGAAACGGGAGTCAGATTCTAATTTGTGTTCCGTCAAATGTCCCAATAGGTGGAACGCAAGCAGAGATCAGAAACAGGAGACAGAATCTGTCCTAAAGCTTTTATAGTAAGTTACTATTTAATGAACAGAGAATCTGAAAATAATGACCCCATGTGGGGTCCTCCAGTCGTTTTCTGCTGAGCCGACTTATTCCCCGAAGGTGTATTGATGTTGTGGCCACGAAATGCGCTAAATAAACCCAGTATCTATAAATAGCTGTCATTTCTGTTGTTCTCCCTGAAGAGATTAGGTTTCAGAGCAGAACTATCGTTTCTCAATTTCATTTGACGTTCACGCCTCTCTCTGCTGGAGTCTAATCTGCCTGATCACATGATGCACGAAAACCAGTAAAAAATCATTTTTTTTTCCAGATTCTGACATCTCCATATAACCGTATCCACACCCCGCACATCTCTCTTTCTTTCTCACTCTCTGTCTCTCCTTCCCGTCTGAAGCTCAACGGTGAAACGGTGTAGCTGTAATTTGTTGATATGGTATCCAATATCTGGAGTTTATTATGAAGCCAAACTGTACATTTTTCCAGATTCATTGTCTGTGAGTAAGTTGTAACCTCGCTGTCATTGTTGTATTGACTTCCTACCCCAGTGTCTTCATTACAAATTAACTTCACAGTCCATTTGCCCTCCTCTGTTTTAGTAGGTATCGAGAAGCAGCTTTTAAAGCAACATTACTTGATGCAAAAATAAAATAGATCTGAGTGTAGTTTGAGAAGTGACATACAAAAAATATTATTTTCGTACACAGTATTTTTCTTTTAAAAATATCTAAACATTCTTAAATCAAGATACATTTACTGAAGAAAAATTTAAGATATTAATTCTCGTTGTCTGAAAAATTTACTAAATTGAACACTGCCAGTGGGGTAAGAAATATAAACTTAATTCAGATTTTTTTTTCTTGTTTTAAGACAAAATTCACCTTTTCAGAAAACAAGACTTAAAGGAATAGTTTACTTAAAAATAAAAATTCTGTCATCATTAACTCACCCTCAAGTTGTTTCAAACCTTCATGAATTTCTTTGTTCTGTTGAACAAAGAAGAGGAAGAATGTTGGTAACCAGAAGGTTAAAAGCTGTTAAGCTTCAGCAGGGCGAGGACGCACTGAATCGTTCTTTGTTTAAATAGTTCAAAGTTACTATTAGAATAATGTTATTACCTTGACAAACTATTTTATTCTCAGAAACTTGGTGGTGGTGATGGTGCAGTGGATAAGACACAATGCCTTTGGTGTGAGAGACCTGGGTTCGAATCCACTGTGAGACACCATTGTGTCCCTGAGCAAGACACTTAACCCCTAGTTGCTCCAGAGGCGTGCGACCTCTGACATATAGCAGTTGTAAGTCGCTTTGGATAAAAGCGTCAGCTAAAATAAATAAATGTAAATGTAAACTTATAGTAACAGTTATGTCTTAATTTGTGTCAGGAGTTATGTAATAAAAAAATGAGTCGATACCTTAATATGAATTATGAGCGTCAGCCGCTCCCATTCAGAAAAAAAACTCCTGTAAGGTTGTCATGAAAGCGCTTGACAAAACAACATCCCTCAGGGCTTTTAGCTCAAAAATGTGCAGATTTGGAGAAATATTGATAGATTTCATAGGTTTACGTCAGATTTTAATAGAGATGAATAATATTTATTGAATGTATACCCAAATGTGCCGATGTAATCATTACGAGCGCTGGATACTCCATTAGCCTTGAGGGCCACGGACTCTTTGGAAACTTTTAGAAAACACCTTAAGACACATCTTTTTAGACAAGCATTTAACTAGCCATATGGTTTTGTATGTTATGTATGTTGTTGTTTTTATCTGTTTTATATTTTCTATTTTTTCTTTTACTGTGAAGCACTTTGTGACCACTCTTGTCTGTGAAAGGTGCTATATAAATGAAGCTTAAATACTCAGATGTACTGTGTTTTCAATCCATACTGGCAGCCTGAGGGCGCCCTGTGCACATTTAGTCCATATATGGAACACATGAAGAAGAGCCATATCATGTGACATCCCAGGAAGTTCCTGACATAAACCATAAACAAAGCTTTCAGAGATCGCTTTAACATGTAGATAAGGATGTTTTGGAGACAATAAACATAATTGCAACGATATATGATTTATCTGTGTTCTTCGAACCATGTCAGGTATTTTCATAATAATAAATTATGATGCAATGCTAATCGATGTAGACTTTATCATTGTGCAGAATACTATAAAATAATAAAGTTTCTGTCTGATTTTCTTTATCCGAAGCCAAATCAGATCACAGGAGGTTATTTAAAACACTTGACTTGCGTTATAAAGTAAGTTTGGAGCAAAAACATGGTTTTAATTTCACAAAATCTCTTGTATTGATGTTGTGCTAAGCTAACATGCTACATAGCCCTCAGCTGCACCTGCCACCTAGCTGTTATTTTTATGAAAATTTTTAAATAGGAATGCTTAATGAAGTGTTCTTTTTTCAAGAAGGGCATTTGATAGAGTTTCAAATGTGAAGTGAGAACTTTAAAAAAAAAAAAATCAGGGATTGAAATAGCGTGAATAGCCAGTCGTTAGTAATTATAATGAAGACAAAGGAAAAGTATATTTAGAGCCATAACCAGGCCGGAGAGGTGTGGATGTGTGCAGGAGAGACTGAGACTGAATGGGGCTCGAGTCAATGGTGTCCATCATCTGTCTGGTTACCAACATTATTCAAAATATCTTTCTTTGTGTTCAACAGAACAAAGAAATTCATACAGGTTTGAAACAACTTGAGGGAGTTAATGATGACAAAATTTTCATTTTTAAGTGAACTATTCCTTTAATATCTTGTAATTTTGCTTCTTCAGTAAATGTCCTGACTTAGGAATTTTTTGATATTTGTACAAGAAAACGTGTCAAAAACAGAGTATGAAAATATTTTTTTTATTGCACGTCATTTATCAAAACTCAGCACTCTTATCTATTTTATTTTTGCATCTTGATTTAAAGGGGAACTTGGCAACTATTTCAACTTAATAAAACCGTTTAGAAATCATTTGGGTGGTTAAATAACCTGTTCTGGTGAGAATGGTGACTTTCCCCGCTCCCCCCAGCGTTCCCAGGCGGAAAACTAACCTTGCAACATAGGGACTAACGTCCCGGTAGCGATATTTTTTTCCCCAGGATGGTAGGGGAAGGGCTCGGAGGAGAGCCCTTCTAGCCAATCAGAGGTGAAAAAGGCGGTACCTTCCCCTGCCATCCTGGGGGAAAAAAATTTGCGTCCCGGTAAGTTGGAAATAGGAAGTCTCGTGAGAAGCGAGAACAAGCGAGAAACACAAACTGCTTTACGGCGATTCGACATAAACACACACGCCATATGATACTGTGTATGATGTATTACCCACCTCGGTAGACATAGCTCCACATGAGAAAGTTGGCCGACTCCGATAATAACAAATGCACATGAGAAGCGGTAGAAAGGGGGAGGAGGGTGCCGCAACGACAGTGTTGTGAAATATACGCCCCACAGCTGTAGGGGGAGCTCGTTGAGACAATATGCGACAACAAAAGTGAAAATCAGTGAAGAAATGGCTAGAGTTGCCAAATTCCCCTTTAAGAATGTTTAGATATTTGTACTGAAAGAAAATATATATTTTTTAATTATTTTTTGCAGTATGCTTCTCTAGTCTCCATTGAACTGTATGATTATCATATTCATATACCACAGTATTACTCTGGTTACTTCAAGAATACCTTCAAGATGTGCAAAACCCCAGGTATTATGTCTCATCTCCAGTAAATCCACTGTAGGGCTTTGTAGGGTGAAGCGTGTGTCTGCTTGGCTCTGATCATGTGACTGATGGAGAGATGAAATCTGTCCTGCCACCTCTGACTTTCTCTACTGGCCTGTTCTTCCTCTTAACCCCATCACTGAAGCACTTACTTCCCTCTCTTCCCTCCTCTTCTCCTCCATCTCCCTCATCTGATCGTTCATCCCCATTAGCGCATTGATAAGAGAAAGCTTCAAGAAGATTTTTTTTTTCTGCTTAATGCCGTAAGTAATGGGCATTTAATATTCTTCTCAAATGTTCTCAAATTAAAATATTAAACTTTAGTGCATGGCTCGCCCTACATTTATTTTTTATTCCATTCTTTTGATTTCCTGAATCACTGCTATTGTCTTGTTTTTCAGTAAAACATATTTAAATATCAATGATACATATCTAAGCAGCAAATTATTTAAGTCTAGTTTTGCATAAATACCTTAGTGAACAATTAAAAACCATTAGTGTAGCAACTGGGGAAAGTAAAATGGTAACACTTTACAAAAAGGTGTAAAATTATTTCGCTCATTTACTTATACATTTCTAAAATATAAAGTTTTATTTAACATTTCCTTAATGCACTGTGAACCAGTATGTGTGTGTGTGTGTATAGGTGTGTATATATATATATATATATATATATATATATATATATATATATGCATATGTATGTGTGTGTGTGTGTGTATATATATATGTATCTCTTTGCTCGATTGCTTTTGTCCGCCTCGCTGCCTGCTGTGAGCTGTGAGTTTGTTTGCGTCGTGGCTGTCTAAGCCTCGTATTAGCTTCGCATTTCCTTCTGTTTTTCCGTATTTCTCTCTTTATTCTGTTGTGAACCATCATTTAACTCATAATTACAACTCGGACTGTTGGCCAGACGCGTCTCAAGCCATTATACGGCTGGAACCGCAAATATGGTTGGAACATTGGTTGTTGGTCGTAGAGCGAGACACCGCTTCACTGCTGTTCGCCCTGCGATTGACTGCTTTTGTCAGCCTCGTTGCCTGCTGTGAGTTTGTTTGTTTTCCCGTCTATCGTGCGTCTACATTACACCCATACCACTACAAAGACGTTTTTTACCCAAGACTTGAGTCATAAATTAATATAAATATTAGTAGCATCACTGGTTGCATCATTGGTAACTTACTGTCCATCTGTTAAAATGGCGAATATATCAGGTGTATGTTATCTACCTTTTGGTGCAGATGAGAACAAATCTGAATTGCTCGCGGTGCAGGCTGAATTAGAAGCTGTAGAAAAGCAGATCCGTGACCTTCTAGAGAGACAAGCTGAGCTGAGAGACCAGCGTTTAGCTCTTGAAACATCACGCGCTGATGCACACGGATCAGTGATTAATGTTAGTAACCCGCTGACGCTGACCTCGTCTACTCCGTGCGTTTCTCAGCATTGGTCCCGAGCGTCCAGGTCACGATCAGCCATGATTTCATTCACTCCGGCTCCAACACACCACCACGAAGCCTGGGTGGTTCCGCGGAAGCCGCGGGCCAGGACAAGAATCTTTTCGCCCCGCCCGGTTTTCGAGATCTCCACTCAGAACCGCTTCTCCCCTCTTCGCGAAACGGAACGCGATGCTGTGATCATCGGTGATTCAACCGTCCGACACGTCCACGCTACGTTAGGTAAAAGTGAGGTGCACAGTCACTGCTTTCCTGGTGCTCGTGTTCTCGATATCACTGCGCGGGTAACTGAGATCCTGAACGGTGACGAGCGCGTCGGAGCTGTTGCGCTGCACGCGGGAGCTAACGACATTAGGCTGCGACAGACGGAGGTTCTGAAGAAAGACTTCAGGAGCCTTATCGATACGGTACGCAGCACATCGCCTGAAACATCGATTATTGTGTCTGGACCGCTTCCTACGTACCGACGAGGGCATGAAAAGTTCAGTAGATTATTCGCGCTAAATGAATGGTTATTGTCATGGTGCAATGAGCAGAAACTGATTTTTGTAAATAATTGGAATCTGTTTTGGGAGCGACCAAGGCTCTTCCGCGCTGATGGCTTACACCCAAGTAGAATCGGGGCAGATCTTCTGTCGGATAACATCTCCAAGATGTTAAATACCATTTGACTAGTAACGAAAAATTCAAATCACAGTCTCTACTGCACCAATTTAATTGATATTAATACTAGTGTAGAACATTGCATAGAAACTGTGTCTATTCCTCGTTTACTAAGATCAAATAATAAATCTACTGCGGGATCTAGAAAAAATCTATCTGATTTGGACCGTCTGATCGGTCGTGGCGGCGGTGTTGCAACAATCTACAGAGATATCCTTAATGTTACTCAGAAAACTCGTCATAGGTTTAATTCGTTTGAAGTGCTAAATGTTACGCTCTTAGATGTAAGAAAAAAATCCCTATTATCTCTAGCATTGGCTACCGTATATAGACCTCCAGGGCCTTACGCCAATTTCATAAAAGAGTTTGCTGACTTTCTATCAGATCTTTTGGTCAACGTCGATAAAGCATTAATTGTTGGAGATTTTAACATACACGTAGATAATTTAAATGATGCGTTAGGGGCTGCGTTTACAGATTTATTAAACTCCTTCGGGGTCAAGCAAAACGTCACCGGACCAACTCATCGTCTTAATCATACACTCGATTTAATTATATCATATGGAACCGATCCAACCGATATAGATATCATTCCACAAAGTGATGATGTCACTGACCACTACTTGGTAACTTGCATATTACGCACCGCTGTAATATGTCATGCTGCGCCACGTTATCGACCAGGTAGAACAATTTGTCCATCCACCATAGATAATTTCTCAAATAGCTTATCTGATCTGTCTCAGCTGCTGCCTGAACCCAAATAAACAGATGAATTAGACAAACTAACTAGCACTATGAGCACCATTCTCTCTAGAACATTGGATATTGTTGCACCCATTAGTTTAAAAAAGGTCAGAGAAAAAAGTATAGCACCATGGTACAATAATACTACGTATGTTTTAAAGAGAAAAACCCGTAATTTAGAGCGTAAATGGAAAAAAACTAATTTAGAGGTCTTTAGAATCGCGTGGAAAGACAGTATGTCACTTTATAAAAAGGCACTTAAAACGGCCAGGGCTGAGCACCTCAGCAAATTAATAGAAAACAACCGAAATAATCCAAGGTTTTTATTTAATACCGTGGCTAGACTAACAAATAAACAGAAGTCGTCTGAACAAAATACCTCGTTACATTTTAGAAGTAATGATTTCATGAACTTCTTCACAGAGAAAATTGAAAGCATCAGAATCAAAATCGTAAACGTTCGATCTTTGCTCGCGCCTTATAATTCGGCCGCAATTATCACCCCGCAAGAACAATTACAATGCTTTACAACCATAGAACAAAAAGAGTTAAATAAACTTATCACTTCATCTAAAACAACAACATGTTTATTAGATCCTATACCAACTAAACTACTGAAAGAAGTGTTACCTATAGTGGAAGAGCCTCTTCTCAATATTATTAACTCATCTTTATCTTTAGGTCATGTTCCAAGAACGTTCAAGCTGGCAGTTATAAAACCTCTTATTAAGAAACCACAATTAGATCCAAATAACCTAGCAAATTACAGACCCATTTCGAATCTTCCATTTATGTCAAAAATATTAGAAAAAGTTGTCAACTCGGCTCTTTCTTGCAAGAAAACGACATCTATGAAAAGTTTCAGTCTGGATTCAGGCCACATCATAGCACTGAAACTGTGCTTGTTAGAATCACAAATGATTTACTTTTAGCTTCGGACCAAGGCTGTATCTCAGTACTAGTTTTACTTGATCTTAGTGCTGCGTTCGATACTATAGATCACACAATACTCTTAGAGATCGACTACAAAATTACACTGGTGTTCAAGGACAAGCATTAAGCTGGTTCATGTCATACTTATCTGACCGCTACCATTTCGTCTACTTAAATGGAGAAAAATCGATTATAACTTCGGCAAACTATGGAGTGCCGCAGGGATCTGTGTTAGGCCCTTTATTATTCTCAATATATATGCTGCCACTTGGTAATATTGTAAGGAAACATGGAATTAGTTTCCATTGTTATGCTGATGACACTCAAATATATATTTCATCACGGTCAGATGAATACGCTAAATTATCCAAATTGACAGATTGTGTCAAAGATATAAAAGATTGGATGACGCATAATTTTCTTTTATTAAATCCAGACAAGACAGAGGTAATACTTATCGGTTCTAAAAACCGTCCACAAAATCTTTCACAGCACGACTTTAACATAGTAGGATGCCCTGTTACTTTATCCGCTACAGTAAAAGACCTGGGTGTTACATTAGACTGCAACCTGTCTTTTGAAAAGCATATTTCATATGTTACAAAAACTGCCTTTTTCCACCTTAGAAACATTGCTAAGCTACGTAATATGCTATCAGTCTCTGATGCAGAAAAGTTAGTTCATGCATTCATGACCTCGAGACTAGATTACTGTAATGCTTTATTAGCTGGTTGTCCTGCATCTTCAATAAACAAGCTACAGTTAGTCCAAAATGCAGCCGTTAGAGTTCTTACTAGATCAAGAAAATATGATCATATAACACCGATTTTATCATCACTTCATTGGTTACCTATAAAGTTCCGTATTAAATACAAGGTATTGCTTTTGACTTATAAAGCTCTAAATGGTTTAGCTCCAGTCTATTTAACGGATCTTCTATCGCCTTACAATCCATCGCGCTCTTTAAGATCACTAAATTCGAGGCTTCTGGTCATTCCTAGGATATCCAGATCCACCAAAGGAGGCAGAGCATTTTCACATTTAGCTCCGAAACTCTGGAATAGCCTTCCTGATATTGTTCGTAGCTCAGACTCGCTCTCCCAGTTTAAAACTAGACTGAAGACGCATCTATTTAGCCAGGCATTCATATAAATTTTTTATCTTACAGTTACTGTAAATTCGGCCTCTAGTCTACTTTGAGTACTCGTCACTACTGTCAAGATGGCGCCTGTGTGTTTGGCTTGCCGTCTGTTGCTCCTGTGTTTTTTTCTCTGCCTGTCTGATCTGTCGTTTATCTGCTGTTCGCGGCTAGTATATGCCCGTCAAGCTCTCCTAGACATCCGTATCTCTGTTGGCGTTTCACCTACCAACTTAGACACCGTGGACGTGGGCTGCCCTCTTCACAATTCGGACGAGCCTCCCCGAGTGATTCTCCGGCATGATATCTGTTGGTGGCGGCCACTAACCACCGCGCGGAGAAAGCGAAAGAGGAAACGAGGAACACGCGGTGGTTACATCACGAAACTGAAGACTCTTTTACAAGCTGGCAGTTTGCTTCGGCGCAGCACTGCTGCCTGGCACCCGCGGGATGCGGTTTACCGATGCCTTCGTCCTGTTTTCCCCTTACATCTGAGTCCTGTCATTCGGGCTGATCTCCGCAGTGTTGGCCTCTGCTCCCGGCAGAACGGAGTTAATCACGGAAATCTGCGCTCGTTGAGAAAGGCGCCGTCATCTCACGTGATTATTCCTCCACCCAAACTGGCACTAATCAACGCACGCTCTGCGGTGAATAAGACCTTTCTATTAAACGACTTCTACTCCTCACACAACCTGGATTTTTTGTTCATCACAGAGTCCTGGATAAAGGTCGGTGATTTAACTCCTTTCTCAGAACTGGTTCCAGTAAACTGTACTTTTTTTAACTCTCCTCGTCCGAGTGGTCGTGGGGGTGGGATTATAACTGTCTTAAACAACTCTTTCTCCTCTCGCTGCCGGCTAGTCACTGTAACGGCTTTCCCCAGCTTTGAATCTCAGCTTCTCCACCTTGACTGGAATGGTCCCATCTGCCTAGGGGTGATATATCGTCCTCCACACTCCACTAATGATTTTATACAGCAATTTACTGAGTTCATTGGCAGTATTGCAACAAACTATGATCGCTTCCTTTTGGTGGGAGACTTTAATATTCACGTCTGTTGTCATTCAAATTCCTTATCGCAGGAGTTTCTTGACTTAATAGATGCTTTTAATTTACTGCAGTGGGTCAAAAACTCTACGCACATTCAGGGCCATACATTGGACCTTGTGTTATCCTACGGGATCGATGTCACTGATATTGTATTTTCTGATTGTCTACTCTCCGATCACAAGCCTATTCTATTCTCACTGTTTCTCCCGGAGCTCTCTCAACCCACTATTGCACCTGTTATGTCGCGGGTCTACTCTCCTCAGTTCAGCACTAACTTCGACCTGTGCTTTGCTGAACTATGTTCACACTTGGACTTGGACCAACCACTATCTGACCTGGATGCGGATCAACATTTCAGCCTCCTAAATTCTGCCTGGCTTAAGGTAGCTAACGTGACTGCTCCTTTCAAGTCTCACATATCCAAACCAAAATCTAATCTGTGGCAAAACTCTGACACTCGTCATCATAGACAAATTTGTAGAGCGGCCGAACGCAAATGGAAGCGAGACAGGCAGATTGTCTCCTTCCATTTGTTCAAAGACGCTCTTACAGCATACCAGAAGGCAGCTAAGTCAGCTAAAGCTGCATATTTCTCTAACTTAATTGAGTCCAACCACTCCAACCCAAAGGTCTTGTTTTCAGTCATTCAGTCTGTTATAAATCCTTCTTCTAAACTATCTGTTGCCTCTGATGCTCTATGTGAAGATTTCCAGAGATTTTTTGTGAACAAAATCACTAAACTAAGACTTAGTGTTTGCCCTAACTTAACTCTACCCTCATTCGTGTCACCTACTACTTGTGTTTGGGAGGTTTTTGATCCTATCAACCTCCAGACACTAAAGGATGTGTGCACCAAGCTCAAACCTTCTTTTTGTCCAAATGATATCATTCAGCCGAAATTTCTAAAGTTAATCATCGACTCTGTGGGTCCAGGTTTGGTATCTCTTTTTAACAAGTGTCTCAATACGGGCTCTGTTCCAACTAATCTTAAAGTGGCTACGGTCACTCCTTTGCTCAAGAAGCCTTCACTGGATCCGTCTATTTTACAAAATTACAGACCCATCTCTGTTTTGCCTTTTATTTCCAAGTTATTGGAGAAAATCGTGTTTAATCAACTTCAGCACTTTCTTTCAAATAACTGTATCTATGAGGCTTTTCAATCTGGGTTCAGGACTGCCCACAGCACTGAGTCCGCCCTTCTGCTAGTGCTAAATGATATTTTTATCTCCACTGATTCGGGTGATTCTGTGGTTCTAGTTCTCTTAGACCTTTCGGCAGCTTTTGACACTGTTGACCACCCTACTCTGTTGGCTAGACTTGAGACTGAGGTGGGCCTAAAAGCTTCTGTCCTGTCATGGTTTCAGTCGTACCTTTCTGACAGAAAGTTTTTAGTTAAGATGGGTAATTTCTCCAGCTCCATGGCACCTCTAACCTGTGGTCTTCCACAGGGCTCCATTTTGGCTCCCTCTCTATTTTCTCTATACATGCTACCGCTGGGCGCTATCTTAAGGAAACACAGTGTATCATTTCATCTTTATGCAGACGACACCCAAATTTACATTCCATTTAAAAGAAATAACCCTGCAGCGTTAAACTCTCTTCTACTATGCCTAGAGGAGGTAAAGGCATGGCTGGCTCAAAATTTCCTCTCTCTAAATGATGATAAGACCGAGGTCATTGTCTTTAGCCCGAGTGAAAGGTCCCAGTACATAAGCCCAGACTTGGGGAGTTTATCTCCCTTTAAATCTACAGGAGTGCGGAACTTAGGTGTTCTTGTTGACCAGTCTCTAAAATTTGACAAACACATATCATCTGTCATCAGCTCCGGTTTCTACCAACTTCGCCTATTATCTAAAATCAAAGGCTTTCTTACTCCAATAACTCTGGAAATGGCGGTTCATGCCTTCATCACGTGTCGGCTAGACTACTGCAATTCACTTTACTGTGGGATATCAGTTTCTCAAATTGCCCGTCTTCAGTTGGTCCAAAATGCTGCAGCCAGACTTATCCTTAACTGTCGCAAATACGACCATATCTCTCCGATTCTTAAATCTTTGCACTGGCTGCCAGTCCGGCAGAGAATAGATTTTAAAATCCTCCTATTTGTTTTTAAATCTTTACACAACTTAGCTCCAGCCTATCTATCCGAACTCATTCATCCCTATACTCCGTCCAGAAGCCTAAGGTCACACGACCAGGCTCTGCTGGTTGTCCCTCGTGTCAGACTTAAGCGTAGAGGGGAGCGTGCCTTTGCAGTGGCAGGGCCTCGTCTGTGGAACACCCTGCCTCTAGAGATCCGAATGGCCCCCACCCTTTCTATCTTTAAGTCTTTGGTAAAAACCTACCTGTTTTCTTTAGCTTATTGATCCCTTTTTTTTTTTTTTTTTTTTTTTTCCATTTATTTTTACGATTTTATATTTGAATCTCTGTTAAGGCTTTTTCGTAGCTCTGCTGCTTTTTATGTGTTTTAGGGGTTGTTTTTGCTGTTTTTACTTTTCTTATTTGTGTGTTCTGTAAAGCACTTTGGTCTGTCTAAGCGGCTGTTTAAATGTGCTATACAAATAAATGAACTTGAACTTGAACTAGTTCATAAATGCCAGAGGAGAACTGGCCCCCGACTGAGCCTGGGTTCTCCCAAGGTTTTTTTTTCTCCATTGGGTCATCTGATGGGGTGTTAGGACACCATTAGGTCACTGGATGGAGTTTTTCGGTTCCTTGCCACTGTTGCCTTTGGCTTGCTCAGTTGGGGATATTCAAATTAATTAACCAATCATACCATTGATCAGCTCTACCAAACTTGGATGTCTTTTTTCCAGTAATAAACAAACATTGTTAAGTTGTTTTGATTGATACTGTGAAGCAGCTTTGATACAATCTGTATTGTGAAAAGCGCTATATAAATACATTTGACTTGATATGTGTGTGTGTGTATATATATATATATATATATATATATATATATATATATATATATATATATATATATATATATATATATATATATATATATATATATATATATATATATGTATGTATATATATATATATATATATATATATATATATATATATATATATATGTATATATATATATATATGTGTGTGTGTATATATATATATATATATATATATATATATATATATGTTTATATATATATACTGGTTCACAGTGCATTATATATGCATTTATATATGCATTTATATATATATATATATATATATATATAATAGCAACATGTCTCCTTTTTAAAATGTTAGTGAAAACTATAATAGTATCTCAATGACCCTAAACTGCTGTGAACAAACATGAACAATTTAAAAAAAATTTTTTTTTTTTACTAATAGCCTAATTTAATAAAAAATGTTTTGCAAATTGCTCATGTTAGCTGATTCATTACCTAATGTTAATAATAAGACCTTATTGTAAAGTGTTTACAGAAAACAAAACAATAATTTAATTTAACAAAGACTCTGAAAACTGGTCTTGATATTGTACATAAAATAGGCCTATTTATGTTCTTTTAAATAAGCCCAGATATTTTTATTGTAAAACTTACATAAATATTGATTGAGAATGTGTTGGGTTTTTTCAGTGACGGGCAGGCACCTCTCTCACTTTCATACAGACAATCTAGTCGTAGCTACTGTTGTAATCACCTGACTTTTCTCTTCAAGATTTATTTCCTCTTTTCTTAGCCTTTGCCTCTCACTATACTCTCCGTTTATTTCTCTCTGTCTTTCCGGCTCTCCGACGCTCTTTCTCTGCTGTCCAGCAGTTGGTGCGATGGCTTCTGGGCCAGATTGAGCTCAGATAATGACTTCAGCTCTCCTCTTCACATTCTGCCGTTTAGCTTTTTTTTATTGACAGACAGAGATCAGTCACAGAGACTTCAAACACCACAGAAGAGAGAGAAAGAGAAAGTCAAACACCCCTCACTGCTGAATAACTACAGTCTCAGGGATGAACTGGATTCGCTCAGTTCTGTCTCTAGAAATCAACATGGAACCATTTATTGACCTTTAGACAAAAAATAAAATAAATAAATTAACGTGTTTTTTGTTGAATACTTGATACTTCAGACTCTTATGGCTCACAAAGTATGATATATGGGAATATGGAGCTCATCCTCGAGGAGAAAAAACATCTTAATTTTATTCAGAGGCCCAAACTGAGCAAAAATATGCAATATGGTGCAGCTGCTGATATTTACAAAGACTAAGATGACATTCTTCTAGCTTGTGGTGTAAATCAATGAGATATTTAAAACAGTATAACAGACTACTTACATTAAATGCATATAAATATCAGTTGTCAGTCACTCTATATCTCCTTGGTAATATGGTATTTAAATAGTTTATATAGCTTTTTGCAAAGCTCTGCAGTTTTTATTGTGGGGGGCAATACCTATAATTTTAACATGATTATCCATACACCATTTTTAGAAAAATCAAGTAAACGTCGCTTCAGTCCTGTGTATAAAATGTATTCTTCGGTTTACTTGATAAAAATCATAAAAATTTCACGGCTAAAAGACATGTGAAATACATTGTAGAAAACATTTGTGGGTTTGAAATAAAAACTGTTTGGATCAATTATGAGGCTTGATGCACACAAAAATCATCACACTTAAATTTTTGATCATCACAAACTTTATTCCTGTTCTGTTCTGACATAACGTTGTAACCTCAAGAGGGAAGTTAGTTTTATGTTGTTAGTACACTGAAATCAAATATTACAGCATTTGGTGTACTTTTTAATCCAGATACCTCTCCAAGCTGGTAATTGAGCAGTTTTATTGAACATAAAAATTGCTTATAAATGCAAACATCGCAATAAATCTCAAAGGTACTTCTAAATACAAAGTAATGAAAAATGACTAAGTAATGCCTTTCCAAATCTGCATGATGACTTCTGTGAAACATGAAAGAATTTATTGTGAGAATTGTTTTTTTTTTTTTTTTTTGGTCGTCCATACACTGAAAGTCAGTGAGCTCCAATGTTATGTGGTTCCCATAATTCTAAAAGTGGGCATAAAACGGAAGTTGTGAGTCTTTTGTAATACTCTTTTTTTCTCTATTGTGATCTATATCTGAGTGAAACGGCTCTTTGAAAAAGAAGAAATGTAGAGTGGGACTTGATTTTATCTATTGGATTTGATTGTTGGTTGTGGTTTGCTATTGGTGGATCTCATGTGAGTGACAGGTTGCCCTGCCCTCGCGCCAGTAAACGTCATGAGAGAAGAGATATCGCTGACAGAGGGAGAGGAGGTTATTTTGATTAAAGATTATGAGGGCAAATGAAAAAAAAAAAGTGTCAATTGTCAATTTTGATTTCATGGTGACTTTAAAAATGTCTTCTTTTGTGTTCTGCAGAAGAAAGAAAGTCATCCAGGTTTGGAAAGACATAAGGGTGAGTAAATGATGACAGAATATTCATATTACCGATATGAGCACGTACGAGATCACGCGCTGACGTAAGAAGTTTGCTTTGGGCCAATCGTAAAGCTCTGTTTACGGTAAGTTCTGCTGCTTTTATTTGTTTTTCTACGTAAACATGCGCTAGACGAACATCTGACCATTGCGCTGCGTCTTGCGCTCGAGACCATGCCCTCTTTTCCATTCATCAGCGCTGTGGCTCTGCATGTACTATTGTGTACTATAGTAACTATTATGCGTCTCGTGTTTCTATGAGCAAAACCACATTCTTTGTGATCACCCCCTTACGTCTGTCACTCAGAAGTTAAAAAAAGAAAGAGACTAAAGTGCTTCTCATCCAGGTGGATGAAGAAAAATGGCTCTGTGTTTAAAGGTCATTTCCGATGATTGACATCACAGAGAGCTATTTTGATACTGATGTTTAAACGGTATCTTACCGGTAAAAAGACGGAATGCAGTTCCTTGAATCCGCTCTGACACCAGCGCTGGGCCATCCGGTATCATATTATGCATTAAATCTGATAGCCCCCCTTCTAGCCGTCAGGTGGCGAAACGTCTAACGTGACGCATAAATGAAACATTTAATCAACCTTTAGCATCATGTTGCGCATGACGTGTTGTTCTTCGTAACTTATGTAAATTGACCTTTGCCCCAAATAGCTTGTTGGAGTGGTCCAACAGCGGCGCTGCAGTCGCTCCGGGCCGTTCGCCAAGCAGTCGGCATCGTCTTGGGTTGCATTTCCCCCTCCTGAAACAGGGGTATGGTGAAAAGCCACACAAATATGACAAAGTAAAAGACATTTGATGAAATATGGTTCTGCATTCTGCATTGTGCCATCCATTATTCATGATTAGTTGTGCACAAAGAAAACTCATCTGAGCTGTTATGAGGTGGAAGGGATTTTTGTGGAAGTGGAGTGATTACTGGTAAAGCACATGTAGAGACTCCATTATGCCTTGTTATCATCTACACTGCTTTCTGCTCCAAGACATCTGGACAAGCCAGGCTAGATATACTGCCTTTACGGCTGATTCTCTTTTCTTTAAGGATAGCCGTCAGCTGACTACTACTTGTTTTGTTTTATTTTCAGGTAATTACTAGTAAAATCATTTAGAAAATGTAGAATGCATTTTGAGACTGATTTGACAAATGTGCACCTAAAAATAACATACTTTTGACAGCTATTTAAGGGATTGTTGAGGATAGTCCATTGAATTATTGAAAATGAATGTGCACTCGAGATGGTAATGTGGCCATGATGCAAAAATGGAGTGGGCGTTACAGCTGTGGTGTGCATTCATTTTCAATAACTCAATAATACAGAGTCAGCTGTTCTGTTTGCTATATGTACATGTCTATATAATGAGTTTATCTCAAGACATTTTTTCTGGGTTTTATCCCTAAACTGCTCTTGTGTGTAGTTAAAAAACGGATTTGTTTTTGAAGACATCCATTGAAAACCAGAATATCAGAAATTTAGATGTGGGCTTTTTTGACTTTTACACTTTTTAGGCTTTTTTATTTATTTGTTTGCTTGTTTGTTTATTTATTTATTTATTATTATTATTGTTTTTTCCCCCATTTTATTATATATTTTTTTTCTTTCTGTAATTCTGCAATATGTTTCATTATGAGGCCTGAGACCAATGTATTATACCACAAAAATGACTTTTTCTGTATTTTTGTGTATTGTACTTGAAACAACACTGTATAAGATATTAAAGCTAGTTTTCAGAGATTGTTTTTAATATGAGTGTTTTTTTTCTTACTGCACTGACAGATTTTTCACTTTAAAAAAAATATTTAGACAAGTTAAAAATAAGTTGAAAAGAAATGTGCCAGTGCTGTGAGACAAAATGCACTTATATTCACCTTTTTCATAGATTTGTATGACTAATTAAAAACTAATGCTGCGCATTAGCAGTTTAGGAAGACGAATAAGAGTCAGCAAAACATGACCTTTAACGTTAGACAAATTATGAAGCTATTAAGCTATGAAGAATTATGTAGCTATTATGAAGCAAACATAGCAATAAAATAATGAATATGTGAGACAGTATAAATGTTTCTGCACCACAAACATAATCAAATGGAATTGCAACTGTCTACAGAATTAGTTTTGGTAAACTGTCTGTAACATAAAGTAAGCTGTCGTCCATTAAGATATTTTTTAACTCTGTCACTGAACACCAATTAGCTGTTTCCATGCACTCATTGGAATTCTGAACGTATTACCTACAATAGTTGTTTTTGCATGTCAAACCTCCAGCATATTCTGTAAATAGATGTCTATGAATCACTAAAGCTCCCAACAAACATCTTCAGAGTTTCTCGATCTATGTTTCTTAATCTCTGCTCATGCAAAACCTCACCAGTAACACGTCATAGTTCTTCTTCACCGCCTTTGCACTCTATTAAAGTGGGATTTCAACAATCCTCTTCAATCTCATAACATGTAAAACCAGGGAGAACTTCCTTCTCCTGCTTATCATTTGGCTCACGGGCGGATTGTCGCACCTTGCACAGTTCCGGCAGTAATGCGCATCTCTAAAGCATATCACTTTCGTTTTATTAGATAAGGGAGCTTCATATTCCTCCGTCTGCCAGTATCTCTAAGCAGAGAGAGTTCTTCCTAGATACCAGCAGTCCTACAGGTAACATTCACACTAGCAAAACTTCACTTTATATCGATTCCCTTCTGTAAAGATATAGCGGTTGGGGGTGCATGTAAGTTTATGGTTATAGAAATATTACACTTTACAATAGTGTTCATTAGTGGCCTTATAGAATAGCGAAGTCTTTACTGGTTGCACAGTTCTCAGCAGATACAGTACATCTCAGTACTATTGTTTATTACGATTGTACGCTAAATGCAAATTATAACTATGATATGCAATTAACATGCTTAGCAACTTTTCAATGGAAGAAGAAAATAATTTTTCTTCACATAAACGCTATCCTAAAATGTGTAGGCCTATTTGTTGTAATAAATATAAATAAATAATGACATTTTAAAATGGTATTTGTTTATTGAAATGAGAATTATATGTAATTTTTTTTATTTGTTTATGTTGTTTTTTAGCAATATTTTATTTATTATATACATACACAAGTTTGGTGTTAGTCAGATATTGATGTTTTTGAAAGTCTCTTATGCTCACCAAGGTTTCTTTTATTTGATCAAAAATTCAGGAAAAAAACATTAGTATTATGAATATTATTACAATTTCAAATAACTGTTTACTATGTTAATGTACTTTCAGATGCAATTTATTCCTGTGATCAAAGCTGAATTTTCAGCAGCATTACTCCAGCCTTCAGTGTCACATGATCCTTCAGAAATCATTCTAATATGATGATTTGCAGCTCAACATTTGTGATGCCTTTTTTTTTTAAGGATTATTTGATGAATGGAAAGTTTAAAAGAACAGCATTTATTTGAAATATAAATCTTTTGTAAAATATGTTAAAGCCTTTACTGTCACTTTTGATTAATTAAATCCATCCTTGTTGAATAGAAGTATAAAAAAATGATACATTTAAACAGTATGAAATGTAAAGTCTGGGTCCTGAAGGAAAACCAGTTCTCTAGACTGCTACCAGAATACTATAATTTAATTTATTGGGGATCATTTGTCAGAACTGAGTGAATATGGAGTTGCAAATACCATGTGTTTATAAAAGCTGTATTTATTGTGTGCATTTCTCTGCTGATATCTTACAGTATTGAAGATGTTCTTAAATGGTTAATTCATTATTTGTGCTGTAGACAAGAAACATGAGGCTTAGTTGCCAAGGCTGCGTGGTTTAGGAGGGTGGATGATAAATATAGCTCTCAGTCCAATAGGGATGACATCTGACCCCAAACTCTTGGCTCATCACGCTCAGCTTTGCTGAACAGCGCTGAGTATCTACTAATTGAATGTTAACAGTGGCTTTTCACACCAGCAAGGCAAGAGAACTAAACCTGTAGAAGAGAAAAACGGATTGGTTTAATGTAATCTCCTCTAGGGTGTTTTTTCCTTTCACACTTGACTGGTGTAATCCAGTCTTTGGTTTGCTTTCTTTCTTCCAGAGCCAAAATTGCAAATGAAAGTGCAAAACAGTCATGTGCTTAAACAAGTCTTTTTACCAGTGATGCTGCCTGTAAATATCTGCAGCATATTTTGTTCTTGTATTCTGCACATATTGTACATATCGTACTTAAAGTGTTAAAGTAATCGTGGGTGTTTTTACCAGATGGATTTAATCTGGTGTTGCCCATTGTACTTTGGTGTTCCATTAAAAAAATGTAGGACACAGAAAATGACAATGCAAGCATTACTATTGCTCATACCCAGCATTAGAGATTTCAACAAACTCCCATCCATCCATCCATCCGTCCATCCATCTCGCTCTCCATCCATCCATCCGTCCATCCATCCATCTCGCTCTCCATCCATCCATCCCTCTCTCTGTCCATCCATCTCTCCATCCATCCGTCCGTCCGTCCATCCGTCTCGCTCTCCGTCCATCCATCCGCCCATCCATCCATCTCGCTCTCCATCCGTCCATCCGTCCATCCATCCATCCACCCATCCATCTCGCTCTCCATCCATCCATCCGTCCATCCATCCGCCCATCCATCCATCTCGCTCTCCATCCATCCATCTGTCCATCCATCCATCCATCCATCTCGCTCTCCATCCATCCATCCGTCCATCCATCCATCTCGCTCTCCATTCATCCATCCATCCGACCATCCATCCATCCATCTGTCCATCCATCCATCTCGCTCTCCATCCTTCCATCCATCTCTCCATCCATCCATTCCTCCATCACTCTCTTCATCCATCCATCCATCATCCCTCTCTCCATCCATCCATCATCCCTCTCTTCATCCATCCATCCATCCATCCATCAAACATCCCTCTCTTCATCCAAACATCCCTCTCTCCATCCATCCATCCATCCATTTTTTTTCAAAACATTGTCAACAAAGTCTTTGTCAAGCCAGCATTCAATGTTTGTCTTGACAAAGTTAAAATTCAGTTAAATGATATTCTTTAGTATTTTAAATGTCCTTACATTCAAATTGATTCCTGTTTGCTACCTCAATTTGGAATTAAGGTATTCTCAATTCAGTTCTGTATTTTGGGACAGGCCTGCTTTTTAAGAGGTCAGATTTATAATGTCTGTCAAGTAGTGGACCAAAAAAAAAACACATCCCAGAGACTTACATTAACAGACATGAGCAAAATCTAGAATAGTGTAGTCTTGGTGGTTTGCTTTTTTGACTTGGGACAGTTTTTTTTTACTCTTTTGACTTTTTTTATTGGCATTAAGAAAGAATCAATTGCTTTATAAATGGAAGTGATTCTGATCTCTCATTAATTAATTGCTATCGACTGTCTTTGTCCTCTGGAGATTGGGACTCTGTTATTTTTCAAGAAAGAGGGAGACAAAGGCTGATTTGTTTTAGATGGTCAAGCCATGCTAAGTAAGGATTAAAGATATGGATATGTAAGGAGTGTTTCCCTTTTGACTTGACTTGTTTTTCATTATCCAGGGATCTCGCTTTGGAGAGTGACTTCAATTCTCATTCAGATAGAAATGCAAAGGTCTTCCCCGTGCACAGAGCAAAACACTACCTATAACTGCAGAGATGAGCTGTGATATTTGCCTGGGCATTGCTGCTGTTGAGCTGGTGTATTCGGAAAGGTTAGTTGTCTCTCAGATGAGATATGATTGCTTTTAAAGTTGTAGAATGATTGTAAGCACTAAATTGCGTTTTTTTCAGTTTTTTTTTTTTTTGTTGGGGTCAATGTTTCATTGTCTCTGTAGCTACGACTTTGGTCTAACAGCCAGGTACATTGTAAAAAAGTGAAATTTGCAGTTGAAAGTCTTAAAGCCCCATAAGATTGAAGTTTTGTGGCTTTTCATCTATATGCTAGTGTACCACAAAATGTTGAAATTGCTTTTAGCAGATAAACATAAACCTTCAGAAATCACTGTAATATGCTGATTTGCTGCACAAGAAACATTTATTATTATCAATGTTGAAAAAATTAGTTCTGTCATTCTAGAATAAAAGTTTGTGTTTATAATATATGTGTGTGTGTGTGTGTATATATATATATATATATATATATATAAGTTTAGTATTTGTCTAAATAATAATATAAAAAAATGTAGGCTACCTGACAAAACATTTAACAGTGGAGCTGTCTTTCACACCCTCTCGGCCCAGCCAATTTATCCAACAAACTCCTGATTTTCTGCCCACATACAAGCAGTAACGGCATACACACATATGATCCTTGAAGCAGGTGGATGTTCGCCATTGTTCTGGTTTAATGTTCACATTCAGCCTGCATCAGCGTGACGCTGGGCACAAACTCGTAAATCTCGAGCCGAATGTGAGATACGTCGACATATCGCTTGGATTCCTCTGTATTCTGTAGGAAGACATAAATCACACTTGGCACAGCCGAATGCACTCAGCCAGAAACAGTTCCAGAACGATCATCAAGCTTCCATCAGAGACCCAGAACACCCACCTTATCATTACTACAAAGATTTACGCTGTTAGGAGTCAGTGCGCCTCCAGGACATGACAATTGTGAGGTTAACCCACATAGACTATATTGCAATTCTTAACTTGCACTACCTGACAAAATTTGGGACATACATCTTAACAGCTTATGCTTGGGCACAATTTATATTTGTCCACAAAACTAGCATATGCATAAATATCTGTACAAAATGAACCTCTTTTAAACAGCCTTTTGCTTTGGACAGGAAAATGGTCCCCATGAGCAAAACAACTTTATTATTTCATAAGCTGCACACTAGCCTGATTTTAATTAAAAGGGGGGTTTGAAATGGATTAATTGGACTGAATAAGTAAGTAAAAACAGCCAACAAGTGGCTGGCATACAGGTATGAAAGCTGTTTCAACCTCAGAGTAAGTATTAAAGTATGAAATAAAGTTACAATTGTGAGATATAAAGTTACACTTGTGAGATATAAAATCACATTATTTGAAATAGAGTTGTGATTGTGAGATATGAAGTCACAATTAAGAGCAATAAAGTTGCAAAAATGAGAAAAAGCATTTAGATAAGTCTTAATTGTGAGATATAAACCTGCTTTCACAGACAGGGTTTAGATTAAGCCAGGATTAGGCCTTAGTTTAATTAGGACAATATAAGTAGCTTTTATGAATGTGCTTAAAAAAACACATTACTGATGTGCATCTTGAGTCAAAACAATGTCGCTGAAATATTTTAAGATATGTCATCACAAGTTTCTTTCAGGTAAAACAGCTCAAACATGCATTTTAGTCTGGGACTAGAGATTTAGATTAAGATCTAAAGTCCCAGTTAAGAGCAATAAAGTTAATTGATTGTGAGATATATAGTCACACTGTGAGATTCAAGTCGCAATTGTGATATATTAAGTTGCAGTTATGAGAAATGAAGTTGCAATTGTTAGATTTAGATAATAAAATAAATCTCAGTTGCGACAAAGTTGCAATTGTGAGGTGTAAATAGGGTTCCATATATATACTTAAATATTCCTTAAACTCCTTAAATATTGTTTAAAAAGCATCTTAATTAAGGTAGTCCAATTTTTTAAATGGCAGTGTATGTGTATACACAGCATTCATTATTCATGATGCAATAATCCATTCAATATCCTCGACTGGTTCTAACTATAGACTGGATTTCCAAAATACCATTTATTTTCTCCGAAATTGACATAAGTACTGATGCAGTTACACGGTTTAAATAATCATACAGACAATAGGCACATGATCTAGCGCAGAAAACTCAATCATCTCAGGTTTATCCAAAGGTAATGGCGATCTGTCCCAGCGGTGAATGATACACAGGGTCTATGAGTGTTTAGCATGTTCACGGTGACCAGGTGTTGCTAAGCAGAGATGATTAATGATATTAGCTCGCTGTGTGGAAACTTCAACACCTCATTTAATTTTCAGCACACGCTGACAGTTGCCCATTCATAATTGAATCAGTAATTACTTAAATGTGATTAAATCTGAGCGGGGCGAATTTGAGAGATCGGCTTTTGAACTGAAACGTTTGGCATGTCAAGTGGCAATTTTGGACACATCAGTCGCTTAGCGAGAACTTGTCAGCTGTGGAAGACTGGTGCTCAATAATCGAGTCTGTCAGGCGTAATCGTTGGCCGAGTCAAAACATCCATTTCTGTTTTGCTCGGTTTAGCTGTCATGCCCGACAGCTGATGTATTCAGTCGTGAAGTGAACTTAATGAAGTGTTATGTTTAATCAGAGTCTTTTAGAGTTTAAGGTACACCCACATCCCGGCAAATGCTGAGTTTGTAATTGTAGGCGGCCTCCTCATGAATATTTTATGTACATTTAAAATGTCTGTGTCAAGCTAACATGGTCTGTGCTTTGTCAACATGGCCGTTATCTTGCTGTGCAAAATTTGTGTGGTTGCCATCATATTCATGACTTGAAGTTTATGTATTGCCGAGGGAATCAAAACATCAAAGATGAGTCAAAGTTGGCTTGCCGTATTTAAGACATAAATGAAAGACAGGGTTCCAGTGGATATGGAAAACCTGGAAATTTCCAGGGGGGAAACAAATCTTAAGTCATGGAGATTGGTTTAAAATTTTATAGTGAGTATACAATACAGTTTAAAGTTGTTTTTTGGTTACACTTTATTTATATGGTCCACTTTAGACATTCTACTAACTATAAGTCATTTTGCAACTACATGCTAGGTTAGGGATAGGTGTTAGGGTTCAAGTTAGTCGAATAATTTGACGTACTTGCAAAGTACTTAGTCAGTAGAATGTCTGTAGGGGGCATCAAAATAAAATGTTAGCAGACAGTCTACTAATACTCTAATGACTGCTAGTTGCAAAGTTACTTATAGTTGGTAGAATGTCTAAAGTGAAATAAAGTATTAGCTGTTTTTTAAAGAAATGAATACTATTATTCAGCAAGGAAGCATTAGGTTGACAGTAAAAATATTTATAATGTTTAAAAAAATTTCTATTTCAAATAAACATTGTTCTTTTGAACGTTCCATTCAATATGGTGGTGATTTAGTGATTGTTGTTTCGTTGAGTGATTGTGAACTTCACATACTTTTGGAAATCCAGCGATTAGTCATTGTCACATGTTGTTGTAAACACAACGGCTTTCTTCTTCCATGAGGGGAAATTCAACCAATCAGATGACGACTTCGAAACTCCCAAAATGTTTCCCATTTTGTGTTCCTTATGACGTCTCAGGCTGAGACTAGGGTTTGGCTGGTTAGCATTGTTAAAGGCCCACTGAAGTGCCTTGAAACATGCAGCATTATTCAATTTGTTGACGTAATTTCCACTGAAACTGGAAGACAGGGCAGGACATATCGATCAGCCCCTCCCCTTTTTTGAAACAGCCGATAGCGTTTCATTTATATCACAGCTCGGCCAGAGCCATTGAGCTCGGTACAGCTTTGTTTGACAGCTTATGACAGCCACAGTCTTATAGATTCCCCTTTTAGATTTAATATAAAACTGTTACTAAAGCAAAACGGTGAACACAATCGTGTTGAGGATGTGTTATCTCTTCTACTCATCAGTGTTGTTTCTAATGCCGAGTCTGTCTTACTGTCTCTCATCCTAATCTCCTGCATATTGCTTTAAAATGTATAGTATTCTGTGTAGAATTCAAATGGGTCCGATACGTTTTGTGGTCTGCGCCAACTCGCACACATGATCCGCTCTGTGCCGTCATGTCTCTGGACCGGAGCAGACACTAACACGAAACCAGACTTCATTCACCCAATTGAAAGCATATTTACACTGTCTGAATCGTTTCCTATCCCCTATAATAGTGCACTATGTGCCATTCATAATTTAGAAAATAGTAATTTTGTGAATAAGTGACCGATTTCAGCCGCAGCTTCAGCGTCTGTTTATAGTGTAGGAGGGCGGGACGCTTCAGATTCTGCTAAGTAAAAGATTTGATGAGAAGTGCAGTGATGTCATCAAAATCATTGATCCATATTGGTGGAAGTGAGAGACTGTCAGTTGTGATCGCTTTTATCTTTTGAATGTGAATTTTGTCATTGTTTTGGAGCAGACTAGCTAATAGATAACCTTAAGGCTAACATATTCATACTAAAAGACAAAAAACCTCAGTTTTGATTTCATGGGGTCTTTAAGTTAGCCCCTACTGGTAGATGTTGTAACGGCAACATTTTGGAGGCAAAAAGCATTGCTGAATTCGAGTGTGCATACTAACATATTACTCTTACTATTTCTGCTAGAAAGATATTGTAAATACAGTAAGAGTAGTATGCTGTTCAGAATTCAGCACGTTTCTTTATTGGCAGCCATTCAAATATAGATTTGCAATCTGATTATTATTACAAGTTTTGCCATTTAAATGTTTAAACATTTTAACTGCAAAACGTAATTTATATTTTCATTAATTTATTTCCATGCTACTACTATCAAAATAATGTTTTGGAGAGTCTTAAAAGCATACAATTTACATATATTTTCCCTGTTACCTGTATGTGGAACACTTTTGTGCAATGACAGCAAAATTCAAATCAGATACTTCCAGTACTGCAAGGGAAATGGTAATTCTCTCCAGGTATTATAGACCTCCTTGGTTGGTTCTGACCACTCCTTTATTTTTATCTATTATGCATGCATGCTCTTAACAACAACTGACACTTCAATTAAGAAAAAAGTAAACACAACAGTGACACATCCACTGTTAGCCCTGCTTCAGTTTGAAGCTATAGCTTCAGAATTTGCATGATGTTAGAACGTTGATTCCATCAGTAGAACAGCTGGAAATTCAATCAGAGGTGGGTATTTGTATTGAAACTTGTGTGCGGACACAAACACACACTAGCTACAGAAGGGACTTGAAGAGAGGGCTAGATGAGGGTTGTAAAAAGAAAGAAGGAGATTGATGTCTAGTGAAATGTAAAAAAAAAAAAATGAAATGGCAATGCTGAAATCCATGAAGCGGTGTTTCCACATGCAATCTGTCCCCAAGCCTCCTCGATTTCCACTAGCAGATGAAAACTATCCATTCACCGGTTAACCCTTGTCCTCCCACTGCTCGCCAGGTGTATGTTTGTGCATTTCTGTGGCTATGTTCAGAATAGCATTCTACCATTCTACTATTTCTGTATGCTATGCATAGTATGCAAATGTTTTGTATGCATGAAATACATGCTGCATTTGGTAAATGTGCAGGATGCAGAAGAGAAAACCGCACAGAATACTGTATCCCACAATGTATTGTTTTACCTGAGCTTTCATTTCCAATGTGACGAAAGAATTAGGACTAATAGAGTACTGCAATGATGACATATTTTTGTAGGCCAGCCTGGAAGGTTGCATCACCTTGGTTCCCTCGACAAAAACCCAATTGGATTTTTCGATTATTGCAGAAAATAAGCTCTGTGACAAGTTATGATTCTTACACATTTTGTTAATCAAGATAACTTATTAATTTTGAAGCCTAAACACAATTAGCAGAAGTAAAAAGCTTAAAAGCTCAAATTTAGCCACTTTTTACACTGTAAAACACTAAATGCTCTAAATAATTAATTGATTTGTGTAGGGCAAACTTAAATTAAACAAATACGTTCAATCAAATTAACATTTATGACTATTTAGAACTTTCTTTATTTTTTGAGTTCACAAAACTGACACATTTTAAGTAATCTGAATTGTTTCGTTGTTTTGAGTTTAATGAACTTGTTGCTTTTCATTTAGACAAACTGGGATTTCAATTTCACAGCATGCTTTGCCATGGCACTCAAAAGGGAGAGTAAATGCTAGGTATTAAGTATTAATTAAGTATTAAAGTATTAAGTAAAAATACTAAGTATTTTTTTTTATACAAGATTAATGTTAAGTTGGATATTTTGTTGTGTTTAATGTTTTGTTATGCTAGTTTAGAAGAGTTTCTGTTACGTTGGGTTTTTTGGAGGGTTACTATCATGGTGACGAGTGGTGGAGGAGCTTGGTTTGAGAGCAAATATATGTTAAATGTTTATTTTGCTTTATTCATTCAGCAATTATTTAACTATGCTCTGCTAATGCTATCAAAGTATTGTTACCAATTAGCAAGTTAGCATTTATTGAATTAGTTAGATAAAGCTAGCCAAGTTTCCACTACTAAAAATATTTGAGTTGAGATTACAAGATCATTTTAAGTTAGATGTATGAATTCGCTTGCTCAAATATGTCAAGTTAAGAGTAATTGAGGACAAAGACAAAAATAAAAATCTGCTAGTTCTGCTTAATTAAACTTTGAATTTCTTGAAGGGGGTATTACTCATTATACAAATCTTGAGCTTGTGTGTACTACAGAACTTATTTCAGGCATTTAACCAAAAAAACATTTAAAAAACAAACTATCTTCAGAACAATGAAACCAGAAGTGCTAAAATACATGTTATAGCGTGTTTTGGACTACAAAAATACGTCATACCTGCATCATTCTATATGTATCGCACCTTTCAACATTTTTTTTTTGTCTCAGATTATAGGATCGTTCCTTGAGTAACTTTGCTTTCCCTATCAAACCTTTTGATTTCTTTGCGAGCAAATGCAACGTTTTCTCGTGGAACGCGAACGTTTTTGCGAGAGAACGCAAAGCTTTTGCGAGGCAATGCAGCGGTTTTGTGAGCGCATGCAAAGTTTCTCAGAGGAATGCAAAACATTTGCAAGAGAACTCAAAGGCATTGAAACAAATTTATTCCTTCCCCATGTCCCTTTAGGGTCTCCGTAGAATAAAGATGCTTTTGTTGGATTACAGATGCAAGTAATTTTTTGCTTGCGTTACGTTGTACTGGTAGTTGTCGTGGATGCTGACACCTAGTGGTGTGAACGTAGCATCATTCAAAAGATTTCATTGTTGATACCATTGTAGAAATGCACAATATGCTATTTGCAGTCATAACACATTTTTTTTTTTCAACAACATAAATTGATCCGCTTCATAAGGAACAGGGATGGGCAACTTCGGTCCTGAATGGCCACTGTCCTGAGGAGTTTAGCTCCAACCCTGATACAAACTCACCTGACTGTAGCGTAACCTGAACACCTTGATTAGCTTGTTGTAATGTAGGGTTTCCATATGCACTAAACAGAATATTAGCAGTCCTTTCTGCATGTTGCCTTGTGTGTTATGTGATGGTGTGCTCGTCATGCAGTGAAGGACTTTAGGATGACGTTCCTAATTGGGATTGTAACAACCACAGCTATTCATAGCTGAGTTTTGCTGAGTTTAAAGTGATGTCATGTTTCAAGGCCGGGGAAACAGGATTGTATCAGATTCGCAAGGGCAAAAATAGACATGTTTGAGGAAGCTGTATTTTGGGCTCTCTAAATTCTCTCCTTCTGTACCTAATCGTCCCTTTTATCTCCAACAAGATTTTCGAGAGAGAGAGAGAGAGAGTGAGAGTGGTGACGTCCCGGTGCTGGATCCCCAGGAGGAGAGGAAAAACTGAAGCATCAGCAGACGCAAAAACAAGCGTTTGCTGTTTTTCCTCTGATATTTTCCATGCATGTCCTAGCCGTTTAATCTTCCGTCCTGTTTCTGCTCAGTGTTCTCCGTGAACTTCTGGCAAACCTCCTTGACCCCTTTCCAGACCGGCATCTAGGCCAGGCAGCCTCGTTCTTGCCCAGGGGACGTCTGTCTAAGACTTTCTATTACGGGAAAATTAAAGGGATAGAGAGCTCTCCTGGATAATGCCTGAATGCCTTACATTACCTGTCCTTTTCGAGCAACTTTTCCTGTTTATGTAGCAGTTCAATGGTATCATGTTCCAGATTAAAGTTATCATCCATATCCTCATCATGTAGATAAGCTCTTGCTCTTCTACTTAGTGAAACTTCCTCACTAACTACTGATATCTGCCTTTTATCTGAATAACATTAATAAACAACAGAATGAACATTCAAAGATTAAGAAAACCAAGAACCACTGGAGGGATAATAGACATTGTCAATGTACAAATCAATATCTGTTTCCTGCCCTCCTTATGCACCCGGGGCCATCTGGCGATACCGAAAAGTGGACGTTTCCCAGTCGGAAACCAAATTAGGCGCACGGGCCGATGTGGATTAATCCCAGGAGTGCACAAACTCTGAGGAGCTGACAAATGAGGGATGCTGGAAAGGGTTTGTTGGAAGAGTGTGTGTTTGAGTCTCTCATCTGATCAGGCTCTTATGAGAAATTCCATATTAGGCTGATGTGTCAATAAAACATAATAGAGAGCCCTGGTCTGATTTATGTGACAGACCTGAATGTGACTGCTTTTACTGGAGGCTTTCTGAGGAGAGATGATTTCTTGTTTTTGATCTCTGGAGAGACAGTAAGAAATATGTTTAAAGAAAACATGAAAATTTGACCTCATTGTGATTGGTGACATGACTATTGACTATTGGCTATTTTTGCATTTAACATGAGCCTAAATGAGATTTGTGAATAAGAATAACGTGTTATTAATAATAAATAAGCATATTTAGTTGTTAAATTTACTTTAATTTAAAATTAAATCTAATAAATTTTAAATAATTAATTTTGTAATTTATTTATTCAGAGCCCCTAAAGGGACATGGTGATGGAAAATATATGAGATGGAAAATGTATTTTAATGCCTTTACTTGCTCTCGAAAATGTTTTGTGTTTCCCCAAGAAACAAGTGCATGTGCAAGTGAAGGCAAAATGTCTTGGGGAATGCAAAGTTTCTTGCAAAATGCAAACCATTTGAGTATTGAAATCATTTTTCCTCCCATCTCATATTTTTTTCCATCAACTTGTTCCCTTAGTGGCTTCATATTTTTATAAGATATAATTTGAAAAACTTGAAATGAAAGAAATTACATTTCTTTGCTCCTCTTTCAAATCCAGCCGGTGTCGCCGTTTTTCAAATTCGAGTTGACACTCATTAAATGGAAGAGAATCAGTTCTTAAATTCAGAATTTTACCTGATTCTGCTAACTGTGTTTAAGTCATTGTAATGCACAGCCTTGAGTGGCTTATATAGCATTCTTGTAACTTAAACAGTCGCTTTGGATATTTATTTTTCGCTTTTTTTTATTTCCCTGCTCAGGAAAACGTATCCAGGTTTTGATTTGCATATTGTCTGTTCTGTAGAAGGAAAGTGTTCTGACAGTTTTGGTCTGTTGATTCTGTAAACATGTACAGGATATAAGTGCAGAACATCAACACCACTTTATAAACAAATATTGCTTTAATTTACGCCACCTGCAGATCGGTCTCCTGTGAAGGGATGGAACGTGATGTGAATGTGATATCTCTCTCTCTCTCTCTCTCTCTCTCTCTCTCTCTCTCTCTCTCTCTCTCTCTCTCTCTCTCTCTCTCTCTCTCTCTCTCTCTCTCTCTCTCTCTCTCTCTATCTCTCTCTCTCTCTCTCTCATATATTGTGTTGTCAGTGACTGATCCAAAATGCTGAGTGCACCTCAGAGAAATGTGTATCGCACCAGGGACCTTTCAGAAACATCAGAAAATTACTTTTCAAAAGTGTTGCTGTCTCCATGTAAAGCTCTGAATAATTGTGCTTTGACTGTTTCATGCATCACCGTCCAAACATTCTATGCCGTTATGGATGTTATGTTATCTCATATTTGTCTTGATCATTTGAGATCTAAAGGAGTTTGATTTACCTGCTCTGAAAATATACGGCAACTTTCAGAACTCAGAAGTTCCCAGTCCAAAATTGCATTAATGGAATCTAAACTTTAAAAAAAAAAATGCTTCTGCAATGTTTTGACATTGACAAATAAAAGCTCAACTCATGATCTCTGGCTGATTTTGAAAGCACATACTTCTCTTAATATGGAATAAATAGTAACAGTAGTTTGTAATTCTGAATTCAGCAAGTGCTGCCTTATGACTCATTCTGCTTAGTACACAATTTATATATATATATTTTTTTAAGTATGTGAAACCATATACTGTGCAGGATGCAACAGTAGTATGCTGCACTGGTCCCAATGATATGACTATACCTATAAGTTTAAGTCAGAAGTCAGCATGTATGAATTTTTAATCATATTTTGAGTTTAAATATGTTCACACATTTAGCAAACAGACAAGAAAGGTTTCTGGTTCATTCTTCACACTGGAAATACAAAGTCAAATGGATCGCACTAAATTGTGGAATACAATATTTCACAGTGTGTTCTGGTTGCAAACTGCACACTGTTGCATGCCTATAGAAACTGTGCAAATTGTGCACAGTATGCATACTGTAAAAAATTTAATATCATGCCCTTCCAAGATATTTATGAGTTATATCTTAACCATGACCACCCCTGTAAATTAACCTCAGTCAGTGTGTATAGGAGGACAGTGGTGATCACGGCTGCTGCAGTACTGTGGTGTGTGTGAGTGTTTGTGAGAAACACATCACCTTAATAGCATTCTGTGGTGGTGTATTCTGCTGTTAGAAGTATGTAATGTGTTGTGTTAGTGGACTTTTAGAGCCCTCGGGGGCCTCAGAGATGAGCTTTGGAGCCTTGTAAATTGAAATCCACATGCACTTTTCCAAACTAATTTACACAATTGCAATAAATGTGACTGCAAAATAGATTCCAAGCAATCGCTGGTCATTAAATCAGCGTAATCTTACACACACACACAGCTGTTAAGTGTTTGACTGACGTTGGTGTTTGTTGCAGGTATGGAGACATGGTTCCAAACACCATCGCTGGAAAGATCTTCGGCTCTATCTGCTCTCTTAGTGGCGTGCTGGTTATCGCCCTCCCTGTACCCGTCATTGTGTCTAACTTCAGCCGGATCTACCATCAGAACCAGAGAGCTGACAAGATGAGAGCACAGCAGGTACTAAAGCACTTCTCTTCATCGCAATATAGATATGTTCGGGATGTTTTTTTGAGTGCCATTTTATAGGTTCCTAATTTTGTTTTGGAGGCCTCCTACAATAGGTGCACATGCATCCAAGGTCAAAAACCGCTCTATATACACTGCAGCATCACCTCTTTTCTCACAGTGTTTGAAACGGTTCGATAAAGGATTTGGTTTCTCTACACCCCTCCTTTCTGAGAGCCTGCTCTGCTCTTATAGAAAACCAAACGGCCATTGACATATCTGAATTTCAGCTTCCTCAGCACTTGATACACAGTGAAACAGTCATTAAGGTATAGGGTTGGCTCAAATTTATTTATTTTTTTGAAAAAAAGAAAATAAAGTTTTACCCCCCAAAAAAGTTTTAAAGCTTAGAAACACCCTCCATTGTCTTTTTACTTTTGTCAAAAATATTTAATTGTTCTATTCCTATTTGTTATTGAGTATGAATAAAAGAAATTGTAATAATAATTTGTTACATTTATGTAGTGCTTTTCTGGGTACTCAAACTGCTTTACATGGAAGGGGGAATCTCCTCAACCAAGAATGTGGGTTGCCTGTTTTAAGGAATTTACTATTATTTATTATTGAAATCATATTGTCAGAGCCGTTTACAGTACATCACAGTACATTGACCATTGGTCCTCATACAGGCAATGTGAGTTTTTATCTGGCTTGCTAAATTTCCAAGTTAAGTATCCCGTCTCTCTGTTTTGTTTTGTTTTTTCACAATAAAGTAGTCAAAAGGTCAAATAGCATTAAACAAACCATAATGTAACTAAACCGCATCACGGGCATCATTACACCTCTGAGTCACTGCAGTTGTTTGTGAAACAAATGCTTACACGATCGATTCAGATAAATGCTCTTTTGTTTTACAGAAAGTGCGACAGGCAAGGATTCGCATGGCCAAGAAGGGAACCACCAATGCCTTCCTACAATACAAAGAAGAAGGAGGATTTCAGGTGAGATTTATCTTGAGAATTCAATTTAATTGCACTGTAACTAAAAATCTAGTCTAAAAAGATGTGATTTTTCTCATTTTCTCATGTCACTCCAGACTCGTATGGCTTTCTTGCTAAAAAAAAAAAAAAAATGAAGAAATTTTGTAGAGTCATGCTACAATATGTAATTTATTCCTGTGATGCAAAGCTGAATTTCTAGCATCATTACTCCAGTCTTCAGTGTCACATGATCCTTCAGAATCCATTTCTAATATGCTGATTTGCTGCTCAAGAAACATTTATTATTTTTTATCAATGTTGAAAACAGTTGTGTTGCTTAATATTCCTGTGGACACCATGATACATTTTTTTCCCAGGGTTTTTTGATGAATAGTAAGTTCAAAAGAACAACATTTATTTGAAATAGAATTTTTGTAACATTATAAATGCCTTTACTCTCACTGTTCATTAATTTAATGCTTCCTTGCATTTCTTTTAAAATAATCTTACTGACTTAATACTTTTGAAGTGTAGTGCACATGCACTAAATCCATGTCTGCTGTGCGTCTTCTGGATCAAAGCAAGTTTGTGAATGAACAGATAAGGTTGAATGAAATTTCAGTCTTTTCGCAACTTCAGAAAACTTGAATCACTGTACAGAGCACAAATCATGTGAATGGACTACTTTTACCGTCCCTTTTTTTTGGTTTCTTGTAAGAAAGTAAGTCCTTCAGGGTTTGGAACAACATTAGGGTAAGTAAATGATGACAGAGCTTTCATTTTTGTGCTGCTGTATATCTTTAAATGATCTGCAAAACTATAGTCTTTATCAATCTTCCAGTTGTTTCACTCCGCACATCCAAGGAAGAACTAGTTGCTTGAGTTGACAAAGTTTGCCTGACATCAAATCTTTAAAATTTACACAAACATTTGTAGCGTAAGGGGAATCTTTCAGTGCAGACATTAAACATCTGACTAGGGAGAAATTATATTTGTGTGTATTTTGGGAAGTCGTATTGTTGAGATGGAATGACTAGTGTTCTTTCAACTACAGTTAGTACTGCTTACACAGCGTGTAATAGATGCCTCAATGATATTCCAGCAGAAATGGTTGATATCGGATCTTCAATGAAAAGATGTTTTTCTGTTAAGAGGCTAATAGAAGCATCTCGCTTGACAGAAAATTTAAGAATGAAAAACTTCAAAACACTTCATACGTGTTACTGGCCAAATTTGTGTACGTTTTTGTCTTAAATACTTACATTTTGTGCAATAATTAATTACTTAAAGGGATAGATCACCTAAAAATGACAATTCTGTCAGTTTACTCACCCTCATGTTGATCCAAACCTGTTTGCCTTTCTTTCTTTCTTTCTTTCTTTCTTTCTTTCTTTCTTTCTTTCTTTCTTTCTTTCTTTCTTTCTTTCTTTCTTTCTTTCTTTCTTTCTTTCTTTCTTTCTTTCTTTCTTTCTTTCTTTCTTTCTTTCTTTCTTTCTTTCTTTCTTTCTTTCTTTCTTTCTTTCTTTCTTTCTATACAGTGAAAGTCAAGGTCCCCATTGATTTTCACTGTATGAACGAAAAAACTTTTTTCCCCCAGAATAACTCCTTTGTTGTTTGCAACTTAAATTGGTAACACTTTATTTTACAGTGTCCTTGTTACCTATATTACATGTAATTACCATAGTAATAACAGTGAATTATGCCTAATTACATGCAATTAACCCTCAACCAAATCCTAATCCTACCCTAACGCTATAGTAAGTACATGTAGGTAATTAATATTACAATGTACTTAAATATTTAATTACACTGTAACAATGACACCTTAAAATAAAGTGTAACCCCCAAATTTCTTCCAAGTGTGCGTGTGTGCCGTGTTGGTGTGTTTAGTAACAAATTACAATTTCTTAACATCAGTTAATGCATTAGCTAACATTAACTAACAATGAGCAATATATTTTACAGCATTTATCAATGTTAATGAAAATGTTCATAGTATTTCACAGTGCATTAACTGATACAACTTTCAGTAACACTTTATTTTAAAGGGTAACTAAACCCCTGGTCAGAGCCTGACTCCACCCACTGGCAATATTTGAAAAATGCTGGAAAAGTGGGCAGAGCCAAGCGGAGGGGGGGCGTGCACCTGAAATGCATCTCTTTGTATGGAACCTGCCTACGTCACCTGCAACCGCTACGTCACGAACCACCGCAAACATCCAATAGGAAAATTCAACTGCAGTAGCCACCGTTCAACCTGAAGAGGGCAGCACTCAGACGTTTTTAAACCATGTAGAATTAAAACACTTTAAACCCAAATGTCAAAAAAATTACTGGAATCAATGAACAGCATTTATGAATCTCCATTCTTACAGATCATTAACTAAAAAAAGTTGTTTTAGTGTTTAGTTACCCTTTAAATTGTCCTTGTTACATGTTACATGACTGTAGTAATAACAGTAAATTATGCATAATCGGACTCATCCTAAACCAAACCTTAAGGACATGTTGTCAATTGATTTTCACAGTACTTAAATGTATAATTACACTGCAACAAGGACACCTTAAAATAATAATGTATAACTCAACTTTCGATCTTAATTTATTAGTAAATGTTGAAATTAACATCAAGATTAATAAAAGATGTAAAAGTATTGTTCATTGTTAGCACATGTTAGTTCAAATTAACTTAATACTTAGTTCAAAGTAACTTTTTTTGGCTCCAATTTGCAAGAGAAATCGAAATTCCTCCGATTTTAAAAACCTAAGTTAAAACTATAAAAGTTTAATACAACCCATTAAATCACAGTCAAACCCGGCAACAAGAGAAGCTCAGCTTCAGAGTGTTCATATTTAAATGGAGGGTAATTAAGTCATAGCGCACCAGCTCATAAAAAGTACAGTAAATTTTTCAGCGTTCTGCTGAGCACAGAACAGATTTTAAGATATTAACGATCATACAGTCTTTTTGATCTCATCAAACAGTGTTACAGAAGGTGTAAAGGTCAGCCATTTGGCTTCTGAGAATGCGTCAGTCCCACAAGAGCCTTGTAATAACAGCTTTTTCAAATGGCCACTGACATTCAGAGTCAGCTAAACACGGTTTCAGGGCCTTACGGGGTGCTGTGAGGAAATAGCAATTAACAACACTGAAGGAAGGACAGGTGATGCGGGACAGGTGGGAGGCGCAGCAGTAATTACAGAGACCCTTTCAGGCCTGTCGGTTCACTTGGCTTTCAGCTTGGTAACACCTCCGGGCAGCTTTTTTTCAAGGGGTCATTTTCGGGTTAGCAGGGTTCGGTTAGCCCCCTGCTGGTAGATCCCATAAGTACACCATCTGGAGGCCTGTAAGAACTGAAGATCCAGGAAAAAATAACCTAAACAATCAAATGTTTGGAATAATTAAGCTTTTGTAATGTTTTTGAAAGAAGTCACTTACAGTACACTCACAAAGGCTGCATTTATTTGATAAAGAAATATAGCCAAAGCAGTGATATTTTTTTTAAATATTATTACAATTTTATATAAATAAAAATGTGATTGCAAATCTGAATTTTCAGCATCGTTAATCCAGTCTTCAGTGTCATATGATCCTTCAGAAATCATTCTGACATGCTGATTTGCGGCTCAAGAAACATTTTCTCATTATCAATGTTGAAAATGGTTGTGCTGCTTAATATTTTGTGAAAACCGTGATACAATATCATTCAAAAGTTTTGGGTAAGTTTTTGTTTTTAACCAAATTAAGAAATTAGTCATTTTATTCAGCAAGGATTCATTAAATTAGCATTGAACTGACAGTAAAGACATTAATAATGTCACAGTATAGTCAAATAAAGTCAAAGTCAAATAAATGCTGTTCTTTTTAACTTTCTGTTCAGCGAAGAATCCAGAAGAAATTCCCAGTTTCCACAAAAATATTAACTGTTTTAAACATTTATTACAATAAGATCCATTATTAATAATTGAGCACGAAATAAGCATATTTCCTGGGTCGCTGTTCCTTATGAAGTCATTTATCACAGTATGATTCAGCAATTTGTAAAATATTTCAACAGGTTTTCTTTCACCTTCCAGTGTGTTTAACATTCTCAAATAGTATTTTCTCCTCTGCATTAAGTAGTATTAAGTACAGTGTTTATTCAAATAGAAACAATCTCTTGCCCTTTCCCAATCACTGCCTTTATGAGGAAGCCCTGGTTATCATTATTCTGCGGTAATTGCCATCCCAGGGAAAACAAACCTGCTTAAATATCTGTTTCTCTCTGTGGTTTTATGTAATTAAACTCGTTTCAGTTCCTCTAGCCCCGGGATGTGTTCACTGCGCTTGTTGTTGATCATGTTGCTCTTGTAATACATTCTGAATATAGAGTCTACTTCACGGTTAATGGTGGAAAATGAAGATATACAGTGTTGAATAACAGCTTATGGATTTTCCCATTTGTTTAACATAACTTCAATGTTGCTTAAAGACTAAGAAATAATAAAACGTGATGTTTACATTTTCTGAAGAAAACGTGGTGCGTCTAAGTCATTTATTTGAAATCCATGGGATTTTTGTTTTGCATTTTGTCTATTGCATATACAAGAATGAGCCAATGTTTAATATTCATGTTTCGGGGTTTGTTCGAATAGCAGAACCTGATTTCACCAAGTGTAACATGTTCCTGGAACAACATTTCAATCAACCAATCAGATTTGAGGGACAAGTTATGTCAAGTTTAGGCTTACAACCAGAGTTAGGTGCTTCTACATCAGTGTTATTCACCTATAATCTCCCTGTGATTTTAGGGATAGGTTATAGGTAGGGTTAGATTATGGGGTAGGGATATGTTTAGGACCAAATTTTCAGACGGGAATGTTTTTCCAGGATCAACAAAATATGTTGATCCAGGAACACGTCTAACTCTGCAAAATCAGGATGTGCGTTCAAGTATGAGCAATAGTCAAGTCATCTTTATTTATATAGCGCTTTTTTACAATGCAGATTGTTTCAAAGCAGCTTTACAGAGATAACAGGAAAATAATGTTGTAATAATATTGTTAAATATAAAATTAAATGAAAAGGCGAAGAAAGGTAAAAAAGGTGACAGTGGCAAGGAACCGAAACTCCATCAGGTGACAGAATGGAGAAAAAAACCTTGGGAGAAACCAGGCTCAGTCAGGGGGCCAGTTTTCCTCTGGCCAACGAACAAACAGTGTATGATTATGATTCAGGCAGCATTACAGGTCAGAAGTCAGATTGGATTGGAACATTATATTATGTTTGTTGAGGATCTGTGCCGATGGCTGTCGTGTCGATGAGGCCTTCACAGGGGAGAGTCTAGTTGACACAAGCTCTGCTGACACTTCAGGGATGCGTTGTGGTCGTGTCTAGGGCAGGTCCACCATCTGATCAGGATACGGCCCGGATCCGGCTGATTACATCATGCGTTTTGGTCTTGTCTAGGCGCAGGTCCATCATCTGATCTGGATAAGGCCCGGATCCAGCTGATTACAGTAAACCTCGGAATAAACAGAAAGACTAAAATTAACGTAGATGCCATTCTTTTTATGATGTAGCGAGTACATCAGGTGTTATAGGAAGTGTTCCCGGTTCCGGCTGACCTAATTTATGCAGCCTAATAATAATTTAACTGATTTGAATAATAGGAATGTATACTGTTCTATGTGTATGCCAGGTTGAAGAGATGTGTTTTTAATCTAGATTTAAACTGACAGAGTGTGTCTGCTTCCCGAACAATGTTAGGAAGACTGTTCCAAAGTTTAGGTGCTAAATAGGAAAAGGATCTACCGCCAGCAGTCGATTTTGATATTCTAGGTATTATCAACTGGCCGGAATTTTGAGATCGCAATAGATGTGACGGACTATAATGCGTTAAGAGCTCGCTCAAGTACTGGGGAGCTAAACCATTTAGTGCTTTGTAAGTAATCAGCAATATTAAAAAATGTATACGATGTTTAATAGGGAGCCAATGCAGTGTTGACAGAACCGGGCTAATATGGTCATACTTCCTGGTTCTGGTAAGAACTCTAGCTGCTGAGTTTTGGACCAGCTGTAGTTTGTTTATTAAGCGTGCAGCACCCATAATAGCATTAAAATCTAGCCTTGATGTCATGAACGCATGAACTAATTGTTCTGCATTTGTCCTTGAGAGCATATGACTTAATTTAGATATATTTTTAAGATGGAAAAATGCAGTTTTACAGATACTAGAGACACGTGACTTTCAAATGAAAGATTGCTATCAAAGAGCACACCCATGTTCCTAACCGACTGCAAAGATTTGACAGAGCAGCCATCAAGTGTTAGAGAGTATTCTAGGTTATTACGTGAGGACGTTTTTTGTCCAATAATTAGAATCTCTGTTTTTTCAGAATTAAGTAGTAGGAAATTACCAGTCATCCAGGTTTTTATATCAGCTATGCATTCCTTAATTTTGTGAATTGGTAAGTTTCGTCAGGGCGTGAAGAAATATAGAGCTGAGTATCATCAGCATAACAGTGAAAACTAATGTCATGCTTCCTAATGATATCTCCTTAGGGTAGCATGTACAGAGTGAACAGCAATAGTCCTAGTACTGAGCCTTGTGGTACGCCATACTGAACTTGATCGATAAGACATCTCTTCATTTACTGGTCATTATAACGGTCAGATAAGTATGATTTAAACCATGCTTATGCAATTCCACTAATGCCAACATAATTTTGAAGTCTATTTAAAAGAATGTTGTGGTCAATGGAATCAAATGCAGCACTAAGATTGAGTAACACTAATAGAGAGATACAATCACGATCGGATGATAAGAGCAAATCATTTGTGACTCTGATGAGAGCAATTAATGATATTAAGAAGAGGATCTATGAACTCTGGAAGCATCTCTTTCAATAGCTTAGTCAGTATAGGGTCTAACATACATGTTGTCAATTTAGATGATTTAACGAGTTTAGATAATTCTTCCTCTCCTATAGTAATTAATTAATAAAAAATTTCCTCAGGGAGACTACAATGATGCGATACTGTAGTAGACGGTTGCATAGTTATAATTTTCTCCCTGATATTATCAATCTTGTAAGTAAAGAAGTTCATAAAGTCATTACTGATGTGCTGCTTGGAAACGCCTGGGGTTGAAACTTTATTTTTCGTTAATTTAGCCACTGTTTCAAATAAATACCTTGGGTTTTGTTTATTTTCTTCTAATAGGGTGGGAAAATAAGCAGATCTAGCAGCTTTTAAGGCCTCTCTGTACGCAATTGTGCTCTCTTTCCATGAAATGCAAAAAAACTCTAGTTTTGTTTTCTTCCAATTAAGCTCCATTTTTCTGTCTGCTCTCTTAAGGGCCTTAGTGTGCTCATTGTACCACGGTGTTGGACTATTTTCTTTGATCTTCTTTAAGCGCAGGGGAGCAACTGTGTCTAAAGTGCTGGAAAAGACACAGTACAGTCAAATGTTTCTGTCACAATATCAAGTTCTTCTAAGCTATCTGGGATGCTGAGGAGATGAAACAGGTCAGGAATATTATTAATAAAGCGATCTTTAGTGGCAGAAGGGATAGGTCTAACATATTTGTAACACGGAGTCGTCTTTGCAGCCTTGGTTAAATGAAGTATTCACAAGACTAGATAATGATCTGAGGTGTCATCACACTGCTGTAGAATTCCAATGGCATCAACATTGATTCCATGCGATAATATTACATCTAGAGTATGGTTACGTCAATGAGTAGTTCCTGACACATGTTGTCTAATTCCAGTAGAGTTCAGAATGTCTTTAAATGCCAATCCCAATGCATCTTTTTCGTTATCTACATGTATATTAAAATCACCAACAATTAGGACTTTATCTGCAGCCAGTACTAACTCTGATAGAAAATCAGCAAATTCTTTGATAAAGTCTGTATGGTGCCCTGGTGGCCTGTATACAGTAGCCAGCACAAATCTCAAACATGATTTATCATTTACACTAGATAGTGTTACATTAAGCACCAACACTTCAAAAGAATTATATTTAAAACTAGAGTTCTCAATAATTCTGAAGATATTACTATAAATAACAGCAACACCTCCCCCTTTGCCTTTCAGATGAGGCTCATGGTTACAACAGTAATCTTGCGGGCTGGACTCATTTAAAGTAATGTAATCGTCTGGTTTTAGCCAGGTTTCTGTCAAACAAAGCACATCTAGGTTATAATCTGTAATCATATCATTAACAACAAGTGCTTTTGAAGTAAGGAATATTCAGCAACCCAAGCTTTATTTGTTCATCTGTATTATATCTGCTTTTTATTTGTTGAATATCAATTAAATGTTTACCCTTAAATGGGTTTAGGAGTTTTTTGTATGTCCTAATTCGGGGAACAGACACAGTCTCTATATGATGATATCTAGGTGAAAGAGACTCTATGTGATGGGATTTATCTGACCTCACAGCTGTGAGACGTTTGGTTTAGCCAGTCTGTCTGCTTCCTGACCTGAGCCCCAATTCATGTTTGAGCTCTAAGACTGTGTGACATATTACTAGAGAGAAGAGCAGCACCATCCCAGGAGGGATGAATACCATCTCTTTTCAACAGGTTAGGTCTGCTCCAAAAACTTTTCCAATTGTCTATAAATTCTATATTATTTTGTTGACACCACTTAGACAGCCAGCCATTGAGTGAGCACAGTCTACTGACAATATTGGTGTTGCTTCAAGAATCTCTGATAAAACAAGTTTAACCTAAAAAGTACCGGATCACCTACTTAGTTATTCATTATCATAATCATATTCATGATTATTCACTCTAAATTGTAATGTAGACATGCATTTTCTGTAAAGCTGCTTTGAAACAATATATATTGTGAAAAGCGCTATACAAATAAAAGTGAATTGAATTGAATCATAGCTGTATAGCATTCATAAATGGCTATAATCACTTTTAAGTTTGGAGGGGTAATTCATCCAAAAATTAAATTTCTGGCATTATTTACTCACCATCATGCTGTTCTAAATGTGTATGACTTTATTTCTTTAGCTGCTTTTCATAAAATGAAAGTGAATGCTGACCACTTCTGTCAGATAGTTAAGTTAGATAACTACTTTTATGTTCCACTATTTCTTTTAAGCAGGATTTACAGCTTGCATGATTTTTTTGAAGTGCTTTGTGGTGTGATGGTCTTGAAATCGTATCTGCCGCAGCCTCGTGTCCTGTCAGTTTATCAGATCATTACTGCAGGGATTAAAGGAAAGCTCTATTCCATAAACACACCTTTTCCCACTGCTGAAATCCATCTTCACTATATGCAGAGAGAGAGAGAGAGAGAGATATCACATTCACATCATGTTCCATCCCTTCACAGGAGACCGATCTGCAGGTGGCATAAATTAAAGCAATATTTGTTTATAAAGTGGTGTTGATGTTCTGCACTTATATCCTGTACATGTTTACAGAATCAACAGACCAAAACTGTCAGAACACTTTCCTTCTACAGAACAGACAATATGCAAATCAAAACCTGGATAAGTTTTCCTGAGCAGGGAAATAAAAAAAAGCGAAAAATAAATATCCAAAGCGACTGTTTAAGTTACAAGAATGCTATATAAGCCACTCAAGGCTGTGCATTACAATGACTTAAACACAGTTAGCAGAATCAGATAAAATTCTGAATTTAAGAACTGATTCTCTTCCATTTAATGAGTGTCAACTCGAATTGGCGACACCGGCTGGATTTGAAAGAGGAGCAAAGAAATGTAATTTCTTTCATTTCAAGTTTTTCAAATTATATCTTATAAAAATATGAAGCCACTAAGGGAACAAGTTGATGGAAAAAAATATGAGATGGGAGGAAAAATGATTTCAATACTCAAATGGTTTGCATTTTGCAAGAAACTTTGCATTCCCCAAGACATTTTGCCTTCACTTGCACATGCACTTGTTTCTTGGGGAAACACAAAACATTTTCGAGAGCAAGTAAAGGCATTAAAGGGTGACTAAACCCCTGGTCAAAGCCTGACTCCACCCACTGGCAGTATTTGAAAAATGCTGGAAAAGTGGGCAGAGCCCAGTGGAGGGGGGGCGTGCACCTGAAACGCGTCTTTCTTTAGGCAAGGGTGTGGTTAACTGGTGGTTGCTTACGTCACGAACCACCGCAACATCCAATAGGAAAATTCAGCTGCAGTAGCCACCGTTCAACCTGAAGAGGGCAGCACTCAGACGTTTTTACACCATATATTGTAAAATTGAAAACACTTTAATGTAAAAAAAAAATGACTTGAATCAATGAACAGCAATAATAAAGCCCCAGTCTTACAGATCATTAACTAAAAAAAGTTGGTTTAGGGTTTAGTTACCCTTTAAAATCAAATAAAGGCATTTTCCATCACCATGTCCCTTTAGGGGCTCTGAATAAATAAATGATAAATAATTAATTATTTTAAATTTATTAGATTCAATTTTAAATTAAAGTAAATTTAACTTGACTAATTCTGCTTATTTATTATTTATAACACGTTATTCTTACTCACAAATCTCATTTAGGCTCATGTTAAATGCAAAAATAGCCAATAGTCATGTCACCAATCACAATGAAACAATGTGGCCAAATGTTTATAATTTTTTTTAAACATATTTCTTACTGTCTCTCCAGAGATCAAAAACAAGAAATCATCTCTCCTCAGAAAGCCTCCAGTAAAAGCAGTCACATTCAGGTCTGTCACATAAATCAGACCAGGGCTTTCTATTATGTTTTATTGACACATCAGGCTAATATGGGATTTCTCATACAAAAATTAATCTTGTTACAATTATATAGCCTCCAAAATAAAAAAAAACAAGCAGAACAACAAAAACAAAACAAAAAACTTAATATAAATCAATAAAGTGTGACAATTAATTAATCTTCAAAAATAACACACAGAGCATCATAACAGCTCCAAATATTTTCAAAGGAAAGCAGATCATCAATACATTTATAATAATAAAAATCAATTAAGATTCTAGATTGTACCAAGTTAAAAAACAGTACAACAATGTTTTCTACTAAATCCTGTAGGCCAAATAGATGGCCATTTTTGCTTGTCCCACCACAAAATTAAGCATTTGACACACAAACCTTTTCTTTAAGACATATTTACATCCTACAATGAAAATCTCTTGTGAGAATACCTCATTGCATTTTTAAAAACATATTTTAAAACAGAAAACAGTGGTAAGTCTATAACAGCTTAAAAGGGCATGAAAAATAGTTTCTCTGTCATCACAAAAAGGACACTTATCAGTGATCTCAGGATTTAAAACAGAAGTAAAATCATTGACCGCAATAACACCATGAACAATTCTCCATTGTAAATCTCCTGTCTTTTTGGTCAATGAAAAAGAAAAAAACCACGGCAAAAAAAAAAAAAAAAAACACGCCAAGGTGTATCTATCCTATTATTCAACTTTTACTTGTTAAAAACAATTACACAGTATTTATAAAAGCTTTCTGTCATAGGAAAAAAAATCAACTCTTAAAGAATCAGCTTGTTCAAGATAAAACCCAGCGCACTCATCCAACTTAAGAGCAAAAAACAAACCTGCAAAACACTCTTCCGAGTCTGGATTACACAGTTCGTTTTTATAGTCCAATGAAAAAAAATCTCTTGATCACTTATAGCAGATTCCCATCTCTGAAGAAATTGTGCTATAACTTGAGTAGATTTGATTCCAAGACATCGAGATGTTGCTTTTTAAAATCAATACTTCCAGCAGACGGCCAAGAGTCACTATTTTGTTGTCAATAACTGCTTTGTTTAGTCCGGGAAGGAAAAAATTGTCCAAACGCTTCCCATGGATTAAAGGTTCTTCTATAGCCAGTAAAGAGATTTTGAGTCTTCCACTTTTTGAAAAGTAAAAAGATTCCACACTTTAAAAACATTTTTATGAAAAATAGGTATCATAGGAAAACTTGTCCTGCCCAAATTAAAATTACCCAACCTTTTCAAAATCAATCTTGCTACAGCATTCCAGTTAAAAACATCTGAAACAGTTAAAAGTCTTTGCACAAATTGTAATCTAAAAGCAGCTATTCTACTGGTCACCGTGATTTTGCCAAGTAAGACATGTTCCTGGATCAACATATTTAGTTGATCCTGGAACAACATTCCTGTCCCAAAATTTAGTCCTTACTCTATCCCTACCCCTAAACCTAACCCTACCCATAACTTTTCCCTAAAATCAGAGGGAAATAATAGGTGAATAACACTGATGTTGAAGCACCTTACCCTGGTTCTAAGCCTAAACTTGACATAAACTGTAAACTTGTCCCTCAAATCTGATTGGTTGATCTGAAAGTTGTTCCAGGTAGGGCTGCAACAACTAATCGATATAATCGATAATAATCGATTATGAAAATCGTTGTCAACGAATGTCATTATCGATTAGTTGCTCTGCTTACGTCACGGGGAGCATTTACTGGTGATTGGTTGAAACAGGCCTATCATGATGCGGCACACACGCACACACACGCAAGGTCTCTCTCCCTGTGGCGCTCTGTCGTGCGCGCGCTACACAGTTTGGACTTTGGAGCACTCTCTTCTGTCTCGCATGCGCTCTCTTGCTTGCACGCTCTAGATTCCAGGAGTTTGAACTAATTTGCGGGCATCAGGGAGCCGCTATCAATATGCGGGAGACTCCCGGAACTTCCGGGAGACTTGGGATGTCTGTATTTTGTCTCGGGCATCAGGTTGCGCAATCATTTCGCTCGCAACATAAGTGATGGATTAAAATAGCGCTACGCAGAAATAGGCTAAATTAAAACGGTGTTTAGAAAGTGAAGCACTAAATATAAAGGCAGTTATTAACAGCAGCAGTAAAAGATTGTTTTTTAGTCACTGTAGTCAGTGGTTTTCAGCGAATGCTTGTGCACTAATGCATCATTTTCTTGTCCTTTTAATCAAGCCTGTTTGCTGCGTCTCCATTCCGTTCTCTTTTTATAGCATTTGTCTTCTATTAAGTTTTAATTGTTTTACAAACGCGATCTACTGCGGCTCTACTACGTTCACACGCTTTTTTTCAGTCTTTCTATATTTATTTTAGCAATTTATCCTTATAATTAATTGAATCTTAAATAAAAATTAAATGAATTATGTACTTTACATGTTTTTGGTTTCTATCTTCACATCTGAACATGTCTGTGTAAATTAGTTTTTAACAAAAATTATGTTAAAACAATGTTGTATATAATTTAGATTTTTTTGTTTTTCATGGTTGTCAACTTGCCATCAGCAATTATCATTAAAAACAATGCAAATATTGATATTAGTAAAACTCAATGTGTGGCTTTTGTACACTTTTACACATAAATACCATGATTAAGGGTTTTATTTAGTTGTAATAAACAAAAAATCTAATTGAAATTTTATCCGATTAATCGAAAAAATAATCGTCCGATTAATCGATTATGAAAATAATCGTTAGTTGCAGCCCTAGTTCCAGGATCAACAAAGATGTTGATCCAGAAACATGTGGTACTTGGTGAAATCACGTTCACCCTATTCTACTTTGCAGATGTATCAGAAATAAAACACTTTGCGGGACCCAATGCAGCTTATCCCAAAAAAAGTCCACAAGCAGTGCTTGTAGTTTTGTTATCAAAGTTAACGGGGGATCTAGACAAGCAAACTTGTGCCACAGCGAAGAAGCCACTAAATTATGAGCAATTAAAACTCGCCCTCTAAATTATATTTTTGGAAGCAGCCATTTCCATTTCCCAAGTCACCTTTAACTTTCTTAATTATATCCTCCCAGTTTTTTTGTGTAACTACTTCATCTCCAATAAAAACTCCTAAATATTTAAAACCAATTTTTCGCCACTCCAGGCCCGGAAGTTTTGTTTATCATTTTTCCAATCCCCTATTAAAAAAGCTTAACTTTTTTTCAGTTTATATTAGCAGAAGATATATATTTTTTTAAGTTTTCAACAATTTAACAAAGCCTGAATATCACTTTGTCCATTGATACACACAGTCACATCATCTGCATAGGCCATCAGTATGAATTTATTCCTACATTCTGATAAAAGTACACCTTGAAGTTCACACTTATCTGATTTAACAAAGGCTCAATTGCTAAAGAATATGACATACCAGATAATGCACAACCCTGTCTTATGGCTCTAAAAACTGTAAAAGGGGTACATAAACCACCATTGACCTTTAAAATACTCTCCACATCATTACAAAGGACTTAAGGTAGTTAATAAAACTCTCACTAAAGCCAAATGCATTTAAAACCTTCCATAAAAAACAATGTTCTACCCAATCAAAAGCTTTCTCTTGATCTAACGAAATAAAACCACAATTTAGGTTTAGCATCTTGGAGACTTCGATAAGATCACAAATAAAAGCAATGTTGTCAAATATCGATCTACCTGGGAACACTAGGTTTGATCAGGATGAATAACACTGCATTACATTACATTAGCACATTACATTAGCCAGTCTATTAGCTAAGACCTTCGATAAAACCTTGTAGTCGCTGCAGAGCAAAGAAACTGGATGCCAACACTTTATGTCTCCAAGATCTCCTTTTTTCGGTAGGAGGGTCAACACAGCTCTTCGGCAACTTTGAGGCAGTTTACCCCTTGCCAGCCTGGTATTCAACACTTCTAGGAGATCTTCTCCTATCGTTGACCAAATAGACTTGTAAAAGTCCACTGGTATACCATCGATGCCTGGTGTTTTTCCAGACACCATCCCTTGAAGTGCCTTCTGTAGCTCACTCATACGTAGAGGGCCAGAAATTCTAGTGTTGATGCTTTCAGGCACCTGAGGTAAGTTTTCAAAGAAGAACTCACCCTCGTTTTCTAGCTCTACAGCAACTTCACTTTTATATAAATTCTCATAAAAACCAACTGCCCTCTGGCGAATATCTGAATGATCTGTCAAAAGAATTCCAGATTCAGATCGTAAAGCACAAATGGTTCTACTTTGAACATTCTTTTTTTCTAAACTAAAAAAGAATTTAGTTGAAGCATCCATTTGATTCATATTTTTAACACAGTGACGCCACGTGAGATTCTTTAGAACACCAACTCGTGAGTCCGCCATGGCCACGCAAGGGGAAAAACCCCACGCGACCCAAAAACCCCCCAAAAACTAATCAATCGGAAAAAAGCAATAATAAAAAAAAAAAATCTCACTCAGAAAGACAAGCTCCACCCTCACAACGCTCCAAATGCTCACACTCACACCGGGAGAGAGAGAGAGAGAGAGAGAGATTGAGAGAGATTGATTCAATCCGTATCTTAACTAATGCGGCAGGTAGCGTTCTCCGGAATCTTCTCAGGTTGTGAAACCCACAATAATCCAATATTTACAATCCCCGAGTGAGAGGGTATTTTTTTCAGCATGGATCTATAGACCCATTACTAACAGACCTGCAATGCTATTTATAAACCAGACAAAGGCTTTTTCAACTCTTCAGTCTATTCTGGCTTTGAATTTCTACTTAGGTCTTACTTTTGTCTCTGCACACTGTTATTCAGTCTTGACCTTCGACGAAAGGTCATTACGAAGTGTTCATGTGCTCCACTTTGTGATTTATGTATGATTTACCTGTTCATGTGTTAGCTTAAATGTTCAAAAATAAAAATCTGATGTATTTTTTTAAATAAACAAAATCAAAAATGTATATACAATGTAGTACTACTGTATATTTAGTGGTGCTTACTAATAATAATTACATTTTATTAAACATTATTGTTGTTGATATTGTTAATCATAATTTTGCTTGCCTTAGTAAGCACCACTAAATGTATAATATTTTGTAATAATAATAATTATGATTAATCCTAATTATGATTGCCTTAGTAAGCAGCACTAAATAAGAATGTATTTTCTCTAATAATAATTTTAATTTATTATTAATCTTAATTGTACTTGCATTAGTAAGCACCACTAAATATAAAACAATATTTTCAATAATAATAATCATTTATTTTTAAGCGTGTAAGTATTAAACTTAATCTTGTAATTAACTCATCCTGCAACATTTAACTTGAACCGGTAAGCAACCACTTACTAGTTGTCACTAGTAATTTATTTGGGTACCTTTTATGTAGTAATAATATACACTGGTAAATAATATACAAAGTTGTAGTTTACCTTTTGACAGGGTACTGCACCAGTGACAGCTTTTGTAGCCTACCTTTTTATTCTGAGAGTGGACAGCCTAGCAATCACCCTGAACACTCCAGCATCATCTTCACCATTAAAAGAACTGCATTCAGCCGATTTATTGATCTTTTCTAACCCTGGAGCTCTTAGAACCGGCTTCTTTTTTTTTTCACCGGTACAGCCTGCGTAGATGCTAATCATGGGTAGTTATGTCATCCAATGGCTGTATCTCTTGTCTCCACTGAGAAAATTATGTTGTTAATGTGACGTCCCTATCAGCGCTTTTTTAACAATGGAATTGTCAGTGATTGATGGTTTAATACCCTCTGAGCTTCCTCTGCTCTCTTTCCTGATGGAGTGTTCGGAAAGAGAGCGTTGCTGCCCGTGGATTTGACTGAAATGTATTTATTTGGGATTTATTGCTTGCGTATCGTATCTGTGATTGGCTGGTAGAGAAGTTCCCCGGTCAAATACACACTATGATAAATTGAGATTCTTTAATTTTCTCATTTTGCGTCGCTCTGAAGCATGTATGACATTCTGCTTTTGCTTTTGTGTCCAGATAACGTAGTGGATCCTTTATTGAAACCGCTCTGTAGAATTAGTTTGCTCACACACTAATGAGCTGCTTTGGGGAATTTTTAAATGTTGTTCCCGTTTTGAATTGTATGGGAGTGAAATGCTTTTTGTTGTGTTAGTCGTCGTCTCCGTTCCAGATCCGTTCTGTAGGGCTACAAAGGATTAAGACGTTTTGGTTTTTCCATCTGAGAAGTGGAATTGCTTTTTGTCCTATGTGATCAAACTTTCTCAGATGTTTTTGGCGGTATAGCTGCGTCATTTCATTCTACTTAAGGCTTTTCGTTCAGCAAAAACAAACCTAATTGTGCTTAGGTCCAATTATTGATGATCTTATCTGCCCCGACTCCTTCACCCATCCTTGGTTTGGGCTGACGGGGCAGTCCTTGCTCTGTCACAGCCTCTCTTAACAGCCCGTCCTCTCGTTCCTCGATAAGATCGGCTGCTTTTAAAGTCTTCTGATGGGCTACTTCTAGATGGCGATAAACCACCTTGACTCGGGGGCTAGATGGTATCGGGGAAGCATAAAAGGGAGACGCTGAGACCGATGTTTCTCGAGAGACTTGTTTTTCAGGACAAGACATCCTTGCGTGTGATCGTTTTACAACAAGAGGTTATAGAGGTTACCGGATACGTGTGAATGGCATCAAGGACAGCGGTCTGTCTCGGGAGGTAGTTGCGTGGTAAAGTAAGGTCAAATCACAGGTGACATAAGGGAAATGAAGGCTTTAACCCACTGCAACTACATTACAATGCAATGTTTATTGCAGTTAGATAAAGCCTTTATGGATTAAAACTACAAAGAACAGCAGCTCTGTATCATAGCAACAAGTTTGGCAGGAAGAAAATTGGAATCTCCAGTCACATAACATGGGCATATATTGCAGACTGTTTTGAATCCTATTTAGCTAACATCCATATACATATTTTATCTATAATATTTTTCCTTAATTCTTAATATTTTTTACCATAATTATAGAAAAATGGAAACGATTTACGTATATATCATTTATACAGTTTTCAAAAGGCCATTTTCTTGCTTATGCATGGGTTTTGAAGGCATAGTTGGTGCAAGTTCCTTCCAAACCAAGATGGCCGACGGCCAGTCAGAAACCCAGTTTGGTCTGGAATATCCATCCATTCCTTCTCTCCTAGGAGACTCTTACAGGTTACATTTTTTTGCAACATCTTCATATTATTGTTAAATTTTACAAGTAGATTTTAGATTGGAAGGAAATTCTGATTAATCATCTACCCACTAAATTGGACATCATGCATCACAAGCTATATTTCAGCTACAATTCATACTAGATCTGACTGTTGTTCTTGAAAAACGTAATTTTTTTATTGAATGTAATTTGCCGTTTCATCAAAAAGTAATGTGATTATGTAATGTTGCTTGCAATGTCTTAATTTACTCATTGCTTGTAATGCGTTATCGTTCTATATAGTCTGATGGGTTTCTACAGAGTTTTACCTTCACCGGTTGTTTCCGTCACATCCTCATGTTCTTATCAAAGACACAAATGTATGAAGTTCTGCAACTTCTCTGTCGAACAGGAACAAACTCAATTGCAATTGCAAACTCAATTGCAAATTGCAATTGCAAACTCAATTGCAAATAAACAGCAATTGGCAACCTCACACCATCGGTGCTCGGGCCCTAATAACTATAAGTAATATAAATAAGTATCTCTTTTGTTAAAAACAAAAACGCATACTGTCCACTCAAGTGGACATCTGAAAATCTCTTTGAATTTTTTTTTTAAATCTTGTTTTTCATGCCCTAAGAGCAATAAAAACAGGAAAAAACTTCTGTTTATCTTTATATTATCAATTAATGACATTGTGAAATATATTAAAACAGAAAACATGTTATTTTAATATATAATATTTCACAATATTACTGGAATTATTGTACTTCGCATGAGAGACTTCTTCCCAAATCAGTAAGAATCAACTATAATGAAGTTGAACTGGTATTGTTTTGTTTTTTTTTGCACAAGAAAAGGGTAAAAACACATATTTTTATAAAACGTATCCAGCCATAGTACATTGGAGATGACAGTGAACAAACTGTTTTGTTCTTTAACAAAAATAAACCTGAAGTCTTGATGATGCTATCAACCTCTGAAGGCTGTAAATAGTCGTGGTCTCTTTAAATAGATCTGTGTCCACTTAAGATAGATGTTTTAGGGTGAGTAGCTAGTATCTGAAGACATAGTTTTAATGGATCGCCCTAAATAAACTTTTGTGGTGTTTTTATCTCTCAGTTTCGAGACAATGATAGCGCTCTGTGTCTGAAGAACAGATCTTCCTTTGAGCACCAACATCATCACCTGCTACATTGTCTGGAAAAGACAACCGTAAGTACAGCCGCTCCACTCAGCCTTTTACTGGATACAAATAATCATACATTTCTCGATCAAATCCAGAAGGTTTCATTAAGCAGTTCCTCCTGTTTTCCAACAGAACCATGAGTTCACAGACGAGCTGACGTTCAGTGAGATGTGTATGACTGAGTCTGTGGGTTACCGTACGAGCCGCAGCACTTCCATCTCCAGCCAGCAGGGGTTGTCGACGTCCTGCTGCCCCCGCAGAGCTAAGAGAAGAGCCATCCGCCTCGCCAACTCCACCGTATCCGTCAGCCGGGGCAGCGTGCAGGAGCTGGACACTCTACAAGTGCACAAAACCTCTGTTGGACACCAAAGGTATGACCTCAGACAGACATGATGATGTCATTTTCACTCTAAAATTAAATGGAAAAAAAGTATCATGAAATTTGTATTGTGAAAGGGACTCAAATAAACTTAAATTTACTTTATTTAGCATAAATCAACTTTTTAGGACCATTACAAATCTATCATTATTATTGTATCAGTAGTTCATCATTAATTTATTTTTTTTATATGTAGCATGTATACTGTATGAATGAATGTATATGTGTGTGTATATATATATATATATATACTGTATATATACACACACATACATGCATGCGTGCGTGCATACATGCATACATACACAAATGTATTTTTTCATTTGTAAGGTAGACACACACATTTTCTGTAAAGCTGCTTTGAAATTATATTTATTATAAAAAAATGCTATACAAATAAATAAAAAAGTTGTATTTCTTTTTTGAAGAATTACTTTTATCCAGCAAGGATGCTTTAAATTGAGACAAAGAATACAGTAAATACATTTGTAATGTTACAAAATACTTAAATTTATAAAATTATTATTAAAATAAATTATTTTAAATTGTAATATATTTGACAATATTACTGTTTTTATTGTATTATATATAAATGCAGCCTTTGTGGTCATTAGACGCTTCTTCCAAAACAGTAAATAATCAACCATAATGAATACTTTATAAATATAAATACTATATCATTATTTTACTTATTTCAGGTTAGGTTATGTTGTTTTATTATAATTATTATGATTTTAATCATTTTTAATTATTAATAATTATACTGTATATTACTTAACCTAAACTGAAATGTGTAAAATAATGATATAGTATTTATATGTAACGTAATATACAGTATAATTATTAATAATTACAAATAATTATAAAACAACATAACCTAAACTGAAATATGTAAAATGATGATATAGTATTTATATGTAATGTCGTTTTATAATTATTATGATTTTAATTATTTGTATCAACAATTATATATTTCCTTCATAAGTGTATTTATAATAATTATAAATAATGGTTAGTATGTGTGTATATACAGTATAATCCATAAATATGTTTTAATAACTATAAATAATAATTTTATTTTATATTTATTAATTACAGTAATGAGAATGACTCTTTTGATTTTCATTTTTATTCATTTTAAATATTTCTTGCCATTTTTCTTAAGATGTCTTAAGATTCTTAATTTTTACTAAATGTTTAGTGTCATAATAGATCATTCATATAGCCTAATAATGAAGATGGCAATATTCAAAATAAATAATCAATTCTAAAAAATAGATATATTTTACACACTGATAAATACAGCTTCTTTTACTGTATTCTACATTTCTGTTTGTGACTCCAACAAAAACAATAACTTCTGAAACAATTCCAGTGATATCCCATCTAAACTATAACTTTTTTTCTGTCCATGCGAACGTTTGTGACCGTATGTGTCGGATCAGCCGCTCCAGTCTGAACGCCCGGACAGAAGACCTGAAGCTCAACTGTGAGGATAGGGATTTCACAGCGGCTATCATCAGTATACCTACCCCTCCTGCTAACACCCCCGACGAGAGTCTGCCGCCCTCTCCTGCCATTCCCGGAATCTTACGCAACTCTCGCTGTTCCTTCACCCACGAGACAGTGAAGATCTCCTCCTTATAACCGCCACAAGCACACAAGCATCCCCTACTGCACAACAGAAAGCAGGTGATGGGGGAAAGAGCGCTTCTCCTAGGAAACAGAAAAGACAAAGTGCATCTCGTAACATATCTGCTTCATTCCAAATCGACAGTTCGACGCAGACTCGCATGAGCTGACGTGCTTTTTTGTGACCCTGTTGTACATCGGAGGACCCCGGACTATTCACTCAGACTGATCGTACGCGCTTGTTTGGGGGAGATTGAAAGGACAAACTCAATCCGACGCATTTTACAATGATAAATCAGCAGTCATAGTGGCACAGAAGGCCTTTTACTTTTAAAGATATGCAATGTTTCAACAAAGGAATTATGCCTATATACATCCACTGCGTAATACAGTTGCAGGAGAGATTACAAAAGGTGGGAATGATCTTTGCAGGGAAAAATGCTATTACAAAAAATGATGGCCGATATAGAGGAGGTGGTGTACTGTATATGTATCAGTATTTGTATCATACCTCTTTAGATCACATGCATCTTCAAGACCCCACAAAAAAAAAAAAAAAAGAGAGAGATTTCTGAGCAGTCCTACCCAAACATGCATGTTGTTGTATAGTAGATACCATGGCAGAGAATGGAGCCGCCATCATGCTACTCTCACATACTTTTGCATGAAACTTAATTTACCTCTGTTTAGTTTGTCCTGTTTTCTTTCTTGACATTGATGAAAAAAAGATGATATTTACAGAGTATTAATGATCAAATGTGCTGCACCAGATGTGCACATTAGAAAAAAGAATGATAAACAAACAAACAAACAAAAAAAAACATTCAGGCATGTTCTTTGCAAAAATCTAAGGCTGGAGTAGTGCGGTAGTGAGTGAGTGAGTGAGTGCGTGCGTGCGTGTGTGTGTATGCGTGCGGCGCGCGTGTGAGAGGGCCGACTTGGAATTTGTTCACAGATATGCATGGATACCGTTATAGGTATTTTTATGTTTTCTCCCATGGGAAAATGAAGTGTTTCTATAGCATTTTAAAGCGAATTGAGGGCGTTTACCACTGTCATTGAGTTTTACAGCAGTTATTAGTCACTTCAACTTATTTTTTTCATTTGACTTGGTAATTAAGTGTAACCTTTAAACCCTAGTTAGCTATTTTTATACAGTAGTTCAGGCATCGAACACGGCTATGTCCAGTGAGCCATTTCTCTAATTTGTTTTGATGCTCTGTTAATGTTTATTTAAAATTCATAAGCAGCAATGAGACAGGCAATAATAGTGTAATTATTTTTTACTACAACTGAAAAGAAAGACACAATTCTAAATTGAAATGAGTACAAAACAGGTGGAATGCAAATTTGCACTTGACTGTGATGAAAAATATATTTGTTACTCTGTTTACAAGCCTTTTTATTTTTACGTTTGTTTTGGTTCTGTCTTCCCCTCTCCAGCTTCATAAAACGGTGTGAAGTGGTAAATTTAGTAATTGGTCAGGCACTTGCTCATTTTCGGCAGGGGTTCTGGATGAAACGGCTCCTGGTAGAAGATTAAAGAGTTAGATATCAAAAGCACAGAGGTGTAAAGTTTATTCCACAAATAAAGTGAACAGAACTCAGAAAACACAATGTCTGTTGGCTCTCAATCACATCTAAACATCTGCATCGATTATTTTGCTTAAAATGTTGGGCTACATATCAACAGTGCATGGCATCAAAAATGTAATGTATGTTCTTTTCTTCAGATATGCTGACACCATCTGATATTTTATAGTGCTAATCTTGAACGCGTTGTTAAGATGTTCACTTAAAGTCTCATGGCTAATTGTTTTCTGTTTTTCTCCTGATGGAACACTGTGTAATTGGCGATCAAATTGCATTGTGAGAATTTGCCATTAAATCAAAATAATTTAGCTGAGCGTAATTACTCGCACCACAGCCAATATTTTAGTGTTAAGTCAACATGAAATGCATTCGAAATCCATTTTACATCTCTGTGACATTTCTGAGAGGAACAGGATATTTAAAGGAGCAGTCTGTAAGAATGTGGCCAAAACTGGTACTGCAATCACTTTCAAATTACTGTAGAGCGGTGTATCCCCTCCCCCTACTCCCTGACTCGAGGTTGCCAGATAGGCTGCAGGATACAGCAGGAACGTACGCTGCTACAATAAGCTTTTTCTGTTAATTATGTTTATGCTTCAAATGAGAAATGTTTTGCAAAGTAATTATGTATCGCAAAAATTTACTAATGGCGATTAGCCAAATATAATCGTAAAGATGTACGCTCGTATGTGAAGGTACATTGTTAGAACAGTAACGTTAGCTGTTAGTCTAACTTGTAACGGTAGGTGTCTGTCATTAACGTAAGTACAAGCACAAGGCTCTGTCACTGTGTGTAACCGATATCAAAGATACAGCTATTCATTTATCTGACGCTATAAGTGAAAGCGACCAGCTGTATTTAATACCCTGCAATACACGTCCATAACGTTAAAATATGTGATGTGAAAGATTACGTGTCATTCTATTATTTTTGGCTGTAGAACTTGCATGATAAACTATAATGGGCGTGCTAATGTTGTTTTCCTCAGCGTCTCATCATAATGACAGTGAAACGGGCTCTGATAATGCATTGCTAACCCAGCTGGCATTTTAACGTCGAGTCACTGTTGAATCAACGTCAGGTGCCAGTGTTGGATAACCGTTGAATTTTGTTTAGATTTTGCAAATCAGATTGCAAATTGGATTTTGGAACAACGTTATTTTTCTACTGATATATTTAATGGTTTTCATAAAAGTCATGGTTGTAAAAATAATGTTGATCTGACGTAGGCCTACAACTAAATTTTTTTTTTATATATATTTCTATGTTGAATCCGTAGTGAGTCAACAACACAACTTCAACTATTTGGTGTTCAACGTTGTTTTAACGTTGAAGTAATATTTTTTCATAAACTGACATTATTTCAACCACATTTAAACGTTTAATGTCAGTCGAATGCCAGCTGGGAATGTTAGTAATGAGGACTCGCCGTTTTTATTACCCAAACAATTCCTTACCTTTTCAATTCGATGACCCACCTCCTCCATATGAGCTAGCGTAACGTTACTTTGCATGAACATGCATAACTTTGTTCGACTGTCATGAATATTTGAAATGTCCATTTACATCAAGTACAAGTTAGCCAAACATAGATGAATCTTACCTGTCCAGGAGAAAATTAGCAACCGCTTATCACCACGGCATTTAAGCAACCCCTTGTTGCACAATCAGACCGGGCTAAAGCCATCACAAACGGCAATTCGCTCAGCACTACCTCTCGCTCGTCCCTCTCTCTCGAGCGTGCGCTCTCTCTCTCCCTCATATGAGGTGCCGTCTAGGGCTTAAATCAAACTTCATTCACGCACACATATATGAAACACTTGCATACACATATACTAAGTAGGCTAGTCAAACATACATGTATACTGCTGAATGCTCAAACAAATACATATGAAATGCACAAAGACACACCTAAAGTCGCTCACGTACATACACGCAAACTCTACACACACAAGATGCGCGCACACACAAACTCTCCACGCACATAATCATATGAGAGACGCGCACACACACAAACTCGCACATGAGACGCGCGCGCACACACACAAACTCTCCACGCACATACTCATATGAGAGGCGAGCACACACACACAAACTCTCCGCGCACATAGCTACTCATATGAGACGCGAGCACACACACACAAACTAGCGCACATACTCATATGAGACGCATGCTCACACAGTACATGATGCATATGATTCTCAGTGTGAACGTAAGTCACACATTGGTAAGTGCATTTTTTGTTAACAGAGAATGAGAGTCCATTGCTTTTATTGTTTTTGGTTGTTTTGTTCATTTATTGCGGATATCTAAAATGTTTTCAGTGTTAAATAGTCTTTAGAAATAAAAGTTTATTGATCTTTGAAAAGGTATACCTGCATTATTATGCCATTATCATTATTTTAGATGAAAATGGTCTCAGAACGACAATATTATCGTTTATTATCAATATTATCGTTTATCGCAATAATTTCTTGGACAATTTATCGTCCAGCAAAATTTGTTATCGTGACAGGCCTAGCTATCGGTGTGTTTATAGGTGCAGACATGATGCCATTTATTTTTTATTTTTTTGCTGATCCGAAAAATGATCCGATCCGTGACTCTGATCCGAGAAACGATCCGAACCGTGAGTTTTTTGATCCGTTGCACCCCTAGTCACGAAGTATTTCGGATTCATAACAAGTTTTTTTTGGTTTCGCAACGTTAGACATTTTTTTTAATCCGATTCCGACACGTTTGTAGCTGCAGCTGTGGTAACTAGCAGAGCTGGCAACTTGGATGCCACAACACTACTGACTTCGTGATTGGTAGATAGGTGGAGGGTGGCGCATCAGACCAAAACACAACATGACAACATCAGTTGAGAACTGCAACTTCACTTTTTAAATGACAATATCCTGGCCGGACTACTGTTGTCAGTGATATAAGTATTTGAAATGAACATGATTTCTTAATGTCTACTGACATATCAGGGCCAATTTATGATTGGAAGCTGGAAAATATGTAGGGGGGGGGCTTGATTTTAACTTCCGGGAATTAATTGGATGAGAAGATGAAATGTGTTTGACTTTAAAGCTGCGATAAAACAAAAGTAGCAGGGATTTCTTCCATGTTGTGACATACATTTGTGTGTAACAGACTATCGAGAATGAAAACAAAAATGATCAAAAATGCATCGGTTGTTGATTGGATATTGAAATGTGGCCGTTGCATTCAAAAGTGGAGACACACGAAGGCAAGCTTACAGGGGCGGCGTTTAAACAACAGACTAAATGATTGGAGAGGTCCTGTATACGTCACCAGCAGTGTTGCCAATTTAGCAACTTTGTCGCTATTAGTGACTTTACATCCCTTTAGCCGCAAAAAAGCAATTATTGACTAGCGAATTTTTGGACTGCTGGTTGACATTTAGTATACTCGTTCTGTTGTCTGACAGAAAATATTTATATGAGAACAGCTTTATTGGACATTTGGCTATATATTATATTAAAATAAAGCATATTAGTACGGACTAGGAGAGAAAACAAATGTCTTTTTGCGCAGGCTTTAGCTAATTTCCACTGAAAATAGTTGGCAAAACAGCCACCATGCGAGGGAACAATTGTTTACAACAAATTTTTAATGCATTTAAAAAATATATCGGGTGAATTTTCAATTCATTGAACTCCGTGCCCATATAGGCCTAGCCTACTATGGTGTAACTTTGATATTATGATCTGTTTTTTTTATTTTATTTTCTGTATATTTTATTTTATTATAGGCTTGTTTTATGTAATCAAAGCTGTTACATCCAGTCCAGGAATGTGATTCAATATCAAGCTCCACTCCACCATCATTCCCAGCAACCGTGGATAAAGCTGGCCAGGTTTTGCATGTCTGGAATTTATATTTGAATGGGAATGCTGATGGATACCTTTCTCCGGGAACTGCAGACATCCAAAACACAACATAAGCTGATTATTAGGTATAGAGAAACAACCATAAACTTTGGCATCTGTGATTTAAACGTTTGCATATGAAAGTCATACAGGTTAGGAATGTTATGAGGGTGAATAAGTAATGACAGAATGTTCATTTTGGGGAGAGGGCCGGGGTACAAGTCCTCCCCAATAATTAGAAATTGGCAAATTGTCCCCCTACATTTTTGATATTCTTGACCCTGCTCTCCTGCACTCCATTACGCACTACTCTCTGTTTGTTAGGATGACAGAAAGTTACATTTTTAGGCTGGTCTGCCTCAGAGGTCATCAATGTCAAAATGATTGAGATGGCCAATCAAATCAAAGAAGGCGGGCCTTACTGTTCACAGAAGACTCGAATTCCAACGCGACGCTTCACGCTTGGCTTTAGTTTCAACGGTAGCATTTAGAGTGAGTGGTGAGATCCAATCTATGGGTGAGATGCAAGTAGCAAAACATTTAATATTTGACAACTGTTGTACGATAAATGTTAAAATGTTTTATCAAATTTTGAATTGTAAATATACTATCATTTTAGGCCTACACGATTCATAAGCCTAATTCATAACTGAACGGGACGTTTGCTATTTCGAGATATTTGACATACGAATAAGAATGAATGTGGGCATATTTTAAAATAAAACATTATTTGCAAATGGTTTAAATTGATACTTCATTACTACAATTAGACCTAGAACTTTTTTTTAGAACCATTTTTGTTTAATTTTCTTTATTCTCTTGGTCTCTCAGTCCATCTTTCCTCTGTAATCTTCTTGATTCTCCTTTTCTCTCAAGGCAACTAGCAAGAACAGAAACGATAAAATAGGAATAATTAATCTTTTTGTGCAGCTTTCATACGTTACTAATGAGTAGCCTATGACATGTGAAAGGCGGGAAAATGGTTACGCAACACTGACCTCTAGCGTTAGAGTAACAGCAGCGCGAGCTCAGGAGGACAGGCTGCGTCAATATGTTGAAGGAAAAGTTCACACTAAAGTTACAATTTGTCATTGCTTTATTCACATATAGCCTATAAACGAGATAGGTCTAACTGCAGAACCGCAGAACCATACGTCATAGCAGTGTGAGAACGACAGCGCGAGCCTAACAGTCTGATGCCGGAAGTGGGCGCGGCAAGGCATTGCGCTTAGCTCTGTTTTGGAACGTTTTAAAGTTTAAAACAACGTTATTATAAAGACTTTTTTTAAAACGATTTAATTGAAGAAATATATATATATATATATATATATATATATATATATATATATATATATATATATATATATATATATACATATATATACATATATATCAAATAGTATAAAAGATAAGAATTATGTTCTGTCCTATTAACAAAAGACAATATAGCCTACTAGTACTATTAACAAATGTTAATCGTTTTTTATAAGTTAAAATTATACTTTATGCATTGTTTTTTTGAGTCAAATGACTAACAATGTAAATTGAACAAAGCTTAAAACAAAAACAAAAATAATACAATGAAAACAAAGCTTGAGCGTTTGAACCATAGACTGTAAAAAAATATTTGAACATTTGATTTAATTGAAAATAATTTTTAATACTCAACCAACAATTTTTTTCATAGACCATACACAACAATTATATGATAAAATGTGAAATATGACGGGAAAAAGGAAACACTCAGTTCCTGTGCTTCAGAGTGTAACTCCAACCCTACCCAAACTTATCCCTGTTGTGTGTTTAAATGTTTAATTGGATGCCTTCATAGATATGAAATATTATTATAACAAAATACAAATACACAAATATATATATTTAATTGCTTGTGTTTTGTGAGCTTAAGTTTCAGTGTGCATTGTTTGTGTAACCTTTAGACGTTAATGAAGATAAATTATTTTTTTATGGCTAAACCATGCAGAAAACCATCTAATTCCAAAGGGACTAGGCCTACCTTGAAATGCAATGTAAGTCACTTTGGATAAAAGCATCTGCCAAATCCATAAATGTAAAGTAATATCTATTGCCACTGTATATTAAAAAATAACTCCAGATGTTCATACCTCCAGGAACAACAGCCTTTTTAAAGTGGATTTTAATGTGATTATTCAATTTGTCCCGTCTTGTCAGTTTAAAAATACTGCTATCACAAAAAGGGCAGTGAGTATTTCTGCAGCATGTTGTGCATTGCTCCAAAGTTGGTAGTGTTGAACCTCTCTGAATCGTTATTTGCTTCTATAGGTGAAATAAAATACAATTAATGCAATTCTCATGGTCAGAACATTTAACAAATGCTGTAAAATACAACGCCAACAGCAAATTAAATCACAAATCATAAATATGTAACCTAACAAAGTGATACAATCCAACTGTAAAATAACAATACATGATCAAGTGCCTTCGTCACAATTCTCACTTAGTCACATTTATTATAGCACTTTTTACAATACAGATTGTTTCAAAGCAGCTTTACAGGGATAATAGGAAAATAGTGCAACAAAGTTTGTCTCTGCAGATCTAGAACAAAATAGTGTCATAATACAGCTTAAGTAAGTTCAGTGTTGATTCATTTATGTTGTAAAAAAGTTATTAATTCAGTTAATTAATCTATATAGCCATTCTGGAGAAAACGTCTCGGTTACATATGGTAACCCTCGTTCCCTGAGGGAGGGAACGGAGACGTAGGTCATGACTGACCAATAGGAATCTCGCTAGAGAGGCCAATCTACTTCGCGTGAAACTAAAACAAGCCAATACACATTGGCGTGCAATCATTTGCATCAGCTGCGCGCCCTCGTTAGCGCGGGTATAAACGGGCAGCTGGTGCGATTGCACACTAGCTTTTTGCTGAGGAGCCAAGCCTGAGAAAGCTGGCCCCCCGGCGGGCGGCAGCGGATGTGGCGACGGGACCTACGTCTCCGTTCCCTCCCTCAGGGAACGAGGGTTACCATATGTAACCGAGACGTTCCCTATAGGTCAGTCACTACAACGTAGGTCATGACTGACCAATAGGAATCCCTACCAAAGCGCCACAGCCGCTGCACCCCATCCAGCGCCCCCGTGCAAGCCTCTACACCTTCTTGCCTGGAAGGACGATAGGCGGAGGCTTACACAGAGTGAGTCTGACACTGTTGTTCCGTGGTAACCCATACAGTGAGATATTGGATAACACTGGGAAAGCGTGCCCTTTCTGTTTAGGAAGGAACGCTGCGGAAGCCACTTCTTCAAAGAGTTATGTGGAAATGCATATGGACTAGCCCGAAGGCTGTACTGCATATGAAATAATGGGTGACTTAGCCCAAGGGAAAGACACGGGCTTCCGATAGGAGCAGCCGTGGAAATATACACATATGGGATCCCCGTAGGGTCACACATATGGAACCCAGCCCAGATCCGGTTCTCAAGGATTCAGCGGATAAGGGCCTGGCGCCGGGCGCTCCGCCAAGTCCGGGCCGAGGGGTTTTGGAGGACTCGACAGGTTTTACTCTGGAGCAATAAGGGTGCACAGTAGGGTGCAGCAAGCCGACAGAGCCAGACCTCTCAGTGCTTCTACCCGTCTAGGGTGAGAACACGGGAGGAGACCGGCTCTACACGTAGGCTATAGTATCTAGCGAACGTGTTAGGTGTCGCCCAGCCCGCAGCTCTACAGATATCTGTTAGCGAGGAGCCACGTGCCAGCGCCCAGGAGGATGCAACACCTCTCGTGGAGTGTGCATGCAACCTGAGCGGGCAGGGCACGCCTTGTGCTTGGTAAGCCAAGGCGATGGCATCCACTATCCAGTGGGCCATCCTCTGCTTGGAGACAGCCTTTCCCTTCTGCTGGCCTCCGTAACAGACAAAGAGCTGGTCTGAGGTCCTGACGCTTTGAGTTCTGTCCACGTACATACGCAGAGCGCGAACGGGAAAGAGCAAAGCCAGGGCTGGGTCTGCCTCCTCCAAAGGCAGCGCTTGCAGGTTCACTACCTGGTCTTTGAAGGGAGTGGTAGGAACCTTGGGCACATAGCCGGGCCGGGGTCTTAGTACCACGTGGCTGTCACCCGGCCCGAACTCTAGGCACGATTCGTCGACCGAAAATGCGTGCAGGTCTCCTACCCTCTTGACAGAGGCCAGTGCAACCAGCAGCAAAGTCTTCATGGAAAGAAGCTTTAAGTCTACTGACTGCAGAGGCTCAAAGGGAACATCCTGAAGTGCTCGAAGCACCAGGGAAAGATCCCAAGAGGGTATGGAGGGGGGTCGAGGAGGATTTAATCGTCTCGCCCCCCTAAGAAACCTGACGACCAGGTCGTGCTTTCCAACTGCTTTGCCATCTATGTGGTCATGATAAGCTGAAATAGCGGCAGCATGTACTTTGAGGGTGGAGGGAGACAGTCTACGCTCCAACCCCTGCTGCAAGAAGGAAAGCACAGACCCTATCGGACATCTTCGGGGGTCTTCTCGGCGAGAAGAACACCACTCGACGAACAGGTTCCACTTCAGGGCGTAAACACGTCTCGTGGACGGCGCCCGTGCTGAAGTGATGGTGTTAAGTACCTCAGGGGGTAAGTCACCTAAAACCTCCACGTCCCGTCCAGGGACCAGACATGGAGTTTCCAGAGGTCTGGACACGGGTGCCATAGGGTGCCCCGTCTCTGAGTCAGAAGGTCCTTCCTCAGAGGAATGGGCCAGGGAGGGACTGTCACGAGGAGTATGAGTTCTGGGAACCAAGTCCGGGTGGGCCAATAGGGAGCCACCAGAAGGACCTGCTCCTCGTCCTCCCTGACTTTGCACAGTGTCTGCGCAAGTAGGCTCACTGGGGGAAACGCATATTTGCGAAGGCCCTGGGGCCAGCTGTGAGCCAGTGCGTCCGTGCCGAGTGTTCCCTCGGTCAGGGAGTAAAACAGCTGGCAGTGGGAGGTCTCTGAGGAGGCAAACAGGTCTACCTGAGCCTCCCCGAACTCTCTCCAGATCAGCTGAACCGCCTGGGGGTGGAGTCGCCACTCTCCCGGAAGCACAGCTCGTGATAGCTCGTCGGCCACACGGTTGAGCACGGCGGGGACATACATGGGTCGAAGCGACCTCAGATGCTTCTGACTCCAGAGGAGGAGATGGCGGGCGAGTTGCGACATGCGACGGGAGCGTAGACCACCTTGTCGGTTGATGTACGCAACAGTCGCCGTGTTGTCCGTATGGACCAGCACGTCCCTGCCCTGTAGCGGCCTTTTCAAGCGGCTCAGAGCGAGATGTACTGCCAGCAACTCGAGGCAATTGATGTGCCAATGCAGTTGGGGGTCCGTCCACACCCCTGACACTGCATGCCCGTTGTACGTGGCACCCCAGCCGGTGGCAGAGGCATCTGTGAATACCACAGCATGCCTGGACACCTGTTCCAAGGGGACTCCTGCCCGCAGGAACAAGGGGTCTGACCACGGGCTGAAGGTCTGGCGGCACGCCGGTGTGATTGCCACCCGGTGAGTGCCGTGATGCCACGCCCATCTCGGGACTCGGCCGTGAAGCCAGTGCTGAAGCGGTCTCATATGAAGTAGGCCGAGCGGGGTTACCGCTGCCATATGCCCCAGGAGCCTCTGAAAGAATTTCAGTGGGACCGCTGTCCTGCCTTTGAACGTGTTCAAGCAGTTCAGCACCGACTGAGCACGCTGCTCTGTGAGGCGCGCTGTCTGGGTGACCGAATCCAACTCCATACCGAGATAAGAGATCCTCTGCACAGGGGAGAGTTTGCTCTTTTCCCAGTTGACCTGAAGACCCAACTGGCTGAGGTGCCTGAGCACTAGGTCTCTGTGTTCGCATAGCTGATCTCGAGAGTGTGCTAGTATGAGCCAGTCGTCGAGATAGTTGAGGATGCGAACGCCCTGTTCTCTCATGGGAACAAGGGCCCCCTCCGTGACTTTCGTGAAGACACGTGGGGACAGGGACAGCCCGAAGGGTAGGACCTTGTACTGATATGCTCGACCCTCGAACGCAAAGCCCAGGAATGGCCTGTGTCGAGGAAGAATCGAGACATGAAAGTACGCGTCCTTCAGGTCGATCGCTGCAAACCAATCTTGGGGACGGATGCATTCGAAAATGCGTCTCTGCGTGAGCATTTTGAACGGTAGCTTGTGGAGGCTCCGATTCAAAACTCGCAGATCCAAGATCGGTCGTAACCCACCACCTTTCTTGGGTACAATGAAGTAGGGACTGTAGTGCCCTGACCTCATATCGGCTCGAGGGACCGGCTCTATCGCATCCTTCGCCAGTAGGACTGCGATCTCCGCACGCAAGACATGGGCATCGGCTGCTCTCACTGTAGTGGAGTGGATGGCCCGAAACTTGGGGGGACGCCGGGCGAACTGAATCGCATAGCCGAGCCTGATGGTTCGAATGAGCCAGCGAGACGGACTGGGGAGCGCTAACCAGGCTCGCAGAGACCGTACAAGCGGGACCAAAGGGACCGTAGGCGTACCCGGAGTGGGGCAGCGAAGTGGAACACAGGGACGCGGCTCGGGGGGCTCTCTCTGGGAGGCGGCCCGTAGCGGGGTCTGAGTGTGCTGTGCAGCACTTACCTGATTCCACGGGGCAGGAGGTGCGGGAGGCGGCTCTGTGGCGTTCTCGGACCGTACACAGCTGCCGGCTGGCGAAAGAAGAGGCGGATGAGAGTGGTGAGGATTCCAACCCCCCACTGCTCTCCGGGTCTTCTTCGGACCCAGAGATGATAGAAACTGCTCTTTTATTGAGAATTTGGGTACCGCTGGTTTTAAGGCCAGCGGCGGAACACAAACAAAATGAAACAAAGGATTTACCACCCGGCCCTCTTCCGGGGGAGGGAGCGATGCAGTCATCGTCTCCTGGAGAGCAGTCCCTTCCATCTCCGGGTCGCCCGTCCTAGGGCCGCTTACCCTTGGCTTTGCCGCCCCTCTTGGCGGGGGCCTGGACGGGCGGGGCGCCCTGCCTGCGACTGGCTCCACGGCGCCGTTTAGATGGAGGCTGCTGCTGCGGCGCGGGAGCAGGGGCAGACGCAGGAGGACGCCCACGGCGACGAGCAGACCGAGGAGCCGCGGGCGGTGGGGTGGAGGCAGCAGCTGACCGCCGCGGCAGGATGTGTCTTATGGCCTCAGTCTGCTTCTGTACAGCCGAGAACTGCTGGGCGAAGTTCTCGACCGCGTCGCCGAAGAGGCCGGTCTGGGACACGGGGGAGTTAAGGAACCTGATCTTGTCGGTCTCCCGCATGTCAGCCAGACACAGCCAGAGATGGCGTTCCTGGACCACAAGTGTGGACATCGCACGACCCACTGACCGCGCAGTGACCTTCGTCGCACGAAGCGCGAGGTCAGTTGCGGCACGAAGTTCTTGGAGAACTTGTGGATCATGACCACCCTCGTGCAGGTCCTTCAGTGCCTTGGCCTGATGAACCTGCAGCAACGCCATAGCTTGCATGGCAGAGGCAGCTTCCCCACAGGCCTTGTAAGCTTTGCCGGTCAGGTCCGACGAGTACTTACAGGCCCGGGAAGGAAGACACGGTTCTCCACGCCAAGTGGAGTTAGGGCACAGTTGCATAGCAACGGCCCGTTCCACTGGCGGGATACGCGTGTATCCCTTAGCTGCCCCGCCATCAAGGGTGGTGAGGGAGGAGGAGCCACCGAGACGGTTTCTGGCAGTAAAAGGTGCCGTCCACGTCCCTGTGAGCTCCTCATGCACCTCCGGGAAGAAAGGCACTGGGGTGGGTTGCTGAGAACCAGCGCGCGCCACCCCGAGATACCAATCGTCCAACCTCGAGGGCTCGGGACACGGTGGAGGGTTCCACACGAGCGGTCTGACCCACCCTCCGATGCAGCGATCGACATCCGGTCGTCGCAGGGAGCGCCGAACGAAACGACTGGTACACATCTCGAGGATGGTCCAGAACGTTCCGTTGGCAGCTCAACTGGTTGCGGAGCATGAGAGGAGTGAGGGTTCCTAGGGGGTTGGTTCCCCGAAGGAAGCGCGCTCACTGTAATCCTCAGGTCACCCGTGTCACTGCCCGTAGAAACCCGCGAAGGGGGGTTGGAACGAGGAGCAGGCACGGGGACTCCGCCCCTTTGCAGGAACAAGAGTCTCGACCTCAGCTCCGAGATGGTCATCTTCCCACAATGGGTACATGACTCATCCACGAACGCTGCCTGTGCGTGTTCGAGGCCCAGACACACAAGGCAGCGATCGTGACCATCCTGCGACCCCAGGTAACGACCGCATCCAGAAACACACAGATAGAACGTCATCTTGAAAAAGACGCGAACTATCTGTGTAAGCTCTTTTAGGAACTACTCTCACTGGTGCTGAAACACACAGGGGAACAGTCACAGCGATCACAGATGGGAATGTGCACCCGTCTGTGCGCTGAATCTCTCGTTGGTCTTACCAGCTGTTATAACAGCCTTTGAGCGCTCTGAGGCGCACCTTACCAGCTGTTATAACAGCCTTTGAGCGCTCTGAGGCGCACCTTACCAGCTGTTATAACAGCTTTTGAGCGCTCGAAGCGCACCTTACCAGCTGTTAAAACAGCTCTTTCTTTTTGCTCAGTTTAAACAAAAAACAAGAAAAAGAAAGAGAGAGAGAGAGAGAGAGAGACTGCTCGCGCTGTCGTGTTGTCACGCCCGCACCGGGAACGAGAGGTTCAGAGAGGCTCGTAACAGTAGACTTCAACTGAAGCAGAGGCATCGAAGTGTTTGGCTCCGAAGCAAAAAGCTAGTGTGCAATCGCACCAGCTGCTCGTTTATACCCGCGCTAACGAGGGCGCGCAGCTGATGCAAATGATTGCACGCCAATGTGTATTGGCTTGTTTTAGTTTCACGCGAAGTAGATTGGCCTCTCTAGCGAGATTCCTATTGGTCAGTCATGACCTACGTTGTAGTGACTGACCGATAGGGAACAGTGATGTCATCGTCCAGCTCAGTTCAGTTCTCATATAATGGTGTCAATGACAGATTTAAGTTAGTTAGTTAAGTTTTATTTGGGTCAACTTCAAAAGAAAAGGAAAAAAAGAAAAACAATTTACAAACAAACATGTACAAAAGATCAATAGTATTGTTGAATATTAACTTACAAAATACTTAGAGCCGTTTTGTATAAGCGTATAACGTTAATTATGTTGCATCCATCAAAGATGGAACAACTTTTTGCTTTGCCATAGTTAAACATGAACTCCGCCCACTTCCGGCATCAGACTGTTAGGCTGACCTTTTTACCTCTGAATTGTGAGGACACATACACACACACACACACACACACACTCACACACACACTCATTCTCACTCACACACACACACACACACACACACACACACACACACACACACACACACACACACACACACACACACACACACACACACTCATTCACACTCATTCGTGAAAAAGAACTGTGAGAATTCTTCATTCCGAAGAATTCCTAATTTTTTACTCCACGGCGGAAACGAGCTTCCATGGATTACAGAGTTTGTTTGAGAGGATTAACAGCGAATAACTGCTTAAATTAAAAACAAGGCTCATTTTATCAATTGAAAGTTGAATGGTCTCAGATGAAGGAAATGAACAGGATGCTAATAAAAATGAAGTGACATCACAGAGCCCTTAAAAGCAGATACAGCACTTGGCCTGTCCCTCTCCTCCGTCCCCCTTTCTGAAATCATGTGGTTCCTGCTCCTGTATTTGCAAATATCAGCTATTCAAGGCAAGTGATTTTGTATTTCCTAATTAAAACAAATTCCATATTCTGTCCGTGTTTACATCCATTGTGTTACATCATGCTGCTGTTAATGGGGCACTTAATGGATGTAGACTAAACAATCAAGCTATTGAAATAACATGTACATTTATTTATTTAGTTTAGTTTAGTTAAATTATTTATTTATTTAGTTTATCTAGGTCCAATAGTATTCTTTTCAATATTTTGTAATTCATTGCAACATTTTTCATTAGGCTACATATCAAGATAAAAAAAATAATAATAAAAAAAATTGCTTTAATGGCAGTATCACTTAAGCGACATGAGCAAAACCTGATGGTCATGTTCTCCAAAGAGCATCTGGTGCTTCAGTGGAAGCAAGAACATCTGACTGATAAATCTGATAAAATGGCTAATGAGTAAAATAGAAACAGTATAACTTTTTTGTTTTTAACATTTTTTAAATAAAATAAAAACTCTTTTTTGACATGAAAATGATCACTATGTTTTACTATACTTGGATTTTTTTTTTTTTGGGGGGGGGGGATTATTTCAATAACCTTTGTTTTGGATATGATGCGGCATAATGCAGACAGAGAAATAAAAAAAAAAATTTGCCATAATTTTTGCAGTCTGCAGTCTGCTAATTTATTTACGTGTATGTTTGTTTATTCATTTGTTTTGTTATTAATTTCAATGACATTTCCGTAGCTTCATCTTCATAATATAATAAAATAGTATATGTGATAGTCCTGTATAGAAATGCATGCATTAACAAGCTCATATAATGTAAATAATGTATAAAGTTTATATAAATGCAATTGCAGTTTTAAAACTTATGGCTAATTTGTTTAATTTCTATGTCTGCATTATGCAGGATCATTGAAATAATTAAATGCATTAAAATAATTATTATTGTTAAAAAAAGATGTATATATAAATATACACATATAAACTATATGTATGTTCAGCGCTAGTTAGATATATATAAGCTTTTTATTTAGCTATTTGATTATCTAACTAGAGCGCTGAACATACATATAGTTTTTTTTATCAAGTTCCTGAGAAAAAAAATCATTAGTTAAATTTGAAATTAATTAATTAATTAATGGATAAATTAATAAATTAAACTTAAGTTAAATGGACGTTCACATATATCATGTAATTGCATATTTCAGCCGGTCTTTTACTTTTCTCCTCTCAGTATAAATTAACAAATTAATTTAAAAATCAAAATCACTAGCATTCATTCTAAATTAAAACAGCTACTATGATTAATATATAGAAGAATATGATAATGCATCTTTGTGATATAAAATGTATTATTATTTTTTTGCTAACACTTTAAAATAAGGTTCATTAGTTAACTACTTTAGTTAACACAAACAAAGAATGAATACTTTGAAAGCATTTATTAATCTTAGTTAATGTTAATTTCAATGTTTACTAATACATTATTAAAATCAAATGTTATGTTTGTTAACATTAGTTAATGCTCTGTTAACTAACATGAACAATTAATTAATTACTTTTTTATTAACAAATGCATTGCTCATTGTTAGTTCATGTTAGTTAATACATTAACTAATGTTAACAAATGAGACCTTATTGTACTTTATGGGAAAATGGTAGGAATACGTGAATATTTATGCACATTAAAACATGTTACATGAGTTTTCCTAATGTTCATGATTGTTGCAATAAATTTCAAAGCTATAGATCTGAAGATTCTGAAACCAAGATCATGCAGTGGTTTGCATGTTCTTCATAACCCTGTGGAAAGACACGGTTATGCCTGTGGTTAACTTACTGATGCTTATGTGCAGCGGGTTTATCTCAGAATCTGGATAAACATGCAACTTGCCAGAATTTGAGAGCTGAAAGCCACAGGCAGATAAGAGACCGCAGCAGTTTCTGCAGAGCATGTGGTTCTTCTGCTCTGAGAATTCACAACCACACTTTCCAGCGACCATATATGGTCAAAAAAGACGCATTGACCCCGATGATGTTATATCATTTAACACTTTACAATAATGGTTCATTAGTTAACTACTTCAGTTAACATGAACGAGGCATTTGCAATCCTTCTACTCCATTTAATAATCTTAATGTAAATTTCAACATTTACTAATACATTATTAAAATCAAAAGTTGTATTTGTTAATATTAGTTAACGCACTGTAACACGAACAAACGATGAACTATTGTATTTTTATTAACTAACATTAAGAAAGATTAATAAATACTGCAACAAATGTAGTTCATGTTATTAATATCTAATGTTACCAAATGAGACCTTATGGTAAAATGTTACCAAATTATCTTTCTGTTCCCTTTTTTGTGTTTTTATTTTTTTTAAAAGTACAACACTGTAAAAACTGTCATTTTTAATCAACTTTGGATGTTTAAGTCATGTAATTTAGAAAAACTTAAATTACATTAAACGGACTTAAAAATGTGTTGAATCTTGTATAACGTATATAAAAAAAGAAAATTGCTTAACTTATTTTGATGTGTTAAAGCAATGTAAAATTATATGTTGACATGACTCATATACTTTTTTACAGTGGATATATTACTCCAGTAAAAGTATTAAGTACTCATTTTCAATTTTACTTGAGTTAAAGTACAAAAGTACTTGATTTTTAGATGTATTTTAGAATCAAAAGTAGAAAGTACTGATGGATGAATGTATATATTATTGTGAATAATTAATTTTCAAGTAGCCAGGACTACTGACAGTCGGGACCGAGGATCTCCTGTTCTTGGCTCATTTTAAGACTCGTGAATTTAGTGAATTGTTAACTGGAGACTCGAGTCGTTCTCACCGGATCATTTGAATCAGTGAGTTGCTGACTCAAGAACAGATCGGTCCAATTCACGAATGAATCGTTATAACAGGTTAACTAGCAAATAACAAATAACTAACAAGTTATTTGAAATCAGCTCGTTTACGAATCAGTTGCGTCTTGAAGCAGGTGTTGATTTCTTCAGTTCAAAATAACGAGGAACGACACGTTTTTATGAAGTGTAGAGTAAAAAGTTTGATAGGTCTATTATGAAGAAAAAGTAAACGTTTCCCAAAATAAAAATACTCTGATAAAGTACATATAGCCTACTTGAAATATGTGCTTAAGTAAGTACTAATGTAAAAATACTTTGTTACTGTCCACCACTGTTTATGAAAAAACAAATTCAAGATATAAAATCTATCTTCAATCTGATAAAAGTGATGATGCACTTGAAAGTTTACTATACAATCTTTTATTGCATTTAAAAGAAGTAGCTATTTCATAACAAAAACAAATTTTCACAAAAAAAGATTGATAATTATTATATTTTTGTTTTTTAAGCAAAAAAAGTAATTTAAGTTTGTTTTGTTCTGCAGGTCTCAATGTGGCTTTACGTGGATCGAACAGCCCGTGTAAAGGCCGGCTGGAGGTGCGTAACACTAAAGGCCAGTGGGGCTTGGTGTGTCATCACGGGTGGAAGACAGAAAATGGAAAGGTTGTGTGTAAATCATTAAAGTGTGGGAACGTTGAGGATTCCAGGATAGAAATAACCCTGTACAAAGATCCACCACCACCCGAACAATATTTGATGGATCAGGTGAACTGCATATCTAATGAAGCGAGGCTTTGGGAATGTCCATCTGTTGTTGCAGATAACATTATGTGCAAAAAAAATGTTTCTTCTTTCGTTGCTGTTGAATGCACTGGTAGGTAGTGTTTCAGGTTTTGGATTTGTAACTGTAAAAAAAAAAAAAAAATTATATTTATGTTTTGAGATTATCTTGGTTAGTTTCTAGAGGTGAATCTATTCACATTGTTAATGCCAAGCTTTTTACCATAGGAGATGTTCAACTGAGTTTGAATCTGAATGGACAGAGGGATAAATGTGCCGGAGTGGTGGAGTACTCAACGCAGGACGGCATCTTTGGTGTCTGTCATTCTACATGGAGTAAGTGGACAAAACCAAGAGTTTTATTTTTAATTTCTAGTTCTTAGACACTAAATGTGTGAGATCAATATCAGACTGTCTGAATGTCATTGCGTAACAAATAAAGGACATAACATTTACATTTACATTTATTCATTTAGCTGACGCTTTTATCCAAAGCGACTTACAATTGCTATATATGTCAGAGGTTGCACGCCTCTGGAGCAACTAGGGGTTAAGTGTCTTGCTCAGGGACACATTGGTGTTTCACAGTGGATTCGAACCCGGGTCTCCCACGCCAAAGGCATGTGTCTTATCCACTGCGCCATCACCACCCCTAAATAAATAAATGTGTAGCTTTATGTGTATTTTGTGGATTATAGTCTGTTAACTTTGGTGTTTGTCATTGCATATTAATATTAAATATGTAATTATTAATAAATATTTGTATGTGTGTGTGTGTATATATATATATATATATATATATATATATATATAACATTATTGAAGGCCATGAAATTCAAATTGGTCTTCTGTGAAGTGAAGTATATATATTTGGAAAAAAAGTATGTACTATTGAAAGTGACAGCTGACACTTTATGCAAGGATTATCTTTATGTATTTTTTTTTTATCTTGGCCAGGTGGAACTAAAGCAGACAAGATATGCCAAGAGCTTGATTGTGGAGCTCATTATCTCATCCCCAACCCTGGACTGTTCAAAGAACAACAGAGCAAAGAAAATGTATTGCTTAATTGTGATGACAAAGACCAGTTCTCTTGGCAATGTATGGAGTTGTCAAACTGTGTGGAACGAGCCAGTGTGATCTGCAGCAGTAAGTGTAAAGCTACTATTGTTAAACAGCTTTTTGGAGTACGTCGTTCTGATTGGTGGCATTCATTGTTCTGATTTTATAATAGCAACCATAGCAACAGTGTAAATCAGTCTTTTCATCTGGGAAACTGAACATTTTCACTGAAATTCCTTGAAATGTCGCAGTAATTGTCCCAGACAGTATTTCCATGGTTTGTATCAAGTGAGTGGTAAAATTCACACTCAAATTTACACTGCAATACTTGTATTGTACAGAACACAAGAGGTTCCGTCTGCGAGATGGCAACAATCTTTGCTCTGGGGTTGTGGAAGAGCGCTATGTCACAAAAACATCATGGGTTCCTGTTCAGGAGAAAATGTACAGCCCCGGAGACATCTGTACGCAATTAAATTGTGGTACCAATGGAAGTTTCACGAACGATAATAACAGCCTCCGACTGACATGCTCAGGTAATGCTCAGATTTTTTTTTTTTTTTGTGTGTGAATAATATTACATAAATAAATATACAAATATTAATAAGTATTTAAATGTTTGATATGTTATTATTAAATATTTAATTATTAATAAACAAATGCTACATTAATACACATAGAGAGAAACACAGTTTGATGAGATGATTTTTTGTACAATGTTATTACAAATAGAAAATTGTATTTTTTCATCTCAAGTTAATTAATACATTTTAATATGAGTTGCAATTTAATAATAGGGTTGTTCAATTATTATTATTATTATTATTATTATTATTATTATTATTATTATTATGGTAATACGATAGACATTTTTTACAACGCTCAAGGTTGTAAAACCTTGTAAAATGTGAATACAATGTAAAAATTATTAATAGAATATATTTATTTGTATTTATTATATTTTATTATATTATGCTTTTTGTACAATGCTATAACAAGTTAAATTAATACATTAAAATGTGTTGCAATTTAACAATAGGGTTATTAGTAGTAGTAGTAGTAATAGGATAGACAGTTTGAGTTGACATTACACGCTCAAGGCCATACAACCTTGTGAAATGTGAATATAATTCTGACATAATTAAAAATATAATAAAATATTTTTTTATGTATTTATTGTATTTATACATGTGTATAGTCATATAGATCATAAATAGGCTACTTAACAAATAAGATATCTTATTTAATAAAATATAAAAGCTTTTAATAATACATCAACTAAAATCTCTCTCTCTCTCTCTTTCTCTCTCTCTTCTCTCTCTCTCTCTCTATCTCTCTCTCTCTCTCTCTCTATATATATATATATATATATATATATATATATATAGAGAGAGAGAGAGAGAGAGAGAGAGAAGAGAAAAAAGAGAGAGATAATTGAAGACATAAAATTTAATTTTACTTCCATACATTTTGTTCAGATTTTTATAAACACAGGGGTAGTAAACAGGCCAAAAAAGCCATCCTTCTGATGAAGGAAAAGGATGAATATGATATGAAAAAATTGTCTCAGAATTTAAGTGATATTGTTTTTATTTTATTTTTTTTAGAAAAAAAGTATATTTGAAAAGCATCACATATTCATTCTTATTGTTTTGTTTGATGTACATTAGTAGTTTGTGTTAATAATGCATACAAGTTTTATTGAATGCTAACTGCAAATGTTTCATTTCAATTTACTGTTTCCATTTAATTCCATTTTATTTATTTCCAATTTATTTTTATTAGGTATTGTAACAATTAAATTTCCTGTGTTCACAGGCAACGTCAAGCTCCACAACTTCACATCAGAGTGTTTTGGAGATGTTAATGTTCATGTGAACGGCTCTGACTATGGAGTGTGCTACAGTGATAGAAATAAAAGACTGGGGGAGCAAGTGTGTAAAGAGCTTGGCTGTGGAGGGTTGCTGGATGAGAAAGAGGGCCGAGTCATTTCTAATGGTTTGCTGAGTAACGTTGAGTGCCTGGGAGACGAGGTGTCACTGTGGCATTGCCTCGCCAAACATGAGATAAAACAATGCAAGGCAACCACTGTTACATGTGCAGGTAACTGAGCTAATTATGATCTACTCAGAATATACAGGAAAGGTACTTAAATAACCTGCAACTGAAGCAATAATAAAATATGATGGTTTTAAATGGCAGGCAGCTTGGATGTGCGTTTGAGTGATGGTCTGGGTCGTTGTTCTGGACGTGTAGAGCTGCAATGGAAGGGCTCATGGAAGTCCATAAGCTCCAAAGAGTGGACCAGTGTGAACTCAGACATGGTGTGTGAACATCTCAAATGTGGTAAATTTACTCAACAAACTAAACTCTTCATTGAAGGGCAACAGAATCAACTGGAATCACCATGGCATTTCAAGTGTGAAAGTTCTTCAGCAAAACTCTATGAGTGCTTAAAAAAAAAGACGGGACATTCAAGTTCAAGAGAGCCAAATGTACAAATCATGTGCCAAAGTAAGTAATAATATAATACATAAATATATACCATTATTGTGTTTTTTACATATTTTTAATTTCACAATATTTACATAATTTTCAGCATACTTTCTCCCAGTAGTTTTTACTGTTGTTTATTAAGTAATTAAAGCTAAGGTGTCACTCTGATTACTCTTCATGTAGAATATGCACTATAAGCAGAGTATGTGAGCGGAGTGGAGTGGGAGCGGAGCGAGGAGTGGAGCGATGTGATTTTGAATGGAGCGCGGAGCGGATTTTTTAAAAGTCGGAGCGTCGTGGTTTTCACTCGCTCCGAGAGCGCTCCACTACCGCTCCATCACGAGTACAATTCATGCCAACGGCTCATTATAGAACTGCATTTTTAGTAAGGATTCACACGTTAAACACATTACGCTAGCATGATACAGATGGATCACTCAAATCAGAAAAAAATGTGAAGGTTATGATGACGCCGATGGACATAAGTGACTGCGGGAGGTTCTCAAGCCTACTGAATATGACCGGGCAACACGATCTCATGAAAGTGCGTATATATAGCACGAATTTTATTTCTCGTGCCGTTTATACGCCAAAAAATAGTTTTTGCGTGCAAATGAAACACAAACCCCTTGGTTAGGATTAGGGATGTGAAGTGCGTGCACGCCATAAAGTCTGTATCATATGCACGCGAAAACTGCGCTATGCAAGCAAAAACTATTTTTGTAAATGGTACGAGAAATAAAATTTGTGCAATAGATCCGCACTTTCATGAGATCAGGCTGGATCGGGTGAAAGCACATTTTAAACAGGGAACACTTAATCACACACGCAATCGCTTTCTCACTAATGCATTGCATTCAAACAAATGTAATCTTACAGTGCTGTCGGTAGCCTATTTGATTTCGAATGAGCAGAAATCTGTAAGAAATGTAGCGACCCGTAGATGAAATAACTGATGAAAACGTAGTTATTTTACTCTTTCCAAACAAAATGTGCTCTGCAAAAAGCAGCAATGATATTTAACTTTTAATGCTGATAACCATGTAATAAGTATAGCATGGCATAGGAAAAGTTTGCACACTATCCAATAAACCACATTGAAACTATTCTCCTAATGTTGTTTTTTATTTATTTTTATTTAATATGCCTATATATTATGATGAGGAGAAATTTTGTGAGATTTCAAAGCATACTTAAATAGCCTACTTCATTCGCAATTTCCTCGGGGAGCGAAGACGGAGCGGTGTGTCTGATATCAGTGAGCGAGGAGTGGAGCGGGTGCGGTAAATGGTGAACCTGGAGCGGAGCTGCAGCGGAGTGATTATTAAATGCTTGGAGCGCGGAGGGGAAATTGTTGCCGCTCCACTCCGCTCACATACTCTGACTATAAGTAACCACAAATCCTTTATCTTCATTCGCAGAGGAAGAACTTCTGTTCTTTGAAGGTGATTCACCCTGCAAGGGTAGAGTACTCATCAAGTCATTTGATGGTAAGGCCGAGGCCCGCCCGCTGCCTGTAAAACTGATGGCAGACAATAAGACAGAAGCCAACGATATATGCCATGCAATGCAGTGTGGTGACGTAGTCCACTCTGAAAAGCAAAATGGCACGTATGTCAATGTCACATGTTCAGGTATGTGTCAACACAATGTATCATTGTTTTTAACCTAGTATATATGACTGCAACTTTCTGCAAACTTGTTATTTAGCAAAATGTGACTTGAATAACTTATCTTGTGAAAAGTAAGTTACTTGAGCATTACAGAGACCATATCATAAACTTTTTTGCAGCATTTTTTGTTTGTTATTTCCCCTGAGGTTAGTCAAGGGGTCTTATACCACTCAGATAATTGACTCTGTTATAATTGGCTATTGACTGTCATTTTATTCTAATTTTATCAATTGCATATTTTAGCACAAATAGTTTTGTGATTTTGACAATGCTTTGAACAATCATTTTGACAATGATTTTAAAATTAATTTATTTCTGTAATGCAAAGTTGAATTTTCAGCATCATTACTCCAGCCTTCTGTCACATGATCCTTGTCATTTTTAATTCATTTCGAAAAATTGCTTATATATCTGGAAAGTCTTCAAGTTTTGGGGATTTACACATGCAAGAACAGCCACTATAGTTATAGAAAATGTCATTTATTTTATCTGATAAGATGTCCTGTATCTCTGTACACCGGTACCATCAAACCACATTCATTTGCAGAGGAGCAACTAAAGCAATGTTGATTTTCAAGATGTATGCAGTTTTATTTTTAAGCACTAGAGGGCCAAAAGCTACATAGTGTAGGTTTAACATTGCTGTATGAAAAATGCTTATATCCTTAATGATGCCACTTGTAGGCTCGGTGAACGTGACACTTCGAAACAAGCTTGAAAAGGAAAAGGATGAAAGATGCTGGGGAACGGTTGAGGTCTGCAAAAATGGAAAATGTGGAGGAGTTTGCAGGGACACCTGGAAAATTGAAGACTCCACAAAGATCTGTGTTGACTTGGGCTGTGGTAAACCAATTCAGACCCAGTTAAAAAATCAGATTCCGACACAATATCGTGGATCTGTGAACCACTATAGTGTGTACTGCTTAAATGAGGTGAAAAATATTAGCATGTGCAGGTTTATTCCCTACACTGACTCCAACTGCAATAATCTAGCCCAAGTGATATGCACAGGTAATGTGTACAGTTGTTTTGTTCACCACTAACTGTTTTTAGTCATTTAGAAAATGTTTTTTAGTCATTAGAATTGTGGCAATGTATTTTTTGTTTTTTCATACTTAAAAAAAAAAATGTTAAGGGTTCAAATTAGGGATGCACCGATGTATGGGCCAATAATCGGTATCAACAAAAAGAAATATTTTCACTATCGGCCATTGGCTGTCAGTTTGCAGCATTGCATTCAGTCACTCCGAGTTACGTCAGAGACTGACGAATGGGGTTTCGCTTAGAAAGCCTATCACCTTCGAGTATTACAAAACGAGTCAATGCTAAGGAAATGCCATGGGTCTGTGGAATTTGCATAGCGCAACTCCGCCCCACCGCGTTGGTATAAAAGGAGCAGGGTTCCCACGGGTCCTTGAAATCCTTGAAAATTTGTGAATATGAAAAAAATTTGAAAAGTTTTTGAAAATAAACATACATAGATACATGTCCTTGAAAGTGCTTGAATTTATTTTTGGAAAACATTCCATATTATTCCCTCCAGTCCAATAAATAAAAACTTAGGCACACATCAATTTCAAATATATAGTTGAGATTTAAGAAATAGTTTTTTGTCCAAAAATAAAGAAAATTGTAAGTATGCTTAAGTAAAAATGTACACATTATATTTTGGTAATATATTTGAACATTTTTCTTGCTACATTTTGAGCATTTTTAAAAATCATTTTGTCAACACTTCGTGGCCTGTGCATACTAGCTTGCTTGATTTACGTTAGTTACGCGCATTTACGCATTACGTCAAGTGTTTCCCGCGTGAGGTACTTTGTGTTGTACGTTGCCATGACGTTCACGTGCACAAAACTAACAATGTATCTTATGTAACCTTGCTCTCTCTTGAAATGTGTCCCCACATTAAAGGGATAGTTCACCCAAAAATGTAAATTCTGTCATTAATTACTCTCCCTCATGTTGTTCAACCCCGTAAGACCTTCGTTCATCTTCGGAACACAAATTAAGATATTTTTGATTAAATCTGAGATTTGATTGAATTGATCAGTGTTTCAACCGTCGAAAGACATCAGTAAAACAGCTTGAGAACATTTTCACTTAACGTTGAAGTTACCTCAGAAAAGTTATCCAATGTGCACAGTTCATTAACTAGCTATAAAAATAAATAAACTAAAGGGGACCTTATTTACTCTTTTTTTTATTTATTATATATATATTTTTGAATACATTTGTCATTAAGATAAGTGTTTATGAAAACTACCTTATGTGCATATGTGAATTGTATACAAACATTTCAGATTTTATTTGAGGGTAATTATTATATCTGAAAATAAATAGCAGTTGAATATAATAGTTTTGTCTCTATTGTTCATTTTAATCTCTAATATTATACTTAATATACCAAATGAGAGCGTTCCCTGTATAGTTTTCCAGCAAGAAAATCAAACTCAGTATCAGTATCGGCAGATATCATTCTGAATAATCTGCTATTTGGTGGAGAAATTTAGTATTGGAGCATCTCTCATGTTTTACACATACCTTTGGGTACATGGGTACCTTTTCCTACACTTGTGAACCCTGGGATAGGGTTCTTATTTGTATATGTAAAATGTTGATAAGAAAAATACAGCTCATTATGAGCATGCAACCTGTGTGCTTGAAATGTTGCAAAATACATCTCCACTGTCTCCTAAAATGTATCACAAAAACAGTGAACTTAAAACAATAAGAATTTTTCCAGTTTTTGTCTTGAATAGACATTTTGAACTAAAATTGTGCTATTGAATTTTCAACATTTTTTCCTTTGATGCTGAAAATAAACAGGGTTTAAAAGTTTTTGTGACTACAAAGTGCTTGAATATTTTGTGAGGAAAGCATTACACTTTCTACAGAATTACAAGTGTGAAATGTTGGCTAACACTGGATTAAAATGGGCCTTAATCTCGAGTTAAATAAGATGTTAACCCAGGGTTAAGCACAATGTGAAAAGCCATTTAATAAAGTTTTATTTGATACATTCCCTGCAGACAGCGTCAAAGCTAAACTGGAGGATCCAAGAGACAAATGCGCTGGAACTGTGTCACTGTCTTACACTGGGAAGTTTATACCCGTCTGCCAAGACAGTCTTACTACAGATGTTAAAAATGCAATCTGCAAGGAATTGAAATGTGGGCAGTTTAAACATAATTTGAATTCGCATGACACAATTCAAGATGTAGGACTATCAGGAATTCAATGTAACAGTGATGCCAACTCTGTTTCCAAATGTGACCTTGAAGGCATTTCAGAAAAGAAATGCATCGCCGGCTATCTGCAATGCACAGGTATTTAAGACTTTTTTTTGATGATAATAACTCTTGAAATGTGCAAACATTACTTTTTAGGTGGAGGGTGTAGTTTCTACATATCCTCATACTTTTGACCTCTCCATCTTAAACATGCTAACAGAAACCTTTGATATTTCTGCTGTTCATGTAACAGAACAGAAACGATTTCTCCTGTATGAAAGGATGGCTTCTGAGAGCACTGCAGAGAATGGCTCCTGCAGTGGTCCTGTATATGCTCTGAGTGGAGAGAAAACACAGTTCGTCAGCGGACAGGGATGGGGCCGAGAGGAAGGGCAAAAGATGTGCGAGTATCTACAGTGTGGAAACTACAAATCACACTCCACTAAATCCAAAAACACGAAAGAGTGGTGGTGGAGTAAGACCTATAATTGCTCAGGGAAGACGGATATTTGGGAATGTGAGAGACATGATCAGGCCCCCCAGCTTCATGAGCAATTAAACATTGAATGTGACGGTAGGTATCACCTCCGTTATAAACTTTTTTTGGATTTTTCTTTTGTTGACATTTAAGTAAACCAGGGTTGTGCACCATTCAGAATTAAATTGACAATTCCCTTCTAATTCCAGTTCAGTTATAAATTAATGAATATATTTGTGCATATATATATATATATATATATATATATATATATATATATATATATATATATATATATATATATATATATATATATAGGAACTTAAATATATATTAAATGTAAAGTATATTAGGTTTATTATAGTTATCTAAAACTAGTTGCCAAAGCAACATTTCTCATTTGAATTTAGTTTAACTTGTACTAAAATAACTAAAACTGAAATAAAAATGTATAACACCTATATAGACATATTTTAAAAAAGACCAAAACTATTAAAAATGACAAAAACAAAACAAAATTGCTAAAACTTTAATTAAATGAAAAATAAAAATTGAAAAAATAAAAACTAATTCAAAATATTAATAAAAACTTTAATAGTATATGCTCTAATGCTCTAATTTACCCTAAAGTGTTCAAAACTGACATAAACAACATGTCAGTATTTAGTATTTTTCCTGTTTAGTTGGATTTTGTTTTGGTTTGCAATTAAGTCATTTCAATTCAAGATACTGTGGCCATGCCAAACTCATGATTTGAAAGGGCATCAATTCTTTAAGGGATAGTTCATCAAAAAATGAAAATTCTGTCAGTATTTACTCACCTTCATGTTGTTCCAACCCCGTAAGACCTTCGTTCATCTTCGGAACACGAATTAAGATATTTTTGATGAAATCTGAGAGCTTGATCACTCCTCCATAGGCTTCTTCAGGGATTGAACTTGCAGGCCCCGAAAAGTTATTAAAGATATCGTTAAAATAGTCCAAGTGACTACAGTGGGTCAATCTTAAGTTTATCAAACAACGAGAATACTTTTTGTGTGCAAAAACACCTAAAATAACGACTTTATTTCAACTATTCATTTCCTTCTCTGTGGGCCTCTAGTCATTTCACTAGTTTAACAGCGTACGCTTCTGTTGTTGTACGTCACACGCATCACACACATGACCAGCGTCGGCCAATAGTGAGCCTACGTTTGACGTAGCTCTACGCAATCATACTAAGTTAACTGACTAGAGGCCCAAAGAGAAGGAAATGAATAGTTGAAATAAAGTTATTTTTGTTTGTTTATTCGCACAAAAAGTATTCTCGTCACTTGATAAACTTAAGATTGAGCCACTGTAGTCACTTGGACTATTTTAACAATGTCTTTAATAACTTTTCGAGGCCGGCAAGTTTCAATCCCTGAAGAAGCCTATGGACTAGTATGGAGGAGTGATCCAGCTCTCAGATTTCATCAAAAATATCTTAATTCGTGTTCCGAAGATGAACGAAGGTCTTACGGGGTTGGAACAACATGAGGGTGAGTAAATACTGACAGAATTTTCATTTTTGGGTGAACTATCCCTTTAAACTCTTTCCCAACTATTCTATAAACATACCATACAGGAATATCTGATTGTCTGGTTTCATTCCTTTCCAGGTAAACCTCCATCCATTACCCTCTCCAAAAACTGCACAGGCGAGGTGAGCATAAATAAGGAGAATGTTTGTGCGTCTCATTTGGACGATCAGATGTACAGTGAGTTATGTGACAACCTCGGCTGTGGTACGGCCTTCCACCACTGGAGTACAGAATTGCAGAAAACAAATTGCTGGCATTTCAGCTGCACTGGCATGGAGACGCTGCTGTGGCAGTGCGGCTTTACGAAGGGCAGATGTAACAAAATCCTTTCTGTGGCCTGTCAAGGTGAGTCATACACAAAATACTGGGCAATAAATAGGACTGTTACTGTAAATAATGAATTGATGCTGAAATGCATAGTTCCTCTTTTTAAGGTACACTATAACTTTTTTTTTGTTCAAAATTAACATTTAAATGAGTCAATCCATCATCTATCCTTTTTTTTCCAAAACGTGTTTTGTCTTACCCTGATTCACTATGGTAAGCCTGTTTTTATATTTTAGACCTGTCAGGTTTTCTCTGGAAATTGCGTACACACTTCACTCACCTGTGCGTATCTGTAAATAAAGAAAAGTTGCTTTGACGCATGTGGGAGTTGCATACACGGGTTTCTTGTATACAAACAATACCGGATGCACGCGCATCCAGGGGGCAAAAAAACGCTATCTGTTATGCCGAGTTCTGTAAAAGAACATTGTAATTAACGTAGATTTCGCATTGTTTGTAATTTCTTGTTGACTCAATAATAAACTGCAATTTCAGAGTTGGATCTGTTTGTTTGTGTTTCATATTAATATAACATTATGTAAAACGTCCAACTGTTTACTAATCAAAATCCGGACATACTGTGATGCATGTATGAATTATCATGTTAGACTAAGTTAGTAATGTAATAGCCTCTATAGAGCCCGAATTTGCTTTTATATAAGTTAACCTTGTTTACGTTACTTTACGACCTGCAACATATCATGACTGCACACATTTAACGTTACTTTACTGTAAATCAAAGTTTTGACGATGGATTATGTGGGAAGTAGTACCTCCGACCGTGGCGATTATATTAAAAAACTTACTCTCAGCAATGGTGAGTTCTTGCTGGATCCCTACGCAATACCTGACGATCTTTGGATTGTGGATGACAAGAAGTGGCCAGCAATTGTATGGCCTGATGTATATAATTATCTAATTCAGACACCAAGTGTGTATACAAGAGAAATGATTAGAGCGTACAAATCCCTTGATGCATACAACTACTGTACGTGCTATGTGGTCATGTGCAGCTCGTCAAATACTTTGATGCTGCACCGGATTTTTGCATGTTGAGGTCAGATGTGCTCCCTAGTTAAAGGCAAGGCATTAAAGCCAAGCCTTATGATGCCTGGGTGTATGTCCATAAGGGCCTTGGTTACATCCTTACGGCTAACTGCAAATGCATGGCAGGGTACGTCTATCAAAATGTATCTGCCATCAGAAACCCTTTACTCCGGTACGAAGACCGCGGGTCTTTTGCCTCCTGGCTGCGTGCGCAAGCAGTGATGAACTTGGAAAATAGAATGCGCCAGAGCTCGTAATAAAACCAGAATCAACATTGGATTTTCAGAGATGGTGACAACTGAAGGATTTGAAATGTTGTAAAAGTGAAATGCCATAGCACTCTAACAGAGGTCATTGTAAAGCATTATCTATAGCAGTGGTTTTCAAACTTTTTTCGTCGTGCCCCCCCTTTTAAAGAAATCTGCCGACCCCCCCAAAAAAAATGTAATAAACAAAAACGGAAAGATTTTTTAAATGAAAAGCACCTGCAATAGTTTCACTTTGTAATGTCATTATTTCATATAACAGTAAGAGAGAATAATAATACAGAACTTAACTTTTAATTTAAACAAAAACAATTAAATATTTCAGTGATGCTTTGGATGAGCAATATATAAAAGCGCAAATATATGACTGCTTTTGACAGTGCCTCACGTCACGAGCTCAGCTTCTTGTTCGTCTTTTCACCGGAACACGCACAGCAGCGGAGTGGCGAGTTCACAATAGCAGCTTGAGTTTCGGTCCGCTGAAGAAGCGCTTTTCTACGGCAAGCAACTTCTATGTTGGGCTTGTTCCAGCGGTGACAAGTCAACGGTCTGAAGAAGAACGATTCCGTCTAACTGCAGTTCGATGCCGCTTTATTAAGGCAGAGTGCTGACTGCTATTCAACCACTTGAATGTTGTTGCAACGGCTGTTTTTTTTTCTCTTTTTCTGCTGATCCCCCCCCCCACGCAGAATCTTTGCACCCCCCCCGCAGTATCCTTGCGCCCCACACTTTGAGAACCACTGATCTATAGGATCATTTCATTATGATTGTTGTAGCGCTGAGCTATAATTTATTTTCAATGAAGTACAGTGACTATTAATGGGTAAAGCTACAGTAACGTCTTCAGCTAGTCAGCATGAGATCCTTTCCATCTAAACTGGTTATATCTCTTAAGCCTAGTAGTGAATGTTTTATGAGCAGCAATAAAACCATATTCATCTGCACAGTCACACAGTCGAAGCACAACCAAAACAATGTTCTTCCGCAAAATGCATGCAGTTTTGTTTTTTAACTGCTAGAGGGCCACAAGTTACATAGAGTACCTTTAAACATCCCATGAAATCAAAATTTGAGTTTTGTAGCTGTTGGTCAGTTTCTGTTTGCTCATCTATATGAATAGGTAGGTAGGTAAGGTAAGATACTTTATTGTCCCAGAGGGAAATTTGTCTTAGGCTCAAAAGTACAGCCACTGCATCACATAAAACATATAAATAAAATAGAAAATAACACAACACAAAAACACACATTAGAGAGAAAAAAAAACTACTTAGTGTTATTTAATAACTTAATTGCAGAAGGAATAAACGAACGAATTTTTCAACTGGTTAAATCTTCACTTTGGCATTCTACTTGTACTGTATTTCTAATTAAAGGGATAGTTCACACAAAAATGAAAATTCTGTCAGTATTTACTCACCCTCATGTTGTTCCAACCTCGTAAGACCTTCGTTCATCTTCGGAACACGAATTAAGATATTTTTGATTAAATCTGAGAGCGTGATCACTCCTCCTTTGCCTTCTTCAGGGATTGAATCTTGCCGGCCTCGAAAAGTTATTAAAGACATCATTAAAATAGTCCAAGTGACTACAGTGGCTCAATCTTAAGTTTATCAAACGGCGAGAATACTTTTTTTGCGCGAAAACAAAAATAACGACTTTATTTCAACTATTCATTTCCTTATCTGTGGGCCTCGAGTCAGTTCATTAGTGTGATAGCGTAGTTCTTCTGTTGTTGTACGTCACACGCATCACACACATGACCAGCGTCGGCCAATAGTGAGCCTACGTGTGACGTAGCTCTACGCAATCATACTAAGTTAACTGACTAGAGGCCAACAGAGAAGGAAATGAATAGTTGAAGTAAAGTCGTTATTTTAGTTTTTTTTGCGCACAAAAAGTATTCTCGTCGCTTGATAAACTTAAGATTGAGCCACTGTAGTCACTTGGACTATTTTAACGATATCTTTAATAACTTTTCGGGGCCTGCAAGTTTCAATCCCTTAGAAGCCTATGGAGAAGTGATCCAGCTCTCAGATTTCATCAAAAATATCTTAATTCGTGTTCCGAAGATGAACGAAGGTCTTACGGGGTTGGAACAACATGAGGGTGAGTAATTACTGACAGAATTTTCATTTTTGGGTGAACTATCCCTTTAAAGTTTTTAAACATTAAAAAGATTAGTCAAATGTATAAAATATACTTCCAGTTACTTCCACTGACAGAATTTACATTTTTATTGCAGGGGGTATTGAGTTCGGCTCCACTGAGAAGTGTGGCGGAAAGCTTGTGGTCAAGTATGGAGATCAATGGGAATATGTCTGTAAAGACATATTTGCTGCTAATACTACACAAGTTTGTGAAGTTCTTAACTGCATGAAAGGTCAAAAACTTGTGGATGAAAGGAACATTGCCAAAGAAATAAATGTGACCATTAAATGTCCTGAGAAGTACCAGTACATTTCTCAGTGTGTGCAGCGTGGCAAGAAAAAATGCACACTTGGCCCTGTTGAAATCAAATGTGAAGGTAAATAAAAGAGACAACAGGAAAATCATCTATCTTTTTAGTATTTGTTTTACCACTGCTTTCTTTCTTGTTAAATAGATTGAGTAAAGGTTTATACATATTCTGACCCGTGAAACTGTTTCATTAAAACTGCAGGTTATGAGGAGATAAGGAAATCTACAGTGAATTCTGGTCTGATAGTGGGTCTATCACTGGGAATGCTGGGGTTGCTGATTATGGTTTTTATGTGGATGAATAGGAAACGCCTACTTTTGGTCTGTGAGTATCGCTTGCACCTTGCAGAAAGATGTCATCTTGATCTGCAGACAAACATTATTTTCACACGCTGAAGTTACAGTGATATTTGAAGTGCCTTCATCTTGTTAACCCGTTGATGGCAGTGTTTCCCAGTCCTTGTCTCACTACAGATTGAACAATAGAGGCACAACACTCGCATAGGCCTAAATATAAAATGATAACATTTACATATCAAAACATTAACTGTATCCATTTATCATCCTTGGCCTCCAAAAGCACAATTTTCTACCTGTTTCTCTTTTTGCAGTAAGAAATTACAGAAATAAAAATGGCAAAGACATCAACATTGACAGGAATGAAATGAATAACATGGAGAAAGAGGACAGAGGTATATCATTTCATTATTATTTTGAACGATGTGAATATAAAGACATAGGATAATGCATATGTAATAAAAGCATGAGCTAATACAAGATAGAATATACAGTTTGCACAGTATAAAAATCATCATGTCTATGGAAAGTCCCCATAAAACATGAAAACATAACTTGTTTGTGCACATGCCTGTGTATATGTGTCTATTTTTAAAGCAAAGATATTACTGCTAGTCAAATCTGTTTCAAATTTGTCTCAAGGAAAAGCGTCATCATTAGAATATGAGGACTATGAGGATGTGGATTCTGTCAACAAGATGGGTAAGATATTCAAATATTTGTCTGTCTGTCTGCCTACACGTCCAAGTGTTCTGTAACTGTAAATTGACTGTTAATCTCAACAAAATTACTGATGAAATTTTTCATCATGACTTTTGTCAAACAATAATCAAGACAAGATTGAAAATATGATAATTAAATTATTTTATTTACACTGTTTTTTTTTTTTAATGTTTGATAAACTAAAATGTTATTTTTGGTCAGCTACAATGACATCCCATATCAGGGTAAATAAATGTATGAATATGAATCAGACTGAAATTTATAGGACATTTTTGTACTATGTGAAAAATAAATAAATAAATAAAATATTTGAATAAATGTATCTAAATATGTTTATATAAATTAATATATATGTAGCATTCACGTATTCAGCATTCATACAGTATCTTCAATGCTGTTTAATGATGCTTACTCTCACGTTTTATACGAGAAAGGACACATAGGTTAAATTGATTTGGAATAACAAAATCATAATTATCTTCACACAATAAATATATATTTACTTATTTGTTTGTGTAAGAGTAAATCATATTCGGTTCTCCAACAGGAGAGGAGGATGCAGATGATAGAAGTGAAGACTCCTCTGGGACCGAATATGATGACATTGAGGGACAAAACAGTGACATCTCTCCTGACCAAACCCACGCTGATGAAGACCTCCTACTCCTTCCCAAGCGATCCGACAACATTCTAGGTACAGCACTAAAACGCACACCTCGCAGTGTGTGTTTGCATTTAGTTAGTAACCTTGTGGAAATGGTGGTGACCTTTTTCCTTCATGTTCTCAGCAGATCAGGACACCTATGAAGTGGAGACAGAGAAACAGGAGGACTATGATGATGTCATGCCTGTTGAAAATGCAGGGATGGCAGACACACAAGCACAAGTAGATGTATCCATGGATGCAGGCACAGATTCAGAAGCAGGTACAGGTGTAAATGCAGATGCAGTGGTGGTGACCACTGAGATAGAAGTTCATGCTGAACAAGAGAAATGATGCAGATACATGGTTGCACACTTTATTTTGATGGTCCACTTTAGATATTCCATTAACTGTAAGTAACTTTGCAACTACATCCATAGTTCGGATTATTTTGACCCGAAAGTAATTTTCTTTTAATGTTTAAAAATTGTGTTCATCGGAGTGGCACACACGCACGCACGCACGCACACACACACACACACACACACACACACACACACACACAAACACACACACACACACACAAATAATAATTAAGGTATGAGACTGTAGAACATCCCCAATGCAGAACACACTCACATTAATACACACACACACACACACTTTTAGAAATTCCCATTAAAATGAACAAGGGGGCATATATCGGGGCAATGTTTTAAAAAAAAAAGATCAGTCACAATGCACACTGCACACAGATACAGTAGTTGCAAAGTTACTTATAGTTAATAGATTGTCTAAAGTGGACCTTCGAAATAAAGTGTAACCCAAATTTTACTTTTGAGATAATAATAAGAGATAAGATTTTATGTTTTTAGTATATTTAATATCAGTAGAACATTGGGAAGATAAGTCTTATATATGAATGCTGTGTAATGATGCTAACTCTCAAAATCTATAAGAGAAAGGACACCGTTTTGGAATAACAAGATCATAAGAGTGTGACTTAATAAAAAACAGCCATTTTTGTGCTGACAAGCCAGCCAAACTTGATGAAATTCTTTTTCATCAAGGTTTTGATGTGCTTTGTAGTGGTTTGATATGTTTTTCTCTGTTTTAAGTGTTTTACATTCTTTTTCATTTGTTTTAAATGTGTTAAAGCTTATGAGCAGGTCCACATAAGATTTCTGCAGAAATCCTTAAAATTTAAATTTGATGTAGGCTATCCTGTTCACTTGTTTATATAACATCTTTTAAAATTGTACTAGAATGATGCCTTTAAAATTGTCATGACCCGGTAACAATGTTTGTATAAAAGGGAGGCCAAAGTTCACTTAAAGGGATAGTTTGCCCAGAAAAGAAAATTTGGTCATCACTTACTCACCCTCAATTTGTTCTACACCTGTATGAATTTCTTTCTTCTGCTCAACACAAAGGAAAACTGTTTGGTTGCAGACATTCTTCAAAATATCTTCTTTTTGTGTTAAGCAGAAGAAAGAAATTTATACAGATTTGGAACAACTTAAGGGTGAGTAAATGATGACAGAATTTTCATTTTTGGATGAACTATCCCTTTAATACACTATAGCTGTGTCCCAACTCAAAGGCTGCATCCTTCATTCGAAGAAGAGCGGCACAACAAAGACTGTCGCAAGATTCATTGCGCACAGATGACAAAAGGATTTTTTTTTTTTAATTCCAGATTACATTTTTAAATGCAAGTGTGAGGTTTACTGACTTGCTTGAATATCTAACGATTCAGATGATTTTTCGTTTTTTTTTTTTTTTTCGTTTTTTCGTTTTTTGTTTTTTTCTGTTCTGTTCAAATGTTGACTTGTATCTCACCAAGATGTGACTTTATAGATAGTTTATTCTCGTCAGGGGCGTCGCTAGGCCCTTTTTAGGCCTTTAAACTTCTGCCTAGCCCCCCTAAAAATTTGTGATTAATGTAGGCTACACAAATTCGAGTTCGCTTCAGTCTTGTTATAATCAGATTCAGCGCGTTCTTCATCTTCAATCCGCAGCGGCGCCGAACAGAGAGCACGTCAGAAACAGAGGACAGGGTGTGTGTGTGTGTGTGTGTGTGTGTGTGTGTGTGTGTGTGTGTGTGTGTGTGTGTGTGTTCATCTGAGCCTCATTGGTCTGTCACTGCTCGTCAATGTCAGAATATTTGAGATGACCAATCAAATCAAAGTAGGCGGGCTTTATGTTCACAGACGCTGCAGAGCGCGAATTTTAACAGTGCGACTCGACGCGTACGGTCAAGTGTGAGATAAGATGTAAGTAGCTAAACTTAACATTTCATATTTGACATTTTTTTAGGTCATAAATGTTAAACGAATGACAAAATATAATCAGGCAAACTAATATAGTTTTGTCTATTTTCGCCATTTTGAACTGAAAATAGGCCTATGTAACGTGTAATGTAATAATTCGTTTACTGTCATTGTGAGGGGACAAGAAACATTAACAAAGCCGTTTTCATCATGTTAGGCACAAGATTAATAATGAATGTGTACATATTGAGAATATAATACAAATTGTAGCCTTTAGTAAATTAAAAAAGCTCAGCTTTAGGAGGGGAAGAGAAAGGGATGAAGAGACTGAGAAAAAAAGAAAGAGTGAAGGAGATGAGGAGAGAGAGCAGGTATTGACAAATAATCTACTGCCCACTGACATGGTTTTAAAGCTATTTCTTATCCTTTTTTTGGTCTTAAAAACGTCTTGAAATGCACATATCAGAGAAATATGGTAGGAAACCCTACCAACCTCAAATTTAGGACCTCTTTGATTATAAAGCCCTGTCTACGGCCTTATTAGGCATAAGATCAATAATGAATTTGTAGCCTACATATTGTGAATGCAACCTATCAGTTGACCCTCTGTTTACTTTCTTCACTGACAGACAAAAATGAAAAGCCTATATCAGTCAAAGCTCAGCTTTAGGAGGGGAAGAGACAGGATAAAAACAAAGAGAAAAAGAGTGTGATGCTGATGAGGAGAGAAAAATAATCAGCTGCCCACTGACATGGTTTTAAAGAACCCCCCTATATGCCCTACCTCACATTTGGGACCACAGTGATTATAAAACCGTGCCTTTGCATGGTAATGAAATTGATAGTGAGCATTAGCATTAAACTAAAGTGTTAACTTTTTTTTATTATTTAAAAAAAAAATCATACCCTCATTGGGGGCTTAGCCCCCCTAAAATGAACATCCTAGTGACGCCCCTGATTCTCGTTATTATTTACATGAATGGACCTGGGTGAAGATATTTAGACTGGTTGTGAATCCTGTTTTGTTTTCAGACAGTTGAATATAACTTTTAAAAAAGTCCTGTACAAATGTTACTGTTGCTCGTCAATTCTCTGTAGGATAGACATTCCCATTTAACAATGCTCAGTTCAAACTTTGTGGACTTCGAAGGACGCAGCCTTTGATTTGGAACGCAGCTTATGAGTGAACACAAATGAACTATCCATTTAATTTCCATCCATTTTTTGGAACATTAATGAGGAAAAATTTACCTTGTAACAATATAAATTTAGTTATGCAAGAAATGGAAGAATCTGTAACCAATAGTTTTCTTAATGCTACATTATACTCAAGAAAATGTAAAAACGCTGCTCACAAAGTCACCAGCATTTAATATTTAAAGCTATTCTGGGGAAAAAGGAAGCATATTTCATTTGGGCCGACTACTATGTGCATACATAAAATTATAATTAAGTGAAATTAATTTAACTAAATCATCAATTTTTAAAAGATACTACTTATTTTAAAAGGAATTATGATTTAAAATTTTACAATAAGATCCAAGTTTTCTGTTCTGTGTTTTTATCTTTTTTTAAATATTGCACTGTTTAGATCCTCGTCCTAGATCCTAGGTCTTTTCGTTTTGACCTGCATGCCTTATTTTATTTGCTTGCTTTAAAAAACTGCTTTGATGGAATTTTCCATTTTATAGATTTATTTCACATTAAAGTAATTGATAGTTCTGACTCTTTTGTGCATTATTATGCATTCTCTTTAAATTGAATGTATGTCCATTAAATGTCAAAAGAGCTGGAGGGTGAAACGATGTCAGTGGAGATGCAGTGCTCTGGTGTCGTGTGTTAAACTGTATCGTTCTATAACACCTATAGTTTGATTCACAGCACAAGAGTTTGCTCTCTGTGTTTCATCAGGAATTCTACTTCTAAATCGCATATGATCTGTGTATTTAACTGCACAAATGTCTGATTACATTACTACACGCAGTAACTGCTGCTGTGTACTATAACTGTTAGTATTAGTGTTAGTGTATTTTGGTGAGGTCTTCCTGTGGCTGGTGAAGTTCACATGTCATCTGCTTTACCCAGAGGGGCTCATTTGTACAGTAAGTGGTTTGTGTAAACAGAACATGTTTCTTTTGAAGAGAAGTGACCGTGTGTCTTCAGGGGCCGGAATCTCTGAATAGAACATTCCGAAATTCAAATGAGGATTATCTGGGATTTGTTTAACATTCTCTACAGTTCCGTGAAAACTCAGCCTGTTTAAGAAGTTTAATCATGCCTGTGCCGATTTGGACTGAACTAATGGGTGTGAAATAATGGGTGGACATTTTGTCTTTTGTTTATATTGTTGTTTTGACCTTGTATCATTTTTAAAACATCTTAGCTGCTGGTTTACTGAAGTAATTATGCAGATCAGGTAATTACACAAATGCAGCCACAAAATTTGCAATTACCTGAGTTTGCAGGCCGATTCTGAGAGTTTGGTTGTGGATGATTCAGACCATTGCAATCTGACATAATCTTTTGGTTTGTAATCAAATTTTCACACTGCATTCTTTAATAAGTGTCTGGGAAAGTTTATTTTAAAAGTAATGCGTTACAATATTGCATTACTCCCTAAAAAAGTTACTAATTACGTGGTTACTTTTTTATGGAAAGTACATTGATAAAAATGACATGATCAATAAGTTGTGACAACATATGTTTTTCCATTGCTTTAACTCGTTAAAATAAGTTAAGCAATTTTCAACATATACAAGATTTTTCAAGTAAGTTTAATGTAATTAAAGTTGAAATAACTTAAACATCCAAGTTGATTGTACTTAAATTTAAGGCAATTAAATTTTTTTAACAGTGTAGTGTTGTTACTTTTGCATACTTTTTCTCTCCTGTGCTGGGCTTAATTGTATGTTTTTTAATAACAACAACAACAACAAAAAGTTTATAAATTTGTCAAATGTAACGGCCCTTTCATACAAAAAGTGAAATGAATAAGGCTTGGACTGACACACCTGATGTACAGTAGAGGGCACAACTCAAAACCTTTCTGGATTGCAGAAGAATAAGATGCAGGAGAAGAAAGTTCAACACTCTGGCTTCGTCTGAAATCGCATACTCTCTTGAGGTACTTATTTTGTATAAGTTCTTCATGACGGCTAAAAACTACATTCTAGTATGAATGTGTGTAATATAAATAATCTGGACGTTACCACCAACACTGTCACGGTTATAATAGGCCTTCTTTAAAATTATAATTCTAAAATTTTCTCAATATTCAGTTATAAACCTAATAACGCTCATAAACAGCTTTCATGCATAATATCATCAGTGAGTGATGCTCAGAAATATAATCAAGCTGTCATCTCATATGATGCTTTGCTCAATGTTTCCATGGGTCTAGACACACTGTACTGTACTGTGAGAGCAGAAATAACCTTCACAAACATGCCTGTGGATTGGTGGTATAAGCAGTTGTTGGCTGTGAGATTGTGATTTTCCATAACAGCAAAGATTTATTAGCAGTAGTGCTGCATGAGCCGCTGGCAGTAACGGTAACACGGATCCATTGGTTCTTCGGCCACTGTTTCATGGCATCTGGCCCTCAAAGCCTTATGGGATACTGGAGAGAGTGATGTCATGTGAAGGGGTCCTAGCTGATTTTTATGTTCCCACATTATATGACAGCAAATAGTTCTTTTTTTTTTATGTTTTTTAAAATAATCTCATGCTCACCATTCAGGGCTGCATTTATTTGATCAAAAATACAGTAAAAACAGTAATATTGTGAAATATTATTACAATTCTAAATAACAAATTTTCTGTTTAAAATGTATATATTTTAAAATGTAATTTATTCCCTTGATGTCAAAGCTGAATTTTCAACATCATTACTCAGTCTTCAGTGTCACATGATCCTTCAGAAATCATTATATTTTTTAGATTTCCTACTCAATAAACTTTTTTTATTATTATCAATGTTGAAAACTGTTTTTGCGGAAACTGATACACTACTGTTCAAAAGTTTGGGTTAAGTATTTTTTTTATAAATAAAATTACTACTTTCATTCATCTAGGACGCATTCAATTGATTGACTATTTCAAATAAATGTTCCTTTGAACTTTCTATTTATCAAATAATTCTGACAAAAATGTATCATGGTTTCCAGAAGAAGAAAAAAACAGCAGCACAACTTATTATTTATATTAATAAGAACCATTATTAATTGCACCAAATTAGCATATTTGAATGATAAGAATTCACCATTACAACAAATATGAATTGTCTTTCAATTGCGATGCACAAAACATTTTGAATGTAATGGCCTTAATAGTGAATATATCATATACTTCCTGTTGCATTTATGGGATAAAATGAAAGTTGTATAATATAGTTGTGACTGGTTTAACTGCAGCCACTGTGGTGGATGATATTTTAGTGTCATCGTAAAACACATAAAAGTCAAGTTGTCGAGTCTGTCAACAAATTACAGAAGCTCACAGAGCATTTTTAACATACGTTGCATGATGGTTTGTTTAAAGCACTAAAGCAGTCCTCCTGTGCTCGTCTGTGTTGCACCACATCTGTGGCAGAAATGATCTGAGTGGCATTTATTAGATATATCAGACAATTAGAGCCTCGTATTGGTGCGGGTGCCGTGTGATAACTTCATTTCTATTTCAGCAGGTGTCAAAGTTCCAGGAACTGACACTGTATCGACTAGCGTTGTTGCTCCAGTGGCCTCCAAAAAAAAAATATTCAGACACTTAAAATGTCTGAACCTGATCGCATGACTCAAGAGAACATGAAACTTTTATTTATCAGTTTTCTTCAACTCCTAATGTAGTGGGTATTTTTAGTGAATGAATGAAGTCAGTTCTCCTCAAGGTCACACAGAAGCACTGTTATTTTAGTTTTATTATAGTTTTTATTTTTTAAATAAAACTTTTATTTTTATATTTTTAGTTTTCGTGTTAATCACATTTTTAGTTATTTAATTATGTGCTTTTGTCATTTTATTCGTTTTATTTTAGATAGTGGTAGGCTATTTACATATTGGTTTAATTTATTTTTATTTCGGTTTTAGGTTTAGGCACAAATATTAATGTCAGGAAACACAATTCCTGGCTACATGTTAGTATCCATGGATCACTGAATCTTTGGTAAGTTGTAAGGAACACTACTGTATATCGATTCCAACCTTTAGTTTAAACTGATAATCATTTGTTTTACTTGCGTTTTCGCAGTTTCCCTATGAACTCCAGTCATGCTGCGGCTTTTTTGCCACTCAGACCGGCTGAATAGCGTCAGTTTAAATTAAAGGTTGGACTTACAACTTACCTAAGATCCAGTGATTCATGGATACTGACATACAACCTGTAGGAAATGTGTTTTAAGACATTTATATCTGCTTGATTTCGACGCCGGCTAAATACATAAAGAAATTTTGCCTGTGGATGCTTCACTTAGGTCTAAATCCGGTTGATCATATATAGGCTATCAATGTTATATATATATATCATCATATCGTCCAGCCCTAAAACTAGTTTTTGTGTTTATAATAAAAATCAAATTAGGAAGAATATACAATGGTACATATTTAATTGATGAGTTGTTAATACAATATTTAACAATACAATATAAAGGATATGATTTTACCCCAAAATGTAACATATTGAGACAAAATGATAACTGCAAATCCATGTTTCACTGCCTGGAGTCCAGTTGTTTCTGGGAAATGCAGCGATCCATTTGCTTCTCTTTTCTGTAGCTTTCGGAAATCTGTAAAAATATACCTCAGATTTCTTTGTCAAATCTGTTTGTGCAGTCAATCTCAAAGCTCTTTCTTGTTTTAGTTGTGTTTTGTGTGTTTTCCATGGAATTCATGCTGAAAACTAATGCTGCCACTCAGTGGGCGTAACCGCATTCACTTCGGCTGATGATGACGTCACGCGCATACCTCTATACTAAGAAGGTTGATGTCTAACTTTAAAAAAAAAAAAGAATGAGGGGGAAGGGTAGTGAATGACATCCCGGATCACTAAAGACCCGAAATATGCATTTAAGGGCTAATTTTCGTTTAGTTTAAGTCTTTCAACTTCATTTCCGCTTTATTTCAATGAACAGAATTTTTTTAGTTAACGATAATAACCCTGCACAGGAGTCCAAGCAGAGGAACCACAGGTGTAGTTCATTACATTAATTAATAACTATAAAGTGTCCGTTTTCCACAAAGTGACAAGTCTGTTATTGCCAGACGCTTTGTAAGAAGAATCTGGCTTAAAGTAACAACCGAAACAGATTATGAGTCATTGCGGAGGAGTCAAGCTTCAAAAGCTGTTAAACCCTTAACTCCATGATGGGCTTTTGGCTGCATTAGAGTATTTAGTAATGAAGGTCTTTGATTGGACCAGCTCATAGGGACTGCGGTAACATTATCCCGGTTAGTGTAACGCTCTAAATATGCTGCAAAGCAAAGGGAGCTGCTGGGTTCAGAAGTCCTGTCAAATCCCCAGCGTGACGACACCCCACCGGGACAGTTTCTCTAGAGCTGGGGCAAAACAAACACCAGCCCAGAATCCATCAATACCACACCAGCTGCAACAGATGCCAGGAGGTCTCTGAATGTTGAACAGAGAAGGTTGTAGTGCTCTCTTTGTTTGTATGTACTGTAATAAATTACTGGGGTTACAAGCAAAGGCCATCAGTGACTTGAGTTGGAAGGGGTTTCAAAGCACATTTAGCAAAAAAAAAAAAAAAAAATTTAAAGGAAGGTTGGGGAGGTGCTTGTTTGTTTTAACCATTTCAATCATATTTCAAGGGTAAATAACTATACCTCACTCTGGGAACTTTATTTTTTAAACTGAATTGCTTTTAATGCTAATTATCCGTTTAGAGCTTTTTGCTTAAGCTCATGCATTATGAAAAGCACATCAGATCTGTTTTTTTTTTTTTAAATCATGCTAGAAGTAAATACTTAGTTGGTTTGACATTTAAGGGCAGTTTTATGTTCGTTTTTAGTGCAAATTAATGGACATACAAATACTAAAGTTAAATGTTTTAAAAGCATCAGGTTTTATGTTGCCTTTACACAGGAAATGTTTGGCATAAAGCTTTGAAATTTTGTCTCCAACCATCTTTGACATAAGCAGCCATTACTGAATGTTATAATTAAGTACAAGTGAACTAAAATGGTTATATTACTAATGTTAGTTCATAAACAACATTCTCACTAGATTTATCCTTGGATAGTATAGGACAGGCTTTAATAGTGACATGGGTCTCATCATCACACAGCAAACAAAACAAGCAGGTTGATATGAAATCTACACATTTTATACAAATATATAATAGATATTTCAATAAACTTGGATAGAAACATGAGTAAAATACAACAGTTGTTTAAAATATCCCGCTCATCTACACTGCATTTAATGTCTGGTTGTCTTCTTTGTATTGTTCATTCACTGGACCCTCATTTATGCTAGAAACAAAACTGATTGGCAAATCATAAAATAATACAATATGGATCATTCCTGAAAGTGTACATTTTGTGTGGAGGTAGAGGTTTGAATTGTGCGTGTTCATACCTGCATCAGAAATAAAAGGGGAGGAGACGGTCCACTCATATAGAAATAAATGGGAAAAATTGTAATGCTCAATATGGCAGCTGTTGTCCTCGGTTAAAAGAGTCAAGCACATTTTTGAGAGAGGCACCGCCTGTTTGTTCACTCCATGTCTGTGCATGGACCAGCCTGAAAAATAATGAATGTGCAATTTAAACTGATTTGAAGCAAGATTTATGGTGGCATTGTTGTCAGATTTTGTCCCTGATATTATTTAAATAACATTGACAAAAAGTTTTGGAAATTTTGAACAAGATGGCGTTTTGTGTCAGTGTCATTTATTGAGCGTTACAATTATCCCTGCCTCCTCTGCCCTTACTATTTGTATAAAAATATTTTTTTAACAATAATAAAGATTTCAAGAACATTTTATTACAATTTCGCATAAATCGCATCTAACCATGTGCGAATCAGATCTTGTAGAAAAGTGTTTTGTTACAAAGGCTTTCTAAGGTCATAAACATACAGTATACATTACAAGTATTATGTTATAGCTTGAATCCTCATATAGATTTACTTTTATATAGACAATTAATTATTAAGTGCTGTTAAAGCAGCCTAAATTGTATTTAATCTGCAATAATTCAATACTGTGGCAAATGAGTGTCTTCCTCTTTACTCTTTAAGATGTTACTTCGGAGAAGCAATATCTATATCAACACCTCTAATGATGTCAATTCAGCCCACCAGTCATCTGTCTGCATTGCAATTAGTACCACATTCTGATTGGTAATTTGTCATATAACACCATCACTGTTCATCACTGTGGCTGCTTCTGCAAGGGCTCGGTGTGGACGTGCTGACCTCCCCGTTTTCTCCCACCCATCCGCTGACATCCTTCGCTCGTACCCAGTCTTTACCCACATAACCTTTGACCTCCCCTATGGAGCACCTCTCACTGGCATCCAGCGCTAACATCCTCCTGAACATCTGCATACACATGGGTGTGAACCTTTTCCATTGAGACGGCACGGGGGTCTTTGCCGGCACTCTGCGCCAGTCTGCAAACTCCTTATAGAAATCGTCGCTGTCGTTGCAGCGCTCCCAAGGGAAGAAGCCCGTGAGGATACAGAATAGAAGAACAGCAAAGGCCCAGGTGTCTAAAGTGGGCTCCACTCTGAGCGGAGGGACTTTCACCTCCTTCTGACCGTCCTCTAAGACCATGGCGCACAGCTCTGGAGCCATGTACGGCAGCGTGCCTGATATGAAGCGGATGAAGGTTCCTTGTCTCTGGGTCAGGCCGAAGTCGGCCAGTTTGACCCGCCGGCAGTGTGTGTCCAGCAGCAGTATGTTCTCAGGCTTGATGTCCCGGTGGACCAGGCCACGCTGGTGGATGAACTCTAGAGCACAAGAGATCTGAACGGCACAGCGCTTCACTGCGCATTCGGGGATGCCCACCTGGAGAAGAATAAAAAAATACAGTACAGTTTATCAATAAACTTTTGTTAAAAGTAGGTTATATTGTACACAAAAATGGCAAAAAAGACTAATATTTGGTAACATAAAATAAATATGAAATATAAATGACATAAAATGACAAAAAAAGAATAGAGTAAATCTATATTTTTTATATATATATATACATACACACAGTCAAACAAAAAATTATTCAGACACCATATATAATTCTTTATATTTTTTTAACTAGTGGGTGCAGGACACTATAGTTAATTTATGTAAGTTAGGATAGCAAGGTGTCTGAATAAATGTTGGTTTGACTGTATATATATATATATATATATATATATATATATATATTACATAATATATAACTACATCTTTTACATTTAAAAACAATTATTAACTGAACTGAATTTGCTCAGTAGTTTACTTCGGTAATAATATGTATATGAATAATAGTGTATAATGTATAATAATATTAATAACATTTTGCTAACTCTGCTTATGTGCAGGTACAAAACTTTGTCAAGACAACATCATTGCATTATAAATGAATATACGGTTGCATGAGTTTAGGAGCCCCTGCTGCGTTATTGCCACTTTAAATCTTTCCAATCCTTCAGTACGTCTGGCTTAAGGTTTCACTGGATATGTTGAAGTAACAGAGACTCATGTTGTGACAGAGGAAAACAGCTGTTCTGCTCTTTTACTCACACATTACACCCTCCAAGATTTCCTAAGACATGTGAACATTACCGAAATATGTCAAGCATACCTCCTGCTCCTTATTCAGTACGAAAAGCATGTGAACATGTTTAGCGTGCGGTCCGGATTCCAGATCCTTAAAGTCACTCCAGGCCTGCACTGGCATGTTAAAGATCTGGAGCTTTATTAGTCACATCACATACTGTGCAAGTGTTTACTTCAGCTATAGGCACTTTGGCACTGTGGACATAATAAAATAAACCTAAAATACACTTTTCTCACTAGTTTCTTTCATTTGTGTACTAAGAATGCCCAACAGTAAATTATCCGATCAATGTCATTTTCCGCATCTCAAATAATCGAATCACTCTGTGTTGGATATTACTATAGAGAAAATTACATTTAAATTTTTTTTAAGTAAAGTGACTCCAGAGCTTATTCCATTGCATATTTTCTTAAAGTATCTGGAAGTTATGAAAGCCCTCAGAGGCCGTGCATTATTTTCTGAGACAAAAGAAATCTTAATTGTGGCATCATTTCCACCATGAGCAACACCATGTAATTTGTGTGAAAAAAAGTACATCTTTTTTTTAAATGCTCTTAATGAAATTTGACATTTAATTTAATTAATTAAACATTTAATAATTATTATTTTATAGTTAAAGACTGAATGTCCGGGACAAAGGACACATTTATATATAAAATGCAATTGAAAAGTAGTAAAAATGATGGCGGCATGGTAAAAAGTTTCCAAATCAGTTTTAATGTTTGTGAGTTTTAAAGTGCCCGTGGTTGAAGAAAGACCCATGCGTCTGTGAATTGGCAGTGATAGCATTACTGGTGCCTATGAATAAAGGGAAAGATCTGATAATGTTTGAGCTCCCACCCGTGGCTGGATGATGGCGAACAGGTCCCGTCCTGTGACGAGCTCCTGGGCGAATCCGTAGTGCTCGTTGGACTGGAAGGCGATTCCAAACAAGCCCACGATGCAGGGGTGGCAAGACAGATGCAAGGAGATGCAGTATTCTCTCAGGAAGCCCTGCAGTTTGGTCGAGGCTTTGGGCAGCACTTTGAGAGCCATTGGAGTCCCTGTGACACAATCAGCAGTGAAAAATACACAAGATCAGAGGACTTTTGGCCTTCACAGATGGTGCTCTATGAGACATAAAATGATGACGTATAGTCTTAAGTTTGAAGTGGAAAGTATTTTCACAGCTGTTATGATGTCTTGGCATTCAAATCTGTGGGAGTGTAATAGAGGAGATAGTGTTTCATTTAAATAGCATTAAATCATTTCTGCACTGCTCAAAGTGTTCATGTAGTAACTCTATCAAACTGTAATACTAGTACTTTGATACACATCATGACATTGTACTGAATGATTCCCATGTTCATGTACACTACTGGGCAAAAAAGAAAAAAGGCCAAGCCCAAAATGGCTAAACACTTTAGTTGTCTTAACCACAAATCAATGGTCAGGAAATTGCTTTAATTAGTATAATAATGAAAATTATTTTATGCTTTTGGCAGTCCTACACAAATTAACTTGCTTTTTTATCATGTTTTTTTTTTTTTTGTCAGATGACCTAAAAATATGCTTCAAGTGGTAACTGAATCTAAACTGATTTTATAAAGTCCAAATTCTACTACATTCTCCTTTAGGTTATTGTAGTAAATGAAACAGAAGGGGTTTCCACAGGTAACATTTCAAATAGTACGCCTGCCAAGATGTTCAATTCAGTGAGGGGTGTCCAGTTACCATCTTGAGAATAAAAACAATTCTCATGCGTTTTCAGAAGCTTTATGCCGAACGCCACATGATCAAACAGGTTTCATGCATCTGCTTGTGGGAGAAAGTGTTAACGGCAGTACTAACTGATGCCAATGTCTATGGAAGCTAATCCGCTAACCTAGCTAGTTCTCTTTTTTATATAATTTAAATATCTAAATGTTAGTGAGAAAAAAAAAACTTTTAGATATTAATTTGCATATACAATGGACATCAGATATCATCATCTTAGCTTGCTCTAGTTAGATTTTGCTGTAGGATCAAGGATCAAGGAGTCTTTATTATCCCGGAGGGTAATTCGTTGTGCAGCAGCACATGACATAAGTAACACACAGGTTATACAAAACAACAGCCATACAATCTGTAAGAAACGAAGTAAATACATACTACACAGAAGTCTACAACTCACATTGACTTATTAAAAAAACCTATAGCAGCAGGGACAAAAGAGTTTTTGTGTCTGTTTGTCCTGCATTTAGGCAGACTGAATCTGCGGCCCGACGGCAACAAAATGAAGCAGCTGTTCATGGGGTGACTTGGGTCGGCCAGGACTGATTGTGCCGTCTTGAGGGTCCTTGTCTCATATACAGAATTTAAATCAGTCAGAGGGTTGTGGGAAATTTTGCCACACACCTTAACTATATATTGCAGCCTGTTCTTGTTTTTAAGCGTAAGGGACCCAAACCAACTCACAAGGGCAAAAGAAAGAATAGATTCAATAAAACAACAATAAAACATCCTTATCAACATTAAAATTGCAAAGTTTACGATAAAAAAACATGCGTTGATGTGATTTCTTACAGACAGCGTCAACCTGTGGCTCGAAGGTGAGTTTGTCATCGATTATAATACCAAGGTATTTGTATTGCTTCACCACTTCTATAGCTTAATCATTAATGTGGGTAGAAGAGAGGTTGGGGGTTTCTTTCTAAAATCGATCAGTATTTCTTTAGTTTTCGCCCCGTTAATGTTAATAAAAGGACTTGCACCACTCTGTAAAATCATTTAGAATAGCGCGCCATGCTCAGGGTCATTGTGCGTCAGCAGCGACACTATTACCGAGTCATCATCAAACTTAATGATATGATGCCTGGTGTGCTGGCTTTGGCATGCATTTGTATATAAAATAAATAAGATCGCGGAGAGGACGCAGCCCTGGGGGGAACCAGCAGGAAAAGAAGACATCGGATAAAATGCTATTCACTCTCACGCGTTGAGACCTGTTGGTTAAAAAGTTCATCAACCAACAGATAAGACAAATTTTTAAGACAGATTTTACTCTTTAAAATCCCTGCTAAAATATGTGGTTGAATGCAATTAAAAGCTGAAGAAAAGTCATTAAAAAGCAGCCGCACAAAGCTCTTTGCACTCTCAAGATGGGTATAGATCAAGTTAAAAAGAGTACATGCTGAATCTTCCAGTCCCCGGTTCAGTCTGTTGGCAAACTGAAACGGATCCAGTAGATCCTGGACAGAGTTCAAAAGTTCGTCCTTCACGATCTTCTCTAACGTCTTCATAGTGAGGGACGTGAGCGCCACAGGCCTTAAGTCGTTAAGAGGCTCTGGATCCCAATAATAATCACTGTATTTGGCCAATCGGTGATGGATGGCTCGCTAATGTATTAGATTTCTCTAATACTTACAATAACTAAGTTTGACCAGATTTCGTGTGGGGAAAATAATTTATTAAAGGTTTGTAGTGTAGCAGTTCTTCAGCAGCGATGTTAGCACCAAAGGTCTGTCTGTGGGGCAGAACTTTATAACAGAGACTCAATACACAAGATTTGTGTGGGCCGTCTGGCTTACACATCAGTTCATATGGGCCATTTGATTCACACCTTTACAGACACAGTTTCAGTTGATTGCATCTTGAGGCACAGTAAAAATGTAAATGCATCTGACTAAAGTCAACTAAAATACACATAATCTTTCACTCCTTAGACAGTATCTTGAGAAAAACAGCTCTATCTATATTCGATGAAGCACAAAAGAGCTGAACCGGAAGCGATGCGACCTGTTTTACAGAATACGGAAGTTTTTTGTAGTGCATAATCCCATTGCGGTTTCATTTTATATAATTTCTGCATTGTCCGGACTCGCGTTCTCAAACTGTTTTCGTCTTGTGTCGTATTTATTATGTAAGTGAGTGTAATAATTTCTGAGCTGAAAAATGTACAGTCAGCAAGTCATTATCTTAAAATAAATCCAATCAGGGTGATACAAGACCCCAAAGGGGTTAGTTAAAAACCCTAGATTGCACTTTTTAATGCTGGGATCATGTTTAAAAAATAAAATCACAGAACTTACTGAACTTTTAAAAAATACAGTGAATGACTTAATACTATAAGAATAAAGGCTCAATAGCGTACCTTTACAGCGGTGGGTGACCAGCAGCACATGGCCATACTTGCCACGGCCAATTTCTTTAATGATATTGAAATGTTCTTTAATCTCGAGCTGACATAAGCTCTGAGATGTCAACTCCATCAGCTCGTCTATCAGACTGCTGCCCTCCTCCACTGAGCCCAGTTCAATCATTGCACTGCCTGTCCTGGGAAATAAAAGACAACCAAAGAATATTTAGCACACTAAATGTTCATTTTAGAGTGTGTAAATGTTAACAACATAATGCCTTTCAATAGAAACTGTGCCCAGCTGTAAATGTGCATTTGTCTATATAGGCTATATGATTATTATTCAAAATATATGATTAATATGATGTATAACATATATATATATATTATATATATATATATATATATATATATATATATATATATATATATATATATATATATATATATATATATATATATATATATATATATATTATATACATATATATATATTATTTATATATATATATATATATATATATATATATATATATATATATATATATATATATATATATATATATATTAAAATTAAAACGTTCAAAATCACAAAAAAGTGTGGCTTAACTATTTTCCTAAAACTGTAAATTACATCACAGAAAGGACCCCTAGACCTATGATGGTGTACCAATTTCAGCAGACCACTTAATAAATATACAATTTAATTAAATAATAAATAACAAAAACAATTTTATATTTCTAGATTTTTCCTGTACATCTTCTTGGAGAAAATTATTTTTCACCAAACAGCCATTCTAAATAAATAAATAAATTAAAAATAATAGAAATGTTCATCAAAAACTGATTCTTAGCTTTTCGGAACGCTTGTATTCCACATTCACTTTGCAATAGTGTTTCTGTTTGTCCTCGTCACTCATCACTGAACAATCAACAGATTCCTCCTCAGCTTCCAAACACTCACTACATACATTCCTGCTCTTGTTAAGCTCCTGTGCTCTCTGTACTCTGATACTTTACAAAACACGTGTACAAGACCTGTCGCATCAGGAATATAAATACAGAATGTAATGTGGTTATGTGTAGTATGTGTGATTATCGTTTATGAGCTCTTCCTTCCTTGTAAATGACACTGCATGCTATTACAATGAACAGGAAAAAAAGAAAAACATGATTCCATGTATGATGCTGTTAACTTTACTTAAATTAAAAATTATTTATAATAAATAAATATTTATAAATGTACAAGCAAATTATTACTTCATTAATGTACATTAATGTATGTGTAATCCAGCCTTCTTTGTTGTTGCAGAAATCCTTTTAGAATTTATTCAGCTTTTCAAAATACACCCTACACTGAAAAATTTGTAACCTTGAAACTTGAAATGGTGACATCTAAATCAACCGGTTTTATTCAAGTCAAAAATATTATTTAACATCACTGAATCCACCTGAATAAATTGATTTATGCCCACAAACTAATCTGAATGCATTAAATAAGGAAGAAAAAGTTATTTAAGGTAACAATTGCATGTCACCACTTTTACTGTGCATTTAATCCAACCAAAATGGAGTTTTCCATCAATATCAACATAGCAGTCTTCAACCGCATTGGCAATTTTAAGAAACATTTAAACATACAATTATTTACAAATCACTGCAATGCAAATATTTGTAAATTCAGACTAGCACAATAACACAGTGTCCATAAGCATGCACAATAATGCACAGGATTTAACTTAATCGACAAATCTGCCATTGTTAGCTGTGTGGTAATGTCTCCCTCTCTCTCTCTCTCTCTCTCTCTCTCTCTCTCTCTCTCTCTCTGCCCTTCTCTCACCTCTCTGCAGCTGTGCAAAGGATCAGGGCGCCCAGACTCAGCAATAGCAGTGCTGCAGCCGAAGTGACTGAGGATTCCTGTTCTAACAAGGGCTTTGAGCTCCTGCGACGCTTTATATGGAAGAAGCACCCACTATGGGAAGAGTTACACTTCTCCGGTGCTGACTCCACCCATGTTCACTGACATATATCAGACACACAAGGCTGAGACGTCATATCACATGTCCCCAGATATGTTTATGCATATTCAGAAGCACGCACAAAAACCTAAGTTGGCCTATAGTTTCTACAAAAACACTGCGTTCAGAACTTCAGAACTGGCTTTTAAGATGCAGAGTGCTTAATAATCCGATGAAGCTGATTTTTTTTTAATCAGGAATATGGTCATATGTGCGTTTATGCAATGTGTTGGACTGTCTATCTGTTTAAAGAACAGTTTATCGGTCTGATCGAAGGTGACTGTCTTTTGCGTACTCTCACAACATCATCAGATTATATTTTTATCTCCCTTCATCAGTTCTTTCATCAAAGAGACAGTGTTATTTTATAAGAACAACATGACAAAACCAAAAAAATGTCTTGTTTAGGTTGTAGTCAATCAAAAGGGTTTCAATAGACAGAAATACTTGTAAATAAAATATCTATAACAAGGATTTTAATAAAATCCCTCATAACAGGATGTTTATAAAATAATTAAGCTCTTATTAATTTGACTAATTATTTTCTATAATTATCAGTATATTTAAGTTATATTCAATAATTTATACTTTAATTAAATCAATTGAATTTTAGATGACTTATCTTAAGAAATTTAGGGATTTTTTAAACAATTTCTTCAAGGGCTTGAAGATGTCAATGTTTTTTTTCCGGTAACACTTTATTCTGCCAAGGTGATGTAGATATACATACTTATAGTAATAACAGTAAATTATGCATAATTACATGTAACTAACCCTAAACCTAACTCTCTAGTAAGTGAATGTAGTTAATCAATATTACTCAGTACTTACTTATTTGAGTAAGTACAATGAACATGTAACTACGTTAACAATATAAAGTAACCTTTTTCCCTTTTTGTTTTAAAGTGATCCTGGAAACGTTTTAGCATCATTATCATTACTTTATCATTTATTTGTATTTTTTTCCTTTTCCTCCTGTATATTTCCTCCTTTATATTTTATTGTATTACAGAAACTTAGGGGTTTGTTTTCTTCTTCATTTTATGAATTAAAGGGGCTATATCAAAGTCCCTTTTTTGTATTTCTATAGTCTTTGGCTATATGTAGTATTGAGAAACTCTTGTTATTAGCGACACCGGTGGCCGTTAAGTGAACTGCAGCCAGCAACTAACTGCTTGTGCTCGCTCTCGTGGCTCGTGCACATGTACAGTGCATAGGCCTACAAGAGAGAATAGACTGAACGTGAGGCAAGGCCCCAATATACTTACCACAATGTTCTTTTTCATTCATCGCTTTTAGAGGTAAAAATAAGTTGGAAATACCTTTGCAGCGATATACTTTTAAGCAGAGCCGACCCTGACCTCTCTCGGGCCCTAAGCAAAATTCTGTTAAGGGGCCCTCCTACCTGACCCATGAGCCATGTAAACCATTAGCCATTGCCACACAGTCACACCTGACACCCCAGTGCCCCCACTACAATCCTCCCTCCTTAAACTAGTACTAATGAAAATGTAATTCCCGATATCAGAAATAGACATTGTTACTAGAAAAAGTACATTCTTAATATCAAGAATTCACATTTTAAATAGTACAAATTTAATTAGCTATTGATATCAAAAATGCATCCCGTGAATGAAAAAAAGCTAAAATGGCTTGCCATAGCATGTCACATGTGTTTTAAATCATAAAAGCAATACTTAATACTTGATGGTTATTATTTACTGAGGGATGTGCATCCATATTGACCAGTATGTCCAGCCAATCAACATTTTAAATGCAATATAGCCTATAAATCAATAGTCAATGTCAATACATTGCTTTCCATCTTTTCCATCAGAGTTTTAACTAAACTGACTTGTGGACTAGATAATCATTGTCTTGTTTTAAAAGTATGTGCGTTTATAATGAGGAGTGCCATCACGACCATATTGTACTGGTCCCTCACAGATGTTTTGCTGGAAAGTGCTCGTTTCATTTCGTGCACGCGCATGAAGGCATGTTAACGCGCGATGCGGTTATCTTTTCCGAGCTGCAATTTATAAACAAACACCGTTGCCCTTTGTTGTTTATCAAACGTAATACATAGTTGTATTTCACTCCCACTTTTTTTTTTGTCAGGCACAAAAAGTCACAGAACACAGCAGTGGCCGGCAATAGCAAGCAAGACACAGACAGAAGATGCACTGCTGCTGGGTTACACAGACTAGAGAGACATGCACATCAACTTAACACAAGTCTGCCTGATTGCTGTTCCCACAATTCACTCTAATGGTGTTTTTTTCTCTCATTTCGTGACCAGAAGGATAGTTCCGCTTAAAGGGGTGGTAAAATGCCCTTTTCACAAGATGTAAAATAAATCTCTGATGTCCCCAGAGTGTGTGTGTGTGAAGTTTTAGCACAAAATACCCCACAGATATTTTTATATAGCATGTTAAAGTTGTCACTTTTTGGGGGTTAGCAAAAATGCACCGTTTTGTGCCTGGCCCTTTAAATGCAAATGAGCTGCCTCAGAGGGCAGGGTTTCAAGAGCTCTTGTGTGTTAACAGCTGCAATTACCTCACGCAGACACACTAAAATTACAGAAACGGTTCTGCCTTTAATGTCAGACAAAGATGGAGAGACTCAAGAAGAAGTGGCAACATGTAGAATGCAACAGGACGTCTCTGAATGGTTAGTTGATGAATTTATGTTGCTGATGTGGAGTTAACTATCTTCAATTAGCATATTCTGTCATGATAATCTGTAAATCGCTCGTGTAGGAACTGTTGTGAGATGCACACAGAGTGACTTTTTATTGCATTTGAAAAGAAGGATGCTAAAGTTTGAGCTGACTCACAAATGTACTCTTATACAACAACTTTTCCTCTTCTCAACATGGACTGCGTGTCCCAGGGCGGGGTTTATGTACATTTTAGGGTTGCTGATGTCACTAACCCGGGAGGAATGTCGTGTAGTCCCTACCAGCCGTTTGTAGTAGTCCTTTTCTTTGAAAGCAAATATCTCCCTTTGCTTTGAACTTTGAGCATTGTAACTTTGCAGATGTTGTTTATGCTCAAACAGCAACATTTCACACTAGCTAAAGTTAGAAAAGTGAAATCGTGTTTTACCACCCCTTTAATTTTCTCATCGATGTTGTAAACTTTGATTGAGGCTTTGACAGGAGCGGGAGTAATTTGCGGGGCGCTATAGTGTGCTATAGGACTGATCGGCTCTGCTTTTAAGGAACACCTCGGCGCTGTTTATGAATATATGTAACTATGTGCTGCACGTTTTCCTCACAATAACAAAATAAACAAACAATAAAAAGGGCAGCGAGAAAGCAGCAGTTAAGAAAGCATCTGATCATAGTGATTTGCACCAGGTTTGCAATTCACCGGCATCAAGTCGACAGATGAGGTAATTTAAATTACTCTGTTATGATAGTTTGACAATAGATTATATAGATCTCACTATGTGAGACTATAGTTTTAATTGTTGCATTTTCTTTGCATGATACATTGACATTACTGTACACAATGGTTCTTTCGGCATTATCCTAAACTTTTAAGAAGAGATGCCATCGGGAGCGCGCGTAATCGTCCCATCCTTTTTTCTGGCAAAAACGTCCTTCATACAAAAATCAGTCATACAGGGCAGGCTTTCATAGACAAACTAGAAATTGGGGGAAGGTTTTGTTTTTCGAATTCGTTCACACATTGGCAATAAAAAGCCATTAATAAATGAGAATTCTTAAAAATACCCTTAAAAACAGCTCGTAAACACTTTATCACACACAAAAAAAAATGTATAACCATTTCAGCATGAAAGTATATCATGCAATCATTTAAGACAATTACTCATTAGAACCTTTTTGGCATAAATTAAAGTGTTCTTTAATATTGAGTCAAGAACACAAGGGATCTATTAGAACCCCTTTGATCCCTTTTTTTCTTTTTCTTAAGAGTGTAGATTCAAGCCCATGAGCAGGAAGGTTCTTATACTTAATGAGTCACATTAGCATCCAGTCTGACACTAAATTATGTCATGGTGGTGAAGATCTCTTAGACACTGGGATAGTGTTAAGGACACCAGTGTTTTTTCCTGGGAGGCCATCGAGAATGGAATTACAGTTCAATGTGGACAGACGGTCAGCCAAACCCTGCTGCTGCATATTTCATATTATCCAAAATATGCACCACGCGCAACATGCTACTCGTCTTCAGTGACCTAGAATGTGCTTAGCAAATTAAGAAGAAAAACAAAAGCAGGGCACAAAATTACTATAATGGTTTCAGCGACATAATCTTACTTCATCACCACAGGAACGCTAATCGGGGATGAAAATCACTGACTGGCTTTGACAGTGATCTCAATTTAGAATGATTTTCTTTCCTACCGGTGTGAATAACGTGAGTGGATCATGGGTTTCTTACCACCTGCTGTCACAGAATAGATTCGTTCGAACACTATAATCATGTTACATATCATGTTCTAGACTGTACGCCACTGTGTTTTATGTGACTCATTTGGCATTTGCACTCGTATTTTTATTGTAAATTACACCAGCATAGTTGAGAAAAAGAATTCTGCCTTTGAAGATAATCAAATGCTGTTCATTTAAAGAAGCACAGATGCTTTTTTTTTTTTTACGATTCTTCAACAGCATTTGTGGCATAATGTTGATTATCACAACAATTATTTTGACTTGTCCCTTATTTTCCAAAAAAGAACGAGGCACTTATGAATATAAGTAAATGGGCAATATAAGTAGGCTACATTTTGACAATGTGACAATTCATTTTTGTATTACTCAACATTATGCCATAAATGTTGTTGATTGTGATTAACTTGTACTGAACTTACATTGGTTACACTTAAATAACCTATGTAAGTAGCCTATATAAATGGCATTGCATTAAACCAACTAGTGACTTGATTTTATAAGGTCAGTGCTTGAAACAGACAGGAGCACAAAAATGCACAACAGACATCATGTTTAATCTTAAAACCAGTGAAAGTATATCTGTTTGTCAATCTGCGACCAGTTGTGTGTGGCCGGCCTGGGGTCTTTGTAGGGCATGAGTAGGTTAGGACTAGAAAAGCAAAGGGTTTATTTTAGAGGAGATGTGTTTTGAGCCAGAAACGATGTAGAAGGTGCAGACAGCTTCGTAAGATATCGTTTCAGATCTACATGCCAACCACTCTGCTGTGTGTGTGTGTGTGTGTGTGTGTGTGTGTGTGTCTCTGTCCGTCTGTCCTCTCCTCTGTTGAATTAGGGGGCAGTAGGTCTCTGTGGAGCACACTTTTAGAAGCTGTGGATTCAATAGGTGCTATTCTTACAGGCTAATTACTCTCCCTGGCAAACGTTCTTTGATACAGAGCTTAGACTGGATTTTTGAGTTGGACTGTAGAGAACGGTGAAGACGGATGAATATGACACTAATGAACGAGGTGCTTTCAATACCATTGAGATATGTGCCAAGTGGCCTTCACCTTATGAACATTTACATTATACATTACAAGAACCATATTTTTGGTGTATAGGTGTTACAAACAGATCAGAGACTTCAAAATGCAGTTTTATTGGGACAATCCAGAATCATAATCCATATAAAGGTCAAACACATGGCCAAACCATACAAGTGAGTGTAACAGAGGCCAGCTAGTAGTTGCTGTGCGTGTAAACCTCACTCCTCTGATCTCAATAGGCGCTCTAGCGACAGATGCTAGAGGCTGCGGTCTTTAGCCTCCTTGTTAGAGCGCCTGACTCTCATGCCGGAGACCCGGGTTCGAGGCCCGCTCGGAGCGGGACCCGTGTGAAAGGGGTTACATGAGCAACAGGACAGAAAACACAGGCAAATGGGAAATCTAGAAAACAGGCAGAGGAAAAAAAAAAAAAACAGGAAGTCAGGATAACGCTCAGAAATGCCATGTAACAACATAAAAGACTCTGCATAGAATGAGTGAAAATACAGGGCTTACATAGGCAGAGTTAACAAGGGTAATGAGAAACAGCTGAAAGTAATGAAGCATAATGAGTTTGGGAAATGGGAAAATGCAGTCCCTGATGTGATGATAAAGACAGAAAGAGTGCCCTCTGGTGGCTATCATAGGCACTCCGGCTGGAAATTAATAGTCATTATTTTACCTGCTATACACACACACACACACACACACACACACACACACAGCGAGGATAAAAAATATATAAAGCAGCACAACTGTTTTCAACATTAATAATAATAAGGAATGTTTCCTGTACTCAAAATAAGCATACTAGAATGATTTCTGAAGGAATGTGACAAAAATAGAAAATATGTATTTTAAAATTGTAATAATATTTGATGGTATTTGTAGCAATACCAAACAAAAACCATTGGTTGCTTCCATTACCAAGATAGATCATGGTTTATAAAAAATAACTTTTATTTTTAATGAAAAACAGTAATTTAAAGACATTTTGAAATCATTGTAATAAATACAAGGTATGCCTTCATTCCCTGGACTGCAAAACTTTGCGAAACAGAAATGCGAAACAGGATTTCCACTAACAGTATACCGTAATTAGTGTTACTATAGCAACTGGTGAATATTTGTAAAGGATTAACATGATTAAGATTTAAGAAGTGTCTGAATTGTGGACAGAATTCAAGTAAAATTCTGAAATCAACAGACTCACACTGTACGCCACACAATCCGATATGAGTAGCGTCTGGGGCAGAGAGATTCTCTCCAGTGTTAAGTGTTGAAAATTGTAAGGCACGAGCCCCCCCGCTGCCAAGCCCAGCAGGAGAACGCTGACTATGATGTAGTGGGGTAGCAGCGGGATTACGCAAAGCCATAAAGGTGACAAGAATGTTTGAAACTTCCCATATCTTCCTATATGCCTCACACTTACACCCAGACGGACACCAAATCCAGCACCCTAGTGTCTAGCGGGCAGGATACAAAGTGTTTTGTCAACAAAGAGCATGGCAGCAGAGTGTTGTCTTCCAGAGAGTATGAGAGATGGCTTTAAATCAAACCCAGGCATGGTGTGATAGTACAGACAGCAGCTCTCACTTCTAAAACAGGCAGGGAATGTCTATCTCCCGCTAGTCATCAGAACAAACAAAGAGGCAGTAATGTGAGCCAAACAATGTCTGTTAATGTTCACCCCCTGTGCCCTGTGATTCCTCCTGCAGGCTTCTGTGCATTCACATGATGGCTGTTACATAAAGAATACAGCACAAGTACACTGTCATTTTTTTGTGTGCAGTTTTTTTTGTGTGTTAATTGTGAACTGTAAGTTACCTTATCGTTCAATATGCATATTATATTTAAAAAGCATATGCATGTTTTTTTTGTTGGTAAAAGACAAAACAGTAAAAAGGATGGATCATAAGTCTCTGCATGATGTATTATATTATATTGCATTTGATTTATATAGCTATGTTGCTTCCTATGTTATCAGTTAGAGGATAAATTGAGAATCATGATTTTTTTTTTGTTTAAAGCAGATATCACGACAAAATGTTAATTGCTGCAGTCTGTTTAAAAAATATATTTAATTAATTTGTATAAAAAAATTGTTTTTAATCTGAATGAATGATTGATTCAATGACTCACTCACTCATAAAGACTTCACTTGTTTTATTACAGGATGAATCAGCATTTTTGAACGAATCTCTTGAATGAATGATTCAATGACAAATACATTTTTTTAAATTGGCATTTAGAAATAAGAACGCATGGGTGCTTGAATCAAGATTGCGATCTTTTAACTATAAATCATGCAGCTCTATTGTGTACTTTAGGGTATTTTATGTTGTTTAGTTAATGGTAATTGTGTTAGTTATGGTGCTGATGGTGTTTTCTTCCTTGTGTGGGTGACATAGAAAGGCCACATTTGATGAACCTTGTGGTCCATTATTTTAGACCTGGCTTATTATGATTGTTCAATTATTCAGTATCCTTTATATGTACTGAACAACTAAACAATATATCCTGCAGCCAATGAGATTGCTTGATCAAAATTGAAATCGTCTGGTTCATTTTTTGCTGTAAGCTAGTCCTGCAGTGTGCAGGTTCCTCTGAAAGCCTCCACCTCCCCCAGCTCCACCTGCCTAGATCTGCTACGGGATTGATGTATGTCTGTTTATGCAGCAGCAGCTTTTCTTAAATGCTCACAGCAGCGTGTCTGTGTATCTCTATAGCAGCAGTGTGTTGAGTAGTGAAGCGCACAAAGATGTCTAGGTCGGCCTATTTCACCATAAAAAACGAAAAGAAAAACCTAAGGAATTCTATTTCACTTTAAGAAAATAAAGCCACCAATATTTTTTTACATTGAGACATTTCCGAGCATAACACAGAGAACCCTGTCCACTGACATTTTTTTATAGACTTTTTCTTCTTGCAAAATACAATCTCTTATTTGTCTTTTGATTTGGTGGTGAAATATGACTCATGCATTTTAATCAACATTCAACTTTAAAAACAAACCGAAGAACTTGATATGTGATGACAGTCACTGCCATTTGATCCATGAGTGACTCCGCAGTGCCGTTGAATATTTATAGCGATCGGCCTGTGAATGTTATGAGTGTAGGTAATGAAGTGTGAAGATCTGTGTGTGATGACAGCAAGAGTACGAAAGGACAGCTCACATTATTAAACTGAGCAGTGTATCCTTGACCGTAAAACTTTCATATGCTCAAATATTTGCTGATTTTGCTCGTTTAAGATGTCCTTTCCAACGACAGTGTGAGGGATTCTATAGAGGAGTGTAAAGTTACTGTTCGATAGAAATTGACTGTACAGACTTTGCATTGGTTTGCATTTACTGTGGAAAAATAAAACTGAAAATTAACATAAAAAGGCAATTTAATAATAATTTCACATAAATTAAATATCGTAATTAAATAAAGCCACCATGAAATCAAATCACCAATTCTTATTTTTATGGAATATTGCAGTATTTATTATAAATGATTTATCTGTGCACATCTTTTTATTTATTTATTTATTTATTTATTTATGTGGACTCGTAATCTTTAATAAAAATACTCCCCCCCCCCCACCCCACCACACACACACACACACACACACACACACACACACACACACACACACACACACACACACACACACACACACACACACACACACACACACACACACACACAACTTGCAGTGACATCTCATCTCTTCTCTGATGACGTGTTCACTAGCGTGAGGGCTGGACAACCTGTCACTCACATGAGATCCACCAATAGTAAACCATAATGATCCTATCTATTCCAAAATCAAGTCCCACCCTACATTTTTTCAAAAAGCCATTTCACTTGGACAAAGCCTACATCAAAAAAGGGAAGAAAGGACTAACTTGCGTTTCATGTCAACTTTGATAAATGATAATGATAAGTCAGGAGCCTCTTTACATTTTTCTATGAAGATTCATATTTGGGAAAGTAAATCTGTTGAATGGACAATTATGATACATGTAAATTTCCTTTACACACATTTTTTTTTTCTTTTAATAGCTAGTTTTTTCATACAACATTTTATCTTTTACAAGTTTTATACCAGGACATCTGTAATACAGTTTGGGAATAATACAGTTACATTTGCAAATCCTATTTATACATCTTATAGATTTGCATAACTTTTTCAATATGTCTGTAAAAGTCCATAGTAAGCTGTCCTCCATCAATCATACAGGGGGATATCAGTAATGTTCATACCATGTCTTGTGACCAGAACCCTCTGAAGACTCATGAGTGACCGGAAAATAGTTTGTTTTCACTATCAGTTTTCACTATATCATATAAAAAGAGTTAATGATTTGTCAAAATTATCATTAAAAATCAAGCCCATTACATGTTCAACAGATATTTTATATTTAGAGAATAATATACATGCCATCTGTACACTTTCACAGGCACTTTTTATAGGCAGTATGGGTTGGGAAAAAAAAAATATAATGATGATAATATTAACCATCCATCATTTCTAACCACCCATGTAGACGTTTTGTGAACAATGCAGACTGTAACACCATGTGCTTTAAATGCAGAACAAACAACAACAGTGTCATCTAGTGGTAGAACATGAACATTGGTAGAATATCACCTAAATATTTTATGAACGTTTGTGATATTTTTGTCATTATGTCATTCCGTTTTTCTTGAATTATCCTTTATATGAGGTGATATTGGCAAGATATGCAGCAATGTGCCAAATTTATTGGGTCATTGATTGTATGTGATTTTTAAGATATTATAATGATTATTTTTAAAGATAAATAGATATTTAAAGTCAACTGGTCTGATGCAGTTTGATCCCCCCCCCTCTCTTTTTCCTACACTATCCAAAAAGCCATGCTCCCCACTCCAGTCCAGTAGGTGTCAGAAATGCACCTTATGTCTGTTTGCCAACCACCACAATGCAAAAGCAGGTGTACTACTGCAAAAAAGTCAGCAAGGTGAAGCTCCAGGAACAAGATTGAGCATCCCTGCAGTTTTTACAGGAACAGTTACAACCAAATATCCTGAAGATAAGTGCTTTGATCATGGATGGATCCTTGGGATACTTGAATCAGCAACTTTGTTGATCATACAGGACATTACCTGCAATCAGAGTCATGGGCTGCATCGAAATAGCATACTCCCCTACTATTTAGTTGGATGAAAAATAGTATGTGACAAGAGGAGTATGTCTGAATTCACAGTTCTCATAAAAGAGTATAAAAATGTCCCCGGATGACCTACTCCTGCTTCTGGCGAGATTCTGAAGTGCACATTTGATAGACACTTTACTATCCCATGAGGCCACGGGAGAGGATTTAAATGGCTGTGAAGCGACGCAACTGAACCGTAGTACACAATACATGATAATGAAAACATAGCGAATGTAGTACGTTTGAATTTAAATCTTTCTATACACATTCATATTATATAGATTTGTACATACTTTTTTAATGGTCGCAAAGTAAGTTTCAAACCACATGTAGTACTTACTATACAGTATGCGATTTCGGAGCGATGGTCATTTGTGTTTATGCCAATTTACCTCATGATACTTGCCTTAGATGGGAAGAATCTGATTTAAAAAAACAACAACAGTGAACTAAATTTGTGGCCTCCTCTCTTCCTCCCCATTCAGGCATCACCTGATGCTGACATTTCAAAAAGAGGAAGTCCATTCAGTGAATGCTTATATGTGTCGGGAAAGTAAAACATGAAAGTTTCGGTTCCCCAGAAAGAAGAAGTTTACCGGCCTTTTACTGGAAAAGACCCTCCCACTCCACCTAGACTTCAGTTCCACATATTTCACATACAATAGAAAGTCTCAGCGGGCTTTATTTACACCACCGGATGGGAAATAAAAGGTCAGAAATGTCAATGTGTGATGACACTAGATGAGTGAATTTGCTTGTTATTGCCAACAGTTTACAACATCATTTGGGTTGCTCTCAATTTTCTGTTTTGTTTGGCTGTGATTGTTCAAACTCTTCCAGTCTGTCCATTTCCTGTTAAGATTCTGATTTCACAACAGTTTGGATTCAGACACTTTTATCCAAATTGGTTTGCAGTACATTAAATGTGTACTGTGTTTACTGGGAATCAAACCCATATCATTGATGTTGCCAGCAACAGACTACAAAGTTACAACACAGGCCAACAACAATGACGCCCACCTTCCTGACAAGCTAAACAACTTCCACGCACGGTTTGAAGCCCTGAACAACGTGCAGGCATTCAAGTCCACACCCACCCCTGAAGAGCAGGCGCTGCATCTGGACCTGACGTGAGGAGGACACTATCCAGAGTCGACCCATGCAAAGCTGCAGGTCCGTACAACATACCAGGGAGAGTGCTCAGGGACTGTGCTGACCAGCTGGCAGGTGTCCTTACAGACATCTATAACATCTCCCTGAGCCAGGCTGTGGTCCCTGCGAGCTTCAAAAAGACCACCATCATTTCTGTCCCAAAGAAGTCAGCAGTGACATGTCTCAATGACTGCCGCCTGTTGCACTGACTCCCATTACGATGAAGTGCTTTGAGCGACTGGTCAAGAGACATATTCACTCCTCCCTCCCCAACTCACTAGACCCCCTGCAGTTTGCATACCGTCCCAACCACTCTACTGATGACGCCATCTCCTACACCCTGCACTCTGCTTTATCACATCTGGACACTGAGGACGCATACGTCAGAATGCTGCTCATCGACTTTAGCTCAGCTTTCAATACTATCATCCCCCAGCAGCTAGTAAGGAAACTCTCAATGCTGAGTCTCAGCACCCCAACCTGCATTTGGATTCTGGACTTCCTGACAGAGAGACTACAGTCAGTGCGCATCGGCAGCAGAACTTCAGATGCCATCACGCTGAGCACAGGTGCCCCCCAAGGCTTCGTGCTCAGCCCACTGCTGTTCACGCTGCTCACCCACGACTGCACTACCAAGTCTGAATCCAACCTTATCATCAAGTTCACAGATGACACAACTGTAGTGGGCCTCATCAGTGGCAACAATGAAACAGGATACAGAGAGGAGGTGGAACTACTGTTAAGCTGATGACACAACAACAACTTATCTCTTAATGTAGATAAAACAAAGGAGATGGTTGTTGACTTCCGTAGAAGGCAAAGATCATAGGGGTCTCCCTCCCACCAATCAAGACATCTTCCGGACACGCGGTGTGTGCAGAGCCTTGCCATTGTAAAGGACCCCTCACACAGTGTGTTTGTCCCTCTACCATCAGGCAGGAGGTTCTGCAGAACTGGTGAGGTTTTTTCCCATTTGTTAGGTGAACTATCCCTTTTGCTGTTTTTGTTTGTTAATGACAGTGTTAACTTCCAAAAACATTTTATTAATCAGTATTTGTGCCCCCCCCCCCACTATAAATATCTATATACAAAATGAACAATATAACAACATCTCGAAACAACATCTAAAGAAAAACAAGATAACTTTATTTCTTTTTATTAGCTTTTTGCTGTTGGAATTATGCATTTGTTGCAGGTATTGCCAGCAGGGAGTGCTACATCACATCTAATGATAATAATAAGCCTGTTCTTTATATTTACACAATCTAATAATTCCTTTAGTCTAATTCTTAGTCATCACATTTCAAACCTCATGAGCACATGAACTTTTACTGTGTCCTTTCCCGAATATTTCATGTTTTTCTAGTAATGTTCCTGTCCACCTCCCTCACGCCGCTGTACATAACATTCCTCCGCTGAAACTTAACAGATTCTGTGGAATTGCCCGGGAATTCTCCTTCCTGTCTAATATGACTCTGTGTTTGTTCCGAGAACAATTTCTTGATTTTTTGGGGGAATTTATGGGGATTTCTGGCATCTGGGGTGGACCTTTTGACCATTTTAGGGAAATTAAAAAATTATACATGCAGCTGAATGTACACTTTGGTCAAGCATGTTGTATTTTTTTGTATTGCTGGTTCATCTTGTAGTAAAAGTCTGAAATGCTCTTGTGATGCCAGACCGGAGAAAATGGTTCCCATGGTAACAGTGGAGTCTGGCTTCCACCCAAACCCTGCACTTTGCTAAAACAGACAGAGCATTCTGGGATATAATACATCAAAACTACCACCATCACCTTACCTAACCCTGCCTCCCACTCCCACAGCCGTTTAGGAGAGAAGAGGAGCTTGAGTAACTGCATCAATGTGTTATATTTGGAAATAGTATCCATCATCATTCAAGCATTTTAGAATCACATACATTTTTTGAGTTCATTGCTTCTCAACTGGTTTTGCTTCAGGATGCAGATTTTACTGTACGTTTGAAATTAAGAGGTTACAAGAATTTTTTATTGTACAAAATTGAAGACACATGTCTTTAAAATGAGTTCATTAAACTGCCATGAACTAAAGTTGAGTGCATTTTCATTTGAGGGTTTTATTTGTAAACGTCTCTTGAATTGTGACGGTTTCATGCTTTTGCCATCCAATAAATCACCATACATGTTTTTTGCTCCTTTTTAAAAGTTCTTTAACACATTAGGCATGCACAGTATATATGTACCTTATTGTTATCTGGCTTTACGTTTCTTTCAATTGGTATCGCTCGACCATTAGGCCTACATAAAAAAAATTATAATAATACGTTTTATAAGAAGTCTCTTATGCTCACCAATGCTGCATTTATTTAATCAAATGTACAGTAAAACAGTAATATTGTGAAATGAAAATAACTGATTTCTGTTTAAATATATATTTAAATGTAATTTATTCCTGTAATGCAAAGCTGAATTTTCAGCATCATTGTTCCAGTCTTCAGTGTCACATGATCCTTCAGAAATCATTCTAATATGCTGATTTGCTGCTCAAGAAACATTTATTATTATTATCAATGGTAAAATTGTAGCAACATGAAAGACGTTACTGTATCTTTCGGACAATTGAATGCATAAGTATAAAATAAAAGTATTCATTTCCTTAAAAAAACTAATCTTATCGACTCAAAACTTTTAAACAGTAGTGTATATATCAGCTGATTTTGGATATTTATTTGAGCATGCTTTTTCCATTCATACATTTAATTTACATTACCTTTGTCATGATCTTTATCATAAGTTAATCTTAACAGACAAAAACAAATGGCAAATATATATAAGATGTCTGGCAAATATAATCACAAAATGTTTTTTTTATATATATATATTGTACATTGTAATATTGTGATGCTTAAATTCACTTCTAGCATTTATTTATTTTGAATCTGTGCATTCCTAAAGTCTAACTGTGCACAATTATATGGTTTGCTGCATTTTATGATTTGCATTTAGCATTATTTTTCTTGCTGCCTGCAACCCACCGTATGAGAAAGTTTTATAGCATTATGTCCATGTATCTTCGAGTAGTCCTCTCTCCAGTATGATGTGTAGCCCATGTGACCACTGTGGTTAGTCATCATAAGCCTGGAGAGAATTCATTGACCGACAAGTACTATAATCATTCTATGATCATCACAAGATCAAAACACTCTGTAATTTGGAAAAAACGGGCTGTTTGTTGCCAGTGATTTCAAGCATGTTATTCCTGTTGAGGAAGTTCTGAGAAACAGGCCCTTCTGTGCCTCAGCTGATCAATAGATGGCGCCGTAGAGCGAATGAACTCTGTGCCTGCTTGGCACATCAACACCGTACAGGTCGTGTGAATCTGGCGTCATCTCAAAGCGCTCTGAATCTGTCATTCACTGTGTAGCTACAAAGATTTTTTTGTTTTATCTGTTCCGCGCTGAAAAGGAAACCGGTAAGAAGGAAGTGAGGTCTTTTAATCCTTCCATTGTTTCATGTTAGTATTGTTTTGAACATTTCCACATTCCCTTATAAGGCTCTGTTTCCTACTTTGAAAACTAATGACAAAAAGACATCTTGCAGTCAGTTAATCTCATTATTATGCAGGATTTTATTTATTTTTAGACATCTATGAATATCTTTCCTAAGACGTAATGAGTGTGGCAGTGTTTGATGTGTCAATACCTCTTGCCCTTTAAGAAGCCCTTTAGCTTTGCTCATGTTAAGGTTCATAAGGAAGGTCAACCTTTTTTTCAGATGCTGAAAACAGCAAAGGTGTCAGTTTTCATTTCAGAGTTACTTTCAAATCCCACCTCACTCTGTTTGTGTTATCTTTTAATACCTTATCGGGTCTCACTTCATTATGCGGCTCTCTGGAATACTTGATTATGATTGGTTAATGGCAGCATTCTGCTGACTTCTGTAATGTGTTCTGTAATGGTGGTCTGAGTCAGGGTTGTGCAAAATTCAGAATTAAAGAAAGGGCTCCCTTTCAGTTCATGATTTTGAATTTAATTGGCCACGCCCCACAGGAAGGTGGCATTGGAATTTGGATTAGAATGACAGAAAGAGGATTTCACTGATATGTAATTCAAATAATTCAAATACAGGTAATGCATTCTGAGAAATGCCTTCTGTTTGTTACCTCAATTCAAATTAAAAAAATGTATTGGAATTTAAGGCTTTCTCAATGCAATTCTGAATGGTGCACAACCTTGGCTATCATCTTAGGCAACTTAAACAGTTGCTGTGCAAGTTACATCTCTCATTACTCCACTTTCTTTTTTCTTCCACATAATTTTGACTCAATTTATCCCCTACTGACTGAAATCACTATTTAATGTAAAAAAAAAAAAAAAATCTCTCTCTCTCTATATATATATATATATATATATATATATATATATATATATATATGGTAAATTGGCAAATAAAATAAATCCAGTTTAGGATGATCAGGACGTAGAAGCAGAGAGCATAAATTGAAAAATGGCGATGCGTTTCAAGATGTCATCAAATCAATCTTCCTCCATTTTCTTTAATCTAAGAGAGAATCTGAAGAATCTGTGGTTTTTCATGACACATTTGTTCTTAATGGAAAGGCGTCTTAAAGACGAACATGGATTGAGAAAGACAAAAAGCTACAGAAGGTGCTCTGTAACCTTTTGGTTCCACGAACGGCCTCTCTGAACTCTTTCTGTGACCTCAATTTCATCCTATATCTGTGGTCTCTTTGGACGCCCCAGTCATCTGTAATTGGTTTTGACAAGTCTCTGTTTTCAGTGTGTGGGAGCACGCTGTCTTTGGTGTACCATGTCCATGAGGTTCATGGGAAGAAGCTAGCAAAGCCCGGCCCAAATCTGAACCCCCCTCATGTCTCCTCCTCTCCAATCTAGAGCCATTGGCTGGGATCTCTGCGGTGGAATGCTGCCCTCCCCTTGAGTTCACCCTCCCGCCCATTAGGAATTCCAGCAGGGCATTGTGGGTGGGATGAATGGGGTCAGACCCAAGGAAACAAAGTAGGAAGTTTTCACAAGAGTGTAGCCTTTGTTAAGGACTGCTTGTTTTTGTTTTATCCAAGTTTTATCCAAGTCCCCTGACCAGCAAATAATATTTAACAGAAAAAGGTTTAAATCTTTTCAGCATTTTCATTCTTCATGCAAAAACTTTTGTTATACTTGAGCATATTTGCTTTAAAATGTTCAAATATTTGTTCACTATCTATCTATCTATCTATCTATCTATCTATCTATCTATCTATCTATCTATCTATCTATCTATCTATCTATCTATCTATCTATCTATCTATCTATCTACCTATCTATCTATCTATCTATCTATGAAAAGTGTTTAAAACCCTCATTTTTTATTTTTGCAAATTTTTTTTTTAAGCATATCCAAATCCATTCCTAAATTAGTTTACCTTTAATAAAGCAGTTTAAGGAAGTAGATTGGCGCCACTTTCCTTCTTGGGGCATCGGGTTCAACTGATGCAAAGCATTTGTACAATCTATCGAAAAAAACTGCCATTCATTTATTGTGTGACGTATTGGTATCAGTGCGAGATCAGAGACTAGTCGGTGTGTTTTGGTCTCACACTGAGTCAGTATGTTGCATTCTGTGTGTGGCGCGGGACCCTCGCTCCTCAGGATGCTTTTGTGAGGGCCTCCAAAGAGGCCAAGTTCACAGAGACACAAAAGCGGGTAAAAAAACCAGAGGGAGTGGGGTGATGGGGCAGCTATCAAAGGATATCAGCACATTCTTAGAGCCGCTGCTTGCTAATGCATTGTGATTTGAATAGCAGAGCGGGTGAATGAAATGAAGACTTGTAAAGAAGATGAAAAACTGAATTTGATAATGCATGTCAGGCCTTGTGGAATTCCAGATGCTTTTGAAATAACTGAATGGGGAATCGGTTGTGTGAAATCGTAAAATAAAAAAGATCACATGCTTTGTCTGGTTTTAAGAAACTTAGTGGGAGCTGTTAGAAAGATTGCAAAATCATAAAAGCGCTGTAAATATATTTAATCCATATATCGCAAGTGTATTAGCAGATAAAGGGCTCTATTTTCAAACTCAATCAGCTCTTTTCATCCACTTTTCTTCAGACAGGCTTGTATCTCTCTCTCGCTCTCTCTTTTTTTTTTGTTTGGGAGTGGGTGAAGAGAGCAAGAGGGCCCTAAATCAAATAAACATCACAGCCATGATTGCTTCATCTCTGCTTTCCAAGAAAACCAGACATCCAGGCTGAGAATAAACTCTATTTGCATTGTCTCTTCCGGCCGTGGACCTCTAAGTGTCTCTTATTGAATCTTTTCTCATTAGAGAGCTGGACCAGCAGAGATGATGCTGCTATAGACAGCACTCAACTAAAGCACTTATATTCAGATATACGTATATATATATATATATATATATATATATATATATATATATGAACACTACACAGTGTTTTGGATCTGTAATAGATTCCTTACCCCTCTTGTGTCTCTTGTTGTTACAAACCTTGCTGTTTATGGCACTGATCTTGCGGGCTCATTAATTATGGATGATATGTTGGTGTCCTGCATCCTGATTTAGTCATAATGACTAAGTTATTTTCGTTGTGATGGGAGGAGAGATCTGCTTTGCAATCTCTGCTCAGTTGACAACCTATTTTGCTTTTTTACAGTCAACAATTCTACAATAGCAAGATGTATAAATATGCCTCTGATTAGCATATGACAAATGCCTTCCCTTAAAATACCATTGTAACTAGTTTATGGAAAGTGTTGTAGTTAATTTACATAATAAAAATGTGGTATAATGAAAATATGACAAAGAGTTTGACAGCTTCTTATTTAAAGATCCCATATTAATTAGTGCTTGAAGCTTCTTTATTCCTAAAAAAAATAGGGTTTGTTCTAAACCTCAAACTTTGATTATTAAACTTCAGCAATGAATTAAACATGAATCCCTTAATGCACATATTCCATTCAGACTTTTTGTAAATCATTTCATATTAATTTTCATTGATAGAATGTTAGATTTTACTGCTTGCATATTGAATTTTAATTACCCTTCTTAATTGCTCTTTATTGAATTGTGATTGGTCTTGTTTTCTTTGCATATTTTTAATAATTAATAGCCACTTATACACTTCACAGTGACTGTGTTGATTTCCATGTGCAGCTGATAGAAAACAAGTTTACATGACATCAGCAAACTGACACTGACAAGATAATTAAAACAGAATAAAATAATGATCAACAGTCATTATAGTCACCATTTGGCAGAAACTATGGTTTCCATGGTCATTTTTTGTGAGGTTTAAATTAAACTATGAGATTGGTGTTTTAACACAGATGCAATTGGAACCAAAGTGTCTAAAGAAAGATACAGTTACTGATATTTCTTAACCATATTGTTAACTGGACAGAATTTGAGCAAAACTTGGCATCAAATAAGGACAAAAATGCTTGGTTTCAGCCTCCAAACAGCGAAAAGACCTTCAGTTTTGGAGGAGGCCAAACCACCTGCCAGCATTGTCTGTCTCCATGCAGTGAGGGGGAGCAGAGCATGATGGGAGGTGGGATGGTGGGTAGATTTAGTTCTCACAGGCTTCATTCTCTCAGAATTCCCGCCAACACCCCATCTACGCACACTCACACACTCCGCAATGCTGTTTCACGGCCATTGCCCTTCAATACAGACCTGTGGAATGAGGGTGGTCAAGATGAGAGAGAGAGAGAGAGAGAGAGAGAGAGAGAGAGAGAGAGAGAGAGAGAGAGAAGAGAGAGAGAGAGAGAGAGAGAGAGAGAGAGAGAGAGAGAGAGAGAGAGAGAGAGAGAGAGAGAGAGAGAGATTGGTCAGAATGTGTGTGTGGAAAAGGATTTTTTTAGGTATATTTACAGTATTATTTTTGAAGGCCAAGGAGAAAATAAGTTCTGTGACAACAAAGTTTATGATTCTTACATGCTTTGTTCATCATGATAATATTCACAAACGAGCACAACTTTTATAAAGTTTGAAGCCTAAATACAATTGCCAGAAGTAAAAAGCTACATGATAGATTTACACAACGGTTGCATGACTTCAACATCACCACCAATACGCTTCTGTTAACTCTTTCAGTCTTTATTAGTAAAACATTTTCCCTTGAAATTTGAGTTAGAATAGTTTGCAAGAGCACGGTTATAAACACAATGAGGGTGTGAAAGTGAACAAATGAGTAGATGAGTTTTCCTGTTCGATGTGATGTTTAATGTCCCTGAAAACCTCTGTAGTCCCATTTAACCACTTTTTAGCAACCACCTTTTTCACAAGGGGGTATTATTGATGTCTTTTATGTCATAGAATAAAACTTATATATCTTATATCCAAATATCCAGTATTATGCTACATACAGTATAGGCTTTTCTGTGTTCCCAAATGCCCCTTCCTCAGGAGCGATCCTATATTTGTGGAGATATTTTGAAGAACTCCCTTAAAAGCCTAAAAGGTCTTAGCAGCATCTGTAACTCTGTAACAGAGAGAGAAAGAAAGAGAGTGAGCATTTGGGGGTCATCATAGATCTAGCTGGTCACATTAGCTTGTAACAATGTGTATCTGAAGTGCTTAACTCATATAGGAGCGCCACTGTCTCCCTTCACAATAGCTTAGATCAGCGGTGCACAATACTACGGTCTCACAGAGGGCAAAAGATGGGCCAGAGATGAGAGCGTGGCAGTTACCTCTTCCTTTCTCCCTCTGTCTCTCTGTGCGTTCGCCTTTACGGTCCCCTGTGGGGATACTCCCATGCATCACTGCACAATATCTTCCCTCATTATTTTTCCATTCCACGATTTACCACTTTCTCCTGTCTAATGAGCTCCATGTTGGTGTCCCAGTAATTCAAGACATTTACGTTTTTTGAATCCTGGTAAATGGACTTTAATGAAACCTATTTATTGCTTCACTTGCATGGCACATTCTTTAACATAAAACATATGAGTGTTTAATTGGACACATTAAGGGAAAGAAGTAGTTCATACAGTTTTTAATTGTTTTAAAGGAGTTTTTTAAGAGTGAATTGGTGCCAATGGTCACATGACTCATATTTAGATGACTTAATGTTTGCATTTATTCTCATCACAGTCAAAAACATTGCAAACAACTAACTTTCTTTCTTTCTTTCTTTCTTTCTTGCTTTCTTGCTTTCTTGCTTTCTAGTTTTAATATTATTTATATTATATTAGTTTAACTGTTTTTTGTTTGTTTAATTTAATTTATTTATTTATGCATTCATGCATTATTTGAACTACTTTTAGGGTGTTTTCTTTTTAGTTTTTTTGTTTTCTTAACAACTTCAGTCAGTTAATTTTAATGGAATTATGAAAAAATGGAAAAGACATTGAACATCACTTTTTGTGTTCCACGAAAGTAGTAGTAATGCAGGTTTATAAAGAGAGAATAAATGATGCCATGGTTATAATATATTACATTGTCATGTAAAACTATATTTTTTAATAATTAAAATAGCATTAATAAACACTAGCTGCATTAATGAAATGTAATATTAAACTCCCTGACGTAACCTACTGTAACTAACATAAGAAGCCACATGCATCTATTTAAATGTCTATGAGTCACAGAGAAGCTTATGTAAATTATAAAATGATTTTACTTATAAAACAATCATTTTAGGAATACATGAAGTGGTGCATTTTAAGGTGATTTTAGTGTCTTAAATATAATCCCAATTTAGTTACTAACATTTACTGTAGCATTTTCACATTGGTTTACTGTTACGGACATTTTTACAGCACTTGTGTATTATTTTTTACGACTATGACAAGAATGGATGTTTGTTTAATCTAACTAATTTTCTCTTTTTCTTGAGGCCTCCTCACACCCATTTAGTGTGTGTGCTCATAAAGAGAACACTAATGGTTTTTGCTCCTTGTCCCCATGCCCTTCCCAAACCCTAATCCCAGCGCAATAATGAGCTGTGTGTGTGTTTGTGTCTTGAGGGGGATGGGATCCTGTTCCTGTTATTGTTAACTACAGTCGCCCCCATTGAACCCTTTAGCTCAGTCCATATCAATTGTGTTTTTGAGATTTGGTCACCTCAAACAGTTTTTGAGGCTTTGCATCTGTATAGATCCTTCATTAAATGCGACACATTTAAAGTTTGCAGGTTGTCTTGGGATTTCCATCAAACTATCAGTGGGCCACCCCGATGTCAAGAATCGTGTCTCGGGGGACTTGTAAAAATAGATCTCATCTCATATTTCTTATCAGCGCTGTGCAGAAATGCCCCAGTTCAAAACAGAGATCTGTGTGTCATATGATTTCCTTCACAATTAGAGCGGTGTTGTAGATTATCGGAATTTGGGTAATGAGAAATGCTCATGGGAATGTTGGCGTCAAACATTTAAGAGAACAGAGCAGCTGCTAAAACACACACACACACACACACACACACATCATCATCACAATCACATGTATGCGATCTGTAGAGAGTAAGTGAGTGTGTTTGACAGGCTGCAGGGTGTCACTGCCTACACGTGCTGTGTCGTCCCGTGAGAAGTGTGTGGTCATGTGCTTTAAAGGAAAAGGACTTCAATTGTGATTCAAAGGAATCGGAGAACGGCCACTGGATTTACAAAAGCCCTGCGGGCTACAGTATTCATAGCGTCACCCTCATCAATTTACCATTTTCCTCATGCTTAACCTTTACTAAATAAGCCATGTGACGTGTGCTTGTGCATGTGAACTTGTGTGAATGAAAGCATGGTGGATTTAGAAAGTTTGCTGTTGTATAAAAGATTTAATGAATCGTGACAAATGGTCCGTTTATTGATGATTACATAGGCTTGACTCCAGAACCTGCATGTGTAAATAACATTTCAAGGCATATTAGACATGCTACTGATTTATAGGCTCATACAATATGGCAAAAAATCTTTTTAATTAGTATTTGTGTCTTGCTTTCCTGTAAAATAGTAAATAAATTGCTTAAGATTGTTATGAATTCTGTCTGTTTCCCCGTTCTTTGTGTTTTTGGTTTAGTCCTGTTTCCCGCTCCCCGTTAAGTCTATTAGTCTCCCCAGGTGTCTCAGATTAACCACAATCCCTTGTTTTCCTGTTTAGATCGTTTGCCCCTGTATTTAAGCCCTGTGTTTCAGTCCAGTCTTGGTGAGTTCTTGTACGTCAATGTGTGATGTTGTAGCGTTGATGTTGGGTGATCTGTTCCTGAGTCCTGTTCCCTGTCTTAGTCCTCGTCACGTTTAGAGTTTGTTTAATAAAGTGTGTGCTGCAAGTGGATCCTGCTTCCTTGCTTCAACCACCATCATTACAAAGATGCTGTGTAAGATTTTACAATTTGCATTCAGAAATTATATCTTGGATTATTTTAATTCAATTCAACTCAATTCAATTCAAATTTATTTGTATAGCGCTTTTCACAATACATATTGTTTCAAAGCAGCTTTACAGAAAGTGCATTTCAGAAATGTACGTAAAAAATACAGTTAGTTAATCATCATGTATTAATTTAGGGCATAACATATCGCCGGCGTTGAGTCGTCTCTTCACAGGCGTCGAGTCGTCTCATCGCAGGTGTTGGGGACTCAGAAGTCTCCGTGAGAGGCTGGATACAGACTGTAGCTGAAGAACGCTATTTACCTCGGGACTAGCGTCCCGAGATAACAGCAGAAAAGCAGATGGGAAATAATTAGCGTAGCTGCTGTTCATAATATTAATGCATTCGATCTGATTCAACAGTAGTATAAGAGGCAAGCATTATGTGAATGCTTGGCTGAAGAGATGCGTCTTTAATCTAGTTTTGAACTGGGAGAGCGAGTCTGAGCAACGAACAGTATCAGGAAGGCTATTCCAGAGTTTAGGAGCGAAATGCGAGAACGCCCTCCCTCCTTTAGTGGATCTGGATATCCTAGGAATGACCAGAAGCCTCGAATTTAGGGATCTTAAAGAACGCGATGGATTGTAGGGCGATAGAAGGTCCATTAAATATACAGGAGCTAGACCATTTAGGGCTTTATAGGTCAGTAATAGTACTTTGTAATTGATACGGAACTTAATAGGTAACCAGTGCAGAGATGATAAAATTGGTGTTATATGATCATATTTTCTTGACCTAGTAAGAACTCTAGCAGCTGCATTTTGCACTAACTGTAGCTTGTTTATTGAGGATGTAGGACAACCAGCTAATAAAGCGTTACAGTAATCTAGTCTTGAGGTCATGAATGCATGAACTAACTTTTCTGCATCAGAAACAGATAGCATGTTACGTAGCTTAGCAATATTTCTAAGGTGGAAGAAGGCTGTTCTTGTAACATATGAAATATGATTTTCGAAAGACAAGTTGCGGTCTAGTATAACACCCAGGTCTTTTACTGTAGTGGATAAAGTAACTGGACATCCTTCTAAATTAAAGTTGTATTGTACAAGGTTTTGTGGGTAGTTTTTTGGACCAATAAGTAATACCTCCGTTTTATCTGAATTTAATAGCAGGAAATTACACGTCATCCAGCATTTTATATCTTTAAGACACTCTGTCAATTTAGATAAGTTAGTGTTTTCATCTGGTCTTGATGAAATATATAATTGAGTGTCATCAGCATAACAGTGGAAATTAATTCCATGTTTTCTTATAATATTACCCAGTGGCAGCATATATATTGAGAATAGCAGAGGGCCTAACACCGATCCTTGCGCCACTCCATAGTCTACTGACGTTATCTTCGCTTTTTCACCATTTAAACAGACAAAATGGTAACGGTCTGATAAGTACGATCTAAACCAGCTTAATGCCTGTCCCTGAACACCAGTGTAGTTTTGTAGTCGATCCAAGAGTATTTTATGATCTATAGTGTCGAACGCAGCGCTAAGATCGAGTAGAACTAGTATTGAGATACAGCCTTGGTCAGAAGCTAAAAGTAAATCATTTGTAATTTTAACTAGCGCAGTTTCTGTGCTATGATGCGGTCTGAATCCTGACTGAAATTTTTCATAGATATCATTTTCTTGCAAGAAAGAGCACAATTGAGCGGACACAATTTTTTCTAGTATTTTAGATATAAATGGAAGATTTGAAATGGGTCTGTAATTTGCTAAGTTATTTTGATCTAATTGCGGTTTCTTAATAATAGGTTTTATTACTGCCAGCTTAAATATTTTTGGAACATGACCTAAAGATAAAGACGAGTTAATAATATTGAGAAGAGGCTCTTCCACTACAGGTAACACTTCTTTCAGTAGTTTTAGTGGGTATTGGGTCTAATAAACATGTTGTTGGTTTCGCTGCAAAGATAAGTTTATTTAGCTCTTCCTGTCCTATAGTTGTAAAGCGGTGTAGTTGTTCTTGAGGGGCGATAATTGTGGCTGAATCATAAGACACCATAGAGGATTGTACATTTACAATTGTATTTCGGATGCTTTCTATTTTCTCATTGAAGTAATTCATAAAATCATTACAACTATACTGTAATGGAATATTTTGCTCTGGTGATGTCTGTTTATTTGTTAGTCTAGCCACGGTGTTAAATAAAAACCTTGGATTATTTTGGTTATTTTCTATTAGTTTGCGGAGATGCTCAGCCCTGGCTGCTTTTAGAGCTTTTTTATAACGTGACATACTGTCTTTCCACGCGATTCTAAAGACCTCTAAATTAGTTTGTTTCCATTTACGCTCTAAGTTACGAGTTTCTCTCTTGATAACATGTGTAGTACTATTGTACCATGGTGCTTTAGTTTTCTCTCTAACCTTTTTTAATCTAATTGGTGCAACAATATCTAATGTACTAGAGAAAATGGTGCTCAAACTGCTAGTCATTTCCTCTAGTTCATCTGTTTGTTGGGGTTCACTGAGAAGCTGAGATAGATCAGGTAAGCTATTTGTGAATCTATCTATAGTGGTTGGAACGATTGTTCTGCCTGGTCGATAACGTGGCGCAACATGGCAAATTTCAGCAGTACGTAATATGCACGTTACCATACAATGATCAGTGAGATCGTCACTTTGCGCTATAATATCTATATCGGTTGGATTGGTTCCATATGATATAATTAAATCTAGTGTATGATTTAGACGATGAGTGGGACCACTGACGTTTTGCTTGACCCCAAATGAGTTTAATAAATCTGTAAACGCAGCCCCTAACGCATCATTTGTGTTATCTACGTGTATGTTAAAATCTCCAACAATTATTGCTTTATCGGCATTGACCAATAGATCTGAGAGAAAGTCTGAAAACTCTTTTAGGAAATCAGCATAGGGCCCTGGAGGTCTATATACGGTCTATATAAGGTCTATATAAGGCTAGAGATAATAGGGATTTCTTTCTTACATCTAAGAGCGTAACATTTAGCACAAGTACTTCGAACGAATTAAACCTGTGACCTGTTTTCTGAGTAACATTTAGGATATCTCTATAGATTGTTGCAACACCGCCGCCACGACCGATCGGACGGGGCTCATGCTTATAACAGTATCCTGGTGGAGTAGACTCATTTAGACCGAAATAATCATTTGGTTTAAGCCAGGTTTCAGTAAGGCACAGAACATCGAAATTATTATCTGTGACCATTTCATTTACAATAACCGCCTTAGGTGTGAGCGATCTAATGTTTAGAAGACCTAGTTTTAGAAATTCTTTTTGTTCACTGAGGTTTAGATTTTCTGGTTTAATTACAATAAGATTTTTCCTAGATCCTAAACTAGATTTATTGTTTGGCCTCACTAGACGAGGAATAGACACAGTTTCTATATAATGTTCTACACTACTTGTATCAATTAAGTTGGGACAGCAGAGATTGTGATTTGGACTTTGACTTACTAGTCAGATGGTGTGTAACGTCTTGGAGATGTTGTCCGACAGCACAGCCGCTCCGATTCTGCTGGGGTGCAGGCCATCAGCACGGTAGAGCCTAGGTCGCTCCCAGAACAGATTCCAATTATTTACAAAGAGCAGTTTCTGTTCATTACACCATGATATTAACCATTCATTTAGAGCAAATAGTCTACTGAACCTTTCTTGTCCTAGTCGGTACGTGGGAAGCGGTCCAGACACGATGATCGTTGCCTCAGGCGCTGTGCTGCGTACCGTCTCGATCAGGCTCCTGTAGTCCTTCTTCAGAACCTCCGTCTGCCGCAGCCGGATGTCGTTCGTTCCCGCGTGCAGCACCACAGCTCCGACGCGCTCGTCACCGTTCAGGATCTCGGGAACATGTGCAGCGACATCTAGAACACGAGCACCAGGAAAGCAGTGAGTGCGCACATTACCCTTACCTGAGGTAGCGCGGACATAACGGACGATGGAACTGCCGATGATCACGGCGTCGTCACGTTCCGACTCGCGAAGAGGGGAGAAGCGGTTCCGGGTGGAGATCTCGAAGACCGGGAGTGGCGGAGAGGTTCTTGGTCTGGTCCTGGCTCGTGTCTTCCGCTGAGGGATCACCCAGGGTCCATGGTTTTGTGTCGGTGCCGGAGTGAATGAAGCCAGAGATGATCGCGTCCTCCTGGGCAGAGAAACGCACGGAGTAGACGAAGTCGGAGTCAAAAAGTTACTAACCACTGACTTGTGAGCATCGGCGCGTGATGTTTCAAGCGCTGATCGCCGATCTCGCAGCTCGGCTTGCCTCTCTAGCAGACCACGGATCTGCTTCTCCACGGACTTCAGCTCCAACAGCACCGAATGCAGCTCGAATGTGTCCTCACCTGCACTCAGAGGTAGCGTTAGACACACATCCGATATATTCGCCATTATAACAGATGAACAGTAAATTAGTAGTGATACTACCAATATCACTACTAATTTAGGACTGAAATCCTGGATATAACCCATATCCTTTCAGTGAAACGGGTGTAAAATCCGACGGTCGATTGGCGCGAGGCCACGCGTGAAATGCTAGCGGGCTAAAAGGCTAGTAGCTGGGATTCGCAAAGTTGGATCTAAGTAGCGATATCAAAGCAATCCGATTGTTTTTTATAGGGAATAGTATCGAGGATAAGTTCACACGATATAAAAATAGAAAGTACTTGTTTATAAATGAGTGGTAAAGAAGAAAATCAAGGATTAATGAATCAATTCGACGGAGCTCCAAACACAAACAATCTACATCTACATTTTAACTAAATGTAACAAAGTTCATATGTGAAACAAGACAAAACAATCTACCAATGGGGTAAGAATAAACTTTATTCAACATATGTTCTCTGAAAACATAAGAATATATCTTGAAAAAAGTTTGTATTTCAATTAGATTTAGTTGAACTAAAACTAACTTAAGAAAAAACAATTACCCCAATGGGTTAAGAATAAATACTTAATTCAAGATATGTTCTTTGAAAACAAGTCTTAATTTCTTATGTGATTTTTTTTCTTTTTTTTTCTCCAGTTAATGAAAAAAAATCTCGTTTTAAGGATATATATTCTCTGAACAATGATTTAATACTAATTATTATACAATATATACTTATTGCTGCTGTTATAATCTAATGTAATATTCCTTTTTATAAAGTATTTAAGTTTATAATTGTGAAAAAAAAACAATAATTGTGTATACTGTGGGTTTTTTTATGATTATTTGAGAGCTATGTCAGTAGCTTAGCAACATGCTTATTCCAAAAATCTATTGAAACCCATTTAGTCTTCTATTTGCTTTGCTCTGTGTCATTGGTGTGCTGTATGAAGTTGTTTATGTAAAACATTTCAAATCAGCTATTTATGAGGTTCCATTTCAGTTAGGATGCCCCCTTAAAAGGGAGCTGCCATGAAGGCAATAGATGGCAAGTCCGTTCATTAAATTTTGGGATAGAGCTTTAGTCTGTGATTTGTTTGTTTAAAGCGTTAGTTCACCCAAAAATGAAAATTCTGCCATTATTCACTGACCCTCATGTCATTCCAAACCCGTATGACTTTCGTTCAAATTCGGAACACAAATGAAGATAATTTTGGGCGAAATCTGAGAGCTGTCTCCCCTCCTACGCAACTACCAGTTTGACACTTCAAAAAGTTCGTAAAGAGATCGTCAAATGAATCCATGTGAACTGAGGTTTAGTCCAAATTTTTTGAAGAGACAAGATCGTTTTATATGAATTTAGGCTTTTATTCACATTCAAACATTGATCAGCGAACATAAACGGAAGCTCAACGAAATCCTTAATTGAATCTGTTCAACATATAAAGCGATCGTGTCTCTTCAGAAAATCGCAGACAGAACACTCTCAGATTTCATCAAAAAGATCTTCATTTGTGTTCCAAAAATGAACAAAAGTCTTACAGGTTTGGAATAACATGAGGGTGAGTAATTAATGACAGAAATTTTATTTTTGGGTGAACTATCCCTTTAAAGGAGTAGTTCACTTTAAAAGGAAAATTACCCCATGATTTACTCACCCTCAAGCCATAGGTGTATATGACTTTCTTCTTTCAGACGAATACAGTCGGAGTTATATTAATAAACACCCTGACACTTCCGAGCTTTATAATGGCAACATTTGTCTTTTCCAGAGTCATTGCCCTGTGACCTACTCTTGCTCTCTTTCTGTCACTTAACACCTGTTCATCTTCCCAGGATCCTTTGCTTCTCTTCACCTTTTGGTGTCTGACATACTTCCACCTGCTTGGGCCAGTTGTACCTGATAAAACAATACAGATTTGTTACCCCACACCTGGACCGCTCCACCTGTTCTGAGTCCATTACTATCCTCGTACACTTATCTGCTTCACAACTGTCATGACAAGTGATGGGCCATAAAATGCCTCTATTTTTCTAGAAAATGTTGTCGGTTTCTCTGCCTATGACACGGTGATCAGTGTGGAGCTGCTCATTTGAAAACAGATCAGCAGCAAAGAGCTGGTTCAGCCTGTGATAGCCAGGCATCCATCATCAGCCGTGTCATTAATCTTAATTAGATTACAGATAATGGTGTGGTTCTAGACCTGGACGTTATATTGAGCATTAAATTTACAGCACGTCCGATAGCAGGTGTAGCACACAGTAGCAGCTGGATGAAATGGGACTGTTTAATGCATTAACACTCATCAGGGAGGGGTGAAGAGAGGTAATTATTACTGTCAGCAGCTCCTTATGTTCTTATGGGCAGTGGGAATGAGGAAAGGAGATAATTGTATAATAAAGATCATCTTTAATATGAGTGTCAAGAGATATATAAACCCCAATTAATTTATATATATATATATATATATATATATATATATATATATATATATATATATATATATATATATATATATAATTTAAAGGGATATTTTATCCCCCAAAAAAAAATTCTGTCATGAATTCTCACACTGATGTTGCAATAGAACTCATGTTCTATGGAATAGAAAAGGAGATCCTGGGTTATTTCTTTTCCTTTTAATGTAAACCAATATGGATGGGGGTCATGACATGGATTTTTTTTAAAAATTATTTTAATATGTTCCTTGTTTTTTGCTCAGAAAACACATATGTGAAAAAAAGATTATTTTTAACCTTCATTCCGATCCTCTGCCTGAAACGATCCGTATTTAAGGGGTGGCTCCTTTAAGTCTTGTCAGTAAACGGCCACATTGCATAGGAAACAGTATCAACTCCCACTCACTATTGCGTATGAGTAAGTGTTACATAAAACAGTCATTTACAGAGAAAAGATTATAAAATAATTTACTTACGATTTGTGATGCAGCTGCTGTCAAATCGAATACAGCTGACCGCTTAATCTGTCAACAAAAGTTTCTTTGCAATCTCTCCATTACACTGTGCCTCTACAAAACAGTCAAATCCTCCGAACAAAAATATAGTCCTCCGACGTGATCCATGACGCCATTAAAATAAATCATGCACTTGTTCCTGACGCTGGGATTCTTCTGAAGTTTTGACAGAAATGAGCAAATGAGCTGTTTAAACAGGACGCGTCAAAGCGAACATGCCTTGATGCTTCCATTTACTCTTCCATGATTTGTCCTGTTGTTGACTTAATCTCCTGGAGTATGCCAGAAAGTGAACGCGCATCTCTATACTGTATCCAGTGTAGACAGCGTCAGTGATTATAATGGGTTCTATTTGCTTTTGACGCGACGCTACGCTTGCATCCGATGTAGGCAAGTGTCAGTCGTTAAGCGACTGAATGCTAGTGGGCGGGGCCTATGATGCGAAGATGTAAAACTATTCATCGATGTCTTGCTATGCAGGCAGTCATATGCAAATGTATTTCCTGTGTGATATCACAAATCCCAGAATATCAAAACAAGCCATTTTTGGAGCTTGATCAAATAAATCCTTTGTTTATAATGAGGAGGACGTCTTAAAGGGATAGTTCACCCAAAAATGAAATTTCTGTCAGTATTGACTCACCCTCATGTTGTTCCAACCCCGTAAGACCTTCGTTCATCTTCGAAAAGGAATTAAGATATTTTTGATGAAATCTGAGAGCTGGATCACTCCTCCATAGGCTTCAAATGGATTGAAACTTGCCAGCCTCGAAAAGTTATTAAAGACATCGTTAAAATAGTCCAAGTGACTACAGTGGCTCAATCTTAAGTTTAGCAAGCGACAAGAATACTTTTTGTGCGCAAAAATAAACAAAAATAACGACTTTATTTCAAATATACATTTCCTTCTCTGTTGGACTCTAGTCAGTTAACTTAGTGTAATAGCGTAGAGCTACGTCACACGTAGGCTCACTATTGGCCGACGCTGGTCATGTGTGTGATGCGTGTGACGTACAACAACAGAAGCTTACGCTATTACACTAGTGAACTCACTCGAGGCCCACAGAGAAGGAAATGAATAGTTGAAATAAAGTCGTTATTTTTGTTTTTTTGCGCACAAAAAGTATTCTCGTCGTTTGATAAACTTAAGATTGAGCCACTGTAGTCACTTGGACTATTTTAACGATGTCTGTAATAACTTTTCGGGGCCTGCAAGTTCAATCCCTCAAGCTCTCAGATTTCATCAAAAATATCTTAATTCGTGTTCCGAAGATGAACGAAGGTCTTACGGGGTTGGAACAACATGAGGGTGAGTAAATACTGACAGAATTTTCATTTTTGGGTGAACTATCCCTTTAAGCTATGAAACTTGCAGGATGTTTTAATGGTACAAAGACCTCTTATATGTCAAAACATCAAGGCAAATTTGATGTGTTTGATGTGTTATGATTAAGCAAAATGACAGACAATAGCAAAAAATCATGTTAATGGTAATTTTTAAGTTTTGTTATATGATAAAGAGTGACCAAAATTTCACCTTTGTCTTTCAAAAAAGGATTTGGAACAAGATGAGTGGAGGTAAATGATGAACTAAACTTTTATCCTCTTATAAGAAACTAGCACAGTATTTGTGGTGTTATCGGTAACTAACTATTTAAAATTGTTTTCGGTATACAAAATTAGCGACAAAATTACTTACTAAAATTACTAAAACTAAAACAGAAATAAAATTGAGCTAAATAGAGATATGTTAAAACAAAAAAACAAAAATGAAAAAGCACATAACATAACTACTAAAATTAAAATTAAACTGAAAATATAATAATTATATAGTAGTATATAAATAATACTGACATGACACTTCACAGTGTTGTCATAGAAAATACAAAAAAACAACAACTTTGGACTCTGATTTGGACTCTACCATGATTGTAATTTTATTGTATTTATAATGCATCTTACATTTCAGTGTCAATATGGTATATGAATAATCACACATCATGTTATCTGTTTTTCCATCTTTTGGTTTCTCCAAAACCGCGCTTTCAGAATGAGTAAGATGCACAGAGAGAGCTTCAAAAATGGTTATCACTGCAAATTATGCTTCATTGGATGCTTGTGCAATTTAAATTTCATCCTTTTCAACAGGTCCTGATATTTACATTCAGGTCTCCTGGCACAGCTGTAATTGTTTTGGCAGCTGTGTTCTGTGATTACAGGAGCAGAGGCTACGGTGAATCCAAAGTGTCGTGCTGGGAGATCAGGCGGACCGTAGCTAATGAGAAACACTCGTCACGTGATCCGCAGGGGTGGCCCGTGCTGTGCCGGAGACACCCAGGCAGGTGTTGTAAGTCACGTTGCTATGGAAACAGAGATGACACCTTCGGAGGTCTGTCAGTGCAGGATTAGCCTTGTACATTCGCTAACAAACCTTGGATTTGGGTACAGCGTCTCAACACAAATTAGATTGGAATGATGCAGGCCCGCCCTGTCGCCAGCAAAGCATGCAGATGTTTACGTTTCAGGATATTGATTGTATCTCATCTGAAGTATTTGCACTATCAGTACATGGCGACACTGAAGTTCATGATAACGTCACTTGCTGGTTGCAGCAGGACTGCCTTGTAGAATCCCAATAGCTATGTTTCCATCCACCTATTTTTATTCCATCCTATTTTTGGACATCGCATTAAAAAATGCTCATACATTCTAAAAATGCGCATAAAAACGTATGCGCTCAATTGAGTCGGATACATTTTTTTATCCGATAAGAAAACTGAATAAATTCCTCGATGAGCATCAAGCACCGGCATAACTGGACTAACCACTGCACCAATCTTGTTGCAGGTTGTTCTGCTTTTTTGGTTGAAAAAATGCTTTTTTAGTTGTTCTGAAATGCCTGAACAAAGTCTAGTGGTTTGGTTTAAATACCTTCCAGAACTATCTTACACGACTGCATTCCTAAACAGAAGGCATCCCAAAGCAAGATAACATGATCACGTTTATTGCGTTTTGTCTGCGTGCTCTGAGGTGCAAGTCATTTATTATATACGAAAATGATTATATACATTGGCTTCTGCAGAAACTTAATTTTTCTTGGTGATATATTTAGGGCCAGTTTATCAGGAAGGGACGATTTTATTCCCTTTGGCTCGCTGGATGGAAACGGTGCTTTATTCACAATTGTTTTATGCGATATCCCTATTTTGCATTAAGTTAAATTTGCAACTTTGGATGAAAACATAGCTATTGAAATATAGTGAAATGTTAGGGATTGAGCACAGCTCCTGCTACTTGAGCTCTGTCTTTTTTTCCCGTGATTTTTGTTTAGTATTGATGGTGCTTATGCATTGAATGGTTAATTCATCCAACATTTAGGATTTTTGTCATCATTTACTCACCCTGATGTTCCAAACCCATATGGAGCAACATCTTGCAAAGTCTTCCTAAAGACACATGCTAGCAACGATTAGACAGATGAGAACCAGTGATGATTGCGCGACACATTTTAAGGTACCATAATTGAATTAAACTTGATTGAGGATTTAGATTTGAGACAAAGATTTTTAGCAAATTTTAGCCTTCCTCACAGAAAGATATCTCTTCAGAAGATTTGAAATATTGAATGCAAGTTCAATTAAAAAATGTTCATTGGGGTCAGCAGGAAAGACATTCATGATATTTATGAGATTTTCATGACATGTTTTACTTGTTTTTCTAGTTATATTACCTAAAAAATTCTTGAAAAAAGATAAATGTATTGAGAAGCAACAATTTGTAAGATATTAAGATATTAAGATTGTTTTTCAGAGAATGTCCATTAAATACAGATGTATTTTTTCTTTGTTGATTTTGTTTTTTAAAACAAAGCAAAAATTCAAGTGCAGTTAATAAGCAGTTAATATGCTTATTTAAGATATCATTCATTATATAGATTTCATATATCTATGAACATTTTGAATATCTTATACGTCTTTTCTAAAGGTGTTTCTCATATTTGATAGTATTTCCATATTTGATGGTCAAATTGTGACCATGAAAAAAATGGAAAACATGGTGATGTTTTTTTGCACACTACCAGAATTCTTTGATTCTTTGATCTACCTTACAGTGTAGTGTAAATACCACAGTATATGAATAATACATATCTCTTCCTCTGTTCTTCCATCTCTTCAACACCAAAACCATTTCAGAAGAGATCAAAACAAAATAGTGCTTTCAGTATGAATAAGATGCAATACTTCAAAAATTTATTATCACTATACATGCTTTCTTATTTGGTTGTGCATTTTATATTTCATCCTTTTTAACTGATATTTACGTTTGAGTATTGCTTGAAGAAACGTTTGTCTCATTTTAGGGATTTAAGGTATTTTTACTGGGAAACAAGACAAAGTAATTTTTCAGTGCATACTACTCTCCAGCAAATGTTTTTTTTTTAATCAAAAGATATTGTTTTTAATGAAAGTTTGATCTTTTTCCACCTTAATATACAGGTCCTTCTCAAAAAATTAGCATATTGTGATAAAGTTAATTATTTTCCATAATGTAATGATAAAAATTAAACTTTCATATATTTTAGATTCATTGCACACCAACTGAAATATTTCAGGTCTTTTATTGTTTTACTACTGATGATTTTGGCATACAGCTCATGAAAACCCAAAATTCCTATCTCAAAAAATTAGCATATCATGAAAAGGTTCTCTAAACGAGCTATTAACCTAATCATCTGAATCAAATAATTAACTCTAAACACCTGCAAAAGATTCCTGAGGCTTTTAAAAACTCCCAGCCTGTTTCATTACTCAAAACCGCAATCATGGGTAAGACTGCCGACCTGACTGCTGTCCAGAAGGCCATCATTGACACCCTCAAGCAAGAGGGTAAGACACAGAAAGAAATTTCTGAACAAATAGGCTGTTCCCAGAGTGCTGTATCAAGGCACCTCAGTGGGAAGTCTGTGGGAAGGAAAAAGTGTGGCAAAAAACGCTGCACAACGAGAAGAGGTGACCGGACCCTGAGGAAGATTGTGGAGAAGGACCGATTCCAGACCTTGGGGGACCTGCGGAAGCAGTGGACTGAGTCTGGAGTAGAAACATCCAGAGCCACCGTGCACAGGCGTGTGCAGGAAATGGGCTACAGGTGCCGCGTTCCCCAGGTCAAGCCACTTTTGAACCAGAAACAGCGGCAGAAGTGCCTGACCTGGGCTACAGAGAAGCAGCACTGGAATACCCACAGTCAGTGATGGTCTGGGGTGCCATGTCAGCTGCTGGTGTTGGTCCACTGTGTTTTATCAAGGGCAGGGTCAATGCAGCTAGCTATCAGGAGATTTTGAAGAACTTCATGCTTCCATCTGCTGAAAAGCTTTATGGAGATGAAGATTTCATTTTTCAGCACGACCTGGCACCTGCTCACAGTGCCAAAACCACTGGTAAATGGTTTACTGACCATGGTACTACTGTGCTCAATTGGCCTGCCAACTCTCCTGACCTGAACCCCATAGAGAATCTGTGGGATATTGTGAAGAGAAAGTTGAGAGACGCAAGACCCAACACTCTGGATGAGCTTAAGGCCGCTATCGAGGCATCCTGGGCCTCCATAACACCTCAGCAGTGCCACAGGCTGATTGCCTCCATGCCACGCCGCAATTTCTTTCTGTGTCTTACCCTCTTGCTTGAGGGTGTCAATGATGGCCTTCTGGACAGCAGTCAGGTCGGCAGTCTTACCCATGATTGTGGTTTTGAGTAATGAAACAGGCTGGGAGTTTTTAAAAGCCTCAGGAATCTTTTGCAGGTGTTTAGAGTTAATTAGTTGATTCAGATGATTAGGTTAATAGCTCGTTTAGAGAACCTTTTCATGATATGCTATTTTTTTGAGATAGGAATTTTGGGTTTTCATGAGCTGTATGCCAAAATCATCAGTATTAAAACAATAAAAGACCTGAAATATTTCAGTTGGTGTGCAATGAATCTAAAATATATGAAAGTTTAATTTTTGTCATTACATTATGGAAAATAATTAACTTTATCACAATATGCTAATTTTTTGAGAAGGACCTGTATATATATATATATATATATATATATTTGAGGCTGCTGAGTTGGATTAGTATTGTAGTAGGTCTGTAAAGGTTGAACCTCTCAGGCTTCATACAAAGATTTTAGAAGCTGTCGACACTTGCTAAGTAACCATATCCAGCCTTGACGTGGACAGAGCAGTGCTCTCTAAATCAGTGCTTGTGAAAAAAATCAGCATGTGACTCCAGCTTTTCTGTGACAGCTCTTCTGTAATCATCCCACCTCACATTGGAATCACAGGACGGGCTGGAGTCACAGTCACACATGATCTTATCTAAGACAGAAGGCTTTCATGTGTCCCTCACACAGAGTTCCCGATCCTCGCATTCCAGCGGCACAGGCTCGCGGTCCCTGATTTGAGTCATTGTGGCTCACGGGCCCCCTGCGCTGAGAGGTCTAATGTTGGGTCTGGCGTAAAGCCCTGTTCTCTTTGGCCATATAAGGACCCTTTCAGGTCTCTTGTTAGCTGTGTTATTCTTAGTATGTTTTCAGACTGAAATAATGACATCGTCTGGAAGACTTGCCATGAATGGAATTGGAAGGGATGTGGACAACACTTTCCTGGTTTACACTTTGATATCGAGGAACTGAGCAGCTGCGGTGCTAGTGGTGTTATTGTTATTAGAAATCCATTATGTTAGTCAGAACTGCATGTTTCTGATAAACATTAGTCATGGGTGTTACTGCGGCAAATCAGCATTTAAAGTGAGTCATGTCTTGAGGAATTACATTTATCTTTTGAGATATTCAGAAGATAGTGCATTGTACTATGAAAACATTCAATAAGATTTAGGGGTTGATGTCAACATGAATTTCTATTTTACCCATTTTTACATTTGTGATTTGATGCAGTTCCAATTTAAGAAATATATTTACCAAGAAAAACATGTTGGGCTGGACTTTATGCAAGATTGCTACAACAATGTCTTCGATATTATACAATAGTCGGTGCAGCCAAAGTGATGTGAGTGAAAATGTAGATTATTATATTTTGGTTAAAGATTACAAAGACAAATAGTTTTTTGTTTTTGTAAGAGCATCCTGCAATTAATTGTTTACAATAAGGAACATGTTTTAAGAAAGTTAATTAATTATTTATTTTTTTGACTAAGGGTTGTTTTTAAATTTCATTTTTAAACGCTTCTTCCCCGTCTGTTTATTGAAACCAAGCTGCAAAAGCTGTGTTCTTTTCATTTTCAGGGTTGCTGATCATTTAAGCATTTAGCAGCACATTTCAGATTGTTTTCTGTCTCGATGTAATGCATGGTCTGCAAAAAGGTTATCAGTGAAGAATGGAATGTTTAAAACTATATTGGACCTGACAGCAAGCCCGCTGACTGTGTCGCAGACCATGTGTGCGTGCGTGTGTGTGTGTGTACATGCGCGTGTGTGTTTGTGACGTCAGGTGAAAAGAAGTCTTTTCAGAAACATTCCTGTTATTGGGTTTGCTAACATGTCTTGAGGGCGGGGTTTTGGAGAGAAATGTTGACGTTTGCAAAATTTACAAATAAGTTAAAAGTTAAAGGCACCTGTTTTGGGCTATATTAAATGTTAAAGATTTACATGCTGATGTTTCCTCTACATTTGTGTGTGTGGGAGTAGCCTATCAGATTAAGTGGACACTAGCAGTCTCAGCAATATAAGCAATTCCAAACATTTGCTCACTTCATTTTAACTGCTTTCCATTTCTAAGACAATTATCATGCCTTAATCTTGCCTCTTTAACACACTGACCAACACTCCCATCTGTTTGGAGTAAAATCTATGATCCACTTTAGCATCAGAGAGATAATGTTAGCTCTCTGTAATAGCGTTTGCTTTTAGACCCGCATGGATCGTGTATAATTGAACAATCTTTTTTCTCTACCTAATTGCCCCCCTTCTTTCATTCCAACATGCACGTTTTCCTCGTCCCCTCCCCCACCAAATGTAATCGCCAATGCTGTTATCGCAGGACAGGACGGTGTGATTGACAGCCCCACGTCAACCAGGCTCGCCATGGCAGCACCTCCTGTCACATTTGAATAATGAGGGTTCGATACATCGAGATTAACAGCCTTAAATGTCGTTCAACATTTAAGTCTGCAGGAATTCCCTGTGTTTGACAGCTGTCGCTGCTGGTGCTTTTCCACCAGGGCTGGTCTGCTTACGTACAACTAGAATGGTCAAGTGTGAAATAGATGTGCTCTTCGAACCCCCACCAAATACACCGCTCCCCCAAGAGTGTTCCCTGGCAGCTGTCATTACACTAAGGTGTAAGGTCTCCCTCTAAATTGGACCACGCTGAGTAAGAGCGCAGTGGGCTGTAACACTAGCTAGCGCTTGCGGCTAACAGCTGTCTGTACGCAGGTCACGTTACACGCAAACATAACTATACATAACTAGGTGAGGTCTACCGAATCATTTTGCTGGTTTTAACGCAGTGGGAACTTCATGTCACAAGGGAATTGAGATAATTTGACAGAAAATGGCACAAGTGGCTTTTTTTTTTTTTTTTTTTTTTGCTTGTCCCCCACGTCTGCTGAAGTAATCCTTTTTTATTTTATTTATTTATTTATTTATTATTTTTTTATTTTTTTTGTCATATGCCTGAAAAAACTATTGTCCCCTACACCTGGTACTTTTATGTTATCTATTTATTTGTAATTTGTATTGTATTGTTTTTTTTTTATTATTATTATTTTGTGCCTGAAAAAAAAGACCTTGTTCCCTACATTTGGTACTCCTTTTATTTATTTATTTGTTTTTTTCTTCCCTCCCACTCGCCCTCCCTCCTTCCTTCCTCCCTTCACCCTATATTGGGATAATTTGACCGAAAATGGCACTTTTTCCAAATCACTCGATTTGTCGTTAGCGTAGCTTGCATCTTCTTGTTTAATATGTGATGTGAAGTGAGTGAAGCACTACGGATGTTTAATTTATGGCAGATTGAGGGCTGATTTTCATGGTTTCTGGTTGTGCGTGGGAGGAGGGGAGACCCACTGCATGTCTTCTGCTCATATGGGGAAGCCCCCCTCCCCCTCCCCCCCCCCCCCCCCCCCCCTCTGCCACTGCAGCAGGCCACACCCACTCTGCGTCCAATAGCAGCCTGCTTTTCAAGTGTAGACCTTGGATGGCTGCTGCAGCAAGTCGATGTGTGCGTGTGTGTATGTATGTACGGATAGGGGTGTGGTGGTCGGTGTATTGGCGAGTAAAGAGAGAGAGATTGAAATACATATATTTATGTAAGCGATCATATACATTACAGACATATAGGTCCTTCTCAAAAAATTTGCATATTGTGATAAAGTTCATTATTTTCCATAATGTAATGATAAAAATTAAACTTTCATGTATTTTAGATTCATTGCACACCAACTGAAATATTTCAGGTCTTTTATTGTTTTAATACTGATGATTTTGGCATACAGCTCATGAAAACCCAAAATTCCTGTCTCAAAAAATTAGCATATTTCATCCGACCAATAAAAGAAGTGTTTTTAATACAAAAAAAAAAAATGTCAACCTTCAAATAATTATGTTCAGTTATGCACTCAATAGTCAATACTTGGTCGGGAATCCTTTTGCAGAAATGACTGCTTCAATGCGGCGTGGCATGGAGGCAATCAGCCTGTGGCACTGCTGAGGTGTTATGGAGGCCCAGGATGCTTCGATAGCGGCCTTAAGCTCATCCAGAGTGTTGGGTCTTGCGTCTCTCAACTTTCTCTTCACAATATCCCACAGATTCTCTATGGGGTTCAGGTCAGGAGAGTTGGCAGGCCAATTGAGCACAGTAATACCATGTAAACCATTTACCAGTGGTTTTGGCACTGTGAGCAGGTGCCAGGTCGTGCTGAAAAATGAAATCTTCATCTCCATAAAGCTTTTCAGCAGATGGAAGCATGAAGTGCTCCAAAATCTCCTGATAGCTAGCTGCATTGACCCTGCCCTTGATAAAACACAGTGGACCAACACCAGCAGCTGACATGGCACCCCAGACCTTTACTGACTGTGGGTACTTGACACTGGACTTCAGGCATTTTGGCATTTCCTTCTCCCCAGTCTTCCTCCAGACTCTGGCACCTTGATTTCCGAATGACATGCAAAACTGAGCAACAGTCCAGTGCTGCTTCTCTGTAGCCCAGGTCAGGCGATTCTGCCGCTGTTTCTGGTTCAAAAGTGGCTTGACCTGGGGAATGCGGCACCTGTAGCCCATTTCCTGCACACGCCTGTGCACGGTGGCTCTGGATGTTTCTACTCCAGACTCAGTCCACTGCTTCCGCAGGTCCCCCAAGGTCTGGAATCGGTCCTTCTCCACAATCTTCCTCAGGGTCCGGTCACCTCTTCTCGTTGTGCAGCGTTTTTTACCACACTTTTTCCTTCCCACAGACTTCCCACTGAGGTGCCTTGATACAGCACTCTGGGAACAGCCTATTTGTTCAGAAATTTCTTTCTGTGTCTTACCCTCTTGCTTGAGGGTGTCAATGATGGCCTTCTGGACAGCAGTCAGGTCGGCAGTCTTACCCATGATTGCGGTTTTGAGTAATGAAACAGGCTGGGAGTTTTTAAAAGCCTCAGGAATCTTTTGCAGGTGTTTAGAGTTAGTTAGTTGATTCAGATGATTAGGTTAATAGCTCGTTTAGAGACCCTCATGATATGCTAATTTTTTGAGACAGGAATTTTGGGTTTTCATGAGCTGTATGCCAAAATCATCAGTATTGAAACAATAAAATACCTGAAATATTTCAGTTGGTGTGCAATGAATCTAAAATATATGAAAGTTTAATTTTTATCATTACATTATGGAAAATAATGAACTTTATCACAATATGCTAATTTTTTGAGAAGGACCTGTATAAGACGTCTCTGCACTGTCAGGGTCTTGATCACCCTCTCAGGGTTTATTTTAACCAGCTGTCTGTACATTATCCCACGCATTAGGCTACATAGATTTCAGTCTCAGGATATTAAGGGTAAGTTTACATGGCAACGATGTACTAAAAACGTAAATGTTTTTCCTTCGCGTTTTTTTTGCGAACAGATGACAAACTTAACTAAAAACGCTGTATTATGCTGTCAGGCCAGTAGATGGTGATGTCACTTTGTAAAGAAACACTAGTACACGCCTATACCCTGAACCAACTGAACTGCACATGAAAAATTAAGCCAAAACATTTCGATCGACCCCCCAGGTTTTAAACCCTGTCATAAACCCCTCCCTCTCCATGTAATCTAATGGGACGTGAGACAAACTAAACAATCAAATTACACTTCAAATAAATTTTTTATTTATCGGCTCTACTTTACGCTCACTACTGTACTGACTCGGGCTCCGAGTCTGAGTAATCAGCCTGCGCCGTATTGGGATATTGGTGGCTTCACTTTTCTAAAATGGAAGAGAGTGAAGGTCCATCCATCTTTTTTTACAGTCTATTCCCTGAACACGTAACACACATGCGCATGACGTCACCGTTTTCACAAATTTGCGTTTTTGTAGTTTACACAGAGATGATAACGGTATTGGTATCATTGCACTTTGAATCCCGCTTTAAAAAGTTATCATTTTCAGGTCACCAAAATGCCGTTGTTGTGTAAATTAATGGCTGTTTTTAGTTGAAAATGTTGTTGTGTAAACGACCCTTAAGATATTGCATAAAACATTTGCATGTATTTATTTGGTAGACTCTTTTATCCTAACAATGCTACCAGTTAGTCGGGGTTAATCAGGGAAGAAAGTCCCATATATTCCAAGCAGGCAATATCTGAAAAGCTAGTTAGTCTCTAAAATGTTGCTTAGAACAGCATGTTCTCTGCTACATTATTACAAAAAAAAAAAAAAAAAATCCATAGGCTACAGTAAGGCATGTATATGAAAACATATCATCATGTTCTAATCCCTATAGTTTTAAATTATTTTTTGCTCATTTTGTTTCACAGGGTTAAGCATTATACAGTGTCTAACAAAATTCAGGCACAATATCAGTATGTTCTCTGTTACATTATTACTGTAAAAACTTCACATAGCCTTGTACTGTATGTACAGTAAGGCATGTATATGAAAACAAGTCATAATTCCCTGTAGCCTAATTATGGCTCCACAATGTAAACCCTCCATATTCTTGCCAAGATTTGCATCATCTAATTTTTAGAGATTAAAAGAAAGAACACACATAAAAAAAAAAAAAAAAATCATGGCCATGAGTTTGATTTCCAGTGAATGTGTGAAATTATAAATTGTTTACCTTAAAATGCCATGCAAGAATTGGATAACAGTATCTGGTAAATGCATACAAATCTAAATGTAAACATTTCATTACTGTTTAGTACTGTTTAGTTTAGTGTGTATGCGTGTGCATTGAAGGTTCATGGTGGTAAAAATATACTTAAAGTTAACATAAAAACAGCTTTCACTATGCATTGAAACTTCTACAGTGTGAAAACGGAACATTTAGCTGGAAAGTTATTACTTTAAGATTATGAAAACAAAATTGCATGCAGAAACATGCATAACACCAACATTGGTTATTAGAAAGTAAATAGCCATGTTGATTTTCTCTCTTACAGAATCAAATTAAGAAAATGACTTCACTGCAGTGTGAAGAAGGTGGGATGTATCTAAAGGTCAGAGGGGTCAAAGGTCAGAGGGATAATTAGAGACCCAGAGGGGTTCAGTGTCAGCATGTGTTATAGCGTGTGTGCATGCGACTGGTGATGTGGGTTTCTCTGACAGAAAGATGGGGTCACGGGGTTTGGCATCTATCACATGTGATCGCATCAGTGACGACAGCTAGGCCAGCAGTCTGCCAAATGTGCATAATTGTCATTGACCAACGGTGTCATGATTCTTTAAGCTCTGATAGCTGCACATGCACAGTCGACCCTGTGTTGGATTGGTTTACTCAGGTAAATATTACAGCATTAAGTCACAAGAGTCCATGCAGTGATGTGATTATACTATAGTTCAGATGCAATGCGATCACAGATGTGTATTTGTTTGTTATAGCAGCTTCAAACACAACTCAGATTTTTGCATGGAACTATGTTTAACTTGCATTATATAATGTGCCATTGTCATAAAACATCAAATAGGGTGACAAACACGAATTTGCCATCTGTATAAAAAGAAACTCCTTATGAATGGCATCATTTAACAGTTTATTAAATCATATATTTTTTTATTGTATCGTATTTTTTTTAATCAAGTGCCTATATACCTATTTGTCTCCATCTAGTACATTTCATTTTATTTAATTATCTTATACTAATTTTGTTTTCCAAGCTTATGTCACGGGTGGTTGCAGGAAGACAGAAGAAGATGAAGGTATCTTTTCCAACACGAAGGTTTAAAAATGGGAGTAATATACAGGACAGCAGAACAGGCAACAACACACTAAATACGACGGAGATCGGACAAAGACTGACTGAACAGACGGAACTTAAATGCAAACACAGATGTCACTGATTAACGGAACACAGGTGATAGACGATGATTGACTAAACACAGGTGTCACAGCTGAACTGATAATGACAGTGAAGATGACATGTGAATACAAGCAGACAAGTCCAAATGAAAACAAACTAACCCAAACACCACTGTAGCTTAAGCAATACGAGGTCGAACAAATTAACAAATGTACCGAACAAGATAATTAATAATATAGATAAATAAAAGGCATGCTTATTTCTTGAGATTGATTGATTAAGTGCCTAAAAATGTCTGGTATTTATTTATTTATTTATTCATTCATTTATTTATTTTACCTTCATTTTTATATTTATCATAGATAATTATTATAATTATTACTGCAAGTTCTAACAAACATTTTTTAAACATAAAGAAAAGTATTTTTAATCTCCATGTTCAGAGTAAGAAGAGTAATTTCCCTTCATGGTGAAATTACTTTTAATCATTATAAATATTTACTATATAATTCTATATAAATCTGATTTGCTTCCATGATATAAATATATCCACACATTACCCAATAATGTTACTCATAACTGCTTGGGGCCTCATAACTGTATATATAAATATTATACATTGCATTTTTGTATTGCCATACACTCAGAACCAGAACATGTCCAAATATGGCAAAATGGCTATGTTGTTGTTTTGAGTGGTGGTGATGATAGTAGACTCTTCCTCTCTGATTGGCTGTCTGGATGTACTCTCACTCTCCTCCACTCACATACACACACTCACGCGGTCATGAATCAGACTGCAGCGCGTTAACCTGTATTTAGGCTTGAGTATGCGCACACAGGACTCTAGAACGCTCCGTATCTGCGTCACGGGCTCAGCGCTGTTCGAGAAGAATTTTTTTTTTCATTTTTCTGTGACATAGACAGGTTTTATAATCAGTCCTTTTGCTCCTCTGCAGTGCTGCCCACCCCCTCTGCACTGGCACAGAAATGACCAGAAGGCTGTTCTGTACCGTTTCTGTCCTCCCCCGGCTCTAGAGCAGCATCACGCGCTAGTGACGCCAGCATCTTTTACGTCATGCTCCTCTCCACGTTCACAGCATCACCCATACAAAAGACTCAAGGCGTAATGATTGTTGTATGTCGTACACAAAAATTTTCTCTGTGTTAATTCATGCTGAGCTGAGATTTTGATGTGGAGCGCATGGACAAGCTTTTTCACACATGCATAAACATGCACTGCGAAGCCTTGTAATTTGGAGAACAGCAGGGAGTGGTTCTTCACATCATGATCCTGTGCTTACATTCACAGATATCCACATAGTTTTTTCCACACGCAAAGCTTAAGCACGACTTTCATTCCTTAATGTTCCTCCATGCAAGGGTATTGTCTTGTTCTGTCTCCTCTTCAAAAGCAAATTATCTTCAGGGTTCACTGCCAGGAGCTCTTCATTAGTTCTAAAAGAGTTGCACTTGCAATAGTCTCACAGAGGTTCTTGTTATTTCTTATTGTGTTAAAGGGAAGGGTTAGTTCGCCCCAAAATGAAATTTCTGTCATTAATTACTGACCTCAATGTCGATCCAAACCTGTACGACTGGTTCATCTTTGGAACACAAATGAAGATCTTTTTGATGAAATCTGAGAGCGTTCTGTCCCTCATTGACTGCTACGCAACTGACACTTTGACACTTCAAAAAGTTCATAAAGAGATTGTAAAACTAATCCATGTGAATTAAGCGGTTTAGTCCAATTTTAAATTTATTTAGTCTTTTATTCACATATAAGCATTCATCAGCGAACATAAACATAAACAGAAGCTCAACCAAACGTGCTTGACGCACAGGAACAAACCTGAATGAACCTCATTGGTTCTTGCAGAAGCTCAAAGGTGTTGCGTAACAAGCGAAAGAACCTCATTGGCTCTTAAAAGTAATTTCTCACTAGAAATGACATCAGAAGTGATAAACATTGGTCAAAAACATACATGTACACAGAAACTGACCACCAAACGCAACGCTAACATTGGATTCGGACGTGCCTTGATGGTTTCCTAGGAATGCATCCTCCGAAGCCGGCATTTTTCAGTTTCCGAACGCAGACAGAGTAGTGTTGGTGTGCGTCCAGGAACAGGGTTGAGAAATATTGTGTTAAAGAGATAGTTCACCCTAAATTTTTCTGTCATAATTTCCTCACCCTCAAGTTGTTCCAAACCTGTATTTCTTTGTTCTGCTGAACACAAATGAATATATTTTGAAGAACGTCTGTAACCAAACAGTTGATGGACCCCATTGACTTCCATAATATTTTTTTCCATTCTAGTAAGCCTGTCAACTGTTATTCTCCTAAATATCTTCTTTTGTGTTCAGTAGAAGAAATTCATACAGGTTTCGAACAACTTAAGGGTTAGTAAATGATGACAAAATTTTAATTTTTGGTTGAACTATCCCTTTACTCCAGGAACCCAGAGATGACTTTAACTAGTGCTAGAGGTTTGACATATCTTTTTAGGCCAGCATTTATCGCTTCCAGTTCCATCGTCCTGAAGTCAATGGTTTTTGGCCTGAAATAAGGTCTGGGGTTAACAAATCCTGAAGATATTTTCACGTTTATTCTACGACATTGGGACTTTTTTTTTTTTCAAGCTTTTACCTGTCTTGAAAAACGCGGTTGCTAAAAACTATTGTTGGTTGTGTGAAACATTCAGAAATCATGTAAAATAGCAGTAAATAAAACAAAACGTTTACAAACATTATAAACACTATAAAATTGTAGTTCCCCTTACTCTGCAGAGCCTTCAGAACAGAACAGGAATTAAAAATTAAAGTATAAAACAAACAGAACTTATAGTGGCATTTATTTATTATAAACACCAAGCATAATCAAATTTATTTAAAGCGAAACTGATACTGCCAGCATGTGGAATATGCGCTATGCAAATTGGGCTCACGTGCCTCTATCATTCGGCACAAATTCAAATGTGTGTGCTTTGCATGTATTTTATATAAGTTGCAACATGTTTCAGATGATGAAAAATTTAAACTTGTATTCCTTTACTATATGGTCTTATTTTGGAATATTAAATTAATATTAAGCAATATCATTGACTTGACTGCATTGACACAATGGACCTTATTCACTGCAGTGCCATCTTTGATTTCTAACCGGAATGAAAGTGAGGCTGTGAGGGATAGATATACACCTCTTCAGTGGGTTGTACTGTTACTTAATGTGTTTTTGGATTGTTCTGCTGACATAACACGGCAAAAATGTCTTTCCAATAATTTTTTAAATTATGTAATAAAGGAGCTTCATACAGCTTTTTACAGTGGATGCCATTGAAACACAACAAATCCCTCATAACCTCGCTTTCATACCTGTCATGGCGCTGCGTTGAATAAGGATTAACTGAGCTGAGTGATGACATCACTGTTTCCTGCAGTGATGCTTTATAGCTGATTTTAACTCATTCATAATTGTGATGAACTTTACACAGTTATTGAACTGAACTGAATCAACACTGAATTGACTTAAGCTGAACATCATTGCATCATTGATCATTATTTTCCTGTTTATCACTGTGTCGCTGTTTTGAAACCATCTGTATTGTATACAGCGCTGTATAAATAAATGTGACTTGACTATGGTCTTTTTGGCATGAACTACACCGTTGAAATGATTTTTCGAGGTTGTTAATGAAAAAGATTTTGTGAGAAAGTAATATTTCTACTTGAAAATTTCACGTTTAATTCCATGTTACGGGCCATTTCTTTGTAATCATTTGTGATATTTACTAGCCATTTCTGAGTGTTTTTTTTTTTTTTCAGTGTACGATTACCATGATAAAATAAGAAAGAAGCATGATTAAAAGCCTCATCAGTGTGTTACATCACCTTAATTCCAAATCTGGGTCGTGCCTTGCACGATAAGAAACACTGACCTACTTGACTATACAGTATGTAAAATCTCAGTGTGTTTATTTACTGATTGTGACTGTGTGAACTGAATAGGATGTTTGGATCAGACCTTGTGCCCTGACCCGTGGCCTCGGCACTCTCACATGGCAGGTAGTGTGTTCAGCATGTTCTGGAGAGATATCGATTGGCTTTAGCAATCCTCGGAGGACTTTCGTGTGTGTGTGTGTGTGTGTGTGTGTGTGTGTGTGTGTGTGTGTACGTACGAGCAGAGAGGTCGCTTAATATTAATAGCACACAGGAAGCTGAGTGGCCACTTGCTCAGCTCCCTCGTGACTGCTGTTGTAGCGGTGGATGCCCGTTCTGTGACGATGAGGGATACTCAAAGCCTGCTGGGGGCTGTGGGGGAGGACAGGAAGTATGACTGTGTTCAGAGATGACCATAACATATAGGCGATACTCGTGTCCTGGTCCATTGCGATGAACACAGGCCTAGCGCTTATTGTGTGAGGTGGTGTATGGTGATGATAGAAATGTGACATTTTTGGTTATATTATCACCAGCTAATGTTATGACAACAACAAACTGGGATTTGCTGTCCTACACATAAAAGCAAGATATAATAGACGACAGTGGTCTTTTTTTACCGTATGTCATGCAATCATCCCTTCAGTGGTAAATCAACATTCACATATATATGTGTTTATTTAGCAACATTGGAAGCACTTTATTTTATTGTCCTGTTTTGCATACATACTATGTACTTACTGTAGTAATGACCTTAACTGGGTAATTACTAGGTTCTAACCCTGAACCTAACCTTAAAAGGATAGTTCACCCAAAAATTTAAATTAGCCCATGATTTACTCACCCTCAAGTCATCCTAGGTGTATATGACATTCATCTATCAGAATACAATCAGAGTTATATAAAAAAAATGCTCTTCCAAGGTTTATAATGGCAGTGAATGGCCGTTTCTGTTAAATCCATAAAAGTGCATCTATCCATCATAAAATTGCTCCACATGACTCCGGGGGGTTCATAAAGGCCTTTTGAAGCAAAGCGATGCGTTTTTGTAAGAAAAATATCCATATTTAAAACTATATACACATACAGAACATACAGATTCCACTTAAGTGTAAGCGCAACTTATGCGAGTAATGCAACGTACTGCTGATATTTACGCTACGCCATGACGCACTATGCTACTTCTGACGTCGTAAGTTGCGTTTTAGGCGTAAGTGAAATCCATATGTTCGTTTGGCCGGAAGCTAGTTATTTTACTTTATAAATTTTTAAATATGGATATTTTTCTTACACAAACGCATCACTTCACTTCAGAAGGCCTTTATTAACCCCCCAACCCCCTACATTGACTACATTGCTTGTGATGTCAAATGTAGTCTAATGTAGCTAGGCTTTTGTGTATTAAAATGTAGTCTGGTCTCTTTTGTGTGACCTACATGTGAAGTGAGTGACATAGTTCCTTCATGTAATGCTTAGGGATAGAAATTTGAAATCTGCCATACTTGTATTTTATGTATATATAAATATATAAATAAATATATATATATATTTATAAATTTATTTATATATATAAAATATATATATATACTTGCTCACCATTGGCAGTTGATTGTGTACCCATATATAAAATGCCACATTTTACATGTGCCTATGCAGCATCTGATGCCTGGAGTTGTTAGGCATGTCAGATGTGGCATTTTTATGAGTCTGGTTGTTTTTACTGGGTGTTTCATAGTGGTTGTTCGGAATAGAAATTGTCAGTTCATTTCAATTTCCTCTGTGCTTTATCAGCCTCTTAAACACTAGAAAATGGAAAGCAGTCATCGGTAGCAATAGTGTTGATGAAAATGAAGAAAAAAAATCAAATATTCATTAATTGACATGATCCAATCATAATGCTCAGTCATTCCTCTCTTCCCTGTGGCACTGTTCAATTCCTCTTTCCCCTTCAAAGGGCTTCAGATCAGGTGTGACGTTAAATTTATTGAAATAGTGTCACTCAAAGGTACCGATGCTTCATGAGAACATCATAAAAACCTATTAAAAATCTATTTTTATGGCTCTTTTAAAGAGTCTTTGTGTTCCAGTCCATTAACAATATTCCATCAACCTAGCACAGAGAATCCATATTTTGAGCATTTAGTATTTATGTGTAGGTTTTCCAACCATTAGTAAAAATACAATACAGATCTAACAAACCTCTGACATTAGTGCAACTGGCTAGATTGCAAATAAATATATCAATGAATTGCTATATTCAATAATAACCTTTAAAGGAATGTTCTGGGTTCAAGTTAAGTGCACAGATGCTGTTGATTATAAAAGACAATGATTTCAATGTAAAAGCAAATAAAATCACATTTGCATTAATGCATTTACAGGACGTATTCTGAAGGGTTTAAAATCAGAAATTTGCAGTTTATCTTATTGTTCATTTTTTAGAGCGATTTACTGCTCTATAGGCTGATAAACTTCTTGTTCAACTTTACCAACGCATTCCTGCAGGTAAATATTTTTAAATATTTATTTATTTTCATATAGTCGCTGGGTTTAGCAACTTTACAGTACATGCATGAGACAAGTTGAAATATTACAAATAGAAAATCTATTTATACTTTTTAAATTGTAACTTTTATAGCACATCAATGCCCATTAGACTTCCACTGTAAGTGCATGACTCCAAATGAGTGTTGCCGTTGTTTTGCATTTAATGTTAGAATTTAATTTTATTTTCAGTTTGGTGAATGTGAAAGAACAAAAGTTTAGCTTCATGCTTTCAGTTTATCCCAGTTATGTTAGTTTTTATTTTTATTTCAGGTAATCAACATCTTTAATGTAGTTTTAATTTAATAACACTGCTGCAAGCACAGTTTTTGCTTGTTTTCATAAATCGATGAACTAATAATTTTTAATAATTGGTAATCAACAGCATGTCACAGATGCATCTTGAGTTATATTGAACCCAAAACCCATTTAAAGTAAATAAATGAACGTGAGGGTTGCGTGTTATTACTTACGCTCAGACTGCTCCTGTTTGTCATTCAGCCCCAACAGCTGTTTCACTCAGTCCTGTGTTCAGAAGACATCATCACAGCTGCTGGCTATTAATGGCCAAATGCCCCAGAATGCACCTTGTTCAGCAGCCGAATCCGACTGCGCTGATGTCACTGTATATCTATGCTTTGAAGCCTGACCGAATGCCGTTTAAAGCCTGGTGGTGCGCTGGGGGCAGCGTGTCCACAGACAGAGGCAATCCCAGCTTCTCTAATGTTTTTGTCTGTGGGGTTTATGGGGTTTTCTTATCCTCACATTACACTGTTCAAGAGAGGCCATGCTTCAGGCTTTAGCGCTTCTTTGTTCTTCCTCTCTGGCCCCTGACAGAGGAGATACAGTGGCACGTGTTCGCTTGTTGTCACAGTCGGACAATGTGTCTGTGTTGCTCTTGGCGACTGGTTATTGAGTTTGGGATTTTCTTTTGAATTGTTCTCTTGAAATGCTATTTTAAAGTAACATTCCAGCTTATTTTCAATGTAGTGTGTATGAACAACATATGTGGCTTATACAATCATTTTCATCCTTCAGATATGTGAAAATGCCTAGCAGATGCAGGGTTTAACAAATGGTTTCTTAAAGGCCCACTGAAGTGCCTTGAAACGCACAGCATTATTTTTATGTGTTGACATAATTTCCACTGAAACAGGAAGTCAGAGCGGGACATGCAGTATCGAACAGCTGCTCCCCTTTTTTAAAATAGCCAATAGCGTTTCGTTTATATCACAGCCTGGCAGAGCCACTGAGCTCAGTGAAGCCGCAGTGTCCTCCTAATCTCTAACTGTCTAACTCTCCTCCAAATATCCTCCATATTGCTTTAAAATATAGCATTCTGTGTAGAATTCAAATGGATCCGATATGTTTTCTGGTATGCGCCCACTGTGGTGATTTGCATGACAAAAACGTGAAACCAGACTTTATTCGCCCCAATGGAAAGCATATTTACACTGTCTGAGTTATTCCCTATCCCCTATATAGTGCGCTAGAATAGTAAATGTGTGACGAGTGACCGGTTTCAGCCAGAGCTTTAGTGTCTATTTATAGTGCAGAGGGGCAAAACGCTTTAGATTCTACAGAGCATTTGATTGGACAGAAAATCTGATGAGAAGCTGAAGTGCGGAATGATGTCATCAAAAACGTTGATCCATATTGGCGGAAGTGAGAGACTGTACCTTTTGAGTGCTTATATCTCCTAATGCAAATTTTGTCATTGTTTTGGAACACTATATCTAATAACATTAAGACTAACATATTCATTCTATAAGCCAACAAACTTTCATCTTTGAAATTGTTCTGTTGAGGCAGGACGACTGTTAGGTTGAGAATTATCTGATTATGTGTTGCTGCTGGTCATGAATTTAACGATTTTAATGATTATGACACCAGTCTCAGAGTAGGCCAATATATTAGACCACACCCTCTTACCAAGGCCCCACCCTCTAACTCAAATATGCAAAATTATTCACAGGCAGAGAACACTTCTGATTGTCTAAAAAGAGTATTTTGAGAGAAGAACAAAAGATGTATGAACACAAAGAAGTATGATTTGTCAACTCAAGACACCTATTTTAGTGATCGCTGTTAAATAGAAGCGCTATTTTATGTGTACTACCAACACTATCTCACAACCAATTCGTACGAATTCGTACAAATGATTAAAAGGTGGCTAATTCATTTGAATTCGTACGACATCACTCATACAAATTCGTACGATTTGTCTAAACCCACGTGATGAAGTTTAGGGGCGGGGTCAGGGGTAGGTCATTCATACGAATTCATACGAATTTGACAACTCGTAAAATATGTACGAATTAGCAAAAATCGTGTGAGTGAGGTCGTATGAATTCGTATGAATTAGCCACCTTGTAAAATAAATACGATTTGCCGTGAGATCAAGTTGGTACTACTACACAAAATAACTAGGGCTGTCAAAAGATTAATCGCGATTAATCGCATCCAAAATAAACGTTTGTGTTTACATAATATATGTGTGTGCACTTTCTATAATTATTTTGTATATATAAATACACACACATGCATGTATACATTTAAGAATTTTTTTTATTTATATATAAAATATTTATATTTATATATAATATAAATTATATATAAATATATACAGTATATACATGCAAATATTTCTTAAATATATACATGCATGTGTGTGTATTTATATATATACAAAATAATTATACAAAGTGCACACACATATATTATGTAAACACAAACGTTTATTTTGGATGCGATTAATCGCGATTAATCTTTTGACAGCCCTAAAAATAACCTTTTTGCAGCACCTTTAAGTGTGATTTCTCATATATATTTACAAAGAGATTAAATCAAATGATTGTCTGTAGTAATTGGTAACCAGTCACAGATACTTTCCATGTAGATTTGAAATAATCCTTTATTACTTTAAGGATCGACATTGATACACACTGTATATACACACATAGTTATATTCAGTCAATGAGTCTAGATCGTGTGAATGTTTTTATTCTGCTATTATATTTTAAGCAGAAGTCTTGGTTATGGGAAACATTTGCTTCCTCTTAGCAGCTGTTCAGTGTTTCTCATAGTCAGGATGGGAAGAACAGGTAAAAAAACAATTTACTTTGTTACTTTTACTTTGGGTTTAATTTGAATATATATATATATATATATATATATATATATATATATATATATATATATATATATATATATACATATATATATATATATATATATATATATATACATATATATATATATATATATATATGTATATATATATATATATATATATATATATATATATATATATATATATATATATATACCAGTATATTACCAGTATATAAAATAAATCACTTTTTTTTTTTTTACTTAATAGCTATATAATGTATCTAATTTCAGATACTATACCCCATTATAATCCACTTAAACCAAACTGCATCCATGGTGCATGTGATTTGTATGTTAGCGCCCCAGGGAACCCAGCAAACGGAAGCATCAGATTTCCCTTATCCAGTGATTTGCTCAATCCTCCTCCAGGAAGCAGTGATATTGATTCTTTTCCATGCTGTATTAAAAGTGCTGTATGTCCTGAACACATCTTTATAACCAGCACTTCCTGCTACTGGTTTATTCATTTGATTCCCAACCGATCCATAATGCACCTCATCCTGTCTGCCAAACATGGTTAATAAGTTTTAATGACATGCAAAGTAAGTGCCGGTGAGGCATGACAGTGTCTCAGATAAATGCTTCAAATGATCTGTTGGTCTTAAAAAGCATTGTTTTGAATGTATTAGCTGTGAAGGACTACCAAACAGGTTAATGTGAACTCGATTGCATGAGATTAAATTAGCCTGCAATAATAACGTTATTATTATTATTTTCCATATTTTAGATAACATATTAAAAGTATAAAAAAACAAATGCTAATTATGTTGCTTTATGTTTTATGTATGTATTTAATTATGTTATGTATGCTAATTATTACTATACAAATCACAACTGTCTAATTTTTTATGTCTTGTATTTTAGCATTTTAATTTAGTAAATAAAAATAATTTTTAAAAAGCTGTTAAATTTATGCCTAATTTATATTTCCCTACATAAATTAATTAATATCAATCCTACAAGCATAAACCTTCAGATCAGTTTTGTAAAAATGTGTCCAAACTTTATTCATTTATTCATTCATTTATTGTAATGTTTTTTTTTTAATGACAAAACTTTAACATGTTTGCTTTAGCCTTTTGCTGACAGACATCAGAAGGTTTTGCTAACTATAGAACTTAAGGGAAAGTAATCTAAAAAACAGAATCTGAAATGTTATTTCAAGAATGAAAAGAGACTTTGAGGGCAGCATTTCTTTCATCCGCCAGATTCTGACAAGCAATGCGTCTTATGTGGAAAATGCTGCTTTGCGTTTACAGTAAACTCTGGGCATATTTTTAACGCATGTGTATTTTTAGCTTATGTGTTTTTCAGAGGGTTCATGGTCAGTGACCGTTTGCTACAGTATGTGGTTCCAATGTCATGACATCTTTTATAGGCATTTTTTCCTGTTGAAATGGAACGCTTGACTGTCGGTTGACTTCCTGTTTCTGCTTACGAGCAGTGGACAGAACACTGAGATCAGGAAGAAGGAAATGTGCCTCCTTAGGGACGGGGAATGTTCTGTGATTTTGTGATTTTACTCTTTATTTGTCACCTGCTTAGTTATGTAACACTTTCATATGCAAACTTAGAAACAAACAAAGAGCAGCTGGACAAGGAAGCAAGTCTGTTATTCATACATGCCGTGGAATTGAGTTTCATTATGCTGTGAGAACAGAGTAAACATATTCTTATTCTTGTTAAGTAAATCTTCCATTTCACTGTAATTGCTTACAATGCATATTTATGCGACACCTTTTTAATGAATATTCATGTTTATGAATATTCATTCAAAAACCCAGGCGTTCCATCTGAACGCTAGAATAAATCAAGAAGCTACACTGATTTTACCATGTTAAAATAACTGTATTGCATGGTCTCAAGGCTTACAGCCTCTATAAAATGACTGCAGCAGCAATATGATAAAACATAGTAAAGTTAACTTTGATTTCAACATTTTCTGCATTTTTATTGTAATATAGTGGCCGTGTATTTCAAGTAGAAGATTTTGTTTTATAATTTATTATTATTTCTCGGAATTGGATAATTGTGCATTTAGATTTAGATTATGTTTGCCATTATCTAGAATTCACTTGTATTTAATCTTTTAAAACGCTATTTAATAACACTGTTAAATGTAATATTTAGCTAATCTTAAAATGAACATCCATTTTGTATGTTTTGATGCCTATTCACTTATTGCAATTAAAACAATTGGGGTTTTGTTTACACAAATTTACACAAACATAAATTGTAGTGCATTAATCATTTTTTAATTGTAATCTTATTTTATCAACTATCTGCCATAACATGACAGTGATTTTTCAAGAGTTTAATTCAATTCAAGTTTATTTGTATAGTGCTTTTCACAATACATATTGTTTCAAAGAGAAAATGCAGTATTCTGTTATCATTCAGAGATGAGTGTATCAAAGTAATGTCCATATGGGAGTAATACACAGCTATATTATAGTACATTATGTGGTTCGTAAACATTTTGTATTCAGTTAAGCAGACACAATGGACATAGGCGGTAATTACAACTTGAGCTTGTAATGATTACAATATAAAGATAATATTATAATATTTTATAGTTTTTTATGTCAATCCAAAGTTAGCGTCATTTGAAGTCTTTGCAATTTTTTGCGTCACCTGAAATCATCGCAAAAAGGTGATTGCTTACTGGGTCAAAAGAGTCCGCCCTCGAGTCTATGGGCCCTATAATACACCGGTACAATGCAGCGCCAGGCAAATGTTTTTTGCTAGTTTCAGCCCGACGCAGTTATCATTTTCACGTCCTGCACCACTGTAACGGGCTGAGATACGCAGGCGAAGGCGAGGATCTAAATGCAGGATTTAATAAAGTAATAACAGATAAAACAGAACAAAGGAACAAAACCACGAGGAACAAAAGCAACCATTACATGTATAACAACTGACAAAGTAACAATTGAAACACAAGGGCTATAAATACACAGGGACAAACAAGCTTAACTAAGTAATGAGGAAACAAGATGCACCTGAGAACAATCATAAACTAATTAACAGGAAAAACTACAAATGACTACAAACACATGGCACAAAACAGGAAATAACAAAAGTCCACACAAGACAAGGGGAACACAAGACAGGAATCGTGACATAGCCCCCCACTGGATTCCAGACGCTCCTCATGTAAACAGTCCAGGAGGGAGGTGGAGCGGAGGCACACCCGGGGGTGGGATGGAGGGCCAGACCCGTGGAGCGGAAGAAGGCCTGGAGACTGCGGCAGGATTAAAGGCAAGGGCGGAGCAGGCGACCAGGACGGAACAGACAGTGCAGGCGGCCACGCCGGTGAAGACCCCTCGGCCGGCCACGGCAGTGAAGATCCCTCGGGCGGCCACGGCGGTGAAGACCCCTCGGGCGGCCAGGGCGGTGAAGACCCCTCGGGCGGCCAGGGCGGTGAAGACCCCTCGGGCGGCCAGGGCGGTGAAGACCCCTCGGGCGGCCACAGTGGTGAAGACCCCTCGGGCGGCCAGGGCGGTGAAGACCCCTCGGGCGGCCAGGGTGGTGAAGACCCCTCGGGCTGCCACGGCGGAGAAGACACCTCGGGCGGCCAGGGCGGTGAAGACCCCTCGGGCGGCCAGGGCGAAGCAGACGACCCCTCGGGCTCACGAACAGACAACATACACACTGGCTTGGGAACATACAACACACTCACTGGCTCGGGAACAGACAACACACACACTGGGTCGGGAACGGACAACACACACTCTGGCTCGGGAACGGACAACACAGACTCTGGCTCGGGAACGGACAACACAGACTCTGGTTCGGGAACGGACAACACAGACTCTGGCTCGGGAACAGACAACACAGACTCTGGCTTGGGAACAGACAACACAGACTCTGGCTCGGGAACAGACAACACAGACTCTGGCTCGGGAACAGACAACACAGACTCTGGCTCGGGAACAGACAACACAGACTCTGGCTCGGGAACAGACAACACAGACTCTGGCTCGGGAACAGGAACAGACTCTGGCTCGAAGGCGGCCATCTTGTCCGTAGACACTGGCTCGGAGGTGGCCATCTTGTCCGTAGACACTGGCTCGGAGGCGGCCATCTTGTCCGTAGACACTGGCTTGGAGGAAGTGACGTGAACAGTCTCTGGATCAGCAGAAGTGATGTGAACAGTCTCTGGTTCGGCCATCTTGTCCGTAGACACTGGTTCGGAGGAAGTGACGTGAACAGTCTCTGGATCAGCAGAAGTGATGTGAACAGTCTCTGGTTCGGCCATCTTGTCCGTAGACACTGGCTCGGAGGAAGTGACGTGAACAGACTCTGGATCGGCCATCTTGTCCGTAGACACTGGCTCGAAGGCGGCCATCTTGTCCGTAGACACTGGCTCGAAGGCGGCCATCTTGTCCGTAGACACTGGCTCGGAGGAAGTGACGTGAACAGTCTCTGAATCGGCCATCTTGTCCGTAGACACTGGCTCGGAGGAAGTGACGTGAACCGACTCTGAATCGGCCATCTTGTCCGTAGACACTGGCTCGGAGGAAGTGACGTGAACCGACTCTGGATCGGCCATCTTGTCTGTAGACACTGGCTCTGTAGAAGTGATGTGAAGCGTCTCTGGCTTGGCAGAAGTGACGAGAAGCTCTGGCTGGACGTGGCTGACGTGAAGCTCTGGCTGGACATGGCAGGACGTGAAGCTCTGGCAGGACGTGAAGCTCTGGTTGAGTGGATACCACGGGTTCATGGAGATCCTTCTCTACCTCTCCAACCGTGAAGGGGGATCCACAAAACTGCAGGACAAAATCTATTTACTGCACCAGGGTCCAACTGGGGTCCTCCTCTGGTAAGTTTAAACTAATGTCCCGATCTATACCACTCCAGAAACAATCCTTTAGAGTATTATCAATATCAGGAACGAGATGACTATACAAAAGAAATTCTTCCACATAATCGTCAATGCTGCGATTATCCTGATAAATCGCGCAAAGTTTGCTCAGTGGGCTCCGGCTACTACCTGCTAGATCCATGCTTTGCTCAGTTGTTCTGTAATGGGCTGAGAAACGCAGGCGAAGGCGAGGATCTAAATGCAGGATTTAATAAAGTAATAACAGATAAAACAGAACAAAGGAACAAAACCACGAGGAACAAAAGCAACCATTACATGTATAACAACTGACAAAGTAACAAGTGAAACACAAGGGCTATAAATACACAGGGACAAACAAGCTTAACTAAGTAATGAGGAAACAAGATACACCTGAGAACAATCATAAACTAATCAACAGGAAAAACTACAAATGACTACAAACACATGGCACAAAACAGGAATCGTGACAACCACGTTGTTTAAATAGCAAATGAATTTGCGCCTATTTGTGCGATCATAGGCTGCACCATTGACCAACTGACCAATAAGTCAATGGCGCAATATTTTTTTGTTATTTAAAGGCACCATTAGTAATATGCGCCTGTACACTGCTTATTACACACACAGGGACGCCCAGCAGCACACATAGCCAAATATAAAAAAAAAGGATTACAATGTAAAAGATTATTATTGTGTACATAAATATACAGTGGAATCTGGCTTGTCCTGTAGATGGTCTGCTTGCGTGCTTTAACCTCGCGCACGAGCAGATCCGTTTGCTCTCTGGAGCAGTTCAGTCTTTCTGCTTGCAAATTCCGCCTTGTAAATAGCGAATCCGCCATGGTGCGCAACTGGCTTTTAAAGGGAATGGGAGATGAGACTCTGATTGGTTTATTGCATGTTACTCCCAAAACACCCATTACTCATTAAGAGAATAGGGACAACCCTTTTAGACCATGCGCCGACCATTTTTCCCATCATTAAAAGTGGATTCAGACACGCCCTAAGTGCACTTGTGCCCTGCGCTTTAGACCATGAGCTTAGATCGTTAAAATAGGGCCCTATGTGTCTAATGTAAGTCAAAATATATATTTTTTTTTTTTGTCAAAATCACAGATACGATTACTAATAATAACACCATGCACACCTTTCCTTAACAAACTGCATGACAGGCGTTTGTAGATTAGGCTAGTTTACAATGAACAAGGCTCATCCAGTCAGATTCTAGAGTCACAACTATCAGTTTTATAAAATGTGATTTACAGTGAGCAGCCTGAGGGTGGCCATCATGGTTAATGGTGTTATCCACATAAACCACATCGCTGCAGGACATGTGTGAAAGACATGTATAACTGCAAGGATATCAGTATATCTTTCCATCCTGCCATCTCTGCCTCCGTCTTACTGCGGTTTGAAAGTTGATAGGCCGTCCCAGTGTGGAGCTGGAGCGAAGGAAAATGAGTGGGCTGCTATTTTTAGACTCTGGCAGGTGGACAGAACCAGAGCACATCTATATATAGAGTTGAAGGGAAGGGAGAGCATGTCACAGATGGGTATGCTGGGACGGCCCTGAGTGACGGTCTGACCCCGCCCTGGGGCTGCAGCTCTTCCCGTGGATCAGTCACCGTCCCGAACCGCTTCTGTTCTGGTGTCTGTCACTGACGGCCGATTGGACAGACGCTGTGTGAATTATTGAGCAGATGGGGAGTTTCTTTGAGGAAAATGTGGTGGCTGCATATCACGTTTCACCTTGCTCTTAAACCTCAGCCTTACTTGTGTTCCCACTCTGGTACACACAGCGCCTTATCGTTCATTTATAATTTGCTTCACGGCAAAGGATTATGGGAAAGAACTTGACAAATTGTAACTGTTTAACACATTTTTCCTCATTTAAATCCAACAATCAGAAATAGAAATGGCAAAGTACATGCAGTCAAACCAAAATTTATTCAGACACCTTCAACATTTCTCACATTGTCACAGTTTATTCGCTATAGTTTAGAAAATGGTAATAAAATATGACGAGAACACAGTTGATATTTCACTGGTTTTGGCCATCCTTTCTTTTAGACTGTCTCACAAATGAATTAGGTTGAATAGCTGTCAGCTGTTAAATTTAAGTACACAATTAAATAATACTAATTTAGCGGCACAACCAATTACCAAGCAATGCTTAATTTAGTTCAGTCTGTGGTGTAAAAAGGTTTCTTTAGCAATTAAAGAAAAAACACTTAAGCAGAACATGGCCAGGTCAAAGTGTCTGAATAATATTTGGTCACAAATATTTATAAATACAGGTAGTCCACTGTATGAAGAATTTTTGGGTATGATATGTCACAGTTTACCTTATTTTGCCATCCTCACTTACATAAATGAACTATAGTGTCCTGCACCCACTAGTAAAAAAATATAAAAAAAAATAAATCTGGCGTCTGAATCATTTTTTGGTTTGACTTTAGATCCTGTTAGAGTTGTGTAAGTAGGCCTAATGCTGACAGAAAATGGACCATTGGGAACTTTCGGATTGGGGAGGTTTTGAACTTATATTAAGATTAATAAGGATTTCTCAGGGATTAATAAAGCACAATAGCTTTGATGTCATGTCAACACACGCAGAGAGATTAACATGCCATGCAGAACACGAACGGTGTGTCAGGAGCTGATAGCCAGTTTGGAAGGGTGATGTCTAATTCCCAGTCCTATAATCTCAGACCTTAAGAGAGGTGTCAAGAGCCGAGATGCTTCAGTCACATCCGTTTAGCGTGACCACTGGGGTCCAGTGTGGAAACACAGGGAAGAACAAGCCTTATAGCGCTGGTTGTGTTTGTGATAAGATGGCGGCCCTCCAGTGGTTACGCTGATGGGTTTTGTCCACATGCAGACATGTGCAGATTCTAGATAACAACAGCTCTGCTCAAGTCAACCTGTCCAATTCATTCAGCTGAATACCTGCAGGGCAGAAACGAGAAGGAGGACGAGGAAGCCTGACATGAGCTTTACAATCATTCTATATTATGTTTTATGAATTTCAGATTGGAATAGGTAATTTGGTTGATGCAGTCATTTTGTCATTTTCTATTTTGTTATTTCATTTTTTTTTTATGAATTTTATCGAATGCACTAATTATTTCGTTATACATTTTATATTTATATTTTGTATATATTTGTTTATATTTATTTGATATAAAATACACTAATGCTTAAGAAACATTTCTTATTATTATCAGTTTTTTTCATCAAGGATGTATTATATTATTCAAAAGTGACAGAGGAAAGACATTTCTTTATCAAATAAATGCAGCCTTGATCATAAGAGAAAACATAAAAAAAAACATTTAAAAAAACATTACAAAAATGTTATAGTCCAAACTTTTTTAAACGGTAGTGTAAAAATATATAATAATAATAATATTTTCCAATATTGAAATGGTCATTGATATATGATGCATTTGCTTATTATAGAATAATCTTCTTCTTTTTTTTCCACCATTCTCTGTTGCAAGCCGTTAGGATAGTATGTTTTGTGATTTTCCTAGGAAGAATCTGTGTGGTAAGAAGCATTTACTGGCATGAAAGTAGCTTCCATCTGAAAGCGGCACGCAAGCACGCATATGTACAGGCCAGCAAAATCACTCGGACTCCTGCTGACATGCACGCTCTCACAGTAATTACCCTCAGAATGCATTTAGCATGCATGCATACACAAGAAACCACACAGGCCGTACGTAGTAATAAGCATGCACACAGATGCACTTCGAACCCTTTAATAATGCTCCCACAAGCTGTCTGTTCCTCTAAATCTTGTCAAGTGAACACACAGTACTGTAAACGCTCACATTCACTCTCTCTGTGGCTGCATTCCATTACCTATTGAACTGCCTATGTACAGTAGGCAGCATTGTAAGACTTTAAATAAATGCTCATGCTGAGAAGGCTGTTCCAAAATGTCGGCAGGATAATTGCTTTCTAAGATAGTTTCTCCTGGATAATTTGAATGTATCCTTCACAGAGAAGGCCATCCTAGAATGCATTGAAAAATGCTCAGTGAAAAAAATCTATCCAAAATGGTGGATGACTTGATTCAGGACTAAAATTGTTGACAAAAAAAACCCAAAAGGTTTTATCTAAGATTTGTGAGTGTGTGTATTTTAGTGTCACTCTGATAGTTTTAGTTTTAGTTAACAGTAACAACTCTGCTCCGTTCATATTATGATCATACTATTAAAATTCTCTGTGAATGAGCAGTTCACAGATTCACTCTTCTCTCATTTCAAATAACTTGAGATTGGCGCAAGATTTTCATACGAGACCACTTCAGTGAGGATGTGAGAACGTGACATGATTGGTGATTTGGTGTTAGTGAGGCAAGGAGGGAGTTCTCACCTTGTCCTAACTCCCCAGTATAGTGATGGGGACCATTGGCCTCTATCCATCATCATGGCCTCCTAATCATACTCATATATCATACTATATATATAATGATTGGCTTCATCACTCCGTCTCCTCTCCACCAATAAGCTGGCATGTGGTGGGAGTTCTGGCGCAATATGGCTGCCGTCGCATCATCCAGGTGGATCATGATGCACATTGGTAGTGGTTAAGTAGATTCATTTCCATATGTAAAGCATTTTAAGTGCCAAGCAAAGTGAAAGTGAAAGTGACGGCCAAGTATGGTAACCCATACTTGGAATTTGACCTCTGCATTTAACCCATCCAAGTAAGTGCACACACATTAGTAGCAGAGTAGTGAGGAGTGAACACACACACACACTGCAAACGTGGATACACACACCCGGAGCAGCGGGCAGCCTTGAGTGGCGCCCGGGGAGCGATTGGGGGTTAGGTGCCTTGCTCAAGAACACCTCAGTCATATTCCTGCCGGTACTGGAATCGAACCAGCAACCTTTGGGTCACCAGTCCAACTCTGTTACCATTAGGCCATGACTGCCTTATAGAATTATTATTCTCCTGGACAAAACTTTGGCAAGTAACTCGTCCCGCACTGTTTGTCATAGACCCATGAATGAGGTGTCAAATTGACCGGCCTATTGAAGAGAGGCGGGCTATGACGTTTATAAGCAATCGGACCTATGATGTTTGCACAGCGGACGAAATAGCGGGCAATAAAATGCCATATACTTGCATTGACGGATTTGTTCATGAATTTGAATCCCAACTGTCAAATTCACACACACACACACACACACACACACACACACACACACACACACACACACACACACACACACACACACACACACACACACACACTATACACTCTCTTTCTCTCTCTCTTTCATTCTCTAATGCCGGGGACACACTTAACGATTCTCTCTCTCTCACACACACACACACTTCCATTTAAAAATAGATGAGAGGGATATGTATGAATCAGAATATCATAGAGACGTGAGTTTGGCTCTTTTGATTTGGTCAGACATCCAGTCTATTAGTTTAATCATGCTAAGTGTCTAGCCACACCCTAGCAACCATTTAGAGCATCCTAACCACTATCGTACAGTGTGACATAAGACCGCTGATGTTGCTCAGTCTCCTGTGGCTTTTACCCAAGATCTCACTTGGGTCATATCGTACAATAATCTGACAAGCAACAGTCGTAAAGGACAGATAACAAATGTGCAGTGGACTTTAGAAGGTATCTCAGTCGGTTATGAAATAGAGCCTTTATCTCTCTTTCTTTCACTTTCATTCTGACATCCTCTGTAAATATTGCCCTGCCCAGTGGGTTTAAAGGAAAATGTCTCTCCTCTCATTCTCCATTACATGCACTGTTAAAGTTTCAAGCACTGCAGAACAAGACTTGTTCCAATCAGCTCCTCTGTAATGACTGAGAAAACCCCACGCTGGGTGAATTAGTTGGAGGTCCTGATGGATTATGGCTGATTGAATTGTGAGTGAGGAGGGAGTTGGGGGAGGGGTGTGCTGATGGGGGAAGGGTACGGTTAGCTGATCTGGCACAGCAGCCGGGTTTCTTCTGTGATTGCTTCAATTAGCTGATCGAGCCGCTGTCTCTCCAAATGGCTTTGGCAGGGTTGCCATGGAAACGACGCCACGGCCCCATCCTCACCTCTTGCTTTTATCTCTGGAGGGAGGAGGGGTGGAAAGGTCCTTACGTGTTCGGTCACATGTACGTGGTAATTACAAGGTTCACCACAATAAAAACAACAACAACAACAACAACAACAACAAAAAACGCCATAAATGTTGTCCAAATGACTAGTACATATGTTCCATATAAAAAGTTCATATCAAGAATCAGTGATATTCAAATTCTGGCCAAAACAGATATAAGCCAATAATTATTTCCATGTTATGGCAAATGTTATTTTATCATTGAGATTATATTATAGTTTTTATTAAAATTTAAAGTTTTTTTTATTTTTATATTTTGTATATTTTGTTTTAATTTTAATTTTAAAGTTTTAGTAATTTTGTTGTTTTTGTAGGCTAATTTATATTATTTTTTTATATGTTATTTTATATATAAATTTTTATTTTAATAATCTGATAATACATCAGGTAGTTTACATTTTTTATTTTTTTATTTCAGGTAGTTTCCAAGGCAGCACTTCTAATTTCCATTTATTTTTTTTTATTCCTAGTTAATGAATGTTTTTTTATTGGTTTAGATTTAGTCAAATACAATGACCTTAGTTATGGCAGATAACCGATAAATAAAAGATATTAAAATTATGTAATATCCATGTTATGGCAAATGTTATTTTATAATTGAGATAATATTATAGTTTTTATTAATATTTTGAATTAGTTTTTATTTTTTATTTTTTATATTTTGTTTTCATTTTAATTTTAGTCAAAGTTTTTGTAATTTTGTTGTTTTTGTAATTTATATACGTTTTTTCATGTGTATATATAGTTCCCTTTCGTAGTCACTCCGAGTTACGTCGGATGACGGAGAATGGGGGTTTCGCCTAGAAAGCCTATCGACTTCGAGTATTACAAAACGAGCCTATGGCAATGAAATGCCATGGGTCTGCGGAATTTGCATAGCGTATCTCCGCCCCACCGCGTGGGTATAAAAGGAGAGACGCCGGCAAAGGCAGATCATGTTTTCGCTTCGGAGCCAAGAGTATCTCTTCACTCCACAGCTATTTCTGACTTCGCTCTACGAGACGAGCCACTCTCCGGTGTTGGTGTGACGGCGATCTGCAGCAAATTCACATTGCCTGCTGGTCTGTGCAGTGATCTGCCAGTGAGTGTGTTTCTCCCTGCTCGCTTCAACATCGCGGAGTTTTCTCTCCTCTCACAAAAAGAGCTCGCACGCGGCACGTCTTTTTAAAGACGGCTCGCCCGTGCATTTAAAAAAAAAAAAAAAAAAAGAATGGTTGCGGCAGCTTGGTATCGGACTCTGATGGGCACGAGCGTTGTCTAGTATGTTTGGGCTTGATCATACTAGAGCAGCGCTCGTGGATGACTCATGTTCTCTCTGTGGGAACATGACCATTGCGTCATTTCGGTCGAGACTCGGTGAACTCGCAAGAGTGAGAGTCCCCTCATCCACCCCCCGATCTTCGGCTGGTGGCCAGGGTGACCTGAGGGTGTTGGTCTGGAACAAGGCGCCGACTCCGTGTCCACGCCCCAGCCCCCCCTCCTCAATGACGGTGCCCGCTAGTGAACAGGTGATTCCCACGGGTCTACCTTCTGGTGCCCCGTGTGTTTCATTTGAAGCTACAGAGGATGATACTAGGTTTGTAGCAGCTTCACTAGGTGGGTTTGATTCTCTGGAAATGACCACTCGTCACAGCTGCCACCTTCTGGTGTGCATACGGCTGTGCCTGAGTCCGATCCAGAGATGACTGCCATGCTTTCCTGGCATGATTGATTTTTGGGTAAGGCCGCCGACCCTCGTCCACGGCAAACCCCAATACCTTCCCTCCCGGACGTGCATGATGAGATCTCAAAGTCCTGGAAGACCCCCTGGTCTTCTCGGGACCGCTCGCTGATCTCATCCGCCTTTCCTCCCCTCGATGGGGTCGCTGCCATGGGTACACTGGGGTTCGATTGATTGATTGATTGATTAATCTTTATTAATCCCGATAGGGAAACTGGTTTGCCACCAACCATACAGCCATCAAACACGATACACAACTAACAGACAGATAAATAAATAAATAATTCTGCATTAGGAAACTAATAGACCCTGATTAGGAGACACAATTTGAAAAAAGATTCAATTTCACAGTTCAACATAAAAAAAAATAAATAAATAAAAAAAAATAAAAAAAAAATATAGAAACAAGAGTAGACTAATATTCAACAATTAACAGTGTTCATTAAAATATCTGACCGCTGCGGGAACAAAAGACCTTCTCATGCGCTCACTAGAGCACCGAGGCATTACCAATCTCTCACTAAATGAGCTTCTAAGTCCTTTAAACAAATTGTGTAGTGGATGGCCTTCAAAAAGCAGGACAATTTTTAATTTCGAACTTATCCTCTTCTCCACAGTCACCTCCAATACATCTGGGTTAAGACCAATAACTGAACCAGCTCTCTTGATCAGCTTATTTATCCTATTTTTGTCCTCAGCAGATATATTGCCCCCCCAGCAAAGTACAGCATAAAAAAGAACACTAGCTAAAATCCCTTGATAAAAAACATTTAAAAGCTTTGTGCTAATGTTGAATGATCTGAGTTTTCTCAAAAAGAACAGTCTCGACTGAGCCTTCTTCATTAGGACATTAGTGTTATCTTTCCAGTTTAATTTGTCATCCAGATGGACACCTAGAAATGTATATGACTGCACAATGTCGATCACCTGACCATTAATTGTAACTGCTGAACAAAGCGTTCCCCCGGCTGAACGCTTTGTTGCGATGCTATGTGTCCTCTGAGTGCTTCTTCTCGGCGCAATCCTAAGCACCCGTCCGTGGCCTGTAGTTTTTCGTCTACACTTGTGGTGAGATCCTATAGCGCCACTGGCAGCCGCCTCTCTGCTGCCATGGTCATTCTGCTGGTCTACCGGACCCAGATGCTCATGGTCCTGCACGAGGGCTGGACTGACCCAGGGCTCTTCACTGAGCTGCGTGCCGCCACTGACCTTGCTCTCCGAGCGACGAAAGTGGCCGTACGCTCCCTGGGTCAGGTGATGCTCACCATTCTGTGGCTGAACCTGTCTGATGTGCTGGATGTCGCGCGGCCCCGTCTGTCCGACATTCCCATATCTCAGGTCGGCCTCTTCGGCGGTGCGGTTGAGGACTTTGCCCAACAGCTCTCAACCGCCCATGTGCAGACTGATCTGTCCCGACGGCCCCGCCGTCCGCTCAGATCCCTCGGTCTGCCCACCGCCGAAGGCGCCCTCCCTCTCTGGAAGCCGCGGGCGGACGCCACACCCCTCTCCTCAGAGATGGGACTCAGTTCTTTCCAGGAGTTGGTAGCAGGACCACTCCTTTCCCCGGTGGAGGGCCGGGGGAGAATCTTTTGTTCTCCCTAGAAAGAACCGATACTCCCATCACTGAGCACACAGAGCCGGATGACAGTGCGCAACGCCCCCGGGCCTCGCCGCTCTCATCCCTCTCTGTCACAGAGTTCTCGGACCGCAGTGTGCGCCGCCCCTGGGCCTCGCCACTCCCGTCCCCCTCTGTCCCAGAGGGCGCGGATGACAGTGTGTGCCGTCTCCGGACCTCACCACTCTCGTCCCCCTCTGTCGCCAGACCCCTGGCAGAGCAAACCCCCGTGGAACGCTGGTCCTTCCCTGGTCTCCTCTGTCAGGGCGCGGAGCTTGGCCACGCCCCCGCACCGGGCCGCTATGCCACCCTCACCTGGGCTGGTCACTCCGCTTCGCTGCCCCTCCGGGGGGACGTCTGTGGTCCGTATGACCCCGCTGGTTCAGTTTCTGGCAGCTTGGTTAGAGCTCCCCAGCCTGTCCCGCTGGGTCGCCCGAACGATCAGGCGCGGCTATGCGATTCAGTTCGCACGGTCTCCTCCCCGCTTCAGGGGAGTCCGCTTCACTATGGTCGGTGGCAATGCCCCCGTCATGAGAGCGGAGGTTGCTACCCTGCTGGCGAAGGGTGTAATTGAGACTGTCCCTCCAGCCGAGATGAAGTCGGGGTTTTACAGCCCGTACTTCATTGTCCCCAAGAAGACCGGTGGGTTACGGCCAATCCTGGATCTGCGCGTCTCGAACCGCTTCCTTCACAGGTTGCCGTTCAAGATGCTCACGGCCAAATGCATTTTCGAATGCGTGCGGCCACAGGATTGGTTTGCAGCGATAGACCTGAAGGACGCCTACTTTCATGTCTCCATTTACCTCGACACAGACCGTTTTTCCGGTTTGCGTCGAGGGGCAGGCATACCAGTAAGCGGTTCTCCCATTCGGGTTGGCTCTGTCTCCTCGCGTCTTTACGAAGGTCGTCGAGGCAGCCCTTGTTCCCCTACGCGACCACGGGGTTCGCATCCTGAATTACCTCGACGACTGGCTAATACTAGCTCACTCTCGAGTTCAGGTTTGCGAACACAGAGACCTAGTGCTCCGGCACCTAGCCCGTCTGGGCCTTCGGGTCAACTGGGAGAAGTGCAAACTCAGCCCCGTGCAGAGGATCTCTTTTCTCGGTTTGGAGATTGACTCTGTCGCCATGTCCGCGCAGCTTACGAGCGAGCGCGCACACTCACTGCTGACTTGTCTTCGATAGTTCGATGGCAAGAGTGCGGTCCCACTGAAATTTTTTCAGAGGCTTCTGGGTCATATGGCATCTGCAGCCGCGGCGACGCCGCTCGGATTGTTTTATATGAGACCGCTTCAGCTGTGGCTTCGCGATCGAGTCCCGAGGTGGGCATGGCATCATGGCACGCTCCGAGTCCCAGTGACTCCGACCTGCCGTCAGACCTTCACCCCGTGGAGGAACCTCTGTTTTCTACGGGCCGGAGTTCCCTTAGAATGAGTTTCCAGGCATGTTGTTGTCTCCACAGATGCCTCTTCCACGGGCTGGGGCGCCATGTGCAACGGACATGCAGCCGCGGGCTCCTGGACAGGACCCCAGCGCCGTCTGCATGTCAATTGCCTCGAGTTGCTGGCAGTACGCCTTGCCCTGCACCGTTTTCGCACGTTGCTCGAGGGTCAACACGTACTAGTCCGTTCAGACAATACTGCGACTGTAGCGTACATCAACCGCCAGGGCGGTCTACGCTCCCGCAGTATGTCGCAACTCGCACGCCACCTCCTATTATGTCAGAAGCACCTGAGGTCCATCTCCGGCAAATGCCGACTCCATCCCCAGTCGGTCCAGCTGATCTGGGACCAGTTCGGGGACGCACAGATAGACCTGTTTGCCTCCCACGACTCTTCCCATTGCGCCCTGTATTACTCCCTGGCTGTCTCCCTCCGCCCTGAAGGTGTATGTGGCCGCTATCGCCGCATATCACGAAGCAGTTGAAGGTAAGTCTCTGGGGAAGCACGACCTCATCGTCAGGTTCCTGAGAGGAGCGAGGAGACTGAATCCTCCTCGCCCTCCTCTCGTTCCCTCTTGGGACCTCTCAGTGGTGTTAAATGCCCTGCAGAGGGCTCCCTTTGAGCCTCTGCAATCAGTGGAGCTTAAGTTCCTGTCAATGAAGACAGCGCTCCTGGTTGCATTGGCCTCCATCAAGAGGGTAGGGGACCTGCACGCATTCTCCGTTGGCGAAGCGTGCCTGGAATTCGGGCCGGCTTACTCTCACGTGATCCTGAGACCCCGGCCTGGATATGTGCCCAAGGTTCCCATCACTCCCTTCCGGGACCAGGTGGTGGACCTGCAAGCGCTGCCCCTGGAGGAGGCAGACCCAGCCTTGGCATTGCTCTGTCCAGTACGCGCTCTCCGTGCCTACGAAGACAGGACACAGTGTTTCAGGACCTCAGACCAGCTCTTTGTCTGTTATGGTGGGAGACTGAAGGGAAAGGCTCTCTCAAAGCAGAGGTTGTCTCACTGGATAGTGGACGCCATTGCTTTGGCTTACCAACAGCAAGGCCGACTGTGCCCCCTTGGTGTGACAGCCCACTCCACCCGGAGTGTGGCCTCCTCTTGGGCTCTAGCGCATGGCGCCTCGCTGGCAGACATCTGTAGAGCTGCAGGCTGGGCGACACCGAACACATTCGCCAGATTCTATAATCTCCGAGTGGAGCCAGTGTCCTATCATGTACTCGCTTCAACCAGCTAGTACCGGACCCGCTCAGGTGTCTTCACTTGCTCGCCATTCCACTCCACGGACTGGATACGTGCGATTTTTCCTCAGGTGAGCCTTCCTTTCTGAAGCCCTGAGTTCCTCCAGCACTGTTGACGCTGGCGCCAGTGTCTATTGCCTGTGCGTCGGCTAGGTGCCTCCGTGTGCATGGTTCCTCCTCTGAGTAACCCCCACATGTGTATGTCCACTGTAAGCCTCCTTGAGCATGTGTCTTTCCCTCGGCAAGCCACCTTGCCTCCCCTGGAGTTGAAAGTTGCCACCCCACGGGCTGGTCACTCCAGTGTTCCTCCATATGCAGCCCTTCGGCCATATGTGTGTTCCTAAGTCCTCCCTACGGGTAGGCATGCTGCGGCATATTTCCTCTGAGATATGCTCCCCAGTGTACCTTGGTATTCCTGTGCTAAGTAGGACTCCTTCGTCCGTGCCAGTATCACGACAGGGGGATCAGACTTTCGCAGGGCACTGGAAGACAGCTGTGAAGGTGGCGTGATTATACGGGAACCCCCATTCTCCGTCATCCGACGTAACTCGGAGTGACTACTAAAGGGAACGTCTCGGTTCCGTATGTAACCCTCGTTCCCTGAGTAGGGAACGGAGACGTTACGTCTCCCTGCCACTTCAGCTGTACCGCTGGGCAGACGCCTGAGTTCAGTCTCGGCTCCACAGCGAAGACATGATCTGCCTTTGCCGGCGTCTCTCCTTTTATACCCACGCGGTGGGGCGGAGATACGCTATGCAAATTCCGCAGACCCATGGCATTTCATTGCCATAGGCTCGTTTTGTAATACTCAAAGTCGATAGGCTTTCTAGGCGAAACCCCCATTCTCCGTCATCCGACGTAACATAACTACTCAGGGAACAAGGGTTACATACGTAACCGAGACGTTTTTTTTATACATTTTTATTTCAGTTTTAGTTATTTTATTACACAAACTAAATGGAAATTAGAAGTGCTGCCTTGGAAAGCACCTGAAATAAAATTGTATTTTAATAATCTGATAATCCATCAGGTAGTTTAAAAAATTAAAATTTAATTTCAGGTACTTTCCAAGGCAGCACTTCTAATTTCCATTTAGTTGGAATAAAAAACAAAAGTTTTTTATTCCAAGTTAACTAATGTTTTTTTTTATTGGTTTAGATTTAGTCAAATAAAATAACCTTAGTTATGGCAGATAACCGATAAATAATATAATATAATATTCTGTCCAAATCAATTACAATTAAAAACTTAAAATTTAAATGCTACAAATGAATTTAGGCATATGATGTACAGTACTATGAAAACAATTATATTCATTTTGAGTTTTGGTAAATATTACGTTTAACAGTTATTCAGTTAAAGTGTTTTAAAAAGTTTAACTTTTTAAAGTCAAAGTTTAACCTTCCTTTCTGAAGCCCTGAGTTCCTCCAGCACTGTTGACGCTGGCGCCAGTGTCTATTGCCTGTGCGTCGGCTAGGTGCCTCCGTTTGCATGGTTCCTCCTCTGAGTAACCCCCACATGTGTATGTCCACTGTAAGCCTCCTTGAGCATGTGTCTTTCCCTCGGCAAGCCACCTTGCCTCCCCTGGAGTTGAAAGTTGCCACCCCACGGGCTGGTCACTCCAGTGTTCCTCCATATGCAGCCCTTCGGCCATATGTGTGTTCCTAAGTCCTCCCTACGGGTAGGCATGCTGCGGCATATTTCCTCTGAGATATGCTCCCCAGTGTACCTTGGTATTCCTGTGCTAAGTAGGACTCCTTCGTCCGTGCCAGTATCACGACAGGGGGATCAGACTTTCGCAGGGCACTGGAAGACAGCTGTGAAGGTGGCGTGATTATACGGGAACCCCCATTCTCCGTCATCCGACGTAACTCGGAGTGACTACTAAAGGGAACGTCTCGGTTACGTATGTAACCCTCGTTCCCTGAGTAGGGAACGGAGACGTTACGTCTCCCTGCCACTTCAGCTGTACCGCTGGGCAGACGCCTGAGTTCAGTCTCGGCTCCTCAGCGAAGACATGATCTGCCTTTGCCGGCGTCTCTCCTTTTATACCCACGCGGTGGGGCGGAGATACGCTATGCAAATTCCGCAGACCCATGGCATTTCATTGCCATAGGCTCGTTTTGTAATACCCAAAGTCGATAGGCTTTCTAGGCGAAACCCCCATTCTCCGTCATCCGACGTAACATAACTACTCAGGGAACGAGGGTTACATACGTAACCGAGACGTTTTTTTTATACATTTTTATTTCAGTTTTAGTTATTTTATTACACAAACTAAATGGAAATTAGAAGTGCTGCCTTGGAAAGCACCTGAAATAAAATTGTATTTTAATAATCTGATAATCCATCAGGTAGTTTAAAAAATTTAAATTTAATTTCAGGTACTTTCCAAGGCAGCACTTCTAATTTCCATTTAGTTGGAATAAAAAACAAAAGTTTTTTATTCCAAGTTAACTAATGTTTTTTTTATTGGTTTAGATTTAGTCAAATAAAATAACCTTAGTTATGGCAGATAACCGATAAATAATATAATATAATATTCTGTCCAAATCAATTACAATTAAAAACTTAAAATTTAAATGCTACAAATGAATTTAGGCATATGATGTACAGTACTATGAAAACAATTATATTCATTTTGAGTTTTGGTAAATATTACGTTTAACAGTTATTCAGTTAAAGTGTTTTAAAAAGTTTAACTTTAAGTGGGCATTAGATGATGGCAAAGGTAACCCAAATATAAAAATAGATTAAATGAAATCCAATGGAGAACGTACATTTTTCCTCCCTAAATTTCGTCACTCAAAAAGCTATTAGACCTCAGAAGCAATTCATTATATTTCTAATTGAAAGTGAGCCATACAGATTTTGGAACAACATTATAACCACATTTTTATTTTTGGATGAACTAGTCCTTTAACGTCTGCAATTTACTAGACATTTTTGCAAAAGACAGACATTTTTATTTATTGCTATTTAATTGGCTCATGAAAAGTAAGCTGTTATTTACTGGATAATATTAATTATTCCAACCTATGTAACCATGACGTGCACTGATTAATCATGCTCAATAATACCACCAGGGTCAATTCTGAGATCATGTTGACTTTAAGGATTTACATGTGGAGGCCTAAGGTTAGTCTAAGGTGAGGTTACAATTATGCTGTCTTTATAAAATAGAAAGGTCCTTACGTGTACAGGATGCGCAATGGAGTACATGTGTGTTTGTTTGTGTGCTGGGCTTTGCTGTTAAAGGGATAGATCACCCAAAAATCATTACTCACCCTCATATCATTCCAAACCTGTATGTCTGACTTTCTTCTGCTTAACACAAAACAAGATATTTTGAAAAACTCTATTTTCTTTTTCAACTTCATATCACGTTAAGCAGCACAACAGTTTTCGACATTGATAACAATCATAAATGTTTCTTGAGTAGCTAAACAGCATATTAGAATGATTTCTGAAGGATAATTTTTCTCATGATCATGATTTCTGACACTGAAGACTGGAGTGATGCCTAATAAAGTTATTTTAAATTGTAATAATATTTCACAATATCACTGTTTTACTGTATTTTTGATCAAATAAATACATATGACAGCAATGCTGGTTCCGATGTCTGTTCTTTCAAAAACAAAATATCCCCAAACTTCTAACAGCTTTATCATTTGATTTTTAATGTGCAATTACTGTGTTTTTAGAATATGTTTATTCTATTTATAAATTTCCCCAATGACCTGTTTTTGTCTGTTATTTTGTCAGTGGTGTCATGAGTGCAGAGGTGACGGGGTGTGTTTTGGCGTGAATTCGTGTGGTTGGGTGTGAAGTCACACAGTCTGAGTGGATCGCAGTGAATCACAGCTGCTGTCTGAACATGTTCATCATACTTCACACCTTCCACAGCTAATATGTCACTCCTGGCCTTCAATCAAGTGACCAACGTGTCTTATAGATCAAAGGTACATCTGAATTCTTAATGGAGTAGTTCATCCAAAAATGAAAATTCTGTCATTGTTTATTCACCCCTTATGCTGCTCAAAATCTGTATGGCCGCCTTCTGTCAAAAAGTTAATTGGACCCCATTGCCTATCATTGCAGGGATGAAAAGATAATCATTTATTTCACATTGAAACATTATAAATGTCTTTACTGTTACTTTTTATTTAAAAAAAAAATCTATTTAAAGAGGACCTAGAATGCCCTTTTTCAAAGTCTTGATTTTGTTTTTAGGGTCTACTAGAACAGGTTTTCATGCTTGAATGTAAAAAACAATATTTTTCACATATTTTACATTGTTGCAGCTCCTCTCTTCCCAGTCTGTTAGTAACGCTCTGTTTAGTTCCGGTCTCTATGAAGCCCCTCCTTCTGAAAAATGCAATGTGCTCTGATTGGTCGGCTGGACCAGTGTGTTGTGATTGGTCAACCGCTTTGAGCATGTTTCGGACATGTCATACCCCTTACCATAAGTTTCAACACACTACTAACGCAACTCAAAAAGGCCACGCCCCCTTTTTGTGAATGCCTGGCATCCACAAAAATGGGGTGTGGTCTTATTGAGTTGGGTGGGAATTATTTAAATTAGCAATATTGTGATGTTTGGGAGTTCAAAAACAGTGATATAGAGAATAACGCCCTTTGGAGTGACTTTGTGGTTTGTTACTTTGCAGACCTTTTTCAAGCTCAAACAACAACATTACACACTGAAAAATGTTGATAATTAAAAAAAAGCATAATAAGACTCCTTTAATGCATCCTTGCTGAATTTCTATCACCCCAAATGTTTAAACAGTGTATGCCATTTCTGTTTCTCAAAACCAGAAATGTTTCTTAGAAACATCTCCTTTCAGGGAATTATCTTTCTCGATTGCATCAGTTAAGAAATTTACAGTTGTTGTAAATCTATTTTCAACGACCTGACCTTGAGTTCTGAGCAAGATATGAAGAAATAATAACAAGGACTGTGCCTCCGCTGACCCCAGATGAGCCTGAGTTAATGATGATCTCACTTCCTGCTGCTCTCACACTGGGCCAATCAGCCATGATGTCCTCTCAGTCAGTGCCTGCATGGAAAACATGGAAAACATGGACCTGAGACACACTTCCAGCATCTGACTGATGAAAGCAAAGCTAGATGTTATAACAGGTGCTGCAATATGAGAACAAAAAATACATTTAGCAGAACCAGCTTTCCTTCTATAATTGGTTAGCTTATTTACCCTTAAATATTCACCATCAGATGGTGGGTTGAATTCGGGTGTGTGTTGCTAATCCTCACCTGAATAGTTTTGCTCTGAAAGAACACAATGTGACCTTTTTTGTCCGTATAATCTCTGGCCGAGACTGGCTGTTTGTGTTTTTGACCCACCCAAGTGCAATTATTGGGAGTTTATCTGATGAAGCAGATATTATGTTTATATTGTAATTAGCGGTGTTCTGTTCATCAGTATTGCCACTGCTCATACTTAACCATAAGTATTAAACATTATTGCATAACTATTTGTGCTACAGTCTTGGATAATACCGCAAATTGTTAAAGGTGTGATATTGCTTTGAAAAGCAAAATTTTCACCTGATGAATGATCAAATGGTCCAAAAGATCATTTAGTGGTGCAATAAACAACCACCCTAGAAACCATAAATGCTAAAAACCACTCTAAACACTTTAGCAACTGCATAAAATATAAAAGGTAGTTTGACAAGTTCAAATATTAGGTATTTGATAATTTGTAGTTTTAGCCTGCTTACTAGTGGTCTTAAGATTTTCCAGACCTTCATAAATTCTCATAATTAAAGAAAATGACAGAACAGCAGGATGCTTGTTAAAGCTTCTTCGTTGTATTCTTTTATTGTTGCTTCCCTGCTGGTTTCTCTCTCTCTCTCAATCTATCTTTTTTTTCACTCAAATAGACTCTCGCTCTTTCAGTTACGAGTACAAAGACAGATTTTTTATCTCTGCCTAAATCCTGTGGTGGTTCTCCGTGTTCCTTTCTCCCTGTGACTAGACGCCAGAGTTTGAGAACAAGAAAACCTTCTATATTCATCAGAACGTCTTGCTCCATTAGAATGAGCTTATTTATCACCGTGTTCTTTTCACCATGTTCCCACTAACACGCCGCACCTCACCAGAGAGGTATTTGATGGGATCATCGTGGCTGGTTTGTACAGAACAGAAAGAAATATGCAAACGTTTCTCTTATTTTCCTAGGTGACTTTGGAAAATGTTTGTGTTAGGAGAACATTTGAGCCCCGTTACAAAAACTTGTGAGCTGTGTTTTGCCTGACTCGTTTTAGTCTTTTATAAAAACGTGATTGTCTCAGCTTTTTGCTCAAAATGTTGCTTTTTTATTAAACTTGCCCACATTGATTAAACTTGACAAAAAAAAGAATGGGGGGGGGGGTTGTTTAAAAAAGCAGATGGTGTGTTCTTTCTTTTCATATATTGCATGTTCAGATATTCATACATAGGCTATTCTGGGGGCCTTTTTTCGACAGTGTCTTAGTGTTCACACTTGTTGTTCGGTTCTCTTGGTTCTTTTCGTCAGGACCAAAAAAAAAGAAAACAATACATTTAGTCCTGGTTCACTTAGCCTTCACATTTTTTAGACCGAACCTAAAGATACAAAAAAAAAACTTTGCGAAGGAACTTACCGAACATCCAAACCAATGCTGTGTGCTGGGCTAAATGCGCTCATTTTATGTGCGTACATATGATGGCATTTTGACCAGCTGAGAACTCGTGAAGAGTTTAGAAAATCTGTAAAGGAGTAAAAAAAAAAGTGGCAGGAATTCCTCCTTTGCACACAACCGAAATTCTGCTGCAAAGAGACGCCATTTCTGACGCCTGTACCAAACTGTACTGGGAAAAGCAGCTCATATGGCGAGAAAAAACAGGTATGCTTCAGCATTCTGTCCCTTTTAGGGTTGCATCTGGTGACAACACATCCTTTTTTGGTTCGTTTAGTTGTCTTTGGTTCGTGTTGTGTTCATATTTCAGTCGAACTGCACCAGAGCTTGTTTGGAAGCGGACTGAAACCCATCTTTTCAGGGGTCTCGGCCCGCTTGTTTGGTGCGCACCAGGCAGCATTCACACTTATTCAAATGAACTGCACTAACAGAGCAGTCGCACCAGGGTTCGTTTAATCGAACCAAACATGCCAAGTGTGAACACACCCTTAAGCTGTAGACTCACTAGGTTTTGGAAAAGAGCATTTGACTATCCCTCAGCATCAGGACTCACATTTTAAATAATTGAGCAATTACAAGTTGAACTTCCCCAGTGAAACATGTTACTAACTAGAGTACAATAGCCCATGAATCAAGTCCTTTGTGAGATTAATTATCATTATCAACGCTTCTGTGCTCATTAATCTCTCGCTCACACACACCAGCCCATTTCCCACATCCATATGCAAAACCCTTCCTCAGTGGTCCAGTGAAGATCTTCAAGAGACCCAACCCCCATTATATCCATAACCTCCTCTCCATTGCTGGCTCACAGGGGCGTGAAACATTCCTCATCTCCATCTCACCTCCTCAACATCCATTTCATAAGATCTATGGAAAATTGACCACAAAAATGTAGTCCTGCTTATGTTTAAAACATACCTTGATTCATAAAGCATGTTTTTGGCTTTTTTTAGTGTGTGCATCAAAACCCATGCCATTCACACAGATCTCTATTTCCACTTTGTTTTGAAAGGACATTGCTTTATGTTTTTAAAAAAAAATCAAAGAAATAGTTTACTCATGACATGTCTTCAAACCCTGTTCTATTTTCTGTCTTCTGTGCAACACATGAAAAGAAAAGATGCCAGAGCTGCCCTTTTCCATATAGAAAAAGTGTATGGTGATGCATACTGCCAAACAACTACAAGGACAAAAACACTATAAAACTACTGTAAAAAATCAATCCATATGACTCATGCACTATATTACATAAGTATCCTTCTCAATGCGGGAGTTACACTACGTCTGAAATCGCATGCTTCCCTACTATATAGTATCTATATAGTATCAGGTGTATGATAGGGCCCTTGAGATTTGTTTTGCTTTTCTAGTTAATTCCTGTTATATGAATTTTAATTCTGCTGTATACATTCAAATTTGAATACCAATTCTGCATCATGTTTGTTACCTTGATTCAAATTGATTTGAATTAAAATTGAAAATGCATTCATAGTTCAGTTTTAAATGGTGCATAAGCCTGTAATGATCTTGACAGTATAAATCATCATGTAGTCGGTAGAAAAAAAAAAGTAGAATTACGAACAGCATGACCTTTTCGCAGTGACATGACATTGCTCAGTGACATGACTCTGCTAATGCAAGAGTCTATGCTTTTTATACATAACAAGCATATTGCTGATTGCATGACCCTTTCCAAGAATCACCTGCACCGCTGAGCGTCACATGAAGTCGTCTTACAGTTGCTGACGCCAGCATCAGTGTCCCGCTGGAAGGAGGCAGTGAAGTACTTCATTATTCATTGAGCAGCGGGTCTGACACGCTGTGGCAGCATTTTGACAACAGTCACAGCCGTTAAGAGGGTTGGGATTTGAGCAGAGCTCATCTGGCTGGCAGCGAACATGTAATTTAATGGGAATAGAGCATGACAGTGGTCACCGTTACAGAGTGAAAATCCAGCAGGTGAGCATAACGCTAGCGTCCCGGAGGAACGGAGGCAAAGAGAAAGGCAGCTATATTCTCGCTCGGCTCTCCGGCATGCCGTGATGATTGTACTCCCCTCTGGCTCCAAGCTGTTTCTGCATTGTGCCCTCATGCATCCCGGGGCAAGTGGCTGCAGAATTTCATCGTTGTCACTTCGTATCCCCTTCCCGCATGCCGTATCCCCTTCCCAGATGCAAATCAACTGGAAGTACATAACAGATCTTTTCAAATTGTCCCGCAATGTTTGCAAACACTCTGCATATTACATATTACAGAGCCCAGAGAGCCTTAAAGGCTTCTTTTACAGTATGGCACTTAAAAAACATAATTATTTCATGATAAATAGGAGTCCTGAAAAATCAGTATTCAGTTCCAGAATGTCGAATGGACATATACATATGGACAAGATATTTCCATGTTATCATTTCTGGTTTATCTATATATGTATATCCACTAGTTTAATCTTTGGGGGTTAACTGTGTGTGTGTGTGCGTGTGTGCGTGTGTGTGTGTGTGTGTGTGTGTGCGCGTGCGTGCATGTGTGTGAACATACAAATAAATATTGTATGAAATACTTTTTTTACTTTAAATATTTTATTATTAAAATATTAACTAAAATAATCTTTCATTTTTTAAAAAAAATATTTAAGTAATTAAATACTTGTTAATGTTAATGACAATATAAATATTGTCTGATTCTGCAAGTGTCACTAGGATTTGTGTAGTTTCTGCCTGTCAATCATTTTGCTCAACCATGGGAAGCAGGAAGCTGAGGGTGTGAAGTTGAAAAGCCACATTCAGCATCATAAATAGTTGTTAGCTTGTTTTGTAAGAATGTTGTTGTGTTTGACAGCACTGAGATGGCGTACTGCTTCTCTCTTGCTCTGATAACCACAATCACAATAACTGTATTTGTAGGTCAGGATTTTAGTAAAAGGGCTAATTTAGTGTGAAAAGAGTTTCATGGTTACCATTTCAGGGGCAGTCAAGAGGAATCAGGAGAAATGAACTACAAGCACAAGACAAAAAAATTATCTTGTTTGTAGGTAGAAATGTAAGTAGAATATTTAAATTGATTTTAAGATGCAGGAATTCACAATCACTTTTTGACAAGGGAGTCGTTTCAATTTTTTATTTTTTGAAAAAATATATAAAATCTTAAAGGGTTAGTTCACCCAAAAATGATTATTCTGTCATTAATTACTCACCCTCATATTGTTCATATTCATTATTTTTTTTAGGATATCTATCCCTCCATAGACAGCTACACAACTGATAATTTGACGCTTCAAAAAGTTCATAAAGAGATTGTAAAACGAATCCATATGTATTGAGTGGTGTAGTCCAAATTTTCTGAAGAGACACGATCGCTTTATGAACAGATTGAATTTAGCCTTTTATTCACATATAAACAGAGCCGGATTAACGCAAAGGCAAACTAGGCACGTGCCTAGGGCCCGATTGGCGGGATGGGGCCCAGACAGAGGGACACAAATAAAAAAAAATAATAAAATTTACAAATGTCCTATCTACAATTTATTTCAATATTTATTAACTAAAAATAGTGACGATGTTTATCTTAACCATAGACTGTTACATTACGTCACACTAACGCCAGTGAGCCCATCAGGTGCTGCGAAGCAAAAGCCTAAATAGGCACGCGAAGAAGCACATTTCGTAATGCAGGTGTGTGCGTTGTCGTCATCTATTTTGGAGTGATTGCAATGTATTCTAAATATAAACTTGTACTGTAGATCAGCGTCATTTCTGGAAAAATCATTCACCGCTTTATTACGAGTTTAAAAGAGCGCGAGCGTCATTAACGTGCCCAGACGCAACGCTTTGAATTTGCGCGTACAATGAATAACATCGCGTTGGGAGCTGACTAAAAACGCTACAAAAGTAAAAGACAAGACGTTTGTATTCAAAGTTAAAAAGCCAACACACTACAACATTTTTAAATGTTTCAAATAAAGGATCTCATGGGTCTATCTTCTAAATTCTGCTGATGATTATTATACCCTGTCTGACATCAGCCTACTTACGCCAATAATATCAGTTTAGATTTTTTTTTTTCTAATCAGTAGCGATCGTGTCTTTCTCTTCCACTTGATTTGTGTATAGCATATTTAAGCTTGCAATGCATAATATCATATTACTTATATTAATAATATGACAATATCTGCAGTCAATATTGATTAAATGGGAGGGGAAAATCCTGCCCATACCGCAGCTATGAAAAAAAATATAAAAGCACTTATGATCATCTCCTGAAGTGGTATTCTGGAACTGTGAATAAATTGAATAAAACAGCAAAATAACAATAACATCTTCATTAAACAAAAAAGAGATTACCTTAGATGAAGTTTGATTAATATGTACATACAGTAGCCTACTGGTAAAAAGTCTGGACCACCAATTACTATTTTTAATGTTTTTGAAAAGTTTTTTATTATGCTCTACAAGCCTGCATTTATTTGATCAAATACAGAAAAAAAAACAGGAATATTCAGCAAGGATGTGTTAAATATATAAAAAGTGATAGTGAAGACAATAAATATTAAGCACTATTTCTAACATTTGATAATAAATCAGAATATTATAAAGTTTTCTGAAGGATCACATGACACTAAATTCAGCTTTGTATCACAGAAATATATTTTAAAGTATAGTAAAATGGGGAAACCATTATTTTAAATTTTAATAATATTTCACTATATATTTTTCTGTATTTTTGATTAAATAAATCCAGGCTTGATGAGCATAAGAGACTTCTTTCAAAAACATAAAAAATAGTAATGTGTCCAAACTTATGTACTGTGTAAGTAAAAATATACAACATTTAAAATTAAATGTTGTATAAATTAAAAGGTTAGGAATCATATTTGTTTCAAGAGTTTTTTTTTATTGGGGGTGGGGGGCCTCCAACATGAATATTGCCTAGGGCCTCCAAATGTCTAGAACCGGCCCTGCATATAAACATTCATTAACTCACACATTCGTTATGATAAACTGAAGCTCAAGCATGTTCGCTTGATGTGTGAGAACCAATGAGGTTCATTCTCGTGTTACGCAGCACGTTCGAGCTTCCGCAAGAACCAATGAGGTTAATTCTCGTGTTACGCAGCACGTTTGAGCTTCCGCAAGAACCAATGAGGTTCATTCTCGTGTTACGCAGCACGTTTGAGCTTCTGCAAGAACCAATGAGGTTCATTCTTGTGTTACGCAGCACGTTTGAACTTCTGCAAGAACCAATGAGGTTCATTCTCGTGTTACGCAGCACGTTTTAGCTTCTGCAAGAACCAATGAGGTTCATTCTCTTGTTACGCAGCACGTTTTAGCTTCCGCAAGAACCAATGAGGTTCATTCTTGTGTTACGCAGCACATTTGAGCTTCTGCAAGAACCAATGAGGTTCATTCTCATGTTACACAGCATGTTTGAGTTTCCGCAAGAACCAATGAGGTTCATTCTTGTGTTACGCAGCACGTTTGAGCTTCCGCAAGAACCAATGAGGTTCATTCTTGTGTTACGCAGCACGTTTGAGCTTCCGCAAGAACCAATGGGGTTCATTCTCGTGTTACGCAGCACGTTTGAACTTCTGCAAGAACAAATGAGGTTCGTTCTTGTTACGCAGCACGTTTGAGCTTCTGCAAGAACCAATGAGGTTCATTCTTGTGTTACGCAGCACGTTTGAGCTTCCGCAAGAACCAATGAGGTTCATTCTTGTGTTACGCAGCACGTTTGAACTTCTGCAAGAACCAATGAGGTTCATTCTCGTGTTACGCAGCACGTTTGAGTTTCCGCAAGAACCAATGAGGTTCATTCTTGTGTTACGCAGCAGGTTTGAGCTTCCGCAAGAACCGATGAGGTTCATTCTTGTGTTACGCAGCACGTTTGAGCTTCCGCAAGAACCAATGAGGTTCATTCTTGTGTTACGCAGCACGTTTGAACTTCTGCAAGAACCAATGAGGTTCATTCTCGTGTTACGCAGCACGTTTGAACTTCTGCAAGAACAAATGAGGTTCATTCTTGTGTTACGCAGCACGTTTGAACTTCTGCAAGAACCAATGAGGTTCATTCTCGTGTTACGCAGCACGTTTGAACTTCTGCAAGAACCAATGAGGTTCATTCTCGTGTTACGCAGCACGTTTGAACTTCTGCAAGAACAAATGAGGTTCATTCTTGTTACGCAGCACGTTTGAGCTTCTGCAAGAACCAATGAGGTTCATTCTCGTGTTACGCAGCACGTTTGAACTTCTGCAAGAACCAATGAGGTTCATTCTTGTGTTACGCAGCACGTTTGAACTTCTGCAAGAACCAATGAGGTTCATTCTCGTGTTAGGCAGCACGTTTGAACTTCTGCAAGAACAAATGAGGTTCATTCTTGTTACCAGTGTTGGGCAAGTTACTTTTAAAAAGTAATTAGTTACAGTTACTAGTTACTTCTTCCAAAAAGTAACTAAATTAGTAACTCAGTTACAAATTTTAAAAGTAACTAGTTACTTATGAAAGTAACTATTGCGTTACTTTCAAGTAAAATTTAATTTTAAATGCTCAAATGTGACCCCACCTCTACCCCTCTTTAACGGAACTTAAAATACATGTGCATGTTCAATTATTTATGATAAATTTGAATATTATAATGAAATGGACACTTAATACAATACATTATTAACAGAAACATGAAACATTGTACACGCATCTAAAAAAAAATGTTGCTGTGGGACAAAGTGAGACTAGCCTCCAATCAAACGCCATGTATGTAGATATTATGTTTATATAGTGGATCAATGCAAATAACACAATAGATGTTTTGGAAATTTTGATATTTATTGCCCCTCAACAGGCCACAACTGGGCAAAATTAAATTAAGCTTGTTAAGCTCGTCGCCATACCTGTCTCTCGTTGACTGACTGGCTTGTGTTGTTCCTTGTGTGTCCTGTCCTGCCCGACTATGCGTTATGATGGGTCGTTCGCAATTCATGAACGTTAGCCGTTAGTGATGATGGGTCGTTCGCGAATGAGCGTTAGTGATGATGGATCGATTCGTTCGCGAATGAGCTTTTGATGGGTCGTTCGCGATTCGCGAATGAGCCGACTCTAAGAGCCGGCTCTTTTAGGTGAACGTTGGGAGCTGGCTCGCATATCTGAAGAGCCGACTCTATTTTTACTAATTTAGCCTATAGAAATTAAATAATTATGTAATAAAAATTGAAATATTATAGTCAAAGTCATTTAAAGAGCCGTTTGTGAGCCAAAAGAGCCGGCTCTTTTCAGTGAGCTGAGTCAAAAGAGCCGAATGCCCATCACTACTATGCGTGCTTTCGAACACCCGCCCAACTCTACCTCTGATTGGCTTACAATGACATTTTACTCTACCTTATAGCCAATCGTCAGCATTTTTGCGCTTGTCTCGTGCTCTGCCCACTAACCAAGGAAGAACAGTAAAAAAAGTATTTGCCTCTCGCTCAGAGATCTAGTTGGTCTGATGAAAAAAAAAACAGCTTCATCAGTTATAGTAACGCGCCGCATTTTTTGGCAGTAACGGTAACGGCGTTATTAAGATGAGAAGAGTAATCAATTAGATTACTCGTTACTGGAAAAAGTAATGCCGTTAGTAACGGCGTTATTTATAACGCCGTTATTCCCATCACTGCTTGTTACGCAGCACGTTTGAGCTTCTGCAAGAACCAATGAGGTTCATTCTTGTGTTACGCAGCACGTTTGAGCTTCCGCAAGAACCAATGAGGTTCATTCTTGTTACGCAGCACGTTTGAGCTTCCGCAAGAACCAATGAGGTTCATTCTTGTGTTACGCAGCACGTTTGAACTTCTGCAAGAACCAATGAGGTTCATTCTCGTGTTACGCAGCACGTTTGAACTTCTGCAAGAACCAATGAGGTTCATTCTCGTGTTACGCAGCACGTTTGAGCTTCCGCAAGAACCAATGAGGTTCATTCTCGTGTTACGCAGCACGTTTGAACTTCTGCAAGAACCAATGAGGTTCATTCTTGTGTTACGCAGCACGTTTGAGCTTCCGCAAGAACCAATGAGGTTCATTCTTGTGTTACGCAGCACGTTTGAACTTCTGCAAGAACCAATGAGGTTCATTCTTGTGTTACGCAGCAGGTTTGAACTTCTGCAAGAACCAATGAGGTTCATTCTTGTGTTACGCAGCACGTTTGAGCTTCTGCAAGAACCAAAGAGGTTTGTTCTCACGTGTCAAACAGGTTCGGATAAGTTTATGTTCACTGATCAATTTTTATGTGTGAATAAAGGCCTAAACTTAATATTTTCATCATATAAAGCGATCAAGTCTCTTCAGAAAATTTGGACTAAACCCCTCAATTGCTCAACTGCTCTGTGGAACAGCTTCTTAGACTGTTGGAGGTTGAGGACCACCCTGATCCAACTCCAGAACAACTCATCATTTTATGTAAGCAAAAGCCAGAACCTGTTAGCTCAACTGACAAAGACAGCCATAAATTCTTCTCTCTGTTTACCAGAATTATGAGAGACAGTTTCCAAGTCAAACTTTTTGGCTAGTAGTGGTTAACCATTATGGGTTTTGCATTAGTCGATGCCAATGTCAATACCCAGAGAGCTGTGTAGATAATATAATACAGTACCAATATATGAAATACAGTATCACAAAGTAACAGATGTCATGGAGCTAAATCAACACTTTTTTTTTTTTTGACACATTCTTTTTTCAAATACATTTACATTTACGCATTCTGTGACATTTGTGACATTGGCTTTGCAAGCTTCATGCTCTAGCTACAGGAATGTAATAATCTATAAAAAAATATCTAATAATTCTTAGATAATCTAAATAATATTATTATTATTTTGGATAATCTAAATAATTACATAATAATGTAATAATAATCCAATTTTAACATTAAAGGTATAGTTCACTCAAAAATTATAATTCTGTCATCATTTGCTCACCCTCAAGTTGTTCAAAACCTATTTGAATTCCTTTCTCCTGCTGAACACAAAAGAACATATTTTGAGGAATATTGGTAACCAAACAGTTGAAAGGCCCCATTGACTTCCATTTCACTATTTAGGATTTCAACATAATATAAACTCAGCTGGGATTTTATAACACCCAGGCCAGGTTGTGTCTAGTATGGATCATGTTTAGGGCTTTAATGGTGACGCATGTATAATTAGAGAAACCTTTACAGAGAGTGTCCCTAGAGATACACTGGCACCTGCGCTCTCATCAATACAAGAGCCATACACTTGCTGGCACACTATTTCCAGGAAACCGCGTCAGGTGACTTGTGGTAGTCATGGCATGTTTGTTTTGTTGCCAGTGTGTATGAATGCGCATCTGATCTGTTTTATTTAACAAAGCCTGGACTGTTACCTCACATGCAACCTGCCATCTGTGCACAATCATGCATGAGAGCGAGCAACTGGCCTAAACCTCAACACATGTTATGGAGCATATAATAAAACAAGATATTATGGACCAGTCAGGTAGACATATGCAGCATGGGTTTTATCTGTCAAGCTGGGCTGAAGTGCATTAACTTTGCATGAAATTTGTCATTTCTTACAGATTTCTCCATCCATTATTTTACGCCTAAGGTACTGCTATGGAAACCACCACCAGGATGCATTTTTACTGGCATGTGGTGCGTTGGAACCACTTATTGTATCCTCATGTATCCTTATTGGTTGCACAAGCATTGACATGCATTATTAATCAGTGGCATGCTTTGATCTCAAAGGGTTGCAGATGGTATAGGGTCGTAATCTGCCAACAAACTTGCCTGCATTTCACTTTAAGCTTTCATTGAGTCTCAGGAGAGCTGAGGATGCTCAAAGAGGCTGGTATATGGCACGGCAGAGCTTTAACCCCGATTAGAGGTGCGCTGTGCCAGAACAGAACTGACGTGGGAGGAGGATGTCTGTCAGATCGGCCACTGTGTGCAACAGCCGGTCTTTTAAGGTGAGAAGACCGGTTGTTCCATGACTGTGGTTTTAGATCAGTTTTCCCTTGAAGAGATTGACCATGTGATTTGGTTAAAGGAAGTTGATCGTAGATCCGTGCTGCTGGGTGATTTGTGTAACTGGGTTAATGAGGGCATATTTTAACACTATGGCCATTTATTATTGCAATTATCGCGCCATGATTCAAGGGTGTTGTGGGTGGTTGCCAGGGTGTTTCTCTTTGGTTGCTAGGTGGATGCTATGAGAATCAGATTTTTCAACCATTTTAATTAAGTATGAACAGTAATAGTGATTCTTGCCTTAGAAAAAAAACTGAGTGTGTGTCTACACTCTCGTTTAAAGGTTTTGGGTCTGTAAGTTATGTTTTTGAAAGTTTCTTATGTTTACCGAGGATGCGTTTATTTCATTAAAATACAGCAAAAACAGTTTAAAGTTACAGTTTGAAATAACTGTTTTCTATTTGAATATATAATAACATGTCATTTATTTCTGTATAGGCAAAGCTGAATTCTGAAACAGGATCATTATTCCAGTCTTCAGTGTCACATAATCCTTCTGAAATCATTCTAATATGCTGATTTGCTGATAGATAGATAGATAGATAGATAGATAGATAGATAGATAGATAGATAGATAGATAGATAGATAGATATATAGATAGATAGATAGATAGATAGATAGATAGATAGATAGATAGATAGATAGATAGATAGATAGATAGATAGATAGATCTATCCATCTATCTATCCATCCATCCATCTATCTATATCTATCCATCCATCCATCCATCCATCCATCCATGAAACGTCACTCATAACGCTCTCTTTTATAATAGGTCTAAAACCATATTCTGGACTCATTGAAGGTGCACCATAAATCAGTAATAGAGTACATTACTGAAAAACACACTATATATACACATGTACTATAAAAACATATAATGTCTTATGTATTTATGACCACAATAGCTCTTGTTTACAGTGATATAGCTGGTTTTTCAGGCCAAACACATTACATAATCCCTTTAAAAAATAATGTAATTCATTTTTATGTGATCATCATTTTTTAGAGAGTTTATGCGATGCAATCACGTCATGTATGGGTATGGCCTTCTACTGACCCCAGTGGTTTGTCTTTTTGCTAAATGAACAAGCACAAGTATAGTCTGCTTCTGTGGCCTTAAAATATGAATACTGTGTATATCGAAACATTTTTATATCAAAAACTCAATTTTAAACCATGAATCTAGGCTATATGTGCATAGAACACCGTGTTGCTATTGGCATCCATAATATCTCACCAGCAGGTAGAGTCTTTCACGAGAACCTGCTGTGCAAAATAACTGCACATTCAGAAAGCCAAATGGTACCCATATGAAACCGGCGGACTGCACTCAGGATGGGGGCTGGGAAACAAACGCCTCTGCCAGCATCTTAGTTCTCCTCTCTCTCTTTGCTCTGTTCAGAAAATCTTTCTCTTAGAGAAGCCTGAAGGTTTCTGAATGTGGTGATCATGTTGTAGTCTCTTGTACCAGTATGCCACACAGAGCTGAAAGGTCAGAATATGGGGAACATGAACTGAGACGGCAGGCGTCACAATGTGTCACATAATCAGTGTGATTGCTTTCATTTGGCAAGGGTTGAGGGGGTACAAAATGGGGGTGGTCAATTAATTTGAATCACTTGGTGCTCTTAAAGGAGACTATGTCTTTGGAGGAATTTTAAAGGATCTTTGGAAAATGGGCAAGATTTGCTTTATCAGTTCCAAAGCAGGTGGTAGCCACCAGGATCCATGTGAACCAGCATATATGATTTATGCATCATCGTGGGCACAGCGTGAGTGTGTGTAGTGGGGGGTGAGCTGTATATAGATTATTGCGTACTGAGGGAGGGGCTGAGCCTGAGGGTAATAATTCTATATACACACACACATACACAAAGTTCTGTCATGAAACTCTAGGTGGCTTAGGCTGATGCTGCAGGATGATTGGTCCTTAACTCAATCTGCTTGCCATCACATCATTTTCTACAAGGAGCAGCAGCAGCATGTCTTACTTGCTCAAAGCATTGTGTCGTGTCTGTTGGCGATAGCAAGTCTCGTACTTGCTCTGTAGCAGATCTGTTCCGCCAAGACCAAATATACCAACATTGTCATATCCATTACCATGCCAAACACTATGACAGTTGTCATGACAGAAATATATATATATATATATATATGTTTGTGTTTGTGTGTATATATGCATATATATATTATTAGTATTATTATTATGTATATGTATTCAAATCAATAAATAAATTAAATAGTTATAGTCTAAAATAGTCTATATATTTATATTTAATTCAAACAATGTGTGTATATATAAGTAAAGAGGAACTGTGAATGTTGCATTGTCTCATGATATTTTGAAATTTTCATTTGAGATCTGTCACTTAATGTATTGTATGTTAAAAGGTCATTTTACACTTGCTCATTTAGGATATTGTTTTTTTTTCCCCATTGTCATAATGTATTTGCTCGTTGATCTCTTTGACAGGTCGCATTAATTCCAGGTTAAGTGATATTACACAACAAAGTCATTTCATCAAACCAGCCCCAGCTTAATCAGTACTCGTTGACCTCTTGAAAAAAAAGAGTGTCTGCATTGGTGCAGGTTTTTGCTCAGGAAATTGAGGTTAGCAGAAAATGGGTCACTGTAAGACTCTCGCTCTGTGTGTGTGGCCTACTGCCAGCTCCTGAGAATTGAAAGGAGATGCACAAAGATAATTAGCTGTTTGAGAACAGGAGACAACCGTGTTTCGTCTGATCCATTTTGAGCTCTGACATTGCCAGTGTAAGGGTTAACGTTGTTGTAAGCAATACCCATTTACTTGAGTGCTATTTTGGTTGGAACTCTAGAGAGGATAGGAGTGCATTAAATCCCAGGTTGTTGCTATTACCTCAGAGGTAACTGAAGTTCAGATACTGTTCGGCTTAGGAGAGTGACCCCGCCATGATAAATTAGAGATTATGATTATAATGCAGCTTAAACAATCTATATTAACTATATACACACAAATGCAAGTACAGTAGCACAGATATTTGTTTTGCAAGAAAATATTTACACCAAAATTGGATTTAAAGTGTACTTAAAATTTATTTTAAAGATTGTTTTGGATTTTATCCACTAGTGAGATGTATCACAATTATAAAACACAAAGATATTTGCTCTGCAAGAGAAAATAAAAGATAATTACTTAAAAACTGTGTTCAAAGTGCACTAAAGTTATTTTGCATTGGATGGTGGTCACAAGTTAGCAATATAACCCTTTTTAATGTGCAGGATACACAAAAACAGCAAGTAATGTACTTTCTAACCCACAAATATTTTTTTTGCAAGAGACTGCAAAGGGAAATTGCATTAAAATTGCATCAAACTCCAAAGTGAACTGGATTATTGTTGTTTTGAGCTGTGACCACTGCTTACCGTATTTTCAGGAATATATGCGTCACATTTTTTTGTCTTGATTTTTTTAAAATCATCTGAAACGTGCTGTGATTTATTCCAAAGCGACTTTTATAATGCAGTGACGTCAAGTTTAACACCCTCAGTGCATAAAAATAGGCCGCAGCTTGCTGACGCACTTGCTCAGCGCACCACAAATATTTGTTTTTCCAGAAACATGAAGTCTAGAACAAAAGAAATTTGAGTTATTTTCTCTTCTGCAGATTTCACCACCCTCGACGTCAGTGGCGCCTCTGCCTGTGATGTCAGACGGACTAAGGCCGTCCGAAGTGTTAGCAGGGTGCCTGATGTCTCAACCCTCCCCTATGTACAGATCCGGCAAATCCAGGCACCCAAACAACCCCATCCACCACCATTCATCCTCCAAATACTGATAAAAAACTGTCTGACCACAGACGCAGTGGAATGTGCTTTGCAGCGTTTTCACAAAGGCAGACAGTCTCTCAAACAGCTGCCAATTCTCCCACAAATGCGTGAGTCTGGGGTTCACGAGAGGGAAAGCCTTGGAAGAAAACAACCTGAGCTTGTGTAGACGCTGATACCTTCATGACCGGGCTTTCTGTTACACCGGGCCCGGATCCAAAGGATGAATTCTGGATGAGCTTAAACTTGCTGTCCTTTTCCCAATCTGCACGGACACATGTTTTTAATTACAGCGTGTATTTGGTTGAGGGCGAGGCGGAGAATGAATATGTAATACGCAAAGGTTTAACGTCTGGGTCAGGATTGAAGTCTTTTACGAAAGCCGAACATCTACGACCTGTTTGCATGCCAAACGCTTGTGGTTTTTCACCTACACACAACAAATCTCTGCTTTTGCAAAAGTGGTTTAGGGCTGTCTAAGACTCTGTCTGGCTGTGGCCTTCCTGTCCTACATTCATCATGTGTCTCATCACTGTTTTTCTTCTTTTTCCTCCCCGCCTGGCAGAATGCGTGAGCGTGTCATGAGGAGCAGACGCAGTTCTAAACCACCAGACATTGTCTCACTCCTGCGCTGAATCACAAGCTAGTTGTGAAAGGGGAGCAGCTGGGTATCTGTGTGTGGCAGAGGCCTTACAGCTCATCCTGTTCGTTCTGTCTGCTGCAGAGTGAATCACTCTCTACTAGGGGGAAGGAATCTCTGTGATTCCATTTGGCTGAGCTCCTCCACCTGCACATACCTTCTCCATAATGTAACCGCCTGAAGGTACAAACCTCAGACTCCTTATTTTCTAATCAGGATCCCAACCAAATCCTCTCAACGTTTCCATTCCGTTGCATCTAAATTAGGCAATGACCCCCAAATATGAAATACACTATGTGGTCTTAATAAATGTAATAGTATTAAAGCTAGGGTTGATCATTTCGGAGAGGCTAACAATAGCAAGCTAGCTTTGAAAGCATAAGATCCCACCTCCCTTCAGAGCATCTCAAAAAACACACCTCCTCCAAAACACATGACCAAGAGCAGAGTCTGCAAAGCGTCATGAGAGACGGCGTTAAATTACCTCGTCTCAAAGCACATAACAACAATAATAAACATTTTGCCGTTGATACTGTTGCCATAGAAAATCATAAATATGGGTCTGAGGATGTGAACAGCTCAGAGTAGAACGTCACTGGTTGCCGTCTTTTAATTACAGTATGGGGCCCTATTTTAACAATCTAAGCTCATGGTCTAAATCGCAGCATCCTCCTCACCTCCACCATGACGGTCTTCGCTCCATCCTTTCCACCACCACCAGGTCGGTCCCTTCCAAAAGGGGGGGGTCGGCTGCGCCCCTGCCTTCATCTTCAGGCAGGATATGCAGAATCCATACCCTCGGATCGCGAGTTATGGACAGGGCCTACGCCAAAGAACTTTATTGCATATATGGCTTGCTGGGCTGTTAATAAAATGCATCACTGTACAGTATCTTATCTCCCGAGTCTTTCTGGTAGAAATGGGTGTTTTGGGTGTAATGTTAAATATACCAATCAGAGTCTCATCTCCCATTCCCTTTAAAAGCCAGTTGCGCTCGCGCCATGGCGGATTCGCTATTCACATGGCGCATATTACTAATGGCTCTTTAAATAACAAAAAAAAATAAAATTCACCTACAGACGACACCATTGTCAAAACGATGCCCGTTGACACGGATCTGTGAAAATGACTAAAAACGCTGTACTATTTATGCCAGGCCAGTAGTTGGCGATGTCACTTTGTAAAGAAACACTACGCTCCTATAGACTGAACACGTAATACGCATGCGCATGATCACCGTATTCACAAAATTATTCGTTTTCAGGCCACCAAGTTGACGTTGTCATGAAGATGAACAGCCAAAATGCATAGAAAGTTTTATGTTTTAGTTGAAAACGGTGTCATGTACACGGCCCCTGAGACTTCCACAGAAGATATAGGCTAAATTCAGGGTCAAGCAGGAGCAGCAATTGCTTACCCTAGCTGTACGCCAAAATGTTGTTTTCTAAATAAAATGTATTGACTTTTTTATTTATTTTTATTTATTAGTGATCAACCATAGTTTGCGATGGAAGAATACCGGAAGCTTGTATAGAGTTTTTAGTGGAAAAGCATAGTCTGCATGCATAGAATTCCTTCCACAATATACACTCTATTATATACAATTCCTGCTTGCTTTCAGTTATGATACTGCTTGTATTTCATTTCTTCAGATGCAAAATGAGGTTTGGGGTGGATTTTGAGAATGTGGCGCGCGGTTTGCTCCGGCCCATTAGAGCTCTGGGGTCTCTTTCCTCTTCTTAAGAGCACTACAAATCTGGCATCAAAACTCTCAAAGCTCTGGAGGGAAGGATATATATCAAGGCTTTTGAAGGATGAGTGAGTGATAGAGGGAAAACCACATCACGGCACTTAATTCATCCCCTGCACAGATATAGAGTTAGAGCCGTTTCCGGAATGGACTTGCAGAGTGGTGGTATTCTGGGAAGTCAGCAGTCCGTCTGTTAATGCGGCCTGGCTGCTTGCCCTGAGCACATTCCAGGCGTTTGCCAATAAAATCGCAGGAGTTTGCAGTTCGTTGGCTTTCACCTTACCTCCAGGTCAGGCTGCTTTTACAAGCTCATCAATAACATTTCCCACAGCTTCCCTGCTATGGTTTAAGATCCTCAGAAATGATTCCGAATGTGGTATGATAAATATTGACCCTTGTGCTTAATGATGCATCAATTAGGAGTACAGGAAAACAGATGCTGAGTAACATTGCTCACACTGTCACATTTCAATGTAAAATCCACCCAGATCCTGCCGTGTAACCTCAGTAAACAGGTTGTTTGTCTGCTTGTTGTCTTGACAATTTGCCCCTTGCACACCATCACAAAGCTGCTAATGGCTCAACCTGAAACTCGCTGTTGCTGGTGTTTTTGTTTTGAAAGTATTTGCAGTTATGAAATGTGCGGTGAGCTGCTCTTCGATGTGTGAGAAACAGGATGAGGTTGGGTGCTGCCGTGTGGTTTCGGCTGACAAGATAACCCCGAGCTGAGGACAGGCCTTTCTTAGAACCTCCCGAGATCTCTGCTGATGATTCGACCTCTTTCCTTGCAGTGATGGAAATGTTGATGTATCTGTAACGCGTTTTAGAGAGGGGGAAAGGGAGATAAATTGAGGGAGAGAAAGGCTCTTAAATACCCAGCGGACGCACCCCAGGATCTTTCAAGAGAGCACTTTGGCAGCAAGAGATCAAGACAGAAATCCCAACGAGGTGACCACAGGGAAGCCAATAAGAAGCTATTTTAGGTGACTCGAAAGCTTGATGAAGCTTGGCCCATTTCCTGTCCCTCCATATGAAACTCAGTGCTGACTGAAACTGCACCTTATACAAATCCTCTGTACTTCAGGTGTGCTGTCACGTAAGGATACAAGATACAGTAAATGCAAATAATACAATGCTAACAGACACATAATGGTACATAAAGTCGTGCTCAGAAATAATAGCACCCCTGGTAAATATGATCAAAACTGGCTGTAAAAAATAAATCTGAATTGTTTATCCTTTTGATCTTTCATTAAAAAAAATTGCCAAAAATCGAATCTTTCATTGAAGTAAAAGAATTGAAAGTGGGGTGGAAATCACATTATGAAATAAATGTTTTTCTCCAAAACACGTTGGCCACAATTATTGGTACCCCTAGAATATTTTACGAGTAAAATATGTCTGAAGTATATTCCCATTAATGTTTACCTTTTCTAGCACACCAGGGTGACTAGGAACATGAAATTGTCCAGCCATGACTTCTTGTTTCACAGGAGTTTAAATATGAGAAAACACAAAGGCCAAATTCCCGTAATCATCCATCACAATGAGTAAAACCAAAGAATATAGTTCTGATGTTCATCAAAAGATTGTTGAGCTTCACAAGATAGAAAGTGGCTGTAAGAAAATAGCTAAAGCAATAATTAAGAAGTTCCAATTAACTAAAAATGTTGCGAATCTGCCAGGAAGAGGACGTGTGTCTATATTGTCTTAACGCACGGTGAGGAGGAGAGTTTGAGTGGCCAAAGACTCTTCAAGGATCACAGATGTAGAATTGCAGAGATTAGTTGAGTCTTGGGGTCAGAAAGCCAATAAAAAAATAAAATAAAACAACCCCTACATCAGCACATGTTGTTTGGGAGGGTTTCAAGAAAAATCCTCCTCGCTCTTCCAAAAACAAACTCTTGCAAATTCAGTTGTCAGACATGACTGGATCTTCAAACGGCACAGGGTTCTGTGGTCAGATGAAAATAAAAAAAGAGCTTTTTGGCAGCAAACAGGCTAGATGGGTTTGGTGCACACAAGGATAAAAAGTACCCAATCTGTACAATTTAATATTGGATCTTTAATGTTGTGGGCATATTTTTCTGCTGGAGGTCCTGTACATCTTGTTCAGATACATGGCATTGTGGATTCTATCAAATATCAACAGATATAAAAAAAAAAACCTGATGACTTCTGCTAGAAATCTTATAATGGGCCATGGTTGAATCTTCCATCAGGACAACAATCCAAAACATCAAAATCAACACAAAAATGTGTTACAGAGCACAAAATGAATCTTCTGCCATGACCGTCCCAGTCCCTGACCTGATGAGTGGAGTGAACTGAAGAGAAGAAGCACCAACATGGATCTGGGAATCTGCAGGATCTGGCAGTAGCACCTCAATGCAGTACATGAGATCCACGGGGAGGAGTCGGATCAAGATCCATGGGGTGGAGATGGGTAGGATTAGGGGTGGGTTTAGGGATCAGGGGGTGGAGATGGGTAGGATTAGGGGTGGGTTTAGGGATCAGGGGGTGGAGATGGGTAGGATTAGGGGTGGGTTTAGGTGTATGTAAGGTGGGAGGAGTCGGATCTGGATCTGACTCCTCCCCGTGGATTTCATGTTCCGCAGTGAGAACCATTTCGGATCTGGAGAGATTCTGTATGAAGGAATGATCTCTGATCTCTGGTCAGGTGTTCTACAAACTCATCAGGCATTATAGGAGAAAACTCAGAGCTGTTATCTTGTCAAAAGAAGATTGCAAAAAGTATTTAATAAAAGGGTGCCAATAATTGTGGCCAGCGTGTTTTAGAAAAAAACATTTATTTCATAATGTGATTTCAAAAGATCAAAAGGATAAATGATTCAGAATATTTTTTTATAGCCATTTTTGATCATATTTATTAGGGGTGCCATTAATTCTGAGCACGACTGTATGGCAAAGTAAATAGATATATCTACTTTTAGTATGGGGAGAAATCCTTCCCATAATGTTGTTGTTGATGACAAAGGCTGCGAGTCACACTTTTTTTCTCGGTGACTTTTGACTTCAAAAATAGGTTGTAATAAATAAATTAATTAATCATTTTATTCAGCAAGAACACAATAAATGTATCAAGAGTGTCAGTAATTAACATGTAAATAATATTTCACACAAAAACTGTTCTTTTGAGCTTTCAAATAAATACTAAAAAATGTATCACAATTTCCATAAAAATATTAAGGAGAAAAATATTCAACATTGATAATAATAATAATAATAATAATAATAAATGTTTCTTCAGCAACACAGCATATTAGAATGAATTCTGAAGGATCATGTGACACTGAAGACTGGAGTAATGATGCTGTAAATTCAGAAATACTTTAAATAGAAAACGGTTATTTCCAATTGTAATAATATTTCACAATATTACTGTTTTTACTGTGTTTAATCAACAAAATGCAGCCTTGCCGAGCAGAAGAGACTTCTTTCAAAAACCTAAAAAAATCTGATCAACTGAGAGGTAGTGAAAGGTATTTTAAATAAATGCATATAATATTAATTTAATTATATACAGTGTGCAGATTTTTCTTAATTTGTGAAGAACACCAAAATAGCCCAAAAGGACTGTATAAACAGGCCATAAGCTATTTATAGATGCATGATTGACATCTATAAATAGCTTAATTTGGCCTGTTTATGCAGACCTTATTGTTTTCAAACACAATGTACGGTAAATGTTTTGTCGTGCTACAAATATAAAAGCTCCCCTCTGTGATGATTTAATTTCTGTGCTTTGGGTTAAAAGATGCAACGGTTAAATAGCCTATAAGCATTTTTACACCACCATTCAAAAGTTTGGAGTTGATATGATTTTGAATGTTTTTGAAAGAAGTCTCTTATGATCACCAAGGCTGCATTTATTTGATAAAAAATTCAATTAAAACAGTAATATTGTAAAATATTATTACAATTTAAAATAACTGTTTTGTATGTATTTGAATATATTTTCAAATGTAATTTATTCTTGTGATGCAAAGCTGAATTTTCAGCATCATTACTCCAGCCTTCAGTGTCACATGATCCTTCAGAAATCATTCTAATATGCTGATTTGCTGCTCAAGAAACATTTGGAAAGTTTTTTTTTAGGATTCTTTGATTAATATAATTTTTTGTTTGTTTGTTTTATTAATAGAAAGTTCAAAAGAACTTTATCTGAAATAGAAAGCTTTGTATAAAATTACAAATTACTTTACTGTCTCCATTAATCAATGTAATGCATCATTGCTGAATAATAAAAATTTCTGTCCCAAAAAAATTATAATAAATTTTACTGACCCCAAACTTTTTAACGGTAGTGTATTTGACTGTCTCAAGTTTGTTTTTCAAATGACTAAAGTGGGTTATTCCTGATATACAGTCATATCTTTTGAACTCTATAATGTCTAAAAATATACAGCTCACTCTTATTATATTGTGATAAAATAATATGACTTCCATCTTTAACATTCTTGAATCTAATATTGTATTCAATATATTAAGCTTGTAGCATGGAAATGTACTGCATAGCAAGAATGACCCAAATCCACTAATTACTCCCTTACGGTAATGTACTTGGGCAACACCCAAAACCAGAGCTTGGCTTGTGTCCTGCTCCCCCAAACCTTGGAATTCAGAGACAGTGACTCAGACTGCATATTTCATAGAGTAAAAATACTTATCTAAAGTTTGGATGTGGAGACAGCTGTGCAGGGTCAGAAGAAAGCCTGGAGAGAGGGAGGGAGAGTAGAAAAGAGCGCTGAAGGACACCCTGGGAAAAGTGATCTCTTTCAGAAAGAATGTAAGCGGTTCCAGCCCATGATTCCAGCTTTTAATGGATCACCTACCAATTGTTTCTAAGAAGTCGTGACTCTGTGCTGACGGCATTTGAGAGTAATAGAGTGTGAAAAAAGGTGAGAAACAAGACAAGAGCAACAGTAGGGTTCTGGAGCCACTCATTTTCTCCATAGAGACTTTTCAAGACAGACCTGCCATCGTGTGTTAAAGGGGCATTCGGCAACTCTAGCTATTGCTTCGCTGATTTTCACTTTTGTTGTCTCATGTTTTCTCAGCGAGCTCCCCCTACAGCTGTGAGGTGTATATTTCACAACAATGTCGTAAAAAAACTCACTTGCGGCACCCTCCTCCCCCTTTCTACCGCTGCTCATGTGCATTTGTTATTATCGGAGCCGGCCAACTTTATCGTGTGGAGCTATGTCTACCGAGGTGGGTAATACATCATAAACATTGAGGACAGCGTGTGTGTTTATGTTGAATTGCCGTAAAGCAGTTTGTGTTTCTCGCTCGTTCTCGCTTCTCACGAGACTTATATTTCCAACTTACCGGGACTTTAATCCTCATGTTGCAAGGTTGGTTTTCCGCCTAGGAACGCTGGGGGGAGCGGGGAAAGTCACCATTCTCACCAGAAAAGGTTATTAAACCATCCAAATGATTTCTAAACGGTTTTATTAAGTTGAAATAGTTGGCGAATGCCCCTTTAATTGATGATTTATTCTTCTGTAGAATACTCCATTTTTAATTAACATGCTTAGTTAGTTATACTACCCATAATCTTGCATCACCATTCAAAGTTTTTTTTTTTAAAGAAATTTATCATTTTATTCAGCAAGGATGCATTGAATTGATCAAAGGTGATAGTAAAGACATTTACATTTCTAACAATTCTAATTGTTCTGAGCTTTCTATTAATCAAAGAATCCTGTATCACGGTTCCCCCTAAAATATGAAGCAGCACAACTTTGATCATGATAATAAATGTTTCTTAACCAGCAAATCAGCATATTAGATTGATTTCTGAAGGATCATGTGACACAAGACTGGAGTAATGATGCTGAAAATTCAGCTTTGATCACAGGAATAAATTACGTTATGTAAACAGGAATACAATATGTTATTTTAATTTGTAATACTATTTCACAATATTTCTGCTTTTACTGTATTTTTTATCAAAGAGATTTCTTTTAAAAACATTTAAAAGTCTTACCAACCTGAAACTTTTGAACGGTATTATGTATAATAATATTTTTCAATAAATTTAAAATATATTGTTTTTACTTGTAAATAAGTTTTATTGTGTACCATTGTTTTAATTATGTCATTTCAATGTTTCATGGGATGAGTAATTTATTCCCTCATAAAATAATTTTATGAAGAATTTTAAGTATACTTTTGTCTTTTTTATTGATTTTTAAATGTTTAATTGATCAAAGCTCAAGTCAAGCTCTTTATTGTTTTGACTTGTACATTTTGATATGAAGTCTATGCAAATCAACTAATTAATTAGCCAATTAATAAAACAAGATGTAAAGAACAAAAAAAAAATGTGTGATTCATTTTGAATCTTTATTGAAGAATGTTTTCCATTAAAATGGAGAAAATGAATGGGAATAAATACTTCCAGAACAAAGTAGGCACTGTAAAACCATTAAAAGAAGAAAGGTTGTTAGTCTATCCTGTGTAAATATAGTATATTGTAATAGTGGTTTTGACATTTTCTAGGAATGTCTCTCCGTGTTATCAGTAACCTTGGCCGTTGCACTACTGATCGAAGGGAAAATGTTATGAATGGAAGCAGTTCCAAGTTGTTTTGCAGCAGACTGTGTCGAGTGTGTAATCCTTTAAACACACGACATCTGATGCCCCATGCGTTTCCATTGAAATGCAGCACAGGTAAACCAAACGGCTAAAGCTGCACACATGGCCAGTGCACCAGAGATAGAGCGCCGTTATGTCTCCCATCCCCCCCCCCCCCCCCCCCATTTCTCATAACTTTTTCTATAGCTTCCCTAGAACTCGTGACACACAGAGAGAGAGAAGCAGTGAGAGATACGCACTGGGCTGTGACTTCCACTGAATTTCTCTGTAAGTGTCGGCTGGGCTGTTGAGTGAGTAGCAGAGGTGCTTGGATGTAAACAGTGTGCGTGTGCCTCTTTGGCTTTGTTACCGTATACACGACTTGTGTTTACATGCTGGTTCATTTACGCAGAATCTTTGAATACAGTGAAAAGGGCAAGAGGTCATATAGTGCAGTGTTGATATTTTATACACAAACGTGCGGCAAACGTGAATATATTAGTGAACTAAAATAGTGTGTGTTACTAATTAAGAGACTGGGGGTTGTTTCTATTTTCTGAATATTGCAACAATGTATACAATTTTCTAAATATATCTTTTAAAAAAGATTCGATTTAGATTTTAACTTGAGGATTGTATTTCACACATTTAAAGAATTTATTATTGCAATACAATATTTAATTGAAATAATTTATTAATTACAATGTTTTTTATGTTACTTTTTTTTGTTTTATTCGTTGTTTTGTGTTTCATTATTGTTTTGTTTCAATTTAAAGTTTATCATATCCAATATAGTGCACACTATTGGGGCATGTTGTCACAAAATGTCAGTTTTCAATTTAAAACTGTTTCTTTTTTTCTTAAACATACTCAGTGTTAATATTATATTATATTAATATTATATACTCAGTGTGAATATTATCTTATATTAATAGTATATAATGCATACAAACATTATTATTATTTATAAATTACATACAATTATTATTCACTACTAAATATATCATTTCAAAATATAATAAAAATATAAAATGAACTAATATTTATTATGTTTGTGTGAATCAATTTGTTTGGGGGGTTATTATATTTTTTTACTTTATTCATTTATTTATTTCATTTCAACCAAGACAACATCATCCTTTATTCAAATATTATTAAAAATTGGTTAAAGATTTTGTAATCATATTGCGTAGTTGTGCTTGGAGTCGATGGCAATGAAACATGCCAAATTTATATAATTTGATAGAACGTTTAGGGTCATTTAAAACACATCACTCTAACGGATGGTCATTAATTTTACAGTAGCCCTCTAGGCATGCTGATTTGCTATGACAGTAACATTTCAACAACTTTTTTATCGTTCCTTTTCCTGTTTTCACAGTAGGAATCTGTATGATTTTAAGCGTGCTTATGAGCCAATTGTGTGCACAATGCCATAACCCACATAGATGATCTGCTTTGTATTTTTATTGGCTCTAGGATCTGTCCTGTGGTGCATTGAGCAACACATATATTTTATGTTCTGATCAGGCATATAAAACTCAACCTGTGCAACTTCTCACTGTGCCCTCAGGGATCTGTGCTAGCGTCTGTCAAACTTTCTTTTTGGTACAACTTGCTCTTGTTCCCGGTCGAACGTCACATAAACGCCCTTGAATACTCACCTCACCCTACCTCCAGGTGTGACTCTTTCCAAACGAACATTTTTTTTGTCTTTTGTGCCAGTATTCTTGGCATTGAAATGTTCCAGAGTAAATAATTTAAATAAACCATAAACAGTATCCTTAATTTTCTTGGAAGTGGATTCTTTAAAACAGTGTCATGTAAACATGGACGTGAAACAGCTCTGTTCCCAAACCTGGCGAGTTGCCTACAGAGGCTGTATTCCTGACACGCAAGAAGCATTATGAATAAACTTCAGTTCCATATATCTAAAGTGCCCCAATGCTTTTATTTTAAAGTTTCCTAATTTTGTTTAGGAGGTCTCCTGCAATAGATTTACATGCATTCAATGTCAAAAAACCCTTTCACTTTTCTTATTATATACATTGCAGCATCATCTCTTTACTCACAGTGTCTGAAACGGTTCAATAAAGGATTCAGTCTCTCTAAACTCCTCCTTTCTGAGAGCCCACTCTGCTCTGATTGGTCAGATTGCCCAGTCTGTTGTTATTGGTCTACCGCAAGTATCGGAAACTAAACGGCCATTACCATATCTGAATTTCAGGTCCGGAGGCTTCCTCAGTGCTCAATACACAGTGATACGAACAGTAACAATGGCATCGGTTTTACCATATCAGTTCGAGCACGAGTCCTCGTGCTTTGGAAGTGCATGCAAATTGGACATGTCGACAACACAAACCAGTCCAAACTCTTCCAGGCCTCACAACAGTATTTAAGGGCGGGTCAAAGTAGATGTTGTTTCGTGGGCACCCAATGAAGACCACTGTGTTTATTAGATCTAATTAGATATTTAGATAATAGCTTTGCAGCATTTACAACTTGTGTAAAATACACACAACAGATCCCTTATGGGACTTTTGAGGCAACTGCTTTTGGAAGATAGACAGCAAAAGTTTTAGCAGAGCTAATGACTCATATCTGTAGCTTATTGACTTGCGGTGTTTTCATTAGCTTGCATTCCTGTGGTGACAGATGATTTTGATGTGTGCATTTTTAGGTGTGAAATTTCATTGTGCTCTGTAATTTTTACAAGCATCAGCATGTCATTTC